>CM053763.1:23107745-23165576 GCA_028658305.1 Pachyuromys duprasi
GGGAGGAGGTCCTCCCCTGTCGGTGGACTTGGAGGGGGCGGGGAAGAGATGAGGGAGGGCTGGGGAGAGTGGGAGGGAATGAGGGAGGGGGCTACGTCTGGGATGCAAAGTACCTAACCTGTGATTGATATAAAAATAAATAAATGACATTAAAAAAGTGAGCTACAGATCTAAACAGAATTCTCAATAGAGGGGACCACAAAGGCCGAGAAACACTTAAATGTTCAGCGTCCTTAGACATCAGAGAATTGCAAATCAGAGCTATTTTGAGATTTTATTTCATACCTGTCGAATGGCTGAGGTCAGCAAGACAGGTGGCAGCTCCTGCTGGTGAGGGTGGGGAACAGGAAAGCACTCGGCCAGTGCTGGTGCCAGTGTGACCTTGTGGAAATCGGTGTGGTGGTTCCTCAGGGGGGAGCCCGAGCTCTAACTGTACCACCGCTGGGCGTACACCCGGAGGTCCCCATCCCACCACAGACACAGCCGCGTTCACTGCTGTTCCATTCCCCACCACCTCCAGAAAGGGTTTCTCTGTGTAGTCCAGGCTGTCCTGGATCTCACAGAGATCTGCCTGCCTCTGCCTCCCCAGTGATGGGATTAAAGGCGTGCACCACTGCCCGGCTAGCTGCTCTCCTACTAGCCAGGAATTGGAAACAACCTAGACATCCCTCAACAGAAGGATGGATATGTAAAATGCCTTATATTTACACGGCAGAGTGTCACTCAGCTGATAGAAAAAAAATGACATTAGATTTGTAGGCAAACGGATGAAACAAAAAATAAAAAAATCATCCAGAGTGAGATATCCCAGACCCAGAAGGACAAACGTTGTATGCTTTTGCTTGTATGTAGATACTAGCTGTGCAGTCAATGATAACCAAGCTCCAATCTAAAGAACCACAGAGGGTAGGTATAGAGTAAAGGACTAGTGGGAACAGACAGACCCCATTACGAAAGAGAAATAGAATGGATAGTTGTAGCTGGATGGGGGCATGGAATGGAAGGATCAATTGGGGAGGGGGAGATGAGAGGGGATTATGCGAGGGAAAACAGGGAGAGGCAGCTAAAATTAAGGGGCACTTGAGGTATAGTATAGAAACTTAATGCAATTGAAACTTCCTAAAATATATACCTACACGAAGGGGATCTAAATGAAATCACTAAATAACAGGGGTGACTGAGTCATAAAAAGAAGCTTCCAGTACCAAGACTGGGTTAGATCTAATTGAGTGGTTGGCCAAAGGGGTCTCCTGGCAATTCCCCAAACAATCCAGGCTGTTGCTTTCCACAAACTGACAGCAAAGCCCCATGGCTGAAGGAAACCCTACTCAGCTCATCGCACATGGAGAAGCAGGGCTGGTGTCCACACAGAGCCTTCACCCCTACATTCCAGGGTCTTTGGTACTGTCCTGCCTACAAGATATGCTAGGGCAACGGTGGCACAAAGCTTGTGGAGTAACCGGCCAACGGCCCTCTCCATGAGATGGAGTCCATACCTGACCGAGAACCTCAGACTAGACAGTTCAGGGATAGAGGTCAAAACTAATCGTCATCTAGAGAAAAAAATATAGTGATCATATGATTCCTAATGATATACTGCTATACTCACAGATGAGCGGCCTTGTTCAGCCATCATCGGAGAAGCTTCCTCCTGCATATGGGAACAAACACTGAGACCCAGAGCCAGACAATGTAGAGAGAGTGAAAGAGCCGGAAGCGCTCAGCCCTAAAAGGGATGTCTCCATCAGATACCTGTCCTCAGAGCTCAGCGACCCCTGGAGAGGATGGAGGACACCTAGGAAACAGCCCTCTAAGCCTGATCAAAGCTCATGTGAACTCACAGAGACGAGGCAGCATGCCTCGTGCAGGGTCTGTGCAGGTCTCCATCAGGTCCTCTGCAGATATATTATGGCCTCCAGTTTAGTGTTCTCAAGGGATTCCAGAGTGTGTGAAAGTGTGCGTCTCTGATTCTCGTGCCTTCTCTTGGGCTCTTTTCCTTCTGTTGGTTTGCCATGTCCAACTTCAATGTGATGGTTTTTGTTTTATCATTATATTTTATTTTGTTGTATTTTTAAAACGAATGAACAAAAACCTAGCTACTGTGGTAAAGGTTAACAACTGAACTGTCACTTATACCCGCTGGGAGAGGGAAAATCAGTTTTCTCCAACACAGGGACGCTGGGTATATCAACTATTCCGGGCCCGGCCTCACGTTCAGAAATAGTTGACCAACATACAATGGACTCCACATTTTTTTGTGTGTGTTTTTATTTTGTTACAGTTTTTTTTTTCTTTTCTGTTTTTGCTGTAATTTTATTTTGTTTTCTTTTTGAATTGGGTTTCTGTTGGTTTTTTGAGAAAGAACTTAAAGTTGAGTGGGTAGTGTTGGGGAGAGGATCTGAACTGAGTGGAGGGTGACTGATATGATCAGAATATATTTTAAAATTGTTTTAAATAATAAAAACATAGTTAAAAAGAAAAATGTCAGCCATCAGATAGGGAGTGACCGGAGAACACATGTAGAGAGGCTTGTGGGGGGCAGGGGGTGCTGAAGGCGAGAGGCAGGTGTATCTGGACATAGGCTTTTCAGCCTCCACCATGACCCTGGCACCCGAAAAGCCACCCTGGACCCTCTTGCCAGCCTTGTCGCCAGCAGGATAGGGCATGATCTAGTTGAGACTACACGGAGGACAGGAGTTGCCTAGCAGCCATTCTCAAATCTGTGGCCTGAAGAACAACAAACACAGTGGATATCACTCTAAGTCGCTGTGTTCTGGGCAGCCTGCTACACAGCTTGAGACACTGGTTTTCAGAGATGTCATCTGGGATGGCAGAGAGCTCCACTGGCTTTCCTCTGCTAAGAGAACGTTCTCATGTCTAACTCAGGAAGGGGAGCCCCTTGCCTTTGCAAACACTAACAGCCGTTCTGACGGTGACTCGTTTTAGTTACACGTGGTGATTTGCAGGCCTCAGCCACTGGAGTAACATTGATGGGCAGATTGCAGAAGCTTAGGTGACTTCCATGGCAGCACCTCATGTTTAGAATTTTTCTCCGAAGTATCTTACTTTACTTTGATTATATTTTATTATTTGTCATTTAAACTCTGTATGAATACCTTCTCCTTTTTAGCTGTATTTCCTCTCCTTGAGGTAAAACTGGCATCTTCTAATTTTATACACTAAGACTTATTGGAAAAGCTCATATTTATCCCTGCATGAATTAATAGTTGCTCTATACCCCAATATTCCCCCTTTAAGCCTCTTATTTATATGTTATAAGAAAATAATGTTATTCTTTCTCATTTAAAACAATTTCTAGGTACTTTTTGAGGGTTGGCAATTAATATCTAGGATCAAATAATTTTGTGCTCTGATTCTGTCGTACCTTGCTTTCCCTTGGGCTTAGAATTCATATTCTTGGTGAAGATGTGGCGATCCTGCCTGCCCACTGGTTTTAGATCAGTTCCCCCCAAGAACTTCTGCTCACCAGGAATCACAACATGACATTATACCTAGTCATTTCTTTGTAGGCATTCAACCTGGTCTCTTAAATCCCTTGTTTCTGCCTGGGGTTCTAGCTCATGTAACCAAGAGCCAAATTTATTTACAACCACAAAACTTCATCCACCCATTTTCACACATCACCTGTGCTCAGTGGTACTTGCTAAACTCTCCACCCACAGAGACCAAATCCTCCAGAGAAGGAAGCCCTTGACTTGTAGTGGATAAGTAATGGTGTGAGCACACTATCCCTTATGTTCAACATGACAACCGATAGCAGTCTTTCTTACAGAAATGTTCAAACATACACAAAAGAAATGAGTACTTATCATTCTTCTTCAGCAATCATCAGTCCACGTCGTTGCTCTTCATTCCTGTCTCTAGCTACCTTCAGATCCGATGTTGCTTCATCTGTCAGTACTACATTTATTTATAAAATGTTAGCCATAAAGCAAAATCATGTCTATAGTGGCTGTCAGTAATTTTAGAGAGATATTAAAAAGTATACCAAGAAAATAACTTGGCCCTAATGCCATTACTAAAGTATGAATGAACTGCCTTTCTGAAGGCGCACTAGCTGTCTTTAGTCAACCCGTGTAAAGCCGTTCACCTGACACACAGTATTGAGTGAGCTTTCCGGCTCACCTACAAACCATGCTCTTTATGCATTTGCCTCTTTATATTAGCACTACATAAGACCAATTTGGGCACTAATGTCTGGAGATTAGCACTTCTTCCCTGAGGGGAAATTGCTCTCAATACCTGCCTCATCTTTATGAAGACATTTCCCCATGTACATCAAAATATCAGCACCCAGCTATCCTTTTTGGCTCCTATTTTTAAAAGTGAGAAAGAAACCAGTATTGTCAAGATATGTTCAGACTTTGTATAAATTGCATGCTATAAAACTCACCATTTTAAAGGAGACAATTCAAAGGCTTTTGAAAAATATATGCAATTGATTATATAAAAGCTACTATAAGTTATATATATATTATATGTTATATATACTAATCTTATTAAAAACCTTCCACATGTCTTCACTAACACTCTACTGCTTGGACGATTGTGCTTTCAATTACAATGTACTTTTTCTAGACTTTCTCTTGCAGGGAGTCTTCAATCTAGCTTCTTGCCTGGCCCTCTCCCATAGGTGCTGGGGATCAGACCTCACACAGGCTACTGAGCCGATGAGCTACACGGGCTTCTTTCCATTTAACCTACGACTTTTGTTTGTCTTTCTTTTTCTTTGTGTAGCTCTGGCTATCCTGGACTCACTCTGTAGATCAGGCTGGCTTCAAACTCAGAGAGATCTGCTTGCCTCAGCCTCTGAGTGCTGGGATTAAAGGTGTGTACCATCATTGTCCAGCAATATTTTTGTTTTTCATGGCATGTACTGCTAGGTTTTCAATTTGCCTTCTAGTGCTGCTGTTCCTTTGTACAAATGTACCACAACATTTAACCATCATAACTGGTTAATACTTAACACTGCTTTCAGTTTATGGCTGTTAAGAATAAATATTCTGTACATTTAGGAATAAATCTGTTGATTTTTGTTTTTATTTCTTTTGAATAAATAACAAGGAGGTTAGAGATGCTCTGTCAGATGATAAATATGTTTAATATTATAAAGAGTTGGCAATCTGTTTTCCACAGCAGATGAACCAATTTGATTCCTTACTAGAAACGATGAAAGCTGTAGTTTTCCCAGCTTGCCCCAGTGTTGTCTATAAGGAACTTGGGCCTTTTTAGGGCTTGTGCAGCAGTAGCTCAGGATTTACCAACTGAGAAGTGAGTCGAACATCTTCACAGGCATTTTATCCTGGGTAATTTCTATTTGTGTCTTTTGGTCATTTAGAGAATTAGACCATTCACTGTGTTACTTTTTAGGAGTTATCTTTATTCTAGACGTAGCCTCTTATTAGATTTAAATATTCTGAACATTTTTTTTTGAGTTGGTGGCTTACTTTTTGCCCATTCCCAGCAGTAATATTTTAAAAATAAAATTTATTTATTTTAAAAATAAAACCATCAGCTTTTTCTTTGAAAAATTGTGTTTTGTGTCCAATTAATCTTTTTCTAGCCTGGTCACAGGAGATGGCTGGTTCAGGCTCCATATCCCCATTGCTAGGAATCCCAGCTAGGATCGCCCTCATAGATTCTCCATTTCTAGCTCATCCCAGAGACGCCTGCTTCCCATTCCAGTTGTCTCTCCCAGAACTCTCTCTCTCTCTGACCTCCCTTTACTTGGTCCATCCTGTTCCTATCCCCATGCTCTCCCCCATCTGGTCCCCTCCCCCTGTCCACTCAAGATGTCTATTCTGTTTTCCCTACTCAGTGAGATTTAAGTACTACCCCTGCCCTTGAACCTTCCTTGCTAATTAACTTCTTTGTGTCTGTGGATCCATGCATGACTTCCAATGAAGGAATTGGGACACCAACTAAGTCACAAACCCTCCAACCTACACTTTTTCTTGTTTATAAAATGTACAGGGGTAAAGATGGAGCAGAAATTGAGGGAATGACCAACCAATGACTGTCTCAGCTTGAGACCCATTCCATGAGGGGTAGCCCACCTCTGACCCTATTAATAGATTCTGCTATACTTACAGATAGGAGCCTAACATAACTGTCATCAGAGAGGCTTTACCCAGAAACTGATGGGAACATGCAATGAGCCACAGGCAAACAATAGGCAAAACTTGGGAAATTCTTTGGAAGAGGCAGAAGGAAGGAACCTGCGCCCATAAGGACTCACAAAGATTGAACCACCAACTAGGTAGCCTGCTTGGTATGGATCTAGGCTCTCTGCACATATGAAACAGTTGTGCAGCTTGGTCTTCATGTGGGACTCCTGACACTGTGAGCAGGGACAGTCTCTGACTACAGTGTCTGCCTTTGGGATCCAGTCCCCTAACCGGGCTGCCTCATCTTGCCTCAATAGAAGATGTGCCTAGTCTTACTGCAACTTGATATGCCAAGGCTGGTTGATATCCTTGGAAGGCCTCTTCTTTTATGAAGAGAAAGGGAGGAGAAGCGGACAGGGAAGAGAGAAGGGAAGGAAGGACTGGGAAAAGAGAAGAGAGGGGAAACTGAAGTAGGGAATAAAAAGTAAGTGAAAAAATTAATAAAAAATCTTTTTTTAACTGAAAGTCAGTCAGATTGCATAGTTTCAGCTTTATATTTAGGTTTCTAATCCACCTAATGTTCATTTTTGTACATAACGAATAAAAATACACATATATAAGTATGACATAGGGTGGAAGTTCATTTTTATTTTCCATATGGATATTCAAATTATAGCACTATTCGTAAAGGTCACTGTCTCCATATTTAGTCATCCTGGCACCTCTGATGAAAATCAGGGGGCCATATGTGTTTGTATCTATTTCTGAAGTCTCCATTCTACTTCCTCGGTTTATGCTTATTGTTAAGTTCATTTCACTCTGTCTTGTTACTGTGGTTTTACTGTATCACATGTGAATTTCTACACAAAGCATCTGTAGGTTGATGATTGAAATTGCATTGAATCTACTAAACAAGCCTTGAACAGTGAGAACAATTAGAAAATCAGTATCACCAGGCCACTGCAGCAATTCTTCTGTCTCTTGAAACTCACTGCAGAATGATTGGGGGTGCCTGTCTAAATTTCATTTTTGTGTCCTGTAGATCTTTGTCAAGTACTAAGGAGCTTTTAGCCTTTCTTGATAAGGCAGAAGGTGAGGTCTTTCCAGAAGTTTATAAGGGCAGGTATGTATTCATATGAACTGAATGCATTCATTTCTTATTCAGTCATTGATACTACAAATATTTACCAACGGTGCCCCATATGCTAGGGACTAGTGCCTAGGTTGTAGCAAAGCAGATGAACTTGCCCTCAGAGCTTGCCTCCTATTCCGGCAAAAAGCACTAGCTTGGCTTGGTTAAAAGTGGAATCTTGAAAAGCACTCTTCTGTGTCTTGACCTAGGCCAATTGCCAATACCAATTGTTTGTTTCAAGACAAGACCTTTCTATGGAGGCTAGGATACCTTCATATTTGCTGACGCTGGCCTTGAACTCTTGATCCTTCTGTACCCACCCCCTGAATTCTAGTATTATAGGCTTGTGCCACCTTGCTGGGGTCTTCTAAGAATTTGCCTGAAGAAAATCAAAGATGTTGCCAAACTTTACAAAATTATGTACTCATAACATTTATAATAATAAACTTTAGGGACAAACACTCAATATTTAATAATAGTCATTTGGCATATTGCATAATTGCTGAAAATTTAGAAGGCTGTAAGACGGTAGGTAATTAAAATGCCAACTAGTTTTATAGTCAGGCTGAACTACATTTATGTCTGTTAGCAGGGTTTGAGAGCAGCTGCCCAGCCTTGGGCTCGCTGCAGTGAGTGCAAGGAAAACAGAATGTAGGGTGCCCTGGGTGTGTATGTTCTGTTGACTATGACAGAAAGCTAAGGAGGATTTTAACGTTCAATTCCTTTGTTAGCAGTGATAGTGAATATTTGTTCATCTGTTTAGGTTGTGAGTTCCCTTTGTGAGATATTTTTCCTATCCTTTTCTTCCATTCTCTTTTTTCTTTTCTTTTCTTTTCTTTTCTTTTCTTTTCTTTCTTTCTTTCAAGACAAGGTTTCTCTGTGCAACCTTGGCTGCTCTGGACTCGCTTTGTAGACCAGGCTCACCTCAAACTCACAGAGATCTGCCTGCCTCTGCCTCCCTGAGTGATGGAATAATTGTGTTACCATGCCCAGCTGAGATATTTTTCTTTTTAGAGGAAATTGGAATTAAAATTTTTGAGATGGCACCTATTTAGAGTTAGAGTTTAATTGAATCATTAGGAAACTCACTTATGGTATACAGTGCAGTTTGCAAAAGGTACTTGGATTTTTAAGTTTTACCTTAAAATATTATCATTCAGGTTTCCTGGAAGATAAGCTACTTATAGCATGTTAAATAGGAAAGAGTCACCTGAATTAGTTCAAACACGAAATTCTTGTCATTTGTTCCCCATAGTTCTTTGCTGTTTAGAACAACCGTTATGAGGCAGAGCCCTGGTTACTGTGTTGATTCTGATAGGGCATATGTATCTTTCCTCGCTGATGCACACATTTACTGCTCTGCTGTCTTGGCTTTCTATATATCTGTTGCTATAATTTTTCCAATCCAATTTTTGATTTGAGAAATAGAAACTAAAACTAATAAGCCAGGGCCAAAGAAAACCGTTACGTGTGCAGCTTAGGAAGAGAAAGTGTTTGCTGTCTGTCATTTGGCAGCTCTCTAGTTTACTGCCAGGATACAGAAGCACACTACATCCTGGTGTTCAAGAGCAGGGCTCCGGGATAATGCCTTTCTTTTCCAAGGCTGTCGTTTGCCAGGTCTTTGATCCACTTGGAGTTGAGTTTTGTGCAAGGTGATAAGTACGGATCTATTTGCATTTTCTATATGTAGACATGGGAAGAACTGTTAATTAAGAAACTGCTTTCTTAAGTGTAGTAAAGAATGTAGGAGCCAATGAGATGGAGAGAGACTCCAAGGGAAGAAGGACTTCCAGACACAAGAGGACTGATCACAAAGGTTGAGGCAGTGTGCACAGAGCCTGTGAGGGTATGCAACAGAGGGGGTCCCAGCATATGAGGGGAAGTGGACACATGCCCCCATTCCTAACTCAGAAGCAATCTCCAACTGATAATTACTCACAAACGAAATTTTAGTTCTTTTTAATGGAGTCATGCACAGACTACTCTTAAGGGGAGGCCCCATGGCCAGCAATAGATTGCCAACACAAAAGGAGCTCAGTGGTAATTTTGGAGGGTTCATTTGTCTCGTAATGCTTTGGGCATTTATTTTAATCTTACAGGTCTTTTGCTTATGTGTTGTGGTTTCTGATTTTGTGTTTTAAAGAGATTTCTTTCTGTGTGTCTGAATTTATATGTGTTTTTGTGATTTTTCTTTGGCTCCTTTTTTATAGCTTGTTTGTTTTGTTTTATTCTGGCTAGTTTTATTTTATATTATTATTATTTTCTCATTATAAGTTGTTTATTGTAAGATAATTTACAAACATCTTGCTGTCTGAAAAACAAAAACTAAACAACAAAACAGAAGCAAAACAAAAACTTAAGACAGTACCATAATTTGTAATTATTCATTTATTTAATCAAAAGATCATTTCTGGTTAATGCTCACTGATCCCCGTCCCATGTTTTAAGACATATAAGAAGTCCAAATAGGTAGAGGTATCCCTCCAAAGGTAGGTCAGCGATAGAACAAGATTTAATAGTTAGTTTGGGTTATTTTGACAATTTCCCCTTTTAAATAATTTTGTTTATCAAGGATTTTAGAATTCAGCATTTAAAGACTTACTAGCATTTCTAGTACTAATAAGACACTAGCTCTAAAAAGTATGTGTATGTGTGTATGTGTATGCGTATGTGTGTGTATGTGTGTTGTCTGTATCTAATTTCGTTTTCCTATAGGAATGACAATCTTTCTGGGTTAGGACCCAAATTAGGAACTTCATTTTCTTTGGGGAATATTCATTCACCTTTATTAGATAAATTATTGTACAAATGTATCTTGAGTTGGTAAGTTGGATTTTTCTCTTGCTGTTTATTTCTAAACTTTTTAATTTTGAGATTATAATATAATTGTATTATTGCCTCTTTTCTTTCTCCCTTATAAACAATTCTATACACTTTCTTGCCCCTTTGCTCTCTTTCAAATTCTTTAACTGTTGTGACATACATAAGTATGATCACACATATTTCTTTTTGTAAATAATTTTATTTTTTTATGTTAATCACAGGTTGTTTACTTTGTATCTCAGCCGTAGCCCCCTTCCTCATTCCCTCCCAATCCCACCTTCCCTCCCTCATCTCCTCCCTGCCCCTTTCCAAGTCCACTGATAGCGGAGGACCTCCTCCCCTTCCATCTGACCCTAGCTTCTCAGGTATCCTCAGGACTGGCTGCAGTGTCCTCCTCTGTGGTCTAGCAAGGCTACTCCTCCCTTGGGGGTGAGGGTCAAAGAGCTAGCCATTGAGTTCATGTCAGAAATTCTCCCTGTTCCCCTTACTAGGGTAACCCACCTGGATACTGAGCTACCATGGGCTATATCCGAGCAGAGGTTATATCTATGCATGGTCCTTGGTTGGAGCAACAGTCTCATAAAAGACTCCTGTGCTCTGATGTATTTGTTCCTTGTGGAGCTCCTGTCCTCTCCAGGTCATACTAACTCCCCCTTCTTTCATATGATTCCCTGTACTCTGCCCAAGGTTTGGTTATGAGTTTCAGCATCTGCTTTGATACACTGCTAGGTAGAGTCTTTCAGAGGCCTTCTGTGGCAGGCTCCTGTCCTGTTACTTGTTTTCTCCTACTTCCAATGTCCATCCCATTTGTCTTTCTAAGTGAGGCTTGATCATCTTATCCCAGGTCCTCTTTCTTTTTTTATCTTCTTTAGGTGTACAGATTTTAGTATGTTTATCTTATCGTATAGGTCTAGTATCCACTTATAAGTGAGTATGTACCATGTGTGTATGTATAAGTATGTTCACACATATTTCTAAATACATAGATATAACTTTCTCTGTCTATGTAATATTACCTGTATGTATATTTTTTAGGGCGATGGACACGTTACAGTGGTTGGTGTAAAGAAGCCCATGAAGCCTCAGTCCTATACAGGTGATAAGGAATGATGAGAGCAGGAGAAATGTTCTTCTCTGGGGAAGAGACACCGCTTGGTTATCTAACACCAAATGGTCAGCCCTGAACACTGGCATACAAGAGGCTTCATTTTAAGTTGATCAGTTCTTTAAAAACTCTCCCCAGGTAGAATCACATTCTACTGGGAGCCTAAACTTCAGCGTAGGAATGAGGGAGCAGAGTAGCATCTAACAATGGCTAACATGCAAGTCTAGCTTTTTTCCTTTTCTGCATTTGATTGTAAAACATGATGAATTTATTTTTAATATTAATTACAGTTTATTATTTTGTATCCCAGCTGTAGCTCCCTCCTTCATTCCCTCCCAATCTCACATCCCTCCTTCATCTCCTCCCATGCCCCTCTCCAAGTCCACTGATAGGGGAGATCCTCCTCCCCTTCCCTCTGACCCTAGTCTATCAGGTGTCATCAGGACTGGCTGCATTGTCCTCCTCTGTGGCCTGGTAAGGCTGTTCCCACATCAGGGGGAGGTGATCAAAGAGCCAGCCACTGAATTCATGCCAGAGACAGTCCTTGTTCCCCTTACTATCATGAAATTTGCAAGCAAATGGTAGGATCTAGAAAAGACCATCCTGAGTGAGGTACCCCAGAAGCAGAAAGACACACATGCTATATACTCACTTATAAGTGGATATTAGACATATAATGTAGGATAAATATACTAAAATCTGTACATCTAAAGAAGCTAAGCAAGAAGGAGGACCATGGGTAAGATGCTCAATCCTCATTCGGAAAGGCAAACCAGATGGACACTGGAAGAGAGAGAAAACAGGGAACAGGACAGGAGCCTACCACAGATGAATTTATTTTAACCTTTGGCTTTTAGTTTCTGTCTTGGTGAGTCCCTTAACAATGAACTTTTGGCTGTGCAAAAGCAGCAAAGCAAAATAAGGGAGCAGACAACCCCCCTCCCCGCCCACAAAACTGTCACTGCTGTGGCCGCCCAAACCCATGGGAAGCAATTGGTTATGACTTTGCTTTTGGTCCTGAAATGCCCCAGGACTGCAAATTCATACCACTCAGCTGCCACCAAGGGCATCAGTGACAAGAAAGATTTTTCACATTCCATGCTTCCTGCTGTGGATACCCATTAACCAAAAACTTACTGCCCTGGTGAGCTGTTGCCTGGCAGTGCTCTGTGATTCATTGAACCTCTTGTTTCTGCCTTGTGGTCTTAATGCATAATGACTTGGTGATTGCCAGGCCAGTAAATGTGCTTGTTAAGACGTATGTGGACACAGCCTATTGGTAAACCAGTAATTCTTCCACTGGAGTTGGAGGAATGCATCCACTTACCTTGGCCCAAGGTATCACATCTCCCAAGCGAGAAGGAGAGTATGCTCACACACACACACACACACACACACACACACACACACACACACACACACACACGCCAAGTTTAGTGCTTGGGGTGAACTTAGTGTTCAGGGAATGTTCTAGCTGTTACCCACTCTGCCAAAAGTCGCAGATCACCGTGTTTATAAACATGAAGTGCTTCAGCCATTTTTAAATTGTACTCTGTTTGGGATAATAGGCTGCTTTGATGCATGGGCTTAGATAGTCCTCACAACTCCGGAGCACACACAAGTTCTTAGAACAGTCTCTCAACCATGTTGTAAGACTCAATACCCATTCCTACCAGCGTGGCATGGGGATAGATTCAATAGTATTAATTCTTAAAAGGTTCAACTCACACTTGACCCAGTCTTTACCCCTACACGACACATACAGGTAAAGCCTTTGGTGGTGAGTTGGACAATGGTTATGGGGGTCGTGGAAGTGTTGGTGTGAGCGGCAGCGGCCCTGCCGGGGCTGCTGAAGCCTGGTGATGGTTGGTGATGCAGTGGCGGAGTCGTGGGGCTGTGGCAGCGGCGCGGTTACTACAGAATGGTGGTGGTGAAGGTGGTAACGGCGGCGGCGGGGCGCTGGCGGCAGTGTCAGTGGGACAGTGGTAACGGTGGCGGCGGGGATGGCGGCTGTGGAATCGCTGCTGGTTATCGCTGTTGGCGGTGTTGACTGTGGTGACGGTAGCTTTGGGTTTGGTGGTGCTATGAACTAGAGAGATGGTTGTACCCTGTCTGAGTGGAGTGTGGACGCTGTCTCAGGTCCCATAGTTCTAGCTCCTTCACACTGCTTCCCCTCTGCAATTAAAGTGGCGGAGGCAGAGTGGCCTTTGGTGGCACCATAGTAGCTACACGCCTGATAGCCCTGGGCCACCACACAGGTCTGTGAAGGACCCTCTTTCATGTCATCGTTAGGCTGCTTGATTGCCACCACTCTGCAATCCTTGTTCTCCTACAGCGGCTTTGTAAAGTCACATTTACTTGGGTGTTATTTTTATGTGGTAAAACTTTTCCTTTTTAGGTAGGTGTGCAGATCGGAGTTCTGGAAAATCTAGACTCTTGTGGAATCACTTACATTTGAGATACAAAATAAGTCCACTGCTCCAAAGATCTTTTTGTAGTGTTCTCCTTTCTCTCTTTTCAAGTTTTGTCTCTGTAGATTGGCCTTTTTTTTATGACAGTATAAATTTTTTTTAGCATAATCTTCAGGGTTTCTAAAGTTTATTCTGTCTGTCACGAGCCGCTTCAGGTGTTCTCATTAAGCACCCAACTTTCTTCTTTGAATAATACTTACAAATGCATAAAATCATATGTAAGATTATATAATGAGAATCTGAAATTTTCTTATGAAAGTATTAAAAGAACTATTTTATGTTATGGTTCTATGTGCTTTCTATAAATTCATCAAGAATTCTTTCAACTAACTCATTAAGAATTAGCTATTGCTAGGTCTAAAAAGGTATTATAATATCAGCTCCTCATGAGAATATATGTATTTTGATATATATATATATTTATATTTGTAACAGATATAATAAAACATGCCAATACTGGTGAATTTTATTAGCGAAAACCTTAGTTTCTGTTCATATATTGCCTTGGGTCATCTACCTCGATAATGGTAAATGATGAATTTTTAAAAAGAAGCTTGTCAAAATGAAGTTTTACAAGTGTTTCTAATTTAAACCGTAGATTTCCTCACTTTTATTTATCTATTGTGGCTCTCATGTCTCTGGATTTCCATTTCTGTTTCTCTTCCTCATCTGTAATCAGTCAATAAGCAGGAAAGGGCTGCAGGAGAGCTTTCTGGACCTGGTGGTGCCAGAAGGCACCTTACGTTCTCCAGGAAAGAACTTGGTTATTTGGCTCCACCTATCTGTGAGCAGGAAGAGGGAACCAGCTTGAGCCCTGTGTGAAACAGTGAGCTGATTGGAATTTGGGAGATAAGCCACACCTGCTATGGCTCACTTTCACCCTTGTGGGTGAATCTCTTAATATGAAACCGTATTACTTAACTTACTGTATTACTTACAAAACAGCATGACTTTGGAAAAAAATTAATGAGAACATCTCTCAGTTAGTAAGCCTGAAATTCAAGACAAATGTGGACCTTCTCATCCATACCTTATGCCTTTTGCAGGATGTTTTGATTGCCATTTTTAATCCATGTGGTTGAAAGAACGCTGTAAATATCTACACGGGAGGATATTACTCCCTTCCCTACAGGGCTCCGTGTTTGGTGTTTAATCCTCTGTGGCCGCTGTCTTAAACTCTTCAGTAAGTTTGCTGGAACAATGTCTCGGGATGTAGAATATTGATACATGAAGTGTCACTTCCCTTCGTCTCTCTAGCATCACTTGTCAGATTTTCCAGCCCTCTCTCTGTATCTTGGGGCTGTGGGCCCACCTTTCCTCCACAAGCAACGACAGGCACTATCAGCCCAGGTCAGCAACCAGGTTGCTTCAGCAGATGGGAAATAGCATTGTTGCCTCCTTCTTCTCCCAGGGTCCTTGGTTAGGGGCAAGGAGGGCCAGAGTCAGATGCATGCCCTGTGTTGTCTTGAGGCAGGACAAGACATCAACTATCTCCATTTTAGAATTATCATGGTGCATTTGTCAGGGAGATATGACAGGCACATGGCTTGTCAAGGAGGTTACAGTCCTTTGCGTAGCTGCCAGTTACTGAGTTAGAATGTTGGTGTGGGCTTCCATTTGCATTGGACACTAGGCTCACTGCTGTATTTAGTTGGCCTTTTCTAAAAGCCTCAACAAGAGCTGCTGGGCTTGATTATACAACAGAATTATAAGATACTTCCTTCCCCCAGTGTGTATTTTCCTGGATGGCTTAGAAGGATCCTGGATAACTTATTTCTTTGTATTATAATCCACATTAGCATGGCTCAATTACTCAGTTTTATTATACATGATCAAAGGAAACATCTTAAGGAGTCTAATACTAGGGAAATATAGAGCCGACTGACTTTTCTATGTGAACTCAGAAGAACTCCTGACCAGTAGACGGAAGGGCCACACATCACAGCTCATGCAGGGACATTAGAGTACCCAAGGATTGCAGCAAGAGGGGCAGACAAAGCACAGAACAAGCTTTCAGCATGCTATGCACGGGGATGGAACAGGACAGGAGGGAAAGGAACATCCACTTTGCTTGCATTGGGCTTGGCTTTGAAATTCACAACCCTCAGGAAAATGGTGGGGGCTCATAGGAGCAGTGCTCCCATGCTCAAAAGTGAAAGAACAGGGCCTGGAGAGGTGGCTCAGCAGTTAAGAGTACTCGTTGTTCCTGAAAAGGACCTGGATTTGGTTCCCAGAACCCACATCATGGTTCATAACCATTTGTAACTCTAGTTCCAGGGGATTCACTGTCCATTTCTGGCCTCTATAGGTACCAGACATAAATATGGTAGACTTACACACATATTCTGCTAACTATAGACATATTACTTATGTAGTAAAAGTAACAGTATACTTTATATATTTTTAAAAAATTTTAAGGGACACATAGTAACTCAACGTATATATAGTTATTATGTACTATATTTATTAATTCAATCGGGGCACCAAGTATTTCCAACTCTACTCATTAATTCAGTTGGACCACTAAGTATTTACAGCTCTACTCATTACTCAGTCTGAACTCTTCTAGCCATTTTGAAATATATTATGAAACTTTTGAAAATAAAGATGTCTAGATTTAAAAAATAATAATACTATTTTGAAAATGCATTGGCAGTTTTGCCAGTTTGTTCACAAGTAGTAAACTTCAAGTGGTATTATCTTAGCTCTCACAAAAGTGCTGATCAACTTTTTTTCTTCAATGGGTAAGTGGAAGAACTAGAGACTGAAAGTAAAAGTTGTTGACATGCTACTGTTGAGACCACTCTTTTATGTCCTTTCTTACAGCCATGATCTCACAGGCAATAAACACTATGGTTTACAGCAAAAAGGAATGTGTTAGGTATGGACTGAATTGAGCCCCCTTCCTCAAATTTTACATTTTCAGCCCCTACCCCTAGTCCTCAGAATGTGACTTTATTTAGAAATATGGTCATTAGAGAATAATTATAGACTCCAGATGAGATCACAGGGTATGATCCTGACTCTCCATGACTAGGATCTTTATACTGAGGAGGGTTGGGCACACCACACGAGGACTGAAGCCATGCTTCTGTTAGGTCGAGGAACTCACTAGCAAGCCCATATCTTCACTGGCAGTAGAACCTGCTCTTCCGGGATTCTGATATATACTGAAGACCAGCTGAGACATATAGGCTGTGGGCTGAGCAACAACTGGGTTCTTGGAAGCTCCTTAGTAGGCAGCCACTGTTGGACTAGAGGGACTACAGCCTGCAAGCCATTCTAATAAATCTCGTGTGTGTGTGTGTGTGTGTGTCTGTACATAAGTGTGTTTTCATTCTATAAGTTCTGTTTCTCTATAGAATCCTGACTAAGACACTGGAGTTTATAGAATCAGACTTGATTATATTATTTCCTACCTGGATTAAACCCTTTAACTTAGCAGTCATTAATATTACTTATTTCAACATATCTCTTAAGTCATAGGTTTTGACTTTTTTTAACCTCTGAAGTTGAACCTGAGGTTTACTATGCTGGGAATGAGAGGGGGCTACCTGACCTTGCTAATCCTGACACCTGGTTTGTGTTAGCACAGTTATCTAAATTCTTTTGATGTGTTGTGAACCGAGCCCGCTCTCCTAAGCCCATGGGAGCTGCCATGCACAGAGGCTTCCTTCCTTTTCATGAGAGCAAAAGGAGGATGCAAATTGGACAGACCGTGGCTCTGACCTCTCAGAACCGCTGGCCACTTCCACAACTAATGTGTTGTGAGGCTTCTTTCATCACCCTCTAATGAAAGTCACAGATATTATAAATCATCTCCATGTATAATTCCAGAAACCAATATAATAACCTAGACATAATAAAAGAGACCCAAGAAGAAAGAAATATGCCATAAAATAATGAGTCTTTTGATGTGTAAGCGCCTAGGCATGTCCACACTAGAATGAAGGAGTCAGATGTGTCTGTCTTATATGTGAAAAACTTGAATTTGAGATAAGAAACTGCTTTGATTAGACGTACAAGAAAATGAAAGAGGAGAAGTATGGGTGAAATAAAAATACCAGCTGGAATTAGGATATGTAATAACAGATCATACTTATTTGAATGTGGTGAGAAAGATAGGAAATAACTGTAATTGAAGCATGGATAATAGCAGAGAGAAATTACAGGCAGCTGGAAAATGGGACATGAGGTACGGTATTTGTACAAATGAACTTGGTCTTTCTTAATACATTGTGAGCTAAGTCTATTATGACACTGGAAATGTGATAAAATATCATATGCAGAAGATAAAGCTCTTCTTTCAAAACCCCACTGTATCTAATTTTTGGTATCTGAAAAGATTTTGGATATTAAATCTTTGGCTAGGCTAATACGAAGGGAGACTGAAAAGCAAGACAGTATCAGAAAGGGGCACCAAGAGGATTATTTGACAGGTTTCTGAGGATGGGACTGAAATATGGTTTAAAAACAACAAACCACTAAAACTATGTGTGTGTGTATGTATATATATCTTTTACATCACAAATCATTTAATCATATATAACATCAAACAACATTAAAATATTTTAATTGGAAATGATTAAGTATTTTAAAAATGACAGTCGATAAGAATCTGTTAGAGAGGAGTCCTGAATTCTGTCAGGGACATATTTGTATGTCACAGGAATGAACGCAGGCTGGTACAGAAAGAACACTGTGCTAGATTCAAATGCCGTGAGAGGATTTGCCCGTCTCTGGTGATGTAATGTTCTTAAGTAATGAACAGTTCTTCCAAATAAAGCAAGGTGTAATTGATATTGTTCACACCATACTTGCATCCTTTGAATTCATGTAGCCATGCGCACATTTAAAAAATAAGTCTATGTAGACAGGGTTATCTTAGATAACGATAGGGAATGTCTTTATTTGTAGGACATCTGAATGGTGTGTTGCAGAATCAGGCATGGTAATTCTCCAACGAAGATAAACAGACGGAGGCTGGGGAGATGGCTCAGGGGACAAAGTCTCACTGTGTCCTCGGAGGACACGCAGAGTCCCCAAGCTGACATAAACGCCAGCGAGCTGTGATGGCGCTCCAGTCCCAGCACTCAGGAGGCAGGGCCAGGGGCTCTCCAGGGCCAATGTGGGAGCTAGCCTCGCTGAATGGGTGACTTTGGGTCCCGCAGACACTGCCTTAGTAAAGTCAAGAGGGACTGAGCGATGCGCCTGCAGCAAGCCCTCCCTCTCTTTCTTTCTCACATGCACCCTCACATGTGAGCATGCAGATACATAAGCATGCGCACCTCCAGTACCACAGCAACATCAAGAAGATACACAAATGGCAAACAAACACAAAATAAAAAAGAAGCCTTATCAGCCATCAGGGAAGTGCCAATCATACCACAATGGGATACTATTTCATACTACTTTGTATGGCTATCATGAAAAGACAATAGCAAGTGCTGGCCATGCTTTAAAAATTGAAACCTTCATCTACTTCTGGCAGAATTGTAAAATGGTGCAGTAACGAGGCATAGTCATTTCCCCTAAATATCTTAATTGTAGCATTACCATATGACCCCCAAATTACACTCCTGGGTGTATATCCAGGAAAATCAAGACTATTTGCCCACACAAAACTTCTATACTAATGCTTATTAGCAACCTGACTGATAATATCCCAAAATGCAAACAGCCTAAGCATCAGCCAGCACGTGTAAACTTAGAGGTATACCAGTAAAATAGTATATTATTCAGACATAAAATGAAGTACCTCCACCTACTACACAGATGAACCTTAACAGTATTGTGTTAAATGAAAGAAGCCAGACACATTTTGGATGATTCCATTTGTGTGAAATGCACACAATAGGAAAATACATAGCTACAGATTGCCTAAGGATAGGGAGTCGAGGAAAAGTGAGGAATGGGTGTGAAAAGGTACAGGGTTTCTCCTTAAATGTCCTAAGATTGGCTATGGTAACAGCTGAGCAACTCTGAGTATGCTAAGAGTCTTTTAAGGTAGGGAGAGATAGGGAAAGATTTATATAGTGATATGGATGTATTGGGAACAAAGTTATGCTGTTCTATTGCATAGTGAGATGACTATTAATGATGTATTCTTTTAAAAACTGGAAGACGGTTTGGAGAAGTAGCTTAGTGGAAAGGACATTTGCTGCCAAACCTGGGAACCTGAGTTCAAGCCCTGACGGAAGGAGAGGACAATCTCCCACAGATTGTCTTTTGACCTCTGCCTTAGTACCATGGCATGTGGGCACCACCAATAAAACAAACAAATGATGTCACACTGTGGTGGTCTGAATGGCAATGGCCCCTATGGGATCAGAGGGAGTGGTGCTGTTAGGAGGTGTGGCCTTGCTGAAGCAGGTGTGGCCTCGTGGAGGACATTGGGCGCTGGGATGGGCTTTGAGATCACAAATGCTGAAGCCAGCCCAGCATCTCTGTCTCTTACTGTTGCCTGCCAATCCAGATGTAGAACTCTCGGCTCCTTCTCTAGTACCATGTCTGCCTCTATGCTGCAGGGCTTCTTGCCATGATGATAATGGACTAAACAACTGAACTTGAAAGCCAGCCTCAAGTAAATGTCTTCCTTTATAAGAGTTGCCATGGTCATGGTGTCTCTTCACAGCGATAGGAATCCTAAGACAAATACTCAATAAAATATAATATCACAATAACAATGAGAAAAGAAAAACAACTAAAAAGTCATTTTTTTTTGAGACAGGGTTTCACTATGTAGCTCTGGCTACATAACTCATTATGTAGACCAGACTAGCCTCAAATTCAGAGAGATCTGTTGGCCTTTGCCTAGGACTAAAGTATTTTAATATTGAAATCCTGTTGCCACATTTGGGAGAATTGTAATAGCTATATTAAAACTAACATACATCCTTTTAAACCTGCATAAAATGCAAAATTAAAGCTCTTGAATGAGGCTTTAAAGAGGTAAATTTTGGGGTATGTGACTTATAGTCAACAAAGCTGTTACTAAAAAATAACAGCAGAATATTGCGAGATGGTCCAAGTAAAGAGAGACACCTTTTCTTAAAAAAAAACAATTTATCCATTTTATATCCCAATTGTGGTCCCCTCTCTCATCTCCTCACTCCACCCTCTCTCCCTCTTTCCCCCATTCCCTTCCCCTTGTCCACCGAAAGGGGAAATTCTCCTCCTCTGCCATCTGCCCATAGCTCATCAAGTCTCATCAGGACTGCCTGGATTCTCTTCCTCTGTGGTGCCTGGCAATGCCAAATCATCAGGGGGAAGTGATCAAAGAGTAGGCAACCGAGCTCATGAACAAGACAGCCCTTGCTCCCCTTACTCGGAAGAGCGACATGGAGACTGAGCTGCCTATTGGCTACATCTGAGCAGGGGGGCTAGGTCCTCTCCATGCATGGTCCTTGGCTGGTGCATCAGTCTCTGTGGGACCCTGTGGGCTCAGAGCTTTCAGCATTGTGGAGCTCCATCCCCTCCTTGTCTTTCTACCCTCCCCCCTTCTTCCGTATTCCCTGCACTCTGCCCAAAGTTTGGCTGTGAGTCTCAGCATCTGCTCTGATCGCCTGTTGGGTAGAGCCTATCAAAGGATCCTCTATAGTAGGCTCCCATCCTGTTTCCTCTCTTCTGCCGCATTCAGGGTTCCAGCCTCATCTCACACCTAGCAGTCACGCTAACCCACGAAGACCTTTGCCCCACCACAAATGCCTGCAACTCTGTCCACTTCACTTAATTTTTGTGTGTTTTCTTGTTCCCTTCTTTAAGGACACCTTTCCTGTCTTCCCTGCTAAGGTCAAACCCTCATTATAACTCTCATAGGCTGAGTCTTCATACCACCTAACATTATGCACATTAAATTTGCCTTGTAATGGTACTGTTTGAATTAATATGTCCCTCACTTAGACTGTGCACTCCTTGAAGGCGAGCCTGATAGTGGTTTTGATGAGCTCTATATACGCTACTATGTCCAGCTCTTTGCTGATCCGTGTGATTAATACTTGCTCAATGCATTAAGGAAGTGGGCCATTTTCTTCTTTTGTCCCTGCAGTGTCAGTTGAGATCAACTCCAACGTTGCCCATTCATTTGTTCACCAAAAATGTTCACTGCCTGTTTCCCATGTACCAAGCAGTGAATGATTGCTTGTGAACTGATAACGGACAATCGGTTCCAACTAGAGTGAAAGTCATTTTTACCTCTAGAGGATGACGAGTGGGCCCCAGCAAAAAGACAGGAACTCTTAGTGTAAGATCATTCTCACTCCCAGCACCCCAACCCTGCTCCGCCACCAGTGCTGTCTTTCTCTGCTGGGGACTGAATCCGGGACCTCACACATGCTAGGCCGGCACCCATTCACTGATTGACATTCCAGCCCTAGACCCTGTGGACTCTTCAGAACATTATTTTGGACAAGATCAGTTGACCAGTAACATAACATAATCTTAAAGCTTTTCCTAGGTCTTAACCTAATCCTACTGCTAATATTTCATCTCAACTACAAATTTAATTTTGCAGCAAATCCGACTACTGGTGTATGTAAGAAGATGTAATGCCCACAAGTATTTCTATTCCTAGACTATACATCCTCTGCCCTTCTGAAGCTCCTAAAAGACAGCTATTCAGTGTTCATAATGTTTTATCACTTAAGCAATTGTATTCTTTTAACGAATGAAGTTAATGGGAACTGAAGTTGCTATATATTGAGCATAGAAAAGAATGGCATACATATTTGGTTAACTCCAGAAGTGCAAGTAATATATTTTTGTTCTAAGTAAATATGGGTTTTCAAATTATATGAACTGGGTTCTTCTAAGCTGATAACTATCATTTATGGCCGAGCGTCTCATGGAAAGTTATGTGGATTTCCGAGTAAGGGGAGCAGGGGCTGCCTCAGTCATGAACTCGGTTGCCTGCTCTCTGATCACTCGCCCCTGGTGATGCTGTCTTCCCAGGCCACAGAGGAAGAGGTTCCAGGCAGTCCTGATGAGACTAAACAAGCTACAGGCAGATGGCAATGGTGGAGAACTCCCCCTTTCAGTGGACTAGGGGAAGAGGATGAGGGAAGAAGGAGGGAGGGTGGGACTGGGAGGAGTTGAGGGAGGGGTCTTCCATTAGGACATAAAATGAATAAATTGTGAAAAAATAAAAAAAAATCTAAAAAAGCAAAAAAAATTAAGTTTTTCTAACTCTCAAACCCTGGGACAAGTGGCTGAGGTGCCAATTTAACGTATCAAAGCGAACCTGATGCCAGGTTCTCCCAGCATCCCTCAGCCCCTACTTAGATGGTCCTCCTGGCTGCATACCTACCCTGAGGGGCCTGGGCTGCTTTTTCCTAATGTAATTCAACCATGTTGGTTACCTGCCCTTCTTAGTACCTTTGGGCCTCTTGGCTGCTGAACTGTCTCCCTCTCTCCTTGCTCCCTTCCTCTCTCCCCTCTGTTCCCAGGGCTCAGGGTCTGGGAAGCAGAAGGCATTGTTGTGAGTTCAAGGCCAGCCTGGTCTACAAAGCAAGCCCAGGACAGCCAATGCTACAAGAGAAACCCTTTCTCGAAAAATGGTGAAATACAAAACAAAACAAAACAAAACAGAGCAAAGTAAAAAAAGCCTGATAATGGTTTTTCTTTTGCTTATAAGTAGATTATGAGTCTTACATGTCCAGCTGCAAGATATGCTTCAAATATTTTCAAATAGAGTATCCCAGTTTAAAACTTCTACTCCTTTGTCTTATATATTACACACAGCCTACAAATGCACTCTTGTATCTTCACTTTTTTTTTTCCAGCTGGGTTGTGTGTTTTAAAGGAGGAAGAACAAGATTTGAAGGGTTTCAATGATATCTTTTCTCCTGTCAACTACAGTGTTACATAGTTATCAGTTTAACAAGAGATTAAGAAGAGAGAACTAGATTGTGGGGGACTTTTTGACCATCCTACAGTATTTGTTTCACTTCTGAGAAAGAAAAAAAGAAAGCAACTTTGTTCCTGTTGTATAAATGAAACCTGGCTACCCAGAGCTCTGGCAGCAATTCCAAGAATAAGATCATTAAAATTAGTACACGGAACATCAAGCAGTCTTATTCTGCACAAAGGCATTAACTTTAGAAAGCTGAGTTCCTCTGCATGTAGGCATTCCCCAGCAAGGTGCCAAGAAGAGCTTTTGAGCAGTAGTGAAAATGAGAGTGTGCCCCAACCCCCACAGCTAGGTGACATTGGGTAATTTAGCGCTGATTGACAATATTAGTAACTTGTGAAGGCAAAAGTTTGAGCAAAACACCTGTGAGAAACAACTTAATGAAGGAACGGTTGACTTTGTAACCCTGGTTTCATAAGTCGCATTTTTTCCTGGCAGAGAAGGCATGGCGGAGTTTGCAGAGGCAGGAATACGGTGGAGATTCCTTATCCCAGGATGGACCAGGAGGCAGAGTGGGTCGGGGGTATGAGGCCAAAGGTCTGCCCCTGGTGACTCACTTCTGCCAGCCTTCTAAAGATTCCTGATTCTCAAAATACTGCCATCCATTACAATATAAGCACCCAGAGCACAAACCTATGGGGGACATTTCCAGTCCAAGTCATCCTAATGGCATGTGACTTGCAGGAATCTGGACAGCGGCTTTAGGGGCTTTCTCCTGCCTGGATGTTACCACACTTGGGGTCTCCTCATCTCCTCATTCAAAATCCTTCACCGGCCTCCTCTTTTATTCTGTAGATGGCAATGGCAGCTCTGACATTGCTGTGTGAGATGGATGCTGGTGTCCATAGCCAATGATTTGCAGGTAGAAGAACTGCCCTGCAGTCTCCTGACTACATAGAAAATAGCTTCTTTTTTTAAAAAAAAATATTTCATTTTATGTGCATTGGTGTGAGGGTATCAGGCCACCTGGAAATGGAGGTGAAGACAGTGGTGGGCTGCTGCGTGGGAGCTGGGAGTTGAACCCTGGTCCTTTAAAGGAGCAGACAATGTTCTTCACCACTGAGCCATCTCTCCAGCCCCCATTAAACATCTTCTTATGCTCTCGTTCTAGGGCTCTGTCAGATTCGTCCATATTTATAGTTAATTCGAAGATCTCAAAACTGCTAGTTGAAAAAATTGGAGTGGCATGCATGTAAGCCCACACCCTTGAACTTCAGCTTTTCAAGGAGGAGCAACTGGGAGAATGAATGAAAAACTCAAACACAGGTTTCTAAGGGACAGATAGAAACCTGTGTAGTGATTACTTGTTCAGCTTGAATCACAGCATTTCCAACTTATGTTTTAGGATGGACGACCCCTCATTTATAACAATAGCCAAGATTACTATCTATAAAACACATCGTGCTAACATAATATTTATTTGAAAAAAATAACACATTATCCTCCTCCCCTGCTATTATCTCTTTTCTGATTCAAGGGTGTTGAAAGTCGGTGCTGCACATTTCCTTCCCTGCTTCTGCCATCTTCACAGCCAACCCCTTAGGCAGCTTCTGTCCCAGGCTGTCAGCCATCCTCTCGCTCCGTTCCTACGCTCTGTGATTATTGTGAAAACGTGTGATTTTACTCACCTTCACTTTTAGGCTGGGAGCTCCTGAACCGTTATATTAGAGTCTTTACGAATAAGGAACCTTCCTATTTATGACTATATTTGTAGGATCTAGGACACATATGCTGAGTGAGGTGTTTTTAATTTTTCTGAAGAGACGTTGTCCATCCCCTAACGTGCTCTCAGTCTGGTCGTGGCATTTGGAATGTGACACTTAGCAAATGTTGATAAAGTGGATTTGCTGGAAGTGACTAAATCCCCATGGGAATGCAAACTTATCTAACTTCATATTATATGAATTAACTAGAGAACAGTTTCTGACTCTAAGGTGTAGATTGACTTCTTATAACATTACTGTTCATTCAGTCACTGTTCATTCTTCAACTCCTTCGGCATGGATACTTATTAAAATTTAAGTGGCGTCCTTACAAGCATTTCAAAATGAGCTTTCTAAAACAGAAGCATTGTTCCTTTCCACAAACTGCTTAGTAACAACAAAAGGAAAAAAAAACCAACAACAGTGAGTAGAAAAAAAAAAAGAGAGATGTGGCTCTCAATCTGTGGATCGTGACCCCCACGGGGTTGCAGATTAGCTATCCTTCATATCAGGTATTTATATTATGATTCAAAACAGTAGCAAAGTTATGTTGTGAAGTAGCAACTGAATACTTTTGTGGTTGGGGCCGCTACATGAGGAACCGTATTGAAGGTCTGCAGCATCCGGAAGGCTGAGAACTGCTGCCCTAGCTGGCGATCATGATGAGCATCAAATAGACACCATGCTGCTTCTACACGGGAGAACCCGGGGAAGATCTGTCTTCCACCTTATTAAACGTGCACTAACTCAGCCTAGTCAGGAAGAAAATCAGATGAATTCAAAGTGACTCATTCTATAGAACAGTTTGCTCCAATTCTTTCAAACGCCGTGAAGACCGAGAAAGGCCACAGAACTGGCGCAGGTTAAAGGCTGGCAGGTATGATAGCAGCCTGCCAGAGCGGGGCCTTGTATTACAACAAAGGGACAATGGAATGACGGCGGAACTTGGCAAATGTAAGAGGCATTATCATGACGGGACACCGACTGGAGGTTGACAGCAGCTCTGCATCAGTGTTGAGTTTTCCGCATTTGCTGATCATTGCTGTTACCCAGAGCAAATCCCATCTCTTCTTCCAGTAAAGACTCATGGAAACAAAAGAAGGAGGGTGGGGGGACTGAGGCGTTTGCAGTCTCCGTGGGAGGCTGCAGCGAGGGCGCACTGCCGCTGACAGACTGTAGACCTTGGCTGCAGGGATTCTGGGCGAAGGCCGAGGCAGCGAGACCTCGTGGGGAGTTTGTTCACTTCACTGCGGAGAGAAAGGACCAGGTCACAGACCTCAAAGGCACACTCTCAGCCACTGGTTCCCTCCAGCCTCACCTTCTATTTCCCTTTTATCGAAAATAGATTTTTTTCATGAAGTCTATTCTGATTATGGTTTCACTTCCCTCAACTCCCCCAAGATTCTCTCTGCTTTACCTCCCATCTGGATCCACACCTTTTCTTCCTCTTGTTAGAAACCAAACAGGTTATCTATAGGATAATAATAAATTAAAATAAAACAAAACAGAATAGGGCAAAACAAACAAACAGAAGAAAAATCCAAAGGAAAAAATGCATGAGAAACATAGATACAGAGACACGTATGTTTGCACACACAGGATTCCCATAAAAACACAGAACTGGAAGTCATATGTATGTAAAGGATCTGACAGACGTTATGAGATAAAGTACCTTCACAGATGCCATTGAGCTTCTTTCTGTTGTTAATCTGTTCCAGGGCATGGGGCTGGTCTTTCCATCTCCTGTTTTGGTAGGGTTCCCTGAGACCTGAGGAGAGGGATTTGGTGGAAACATTTCCTTTGGGACTGAGTGCCCAAGGTCTCTCACTCTCTGCACATTGTCTAGCCTTGGGTATTTGTTCCTATCTGCGGCAGGAGGAAGCTTTTTGATGATAGCTGACTGAGGCACTGATCTATGAGTATAGTAAAATGCCATTGGGCGTCATTTTATGGTGACTTTCCTTTAGCAGAACAGTAGTATTTGGCTTGCTCCAAGGTCCCTGGCCTGTCAGGTCCCAGATTCTTGGCTATCTCAGCAGCGTTAGGTTCTACCTCATGAATGGGCCTTAAACCTAACCAGATAGTGGAGGTTATTCCAAAGCCCTGTGCCACTATTGCAGTAGCTATCTTGAAGGCATGCCATCACTGTAGGTGGAATAGTTTGTAGCTAGGCTGGAGTTTCCCTCTCTCCTTTGGCAGCTTGCAGAGTACCATCCAGTAGCGTGAACACTGGTTTATAGGGGCAAGGCTCTAGCGAGGCTCCAGCTTGACCTCTCTGTGGTCACTGAGTTGTGTAGGTATCATTTTCAGCAATAAGGCCTTGTTGTCAGTTTGTCAAGAGCAGCTGATAGCCTTGGCGATAGCTGGGGTTGTTTGGGGCTTCCTGTCCGGACTCCTTCGGGCAACAACTTGAATAGATGTAACCCAGTGCTGGAACCATCATTTGGTGGTGAGAAATTTCGAGTTGGGGCTTCATCTCTCTCATTATTTGACAATTTCATTTAGGTTGCTTTCATACTTGCATATATTTTAGTACTATCTACTGTATTAGGTTTCCATATAACCCCTGAAAGTGTCCTTAGTTTTAGCTGTTTCTTCCTGTGTTACCCTCCTTTTCTTCCTCTCCTGCTCCCGGTGTGATCTTCCTGTTTCTACCCCAGTCCATTCATAACTCTCTATTCAATTTCCTCTTCCTTGAGAGATCCACATCTTTCTCATATTCTTTTACTCTATACCTAAACCTTTGTGGTTATATGGATTGTAGCTTGTTTATTGAAGATTTAACAGCTAACATCTACATATAAATATATACATACCATATTTGTCTTTCTTAGTTCTGTGTTACCTCACGCAGGATAATTTTTCTAGCTCAATCAATATCTGTGAATTTCATGATTTTATTCTTTCAATGGCTGAGTAATATTCCATTGTGTAAAGGAACCACATTTTCTTTATCTCTCCACTTGCTGATGAATATCTAGAGAGCTTTCATTTTCAGGCTATTGTGAATAGAGCAGCGATGAACATGGTTGTGTAAGTGTTTTTGTGGTAGCATGAAATGTTCTCTGGGCATATGTCCAATAGTGGTGTAGATGAATCTTTAGGTAGATCTATTCCTAGCTTCCCTTGGAACTGAGGGTTTCCGCAGTGGCTACACAAATTTGCAGTCCCAACAGCAACGGTGACTGTCTTACTCCTCAGCCTTGCCAGCACGAGATCCTTTGTTTTATTGATCTTGGCCATTCTGTCTGGTGTAAGACATAATCTCAGAGTGGTTTTGATTTGCATTTCCCTGATGCTAACGGTTTGGAACATCTCTTTAAGTGTTTCTCAGCAATTTGTTTTTCCTCTTTTGAGAATTCTTCTGTTTAGATCTGTACCCCATTTTTAATTGAGTTGTTTGTTTTCTTGATGTCCATTTTTGGGTTCTTTATATATTGTGGATATTAACTCTCTACCAGATGTATAATTAGTAAAAAAAATCTTTTTCCCAGTCTGTAGCCTGCCACTTTGTTTGAATGTTGGTGTTCTTTGTCATGCAGCTTTTTAATTTCACAAAGTCCCATTTATTATTTTTAAATGTGCGTACATTGGAAAATGTTAATGCCACATTCTGAACAAATACACTCATATAACTAATAACTGTATAATTTTTATTCTCTAAAATTCTCTGTATTCCACATTTCTTTTCTACCCAGGTTAACCTTTGCTTTGAGTTTTAAGGATAAGAAATCCAGTGTATTTGGAGGATGCGAAATTGAGAGACTACAAGGTGAAACATCATATAGTCACGATACTATAGAGTGTACTGTTGTCTAGCTCTTCTAGGGTCTTTCTTTATTAACTGATTTCTCATAATCCTAAAATTAGTGGGGGGGGGTCACTGAAGTTTAAGAAAAGTTCTCTCCTGTTTAGAATAAAGCAAACAAACAAACAAAACTCACAACACCCCCCACCCAAACTTGTGATGGAGGTAAACTCCCAACTTTTACCACCTCCAAAATAAGTGCTATCTTAAATTAATGCTTCTTGTCAATATTTACCTTAAATATGTATGCAGTTGGCAGTAGAAGGGATTTTGAAGCCAGGTGTAATTATGGCACTTGGGACCCTGTGGCAAGAGTATTGTGAGTTGGAGGCCATCCTGGGATTCATTCTGAGATCCTGTCAAAAATAAAAAATAAAAAGGACCAGTAGCATTAGACTCCTGTGAAGTATAGTTGTGCGCGTTGAATGGTAGAGCAGACCAAAGAGGTGATTACGTCACTGGCTTACAAAAAAAACGTTGGGTAAAAAAATGATGGTGACCATTTAGACAGGAAACTTTTATTGCTATAACCAAGAGCTTATGATTCTTTCTAGGTCAGACATCAGGGGTTAGTAGAACACAGATCTCGCCTCAGTAATTTTCATTGCTTTGCAGCCTTCAATGTTCCTCAGAGTCTGGATTCTGCCATGAGTGGCTGAATGGACAGACAGTGTTATTAAAATATGCAAGGGGAAGAACAGGTTTGGTGAGAAGATATATTCAGTTTTGACTGTGTTTATTTTGAGACGCCGGGGGAAGTCTACATAGTCTGCTTCATGGGCACTTAGAAACACAGCTTATTGGCTCTAAGGGCAAGTCTGAGCTGTAGCTAAAACTTTTGGAACCATAAGATTACAGGTAACTTGAAGTACAGCCTCTGAACTTAAGATTTAATGCTCAGACCTGGTGTTTCCTTATTTGCAAAATAGAGGTTCAGGGAAAAATTGTGAAGTGCTTTGCATATTGTCTGAATTTGGTGATTAATTTACCATTACATATTATAATTAGATTATGATAGATGTACTTGTGAAAAATTCCATTGTAACAATTTTCAATTAAAAAATGTTTGTGAATTTCTTCCATGCATATAATGATTTTAAGTTGATTCCCCATTTCCTCCTCCCCATCTCTCTGATAACCCACAACCACTATTTTCCTTCCCATTTATATATATATATATATGTACACACATATATATATATATTTTTTGGAACCCAGTAAGTACAATTAACGCTGCTAGTATGTACGTAGTATGGGTAGTCTCTGTGGGGTCTCACTCACCCATGAATAACAGTGACTCTCCCTTGTCCAGATGCTATCAAGTGCCAACAGCTCTTTAGCTAGGACTTGATGAGCCCCATTCTCTGTCTGAGCTGGGGTTTTGGCAGGCTGGATTTTGTCCAGATTGCCACAGTCAATTCTAGTTCATATGTGCAACTGTTGTGTGCAGAAAATGCTGTTTTCCTGTAGTCTATTCCTCTGTCTCTTAGAATTTTTGAGTCCTCCTTTCTGCAATAATCCCCAAGCCTTGGGAAGCAGGCTGTGATTTCTCATTTACGGCTGAGCATTCCATACTCTCTAATTCTCTGCGTGTTGAGCCACCTGGGTCTCCATGCTAACTGCTCTCGACTGCAAAAAGAAGTTTCTCTGATGATGTCGAGAAATGCATGAATCTATGGATTTAGCAAGCCTTAGGAGTTGGGTTAATTCTGTCCACTTATCTGAATAACAGTAGCAGATTTTCCCTTAGGGCATATAAGTTTCCTAGTTACAGATTCTTGTCCCCACAGCCAGTGCCAGGAATGAGGACTAGTGTATGGAGCGGACCTTAAATGCTCTCTGAAAGTGTCTGGTTCCTCTCATAACGTCCATGCCACTAGTGCATCGGAGGGCCTCTTGCCAGGGATACCGTTGTAGCTCTCCGAGTTGACCGGCAGGGGGAGATGGTGGTCACCTTTCTTCCCTGGCAGCGTGCCCGCCACCGTCCATCACTATGAACGCTGGCCAGTTTCCTGGTTAGTACCAGCTTGGTTTCTCCACACTTTGTGACTCAGGTATGTGGTGTCTTCAGCAACCGGGCCTTACCGACAACTTCTGGAGGGCAACCAAGAGCAAAGACCTGTAATATATGGGTTGTGGACCCCATAGGCCAACAGTTCCAAAAAATGGTAACTCATCCCTGACACTGAGGTTTTAATTGGTAATCTATAGTGTCGAGGACAGGTATTATGCTCCTTGTTATTTATATGTGTGTATGTTTATATTTTGGGAATCTTCTACAGCAGTAGCTTTCCGTCTGGTATTTCAAAGTCTTTAGTGTTAGTTATCCTTCCCGTATTCCCTACTTTACCCTTACTGCAACCCCACTTATTTCTTTTTGCTCCAGTATTCCCTATTCTTCCCCTCATGTTACATCTCCCCTCCCTTAAACCACTTCAGAACCCACTATGTTCCTGAACTGTGTGGGCGCTTCAATTTAAACTCACATATCTAAAGATTCAAGGCCGGTATCCACATATGATAGAGAATATGAGGTGTTTGTCTTTCCGGTCAAGGTTATTCTTCTGAGAATGATTTCTACCTCTAAATTTACCTGCGCATTTCGTTTTCTAACAGTTAAATAACGTGTATAAGTATCCCGCGCTTTCATCATCCGTCACCTGGCTGGTGTAAACAGCGAACATGGATGGACAAGTGTCTCCACAGTAGAATGTAAAGTCCTTTGGGTATATTTGCCGAGAGTGTTACAGCTGGATCATGTGGTCAATTTCTAGCTTTTGGGGGAACACCCACACTGATTTTCACAGTGGCTTTACCAATTTCTACTCCCTCCAACAATGCATAGCATTCCCCTTCTTTCAATATTAGCTTTGTTGTAATTTTTTTATTTTGTTTTAGACATCCTGGGGTTTGAAATATCAAAGTGCATAGATTTTTTTGTCACATAATATATCCTGCTTATAGTTTTCCTCCCTCTATACCTCCCAGTTACTCCCCACATCACCTCCCATATGGAACCATTCCTCTCTGCTGTCTCTCATTAGAAAATAAATAAGATAAAATATAATAAGAAAAGCAAAACCTAATACTTTGGAAAAGGACAAAAACAAACAAGAGAAAGAACGTAAGAAAAGGCCCAAGAAACAGATATAGACTCCTACTCATTTGCAGAGTCAGGAATCCCAAAAAGTATTAAACAGGAAGCCATAATAAAATAAAATATAATGAACAAACAAAGAATCAAACCAAAACCAAAATCCAGCCCCCCAAACTACATTAGGAAACAAGGAACCTCCAACGGTGTCACTGAGTTCCTTTATTGCTGGCAAGCAGCCTACCCTTAAGAGTGCCTTCTTTCCCCAGTGAGATTCCCTTGGAGGAAACTATGTTTTCATTTGCAAGTAGTTATCAGTTAGAGGCAGGTTCTGTGTGAGGCATGTGTCTACTTCTCCATGAAGCTCCAGGACCCCATCTGGTGCAGACCCGTGCAGGCCTGTGCACACGGCCTCAGTCTGTGAGCTCACATGTGCACTGATCCTGTTGACTGGAGGGCCTTGTTCCCTTGGCGTCTTCCAACCCCTTTAGGGCTTACGCTGTTTCCAGTTCTTCTCCCAAAGGGTTTCCTGAGCCCTGAGTGGAGAGATTTGAAGGAGATATCTCACTTAGGGCTGAGTGTTCCAAGGCCTCTCATTGTCTGCATGTCTGTCTGTGGTCTCTGCGTTTGTTCCCATGGGCTGCAGGAGGAAGCTTCTCTGAGGATGGCTGAGCAAGGTGCTGATTGATCTGTGAGTATAGCAGAATGCCGTTAGGAGTAATTTTATTTGCTATGTCTATTTAGCAGAATAGTAGTACTTGATTTTCCCCTAGGTCCCTGGCCTATCTTGCCTCAAATTCTTGGTCATGCAAGAAGTGTTGGGTGTGGGTTCTACCTCACAGAGTGGGCCTTAAATCCGATGAGATACTGGTTGTTGGTTCTCCCACAAGCTTTTGGCCACTGTTGCTGCAGCATATCTTGCAGGCAGGATATTATTTTAGATCAAAAGGTCTGAGGAGGATTGGTGTTTATGCTTTTCTTTTGGCAGCATGTACAGTACTTTTCTGTACCAAAGAGAGCAGAACACAGGGTGAAGTCTCCGCGTAGGTTTCAGCTTCTCCATACTCAATGAGTTGTGTAGGTGTGATTTCAACAACAGGGCCTGCCTGTCAGTTTCTGAAGCGTAATGTATAGTTTTCACATCAGCCTGCGTTGTTTGGGATTCCCACCTGACCCATTTGGCTAACAACTCAATTAGATGTAACACAGTCCCACTCTGGAAGCTTAATTTAGTGACAAGAGATGGGCAGTTATAAGTCCCCTGATAACCTAGCCTATCTGACCCTAGCCTATCAGGTCTCATCATGACTGGCTGCATTGTCTTCCCCTGTGGCCTGGTAATTCTTAATGTCTGTGTCAACAGTGTTCTGTTCAGCAGTTCCTTTACTGTGCCAATGACTTCAAGGATATCCTCAGCTTCTCTTCTATTAGATTCAGTGTATCTAGCCTCATGCTGAGGTCTTTGAACCATTTGGAGGTATACTGCGATAAGTGTGGATCTATCTGGATTCTTCTACATGCAGCCATCCAGTTTGACCAGCACAATTTGTTGAAGATGCTGTCTTTTTTTTCTAGTATGTATTTCTGGCTTCTTTATAAAAACCCAGGTGTTCATCAGTGCGTGGATTATATGCCTGGGAATTCAACTTGATTCTGTTTATCAGCCTGTCTTTTTTTGTGTCAGCATCATGTGGATTTTACTATAACTTTGTACTGCAACTTAAAATTGGGAATGGTGAAACCTCCAGCAGTTTTTTTTTCATTATTCAAGATTGTTTTAAATACCTGGATTTTTGGTATTTATTTCCATATGAAACTGAAAATTATGTTTTCAAGATCTGCGAAGAATAGTGTTGGAATTTTGATGGTGATGGTATTGAATCTGTAAACTGCTTTTGGTAGGATCACCCTTTTCACAACATTAGTTCTACAGATTCATGAGCATGAGAGATCTTTCAATTTTCTGATATCTTCTTTAATTTCTTTCCTCACTATCTTAAAGATTTATCATACAAGTCTTTTGCGTGGTGAGAGTTACCTCAAGATTTTAATGTTACTTAAGGCTGTTGTAAAAGGTATTGTTTCCTTGATTCCTTTCTCAGGCCATTCGTCATTTCTATATAGGTGGTCTACTGATTTTTGTGAGTTAAATTTGTATTCAGCTACATTGCTGAAAGTATTTTATCAGCTGTAGGAGGTTCTCAGTGGAATTTTTAGGGGTCACTTTGGTATGATATGTTATTATACTATCTTCTATTTAATTTGATGTTGATTGCAGGCTTGCTGTAAATGGGAAAAAATTTACAGGGAAATTGGTTTGTAATTCTGTTTCCTTGTTGGGTCTCTATGTGGTTTGGGTATCAGGGTAGCATGGCCATGGGTAATAGTCCTTCTGTTTCTATTTTATGGAATAATTTGGGGAGTATTGTCGTTAACTCCTCTTTAAAAGTCTGGTAGAATTCTGTGCCAAAACCAGGTGGCCTTGTGCTTTCTTTGGTTGGCAGAATCTTATCTTAATGACTACTTCTACGTCACTAAGTGTTATAAGTCTCTTTAAATTGCTTGTCTGATCTTGATTTAACTTCAGTAAGTGTTTCGTGTTGAGAAAATTATCTATTTCTTTTAGATTTTCCAATTTGATGGAGTACAGGTTTTAAATTATGTTCTTATGAATCTGTGGATTTCCTCCGTGTCTGTTGTTACAGCCCCCTTTTAATTTCTAATTTTGTTAATTTGGGTATTTTCTCTGGCTTATAGTTAATTTGGTGGTTTGTCAATATTGATTTTTTTTTGAGAACCAACTCCTTGTTTCATTGAATCTTTGTATTTTTGTTTGTTTCTACCTTATTAATTTCAGTCCTGATTTGATTATTTCTTGCCATCTCCTTGTTTTGGGTTTGATTTCTTCTTTTTGTTCTAGAGCTTTCAGGTGTGTTGTTAAGTATTGCATACAAGAGCTCTCCGTTTTTCTTTTTTTTAAATGTAGGCCCTTAGCACTATGAACTTGCCTCTTAAAATTGCCTTCATTGTTTCCTGTGAGTTTGAGTATGGTGGGTATTCATTTCATTTAATTTCAGGAAGTCCTTAGTTTCTTTCTTAATTTCTGCCTTGACCCATTTTTGTTGTTAAGTAGAGGGTTGTTCAGTTTCCGTAAGCTTGTAAGCATTGTTGTTTGTATGTAGGTTTAATCATAGGAGGAGGGAAGGCTACAGCAGAGGGCCTGTTATAGGGATGTGAGTGGGGAACTGGGTTTGGAGGAGAGGAGGAACAAGTGAGGATCTGCAATTAGCCCACCTGCTTTCCTGGCAGGAGTACCAAAGCGGTTTTAAATTGTATTTTCTGGTGGGTAAGAATATTGAACATTCAAAACACTTCTCGGTCATTTGTGTTATTCTTTTGAGAACTGTTTAGTACCACACCCCATTTCTTTCTTTTCTTTTTTTTATGTTTAGTGCCCCCCCCATTCTAGATACTAACATTTTCTCAATTGTGTAGATGCTAAAGATTTTTTTTTTACATTCTTTATGCTATATCTTCATTTAAATGATAGTGTCCTTTGTTATAAGAAGATCTTAGTTTCATGAAGTCCCATTTATCAATTTTTGGTCTCAATGCCTGTGCTACTGGGGTCCTGTTCAGGAAGTCATTTCCTATGCCTGTAAGTTAAAGTGTGTTCCCTGCCTTCTCATTTATCAAATTTATGTTATTATGTGTTATGTTGATGTCCATTCCTATTCGTAATTGAGTTTCAGAGTGAGAGATAAGGATCTAGTTTCATTATTCTATCCATTTTGCACAGATCCATTTTTCGAAGAAGCTCTTTTCTTTTCAGTGTGTATTTTTGTCCTCTTCATCAAAAATCAGACAGCTTTCGTCATGTGGTCTTGTATCTGGATCCTTCTGTATCATTGATCACTGAGTCTGTTTTTATGCCAGTATTATGAATTCATCACCATAGCTCTATAGTGTGACTTGAAATAAAGGATAGTGGTACCGTTCAGAATTTATTTAGCCATCCTGGATCTTTTGGATTCCAATATAAAATTTCAGAATATTTTTCAATTTCTGCGAAGAATCGCATTGGAATTTTGATGGGGATTGGGTTGAATCTGTAGATTGCATTTTTTACAAAATTCACCTTACCAATCCGTGAGCATGGGAGATCTCTCTGTCTTCTGGTGTCTTCATTTTCTTTCATCAATACCTTAAAGTTTCTGATATACAAATCATTTACTTCTTTGGTTAAACTCCCCCCCACCCCCGTTTTGGAGTTTATTGTGTGTGGGATTGTTTCACTGATTTCTTTCTTGATATGTTTTTGCTTGTATGTAGAAAGTCTCTGACTTTTGTTTGCTATATGTTTTATTCACTTTACATCCTTATTGTAGCTCCCTGCTACTTTGCTGAATGTGTTTCTCAGCTGTGGGAGTCTTCTGGTAGCCTTTAATGTATAGAATAATATCTAAAATAAAAATATGTTGACATCTGACTTTCCTATTTGTATTCCCTTTATCTCTCCTTCATTTGGCTTATTGCTGTAGCTAGTACTGAACTGGAGGGAGAGAATAGATATCTTTGTATTGTTCCTGATTTTAGTGGCAATGCTTTGTGTTTTTCTCCCTTTAGCATGATATTGGTTGTGGGTTTGTTATATATTGCCTTTGTTATGTTGAGATATATCCCCCATATCTCTAGATTCTCTAGAACTTTTATCATGAAAAGATGCTGGGCTTTGTTCTAGGCCTTTTCTGTATCTAATGAGATGGTCACGTAGTTTGTGCCCATGAGTCATTTTATGTGATGACTTACATTTGTTGCATTACATATGTTGAACCAACCTTGCATCTCTGTGATGAAGCTCAGTTGTGGCAGGTGATCTTTTTGATGTATTTTATTGAGAATTCTTGTTACTATGGTTATTAAAGAGATCTGGCCTATAATTTTCTTCTTGAGGTAGTCAGTGTGGTCATCAGAGTAATACTTGCTTAATAAAATGAATCTGGAACTGTTTCTTCCTTTCTATTGTATGGAATAACTGGGGGACTATTGGTGTAAATTCATCTATGAAAATCTTGTAGCATTAATTCTGTGCTAACTGGTGCCTTGGTCTCTTTTCTTTGTTTCTTTCTTTGTTTCTATCTTTCCTTCCTTCCTTCCTCCTTTCTTTCTTTCTTTCTTTCTTTCTTTCTTTCTTTCTTTCTTTCTTTCTTTCCTTCTTTCATTTTTTTTTGAGGCAGGTTTTTTTCTGTGTAACACCCCTGGCCATCCAGGAACTCACTTTGTAGACCAGGTTGGCCTCAACAGAGATCTGCCTCTTGAGTGGTGGGATCAAAGATGTGTGCCATCACAGCTAGGCACCTTGGTCTTTTTTTTTTTTTTTGGTTGAGACTTTGTTCTTTTTATTCTTTCACATAATACATCCTGATCACATCCTCCCCTCCCTCTGCTCCTCCCAGCCCCCACTCTATTCTCCACCCCCAGATCCACTTTTCCTCCATTTTCCTTCAGAAAAGAATAGGTCTCCCAGAGATATCAAACAAACAAAGCACAACAGAATGAATTAAAGTGCAAACCCTCAAATCAAGCCTGGATGGGGCAACCCAGTAGGAGGAAAAGGGTTCCAAGAACAGGAAACACTGCTTTCATCTTGTTGGTTAAGGGTCAGTTCAGATTATTTCTTAATCTTTATTTAACTTTGCTAGGTCATATACATTTATAAATCTATCTGCTTCTTTTAGATTTTCCAGTTAGTATTTTTTTAAAGTATATCCTTATGATCTCTGTATTTCCCCAGTGTCTGTTGTAATATATTCCTTTTATGTGAGATCATCATAGCTCAGAGGCTAAAGAAATGGTTTTGTAATCTCTCCCTTTTCTTTCTTAATTTTATTAATTTGGATCTTTCTTTCTTTTGTGTAATTTGGTTAAAGTTTTTGTCAATTTCCTTATTTGTATCAAAGACACAATTTGTTCCATTGATTCTTAGTATTGGTCTTTAAAAATTTCAGTATCAAAGACACAATTTGTTCCATTGATTCTTAGTATTGGTCTTTAAAAATTTCAGTAATTTTAGTCCTATTTTGACTATGTCTTTCCATCTACATTTTTTGGGTGCTTGTTTTTATTTTATATTTTACAAGGTCTTCAGGCACGTCATTATTAATTTGCGATCTCTCAACCTTTTTTAACGTAGGCAGTTAGCCCTATGGGGTTTCTCCTCAGGGCTGCCTTTGTTGTAGCTCATGAAGGTGTGCTATACTTTCATTTTCATTCAATTCTAGGAATTTAAAAATATTCCTCTAGGACACTTGCACATCTCATTGAACACAGAGAACTTGAGCTGGTGCCTAACCAGGGCTTTACCTCTTCTGACTAGTGTTCACATACTGGAAATCACCTTACACACTTCCAGAGGAGAAAGGCCACCATCAACCAAGGTACAAACACTGTGATCTACAGTAGTGACTTTCCTATAAGACATGCCGGCACAACTGTGACACAGATGTGTGGGGTAATCAGCCACTCTCTGAAATTAAGGCCCCCTCCATGAGATGGACCCCCATCCCTGACACTGCTTGTGTGGCTGAGAACCTGAGACTGGATAGGGATATGGTCCTCGGGGAAAATCAAATACTCTGCTCTACTAAAGGAATACAGCAATAAAATGGCATTCTGCTATACCCGTGGCGCAGGAAAGCTCCTCGTGCAGTAGAATCTAACATAGAGACACAACTGAACAATGTGCAGAGAATAAGGGACTTTGGAACTTTCAGGTCCTAAATGGAATGTCTTCCTCAAACCCCTCCCCTCAGGGCTCAGGGAGCTTTGCAGAAGAGGCAGACAGATTAGAAGAGACAGAGATGAGTAAGTCCAAGGAGATGGTGTCTTCCTGACACAACAGGAATGATGAACATATGAACTCAGAGAACCTGGCGGCATGGACAGGGACTACACAGGCGAAAACCAGAAGACAACCATCTCTGAGGGTGGGCTGTGGGCATAACCAAGTGGGGATAACCAGCCATAACCAAGAAGCTATCTTCAGTTGACATCTGCTTACAAAGCGAAATTAGTTTTCTCCGGTGGTGCTTCCCTGGGCACATTAACCACACTTTACGGTGGGTCCATGCCTAGCAGTAGTGGCCAACACAGAATGAATTTAATGCTATTTTTTGGTCTCATATTGCTTTGCTTGGGCATATCTTGTCACACTGATCTGTTGCTTGTATATCATGGTTTTCAATTTGTGTTTTTATGTGGGGTTGAGTGTGCATGTACTTACGTTTTTTTTTTGTCATCATTCTGTGGTTTTTTTTTTCATAGAGAGAAGGGTAGAGAGAGGGAGGGAGAAGAGGAGGGAGAGAGAGAGGGAGGGAGGGAGAAAGTTGGGTGGGTGGGGAGGTGAGGATGATGTGGGAGGAATTGGTGGAGTGGAAACTGTGATCAAATATATTGTATGAGCTTTTTTCCCCCCCAATCAAAACATTGTTGATTATGTGCTCAGTCCTGGTATGACTTGATATGGTGGGGGGGGCTCCCCTTCTCTGAGGAATAGAGGAGGGGAATAAGAGAAACAGGGAGGGAGGGTGTGACTGGGAGGGGAAGAGGGAGGGGGCTACAATCTGGATGTAAAATGAATAAAAATTTATAAAAACATTGATTTTTTTCACTTGATCCAGTTTTCATTCATAAGAATATTGTTTTCTTTCCATGAGTTTGTGTGCTTTCTATTGCTGTTGCTACTTAGCTCTATTCTACTGTGATCAGAGAGAAGGCAGGTTGTTATTTAAACTTTCTTATATTTGTTGAGACTTGTTTTGCATCCTAATGTTTTGTCAATTTTTGAGAAAGTTCCATGATTTCTGAAAAAAATATATTTTAGCATTTGGGTGAAATATTCTGTTGATGTCAGATCCGTTTGATTTATGATGGCATTTGACTTCAACGAGGGTCCCTATTTGGGGGAGCTAAAAAGGATGCAGAGCACTCAGACTTTTGGGTTGGAGGTGTTTACCTGGGGGTGTGTGCTTAGAACCAATGGTCCTCAGATGACAGATAAGGATCACAGTGCTGTGAAAGTCATGCTTGGGAGATGGATTTATTCTTCTGTAAACTGTTAAGGTTATCATATCAAAGCAATGCGTTTCACTATGGCATTTTCATAAATATGTACAGTTAAACTCTATTGTTGTTCATCCCTATTGCCTTCCCCATCTTCTGCTTTGTGACATATACTACATGATCCTGTCATTTCCTAGTCCCCTTTCCTTCAGAATTCTTCCTAGTATCTATCTATCGATCTATCTATCTATCTATCTATCTATCTATCTATCTATCTATCTATCTATCTATCCATCCATATATCTAACTTCATACCTATCTTTATGTGTGTATTTATTTAAATCTAGATTCTACACACGAGAAAATGTGCTATTTGTATAAATCTGGCTTATTTCATGTAATGATCTCCAGTTCCATTGTAGTCTGCAACTGTCATTTCATTCTTGTTAGCTGAATAACATTCCTATTGTATATACGTACCACATTTTCTTCATCTATCTGTTGATAGACATCTAGGCTGATTTCATAACCTAGCTATAATGAGCAGTATCTTGATAAACATGATGAGCAGGTGTCTCTGTAATAGTCTAGCTTAAGATTCCTTTGTGTATATTTCTAGGAGAAGTATAGGTAGATCGCATGATGATTCAATTTTTAGTTTTTGTGAAACTTCCATAGTGATTTGAGTAAGCGGTCCTGAGAAAATTGGATATCCATGTGTAAAAGAATGAAACTAAATCCTAATTTCTCACTATGTAAAAAAAAACTCAAATGTAAGAAAGATCTTTTAAATGAAAGATCTGAAACTATCAAGTTGCCTGAGAAACACTTCAAGATACAAGCATACACAAGAACTTTCTAAAAAGAGATCCAAGAGCGGAGGATTCCAATAGGATTACACGAACAACAACCAAAAAGCCCTGTACAACAAAGGAAACAATATCCAGAGTGAAAATTGAATATCCATGTATAGCTGTATTGAATAAAAATCTGTTATAGCTACACATCTGACAGGGGACTAATGTTCAGAAGATGAAAACCACAACAAACCCCTCCAAAAGCCCAAACCAAAATAATCCAGTTAGGGAAGGTAAAAACAGAATGAATATATTTTTTGAAATGTAAGATGGCCTATGCATACATGAAGGACACCCACAGTCACCATAGTAATACAAATAAAAACTACTGAGGTCTCACCTCACCAATCAGAATGAGTATCAGTAAGAAAAACAGCAAATGCCGTTGGGGATGTGGGAAGCGGGAGCCCTCACACATTGCCTATGGGAATGTAACATAGTATGCTGGACTTCTGACATGTTTTGACTAAAACCATGTGGTGGATATGATGTTGTGTAACTTCTGGGGTCCTATAGCTCTCACTGGACTGGCTTGACACGCTGCTGCTGCATGAGGAAGTCCAAGCTATTCATCTTGAGGATGAAAGGCTACACGGAGGGGATTGCAGTCACCTAATAGCCCCAGCTGCCAGCTCTGTGATGCATTCAGTCAAGCTTCCAGATGAGCAGCCGCTTGGTGACTCAGACAGGGCTAACCCAAATCACTCATCTACCAACTGCGAGTGTATAACCATGGCTGGATGCTCAGTGCTGGCTTGGTATGCAATTATGTGTGTAAATGTGTGTTAGTCCCGAGCACTGAGGGGAAGAAAGAGTAACTTTAAACCATAAAGTAGAGCTTGAGTTACTCAACAGGATGTACTTCTAGACTTGTAACAAACAGTACCAATTTGAGCCCGTGAGATTCTGTTGCAGAAACGTAAAGCTGTGATAATTTATTAGCCAGACCATTCACTGCTGTGACCTGATAGAACCTTAAACAGTCGGGGGCCTGTGGCTCTTGTTTTCAGAGGTCCCAGTTCACACGTCTTGGCTTTGCTGGCTCTGGGACCCACAGCGTAGTGGAACATCATAGTAGCAAAATCTACCAGCAGAACTGGCAGACAGGAGGACAAACAGAAAGAGATCAGAGAGCAGATCATAACCTTCAATGTCATGTCCCCAGTGATCCTCCTCCAGACAGACCTTGAATCTCAAAGTTCCCACACCTCCCAAAACAAGGTCACCAGCTTGGGCTAAAGTGCTCAACATAGGGACCTGTGGGTTATATGTCACAGTCCAACATTAATCTGTTACCTAGGTTGCCTGGGACGGTCTGTGGACATTGTTTATAAAGGCAGAGTGATAATTCTAGATATCCAAAATTTCTTTAAGTTCTGGAGCATCATGAAGTTTCAGTTAAGTTCTTGTGATTTAGCAACTCCATTTTGCTTTCATGTATGGACAAGCTGGTTTTGTGGAGTCAGTGTCTTGTGTAGCTGCGGCTGGCATCAAATTGCTATGTAGGCAAGAACAGTCTTGAGCTCCTCCTTGTAGCTTTGCCTCCTGGGATCACCATGCCCACTGTATATATGGTACCTTGATACAGTGTACTTTTCACAGCTAGAAGGATCTCCCAGCTTATCTTTCAGATACCATGTGATTACTCCCAAACAGCTATAAGGTGAGGACAACACAGAAGGGTCAACACCGTGGCTGAATTTATGAGTTCTGAGTCACATGGTTTCAGATGTTGACTCAACTGTCAGCTGCAAATTTAGTTTTGTACTTCAGTTTTGCCACCTACATGCTGGGGGAGAGACACATTATTGTATTGCTGATGGAATTGAAACGGAGACATCTTGGACATTAGTGCTGTCATTATAACAGGGAGCTGCTTATGTCTGGAAAGCAGTTACTACTGGTCCTTTTGTATTTATGGGTCTCTGTTTTCTCAGGGATAAAGTCAGTTTACTAGGTAATTTCTGTGGTTTATTTTCATCTTTCAAGCTCCAGGACTCAGTGGTTGTTATCTGTTCTACTCAAATCTGTTTTGTCAGTACTTTTCAGATTGTTTACAATTTGCCAGCATTTCTGAGGACCTTCTGGTAGTGAGCAGTTATTTGTAATGCTGCATTTACAACACAATTTGTATTTATTTAAGAACTTTTAAATGCATTTGAGTGCTTTGCATGTTTGTATGTGTACCACATGCACCTGGTGTTGCTGGAGGCCAGAAGAAGGGGGTTGGATCCTCTGGAACTGGAGTTACAGTTGTGCGTAACCATATGTGTGCTACAGACCAAACCCAGATCCTCTGCAAGAGCAACAAATGCTCTAACTGCTGAGGCTCTCTCCAGCCTCAATAAAACCTGGCAAGCAAACATTTAAATTCACACACATAGTACTTTCTTGGCTTATACAATTTTAGTATTTATTTTTATACATGATACACTTACTGTGTAAAATTAAAGTATCATTTGAAACAAAAATATTTTTCTTAAATTTACCACTCAGCTAGATGTGGTGGCACACCCCTGTGATCCCAGAACTCTGGGAGGTAGAGGCAGGTGGATCTCTCGGAGTCAAGGCCAGCCTGGTCCACAAATCAAGTCTGAGACAGCCATGGCTACACAGAAAAATTGTCTTGAAAAACCAAAATGAATGGACAAACCAACTAACCAAAAAAAAAAAAAACCCAAAAAACAACCAACCAAACAAACAAAAAAAAAAAACAAACAAAACCCAAAATTACCAGTCATCTACCAACAACACCGACAGTTGCTTCCTTCCAGTTTTTTTCATTGAAGTTTTGAGTGGCTTGAATTTTTGTATTATATTTTTGACCTTTATTATTTTATACCTTTTCATATAGTCATTTTAAAGAGTGAAAATTAACTTTATTTACAGAACATTAGAAGACAAATTATAGGTTTCCTATTGTTAACTATTTTTATTAAAGTCATATGTGATTTATTGTCAAAAGCATCTATTATTCCAGTGATAACATCCACACTTCAAAACAATACATGTTTTGGTTTAAGCATGTTCCATATAGCTAATATTACACAAGATAATTTTGTGTATATATGGATTTGTGTGTGGAGAGGTTAAAGGTCCATGTTGTGTCTTCCTCAGTTGCATTCCAACTTATTTTCTGAGACAGGGCGTCTCACTGAACCTCATCAATTCAGTTCTGCCAGCCCCAGGGATTCTTCTGCCTTGGTCTTCCTAGCACTGGACCTGCAGGTGCACTGCCACCAGGAACTTGGTGTTTTTCCTAACATGGGTTGGCGGTCAAACTCGGGTCTTCTTGCTTGCTTGCAAGCACTTCAAAGACAATGCCATCTCCCCAAGCCCCAAATAGGGTTTTTAGTGGTTGCGTAGTACCACCACACAGAAGGAGCAATTTATAGCATATTGACCTATAACCGACATGTTTCATCTGGTTAGTGATTCTTAACACTGGGACAGAAAAAGGTCCTAACATATCGTATGTAGCTGTAGATCATCGACCCAATTCTGCTCCAACTGTATAAGACCCAGGCAAGTACTCCACTGAACAGTTCCACAGTAACACCTCCATTTGCTCACAAACGTTCTTTGGGACTTCGATGATGATTTTCTCTTCACACAGAGCCGAGTGTGGTGGCCAGCCTGTAAACCCAGTTTTGATAAGGAAAGTGCAGAGAGGCAGGAGAATCTGGAGTTCAGGGTCAAACTGCAGGGCTACTCAGTGAGTTCCAGGCCAGCCTGAGCAAGACCATCTCGAAACCAGGAACACCAAACACATAGCGCCTACCTTCCTACACTTTTCCAGAAGCCCCCAAACTGGAAGCTTAGATAACTGTGGTGTTCATTAATCTCGAGAGGATGAATAGGGCAAATGGGCGCTCTCAGAACACCCTGGACCAATCGCTGACGCGTCGCAAGGGCAAGAATTCCTTCTCAGAGTTGTGAAGAAGGTGGAGGCAGCGGCTGCTCCCCAGGAGAAGTAGCCCGGGGTTTGCAGATTTGACAGAAGATGGCCATCCTCGAGCTTCGGGGATTTTCCAAGCAGGATGGCGGTGCCAAAGCGGGAAAGTGCGTGCTGGCCATGTGACCTGACTTCGATTTCAGGTCTGCACCATCCAGGGGCACCAACGTCCTGCCAAGCGGTCTCCTCCTCCCACGTCCCAGGAGGCACCCCGACCCGAGCGCCAGCTAGCCAACACCGGGCAGCCCTTTGGGGTCGAGTCCACCCCGAGTTCGCGCTCCCTCCTTCCCCCCTGCGCCTTCCCACGCCTCCCCGGTTCGGGTCCGCCGAGGCGCCCAAGCGCAGCGCCGGCGACAGTTCGGTGCCCGGGGAAGGGCGCGCCCGCGCCTCTCACACCTCCGGGCGCACGCAGCCGGGGGCCGGCGCCCCGCAGCCGCCGGCGGGAGGACGCGCGGAGCGGGCCGGCGCGCGCCGCCGAGGGCCCGCCATCCTCCCCGCCGCTCTCCGCCCCCCGAGGCCGGCCCCGCGCGTCGCCTCCCCACCGGGGCCGCCCGCCAAGCGCATGCGCGCCGCGCCGCCGGGCGTGCCGGCCACACTCCCCCCACCCACTCCGGGAGCTTGTCACTTCCTGCCCGCGCCCCATCTCCGTCCGGGGTCAGTCCGTCGCTCCGTGTCGCCGCCGGGAGACTTCTCCGCTTCCTTCCCCGCTCCGTCCCCTCTCCACGGCGCTCGCTCGGGCCGGCCGGGGAAGGGGCGGCCGAGAGAGGACCGCGGCGGCCGCAGTAAAGTTTCCCGAAGCCTCCGCTCCCCCGAGAGGCCCCAGGTGGGGGACCCGCGCGCCTCCCCGCCCCTCTCCAAAGCCCGGGGGACCGTTGCAGGTGGAGCGGCGCTGAGGGGAGCCGGGCTCGGCGCGGCCGTTGCCGCGGCGAGGGGCGCCGCGGTCCTGCCCGCCCCGCTTCCAGCTCCTCCGGCTGCTGCGCCCGGCGGTTCCTCCTGTCAACTGCCTGCGCCCGCCCGCCCGTCGGCCCGGAGCGCGGAGGGCCGCCGCCAGCCGCCGCGGCCCGAGGACGTGGGGAGCCGTGGCGCTTCCGCGTCCGCGCCGCCGCCGCCGGGGACTCTTTGAGAGAGCGCGCCGGGCCGCAGCCCGCCGGGCTTCGCGCGGGGCGCCGGCCGGGGCCGCGCCAGGTAGGGGGCCCCTCTCGGCCGCGCCGTGCGCCCGGCCGCCGCCGCCCGCCCCGGGAGTTGAGGAAGTTGGGCGCACTGGGCGGCGCGGAGCCCGGGCGCCCCGGGGAGACCCCGCCGCACGCGGGAGGGCGCGCGGGCCGCCGCTCGGCCGCGCGGGGGCCCCGCGTCCGCCTCTCCGCCCGGCGCGGCGAGGCCGCGGCCGCCTGCGCTGCCCGCCGGGCCTTGGCCGTGCGCTGCGCTGCGCTCGCTGCGCGCCGGACGCCGCGTTTCCGGGTAGGGCGGTGAACCTGTGCGGGCGCTGGAGGCTGGAGGCCCGGCGGGCGGCGGGGAGCGGGCGGCCGGCGGTTTCTCCTCGGAGCCGGGCGCTGCGGGCCCCGGGTGGGAGAGCCCAGAGCGCGTGGTGCGATGGCGTGCGGAGATTGCAGCCGCAGCCTCCCCGGGAAGTTGAGGGACGGTGACGGGTTTGTGCTTCTGTCCACAGCCCAGCCGCGATGAAGAGCTTCTCACACTGAAAGGAGGATAGGTCGCACCCTTTAAAAATGCCTTTGAGGGACAAATACTGTCAAACTGACCACCATCATCACGGATGCTGCGAGCCAGGTGAGTCCGGTTTTGTTTTTCAGTTTTTTTGTTTTGTTTTGTTTTCTGGTCTGGCCCAGTGTTGTCGCTCTTCTCCACCACAGCTACTCTGCCTTCTGTGTTGTCTCTAAGTAGTGTCTCCTCAACCTATACAAACTAGCCGCCTCCCTTACTGGATCCCCCAGAGAAAGTGCTGCCGGTGTCTCCGTCAATCATTCCCAGGCTGCTGCGCCTTTTCCTTCCTTTTCAAGGCAGTTTTCAGTGAGAGGTTTACTCCATGCTCGGAATGTTTAAACCAGAAGAAAAAGGCGAAGATAAGATAGGTGGAGGAATACTAGCATTCATCTTCATGAAAATTGCTTGTTAAAAGAAGTTTCCCATGCTGTTTTTTTTTTAACCATACCCCTCCCCCCAAATCTAAAAGTTTAATTTGAGTCAACAAGGTTGATTGAACTTTTGTGGGAGAATCGGGCTTTTTGAATTTAAAAACATCTTAAGTGTTTTGGATAGAATATATTGTATTGCACATTGCCGATGTACTGTATCGAAGCATTCTAAATACTTAAGTATATTTAAGGTATTTTATTAGTTGAACTGATTAAGTTAATTTATGATACTAAAACTTTTTGAGTCTCACAAAGAATGTTAGTGAATTTTAATTTGATAGACATTGCCCTTGGGAACTGTTGATGGTTCTTAGAAGAACTTTGGCCCAAACTTAAAAGGGAGTCATTGAAACATGCTGTCACCTACAAGGAAAAGCTGCTCTCTTCTAGTTCAAAGACAGATATTTATCGCTTTTTGCTGAAAAGTCACCAGAGTTGCTGTTTTTTTCCACTTTGGCTTGCTTTTAATTGAAACATTTTAATTACACTCATGTATATATATTTTTATCATAACTGTGTTTGAAATTTTTTTTTGAGTAAGAGAAAAATGGAAACAGTAAAGGGAAGAAACTCCTTTGCTATCTATGACAATAACCATTTGAGTTCAGCCTTGTGTCTGTTGGATCAGTAATAACCTAGTAACAGGTTCCTCTAGGCAGGGACCTCATTTTCATTCAGTTCCTGTCCTGTCTAACATCAGCACCCTTTGATACAGCACATTTTGTGTGTTTGGGGTGAAACTGTATTGCTTACACATAATGGAGTTGAATGGTGTTTACTCGTTTGCTTATTCATTTCTTTAACAAACCATTACTGAGCATCTCTTAGGTACCAGGTATTACCCAAGGCAACTGGATATAAATGGTGAGAGAGACAATGTTTTTGTCATACTTTTTGAGTGGGAAAAGAAAGATTTAAACAAATAAGTAAGGTAATTTATAAGCATGATTTATGGTACATGTTGGCAATTAAGCATTTAGCAGACTTTTAATGCCTTTAAATATACTTTCTGGAATCTATCAAATGTGGATTGATTTTTTTCCCTCCCCATTAATAAGAAACCTGCAAATATCATTAGTTAAAATATTAAAAGTTACTGGTTATTAATATTTGCTTCCTTAGGTAGAACTAAGTGCTTTGGAGTATTTATTTCAATGGAAAGCTAGACATTCGCTGACTTTTAGGCTAGTTCATTGTCATCATTTCAGGGAATGTATGTGCTAAGTGAGAGGACATTTCCAGGTCTGAAAGAAGTATGGTATAGTAGTGAGTAAGATATTCTCAGATGGAGAGATGAGGATGTGGTGTTAGAGAGATTCTTTAATGAGTGGTCTGTCTTCATTTGGATTCCGAACAGCAGGTGAGGCCTCAGATGAGAATATTCCTGAAGAGACCATTGTGTCTTGATGGAATGGGCCAGTTTGTAGTGAGTGGTAGTGTTAGAAGTCTGTCCGTGTGTGCATATTCTTGTCTTAACAATTTTTTTAAATAGAAGTTTTCTGAAGTTCAAAATACAGTGGTACAAGCATCTGATGTAACCATTATGCAGTTACATCCTTTATCAGATCACAGAAAATCTGTTTTCCGTTATATTCTCCTTCCCGACAATTCCCTTTTCTGCTCTTCAGCTACTCCAACTTCTGGTTTTGGGAAGCAAATCCTAAACATCATGATTAGAAAGATTTTTAAGGAACTTGTTTCAAGGCAGGAGAGACTTAAAAAAAAAAAACAGATATGTGTTCTTGGAAGAGAGTAAGTAAAATGTTTTGAAGGTTTGGGTGTTTTTGGTTGGGGGAGATAACTTTTTAAATGAAACCTGGACGGGTCTGATTATCTGATCTTGGAACAGATGACAGTATGTAAAAGGACAGTTTAGAAAATTACATAGATGTGTGTATGTGTATGTGTGTGTGTGTTTATGCAAGTACATTTCAAATGAAAACATAATTTTAATAGTGGGAGCTACACAGATATACTTACTAAGTAAATGTGTCCATGAAAAGCCAAGGCATCTGTCTTATTTAGAATACTGTCTCAGATGTATGTGCTCTAGTGGAAGCATGCTTAGTGTGGTAGGTAGGAAACTGCCCTAGCTCTGAAGTTGGGTATTATTGTGGAAGTGGAAGTTGCTGTATTACAGAAAGTTTTCTGGAGCATATACCTAAATGAGGAACTCTGACACATAGTCTGCTTCTCTCCAAAGCACTCTCTTAACTATTTGTTATCTTTCTTTTTTTTATCTCCAGTTCTCTATTGCTTGCTCTATGTAAAGCCAGACCTTAGTTCTCTACAGTTAGTAGATTTCCCCACTCTCTTTGTAGCTAATTATGTTTTATAGTTACCAGTTGCTATCATATACAAGAGGACCTTCTAATTCATCACTAAGAGACTACTGATAAACCTCTGCTGTTGTTACTCTTAAAGGTTGAATTTGACTTACATTTTGTAAAAAAGATTGTTCTTGCAGTCAGGAAAGCAGTTGTTTGTTCATCATAATGCTGCTGCTGCTGCTGCTGCTGGGATGTTTACTGAGCACTTGCTATATCCCAGGCTGTGTTTTGATTAGTTTTTATCTTATCTTATTTAATAATAACAAAGTTCCTTTTTGGGAGGAAATTTTGTTAGCTCCATGTTAGAGAAGAGGAAGAGTCTGAGCGTTTAATTGTCTTAGTTACACCTTAGTAAACAGTCACACAATTGACAGGCAGGGGCTGCGCGTCCAGAGTCTTACACTCTTTATAACTTCAGTTCTGTCAGTTCTCAAGCTGAGTCAGTTGTCTGTATGGGCCCAGTTTATGTACTTAGGTTAAGATTTTGTTTGATGAGATGATCTGGTTCTGAGATGTGGTTGCTGCTGGTGGTGAGCACTGAGCGCTTGAGGGATGCCAAGGACGCAAAGGCTGAATCTGTGCTCAGCACAGCAGCCTCGGGTACTCTCCCAGAAATGGAATGGCTGTTCAGGTCTAGCTGCAGAGCAGTGGCAGCACATCCAGTTGAAGGAAACTTGCTCCCAAAACCCCACGCTGAGAGAATGGTCCTTGGGTTATGATGGGTTAGTTGGCTAGGGTATTATGTTCTTAAAAAAAGAAAAAAAATTAATGGCCAGTTTTTTCTTCACTACAACCTGCCATCGACAACTTACAGAAATATAGTTGTCCTTTGAGCTACTTTGTGTCACATGATCTAATAATATTTTTTCTGCTCATCTGAGAATTTTGTAAAGGGGAGGAGGTGATGCCTACTAGATATGAAAGTGAAAATTTTTATTTTTAAAATGGAAAAGTTGTTTTTCGTCTGTTTTACTTGTAAAATGCCTAACTTCTATTCTCTGAAGTAATAGAAGTATGAGGCAGAAAGTGAGTATCATCCTTGATAACCAGCCCTGACAGAACCCTTAAGTTCTGTTAGTACTCTTACAAGATAAATGTCTCTTATCATCTATACTCATCCCCATATCATCTAAAGTTATATATTTCTGTGTCTGCATAAAATGTATTATGTAAATAGGTCAGGTCTGTACCCTGTTTTTATATTTAACAATCTGACATCCTTCATTGTCAGTACACTGGAGCTGGCTGGAGCTTTTCAAAAGCTATGAGAGATGCTGTTACATGGATATCTCATAGTTTTTAATTTGGTTCCTATAAGAAAGTTCAAAATTTAAAATTTCCGTCATTTGAATACAGTGCTGCAGAGCACTTCAGTGAAAGTCTGTGTTCCTACAATTGTATATTTGTCTATTTTCTTTCTTTGGCGGTTGGGCTTGAGTTTTATTCTCATGATGGTTCAGGGTGCTTGATCAGATTATTTTTAAAGGCTTTGGAAGAGTTTACTGGGTATGGCTAAACCACTACAGGCTTTAGAGATTCTGTTAAATGTAGTTCTTCTGTAAGGGGAATGCAGAGGTAAACAGTATATACTAAGTAATACCAGAGCAGTAAGTACTTGCTGTTAGACCTAATAACTAGCCTTGAGTGTGCCTTTACTATTGGGAATGATTGAGGTCTTCCCTCTGTTGCTTCATTTGTCTTATAAAGATGATGGTGAATTTTTTATATATGAATATATATGGAGGTATTTTCATTATTAACATAATCGTAGCAAACTATTGTTTGATTCGGTAGTGAGTGATTTAAATAACCCTTCTTTTGTGGGTTGGGTGTGTGTTTGTCTTCCATGTAGTTTATATCCTGGAGCCTGGAGATCCTCCTCTGTTACAGCAACCACTACAGACATCCAAATCTGGTATTCAGCAAATAATTGAGTGCTTTCGATCAGGTATGAACATTTTAGTTACTATTTTTCAGATATCACATTATAATTAAAAACTACCTAAATGCATCTACACCGATTTTCTTTATAGTATACTTTGAGTTGTCATGTTTTTAAGACAAATGAATAAACATTGACTTGGTCTAGAAATTACCTACTCAATATTATTTTAAAACTTTTTTACTATAATATAGAGAAATCGGTATATTTTAGGATAAAATGTTGTTGCTTCTTAAGTCATATAAAGGTTCTTCATAAACTTTGGTGTAAATTATATTAAAATATGTGAGATGTCATTCTAGGTTAATTTATTTTATCATCTCTGTTTTGACAGGCTCACCACCTGTCAAAATTCTGGAGTGCAGGATAGAAAAAAAGATATATTTAGCCCTGATATCTTCATATATACTTATTAAGCTTTTGCTTTTTTTGTTATTTTTATTTTATTTTACTTGTATGAATATTTTGACTGCCTGTTTATCTGTGTACCACATACATGCCTGTTAACCACAGAAACCAGAAGAGAGCATTGGGTACCTTGAGGTGCAGTTACAAACAGTTATGATCCTCCATGTGGGTATTTTGGAATTGAACCTGGGTCCTCTAGAAGAGCAGCCAGTGCTCTTAACCTCTGAGTCATCTGTCCAAATGCAAGCATCAATTTCTTGTAGATTATTATAAGAATTAGCTATATGTTATATTTGTGCAGTTACATTTTAACGCTTTGAAATAGGTATTATTCATTACATGTAAGCAATGAGAAGTTAGGGCTCCTGTGTTAAAAGTGAGGTGATAGATCACTATGACTCTTATAACTCCTTCATCACAAATGTTCTTTGTACATTTATGTTCTGACATTACTGTTCATTCAAATATCACTAAGTAGATAAATACAGTGAATGGCCACTTGATTAATGGGTAATAGGAGCTTGTCATTATTTTAAAGCTACTGTCTTAATGAAAATTTTCTGAGGTTTAAGGGAAAGCATGATTATGTATAACTGTGTGGATGAAGTTATTTGAAGTCTTTGTTTTAAAGTTATACAGGGAAGGACTGGAGGGAGTGCTTATTACCCTTGCAGAAGACCCCAGTTCAGTTCTCTGCATTCACAAAGCAGCTTCAAGTTCCCTGTAACTCCAGTTCCTGGGGATCTAACATCCTCTTCTCATGTCCATGGTGACTACGTGCATGTATCAGGCACATATACAAAGTACATAAATTGTTTTTAAATAAAAAATTTTAGAGGGGGGAAATAAACATTTGCTTTACTTTACAATTCAAAGAATTAGGTTGTTCGTAGATGAATTTTTTTCTCTGATCTCTAAGAACCAGTTTGTAGACGTGCACATGGCTTTAATGTGTGTTGTCATTAGAGTAGTAAGTGTTCCAGTGCCTGTCTTGATGCCAACCTGACTTTGAGTTTTGTTTTTACTTTTGATTAACAGACTAATCTGTGAGTCACAGTCTCCTGTGATGAGTACAACATTCACTTGTTAGGAGTACTTTATATTTCTCACATAAGAGAATAAGAGTTCATTTCTGTTTAACAGTTCTCAAATTAATTTCTTTTTCACTCTTTGAAATGAAAATGAGAATAATAGTTTTTCCCATTTAGTAACATAACCTGGTTTCTTTTAAAAATTCATAATTTAGAGTTAAGGTTATTTAATACTGCTTTAGTTTATTGCAGCATTATTCTTTTAAGTTAGAATTGATTAGTTCATAAATACTTTGTCTTAGAAAGTGCTTTTCAAAATGTTGTGTATACAAAGTTTGTGTGTGTGTTTTAAATCTTGGAAGGTGTTCTGTTGCTGTGAAGAGACACCGTTACCATGGCAACTCTTTTTTAGAAAAGAGAGACTTTATTGGGGCTGGCCTGCGGTCACAGGGTTAGTTCATCTTCATCATGGTGGGGAGCGGTAGCCAAGAGCTGTATCTTGGTCCATGGGCGGGGATGGGAGGAGAGGGGTTGGTAGATAGACAGGCGAAGAGAGACAGAGACCTAAGAGAGACAAAGACACACTGGGCCTGGGTTGTACTTTTGTAACCACAAAGCCTACCCCCCAGTGACAAAGTTTTTCAATAAGGCCACACCTCCTCCAACAAGGTTCTGCCCCCTAATCCTTCTAATCTTTTCAGATAGTGCCATTTCATGGTGACTAAATGTCCAGATATATGCGCTTATGTGTGCCATTCTTGTTCAAATCATTACAGAAGGAAAATATTTAAAATTAGCATCTTAAAAATATTTGAAATTAGCATTTTTACTGCACTATAGTCATTGATTCTCTGTGTTTGCCAGTTCTTTACTATGTAAGCTAAAGAATTGGGCAGTGAGAGAGGTAATTTAGTGGGGGCATTTTCTCATTTGTAGGATTTTTTTCCCCCCAAATGACTGATTTGTATTAAGTTACCATAAAATTAGCCAGAAGTGTTCTTTAAAAAATTCTCCCCAGCACATTAGTTGTAAAATATTTTAATGTAAAATATTCTGAAAATACTATAATTTAAATTAGAGGTGATTTAGGAATGTACAGAGTTGTGCAGAGAAACTAATTTTGTATTAAAAGAGAATTACTTCATTATTGTGTCCCATAAATCAGCTATTTTAATTTCCTGGACAGTAATCTCTCACATATCTATCCTATTCAAAGTCTACTGATATAGCTCTTTGTAGTACAAAGGTGTTTGAGGCTAAGGTAGGCCTCAAGAGAATGGGCCACGTGACTTAGGGTTTAACATTTATTCTGATCTGAGACTCAGTTCCTCCCTGACCCAGTCTTCTCTAAGCACACCCTCAGTGACTCATGTCTTTCCAGCCTCTTTCCACTGTAACTAGGTCACACACTACGTTGACAAAACTATCCTGGTAGCACTGTATCTGGTAGATACTTGGCAGGACCACTGAGAAGGGCATGAGTCTGCTTAGCAGCTGAGAGGCGAAGGACCTGCCTTCATCTTCAGGTTCAGATCGCTGTCTTCAACTACTGTGTCATCATAGTTGCCTGCACTGGGCTGTCTGTGAGCTGATTCTTACCCAAGCCGGATGCTCATAGAGGCCGCAGTGTCTGGGGAAGAAGTGGACTCATTTTCACCAGCTCAGGCATGCTACGCTGACTGCTTGACAGTCTTAACCCATTCTTACTGTCTTTGCTTTGCATCATTTTCTGGCTTTGAATTAAAAATTCTTTCTTATCCCTGCTATTTATTTATTTTTAAAGTTTATTTATTTATTTATTTATTACAATTTATTAATTTTTTATCCCAATTGTAACCCCATCCCTCAGTCCCTCCCAAACCCGCCCTCCCTCTTCTCTTCCCATGACCTTTCCCCAGTCCACTGATAGGGGAGGTCCTCTTCCCCTTGCATCTGACCCTAGTCTATCAAGTTTCAGCAAGTCTGTCTGCATTGTCTTCCTCTGTGGCTTGGTAAGGCTGTTCCCCACCCCCCAGGGGGAGATGATGAAAGAGTCAGCCAATCAGTTCATGTCAGAGACAGTCCCTGTTCTCCTTAATAGGGTACCCACTTTGGATACTGAGTTGCCACGGGCTACATCTGAGCAGGGGTTATAGGTTATATCCATGAATGGTCCTTCGTTGGAGTATCAGTCTCAAAAAAGACCCCTGTACCCAGATTTTTTGGTTCTTTTGCTCTCCTTGTGGAGTTCCTGTCCTCTCCAGGTCTTACTGTCTTCCCCTTCTTTTGTAAGATTCCCTGCACTCTGCCCAAAGTTTGGTTATGAGTCTCAGCATCTGCTTTGATACACTGCTGGGTAGAGTCTTTCAGAGGCCCTCTTGTGGTAGGCTCCTGTCCTGTTTCCTGTTTTCTCCTTTTTCCAGTGTCCATCCCATTTGTCTTTCTGAGTGAGGATTGATCATCTTACCCAGGGTCCTCCTCCTTGCTTAGCTTCTTTAGGTGTATAGATTGTAGTATGATTATCCTATATTATATGTCTAATATCCATGCCAGAGCAAAACGACAGCCTACAGACTGGGAAAGGATCTTCACCAACCCTATATCTGACAGAGGGCTAATATCCAGAATATATAAAGAACTCAAGAAGTTAAACAGCAACAAATCAAGAAATCCAATTAAAAAATGGGGTACAGAGCTAAACAGAATTCTCAATAGAGGGATATTGAATGGCAGAGAAACACTTAACGAAATGCTCAACATCCTTAGCTATCAGGGAAATGCAAATCAAAACGACTCTGAGATTTACCCTTACACTGATCAGAATGTCTAAGATCAGAAACTAAAGTGCAACACATGCTGGAGAGGGTGTGGACAAAAGGGATCCTTCTCCATTGCAGGTGGGAATGTCAACTTGTACAACTACTTTGGAAATCAATCTGGTGCTTTCTCAGACAATTAGGAATAGTGCTTTCTCAGGATCCAGCTATACCACTCCTAAGCATATATCCAAAATATGCTCAAGTATACAACAAAGACATTTGTTCAACCATGTTCCTAGCAGCTTTATTCGTAATAGCCAGAATCTGTAAACCCAGATGTCCTCAACAGAGGAATGGATTCAGAAATTGTGGTACATTACACAGTGGAATACTACTCAGCAATTAAAAAGAAGGAAATGGTGAAATTTGCAGGGAAATGGTGGGAACTAGAAAAGATCATCCTGAGTGAGTTATCCCAGAAGCAGAAAGACACACCTGCTATTTCTAACTGCTTGATTTGTAAAATGATTTAGGTAGGGTTTTTTTTTTTTTTTGGAGGGGAAGAAATGATATTGCTGATACAGTTTACAGGGTGAAAAGTAAGATTCCTACTACCCCTTTTGCACAAGTGACTACTGCTGCAGAGTTGTGTCCTTTTCCAGGGATCTTTTAGCCATGCTTGAACATATCCATGTTTTCCTCCCAGTAGAAATGGTAGTGGATGTACAGTTTTGTGCACCTTTCTTTGTGGATAGATTTGGTTGTTGAATTTACTGTACTGCTAGATGAGGCTATGGATTTTCTACTCTAAAACCCTGATGATTGGATGATTGAACCTTGCTGTTTGCTCCAAACACCAGCTTCTGTTACTATCTCCACCATGCCCTATGGAGTCCTTTTTTGTCTGAGTCAATAGTGCTAGGATCACACCTGTAATGTGATGTCCTTGAGAATTGTTTAACATCAAGTGCTCTATTGTGTGATGGGATCTTTCCTTCCTCCCTCCCTCCCTCCCTCCCTTCCTCCCTCCTTCCCTCCCTCCTTCCCTCCCTCCCTCCTTCCCTCCCTCTATACACAGTTGTGTATTTGTACATAAACGCAGTATCTGAGGATGCTAGAAAAAGGCATCGGATCTATTGGAGCTGGAGTTATAGGCAGTTGTGAGCCTGCTGCCATGGGTTCTGGAAACCTAATTGTAGTCATTTGGAAGAGCAGCAAGTACTCTGAGTGGTGTGTGTCTCTCCCTCCTGTGATGGGAGTTTTTTGATTGTTACATAGCAATTACAGGAAATTTAAAATGGGACTAATTTGGATTGATTTTTTATTTTTAGCATTCATTTTCAAGAGCATGTCTTCTCGGATTATGTTCTTGAGAGAGCAGGTAGTTATGCAAGTTTGAAGTTCTTAGTATCACGGAACCACATTCTTCACTACACACTTCCAGTGAGGTGAATAGTGTTATATGTGATACTAGGTGCTCCATTAAGTGTTTGTTAGGGTAAAGTGAGAGAGTCATATCAGGTAGGCACAGGAAAATTTTTTTATTAAATTTTTATTTATTTATTTAATTTTTTATTTTTTAATTAAAATTTTTTATATTAAGTACAGGTTTTACTTTGTATCTCAGCTGTAGCCCTCTCCCTCATTCCCCCCCCCCCATCCTACCTTCCCTTCCTCATCTCTTCCCATGCCCCTCTCTAAGTATACTGATAGGGGATTTCCTCCTTCCCTTCCATCTGACCCCAGCTTATCAGGTCTCATGAGGACTGGCCGTATTGTCCTCCTCTGTGGCTGGCCAAAACTCAAGTGACAATACATGTTGGAGAGGATGTGGAGAAAGGGGACCCTCCTCCATTGCTGGTGGGAATGTAAACTTGTACAACCACTCTGGAAATCAATCTGGCGCTTTCTCAGACAATTAGGAATAGCGCTTCCTCAAGATCCAGCTATACCACTGCTAGGCATATATGCTTAAAATATGCTCAGGTATACAACAAAGACATTTGTTCAACCATGTTTGTGGCAGCTTTATTCGTAATAGCTAGAATCTGGAAAAAACTCAGATGTCCCTCAATGGAGGAATGGATACAGAAATTGTACATTTACATAGTGGAATACTACTCAGCAACTAAAAACAAGGAATTTTATTCTACTTATAAATTTATTATTGTACATGTCAGCGTTCACT
>CM053763.1:23165676-23200169 GCA_028658305.1 Pachyuromys duprasi
CCCCCCCCCCCCCCCGTTAAGATCTTGGTTGATGATCTTTTAAGCAGTAAGTTGTGATTTCTAAGGTAATTTAAGAAGATAAGCAAGAAAGAGCAATTATTTTAAAAAAGAAAATGAGCATGACTTTGTCAGGATTAAGAGTGTGGATGAACTTCATGTTGCTGTCTACATAACCAGGCCTATGTCTCAGGTGAGGAGGAGTTTTACTACGACAAAGGCTTTGTCACAATCAGAAAAATGGTAGCTGATTTTAAATAAACCCATTCTGTTCTGATGGGAAAAATATAGCATCTTAAATGGTAGCTAAAACTAGAGGAAACTTTTTAATATCTGCTTATGCAATAAGACATGTTACCTTTCTCATGTGTAAATGTTTTGTATGTATTATTAGAAACCATATCTAGAGAGTTGTTAATAAAGGCATTGTCCTGAGGGTAGGACACAGTGGTGAGCATCAAAGGTAACTGTTCTTCTAGGTCTCTCAGCATCATGGGAACGTGGAACACTGTAAGTGCAGGACAGTGTGGGAAGCTGGATAGATGGTGTGATGCATTAACAGTGCAGGTGGTAGGGGTTGTTGTTTTCTTGCTTTTTGGTGTTTCGAGACGGGGTTTCTCTGTGTAGCTTTGGCTGTCCTGGACTCACAGAGATCCACCTGCCTCTGCCTATTCAGGCGTGCACCACCACAGCGGTTAGGTGATAGATTTTTAATAGAAAGGTCAGAGAAAGCTTCCTGGCAGAAATGACATCTGACCTGGGTCTGAAGGTGTTATAAGTGAATTAGGCTAGGGAAGGGGATGTTATAGTAAGAATAACATGGGTGATGGCATATGAAGGACAGAGGAGCAAGAGACATTTGTTGTATTTCTGACCCAAAAGAAATTGGTGTACCTTAGTCAGTATTAATACTGTGTGCGTGTTTGCATTTTGAGAAAAGTGTTTATAATTTATAGGTTAGAGGAGATACTTTTAAAAAGTGCCTATTGGGAATAAGTAATATGCTCTCTACTAAATATAGCTATTTAACTAGGAATAATTAAGAAATTGATGTTTTTCTTTTTTTTTTTTTATGTTTTACAATCAAGAGCTCCTAGTGGACAAGGTGGTTACGTAATTTGAGGATACAGTCTTTACTTTTATATTTCACTGTTTTTTCTATTAGTTATAACCTCATGTGTATATAAATTGGTAAGGCTTTAAATATGCTGCTATTTGCTTATGTAAATTTAAAGTTGAATTTAAAAAATCTTAATTTTTAAATTATTCTTAATTGTGTCTCTGCGCGTGCGTGGGTGGTGGGGTAGGGTTGTCATATGAGTTCAGTGTACATGTACTCTGTAGAGGCCAGATACATTGGATCCATCTGGAACTGGAGCTGCAGGCAGCTGTAAGCCGCTAGATGAGGGTGCAGAGAACCAAATGTGGGTCCTCTGCAGGAGGAGAACATCCTTTTAACCACTGAGCCATCTTTCTCATCCCTTTAGTTGTGTGTTTTAGTTTAGATTTCTTTTTTCTTCAATCTTTTTTCTTTCAGTGATGACTGTTCTTTAAAGACTTATTTTTATTTTGTCTGTGCATGTGTTTTGCTTGCAAGCATGTTTGTGCACCATTTGCATGCCTGGTACCTGCTGAGGCCAGAGAGGTTGTTGGATCCCCTGGAAGTGGACCTATGGATGGTTGTGAACTTTCATGTGGGTGGTGGGAACTAAACCCAGGTCTCCTGCAGAGGGTAGTGGATCTGGTCTATAGAGCTAGTTCCAGTACAGCCAGGGCTTCAGAAAGGAACTGTGTGTGTGTGAGGTAATACAACTATATAAAATCAGATTAACAAGTAAGGTAAGACTTGTTAATCTGATCTTACCTAGTTGTGTTATCTTTCCAATAGAATTTTGATGTCTGACCTATTTTAAAAATGATGACAAAATATACTCTTAAAAGTTAAATGTAGATATAAACAGATTGTTAAAGGTTGGGTTGGAAACGTTGAGCTTTTATCGACCTTACAGTTTCTTCTTTTATTTTTCTCTCATGTAGCACATCTCAAGTGCGGCCTCTTTCCTCTCCACTCCTCCCAGGCTTCCCCCAGTCCTTACCTCCCCCAGATTGACTGCTCCTTTGTTTCCCTTTGGAGAAGAACAGGTTTCCAAGTGACAGCAACCAAACATGGCATTAAAAAAATGCAGCAATACTAGGTGTAAACCCTCCTCAGGGCTAGAAGAGGCAACCAGTAGAAGGAAAAAGGTCCCAAGAGCAGGCAAGAGTCAGAGACACCCCCACTCCCACTCTTGGGAGTCCCACAAATACCCCAAGCTAAACACCACAGCATGTACACAGAGGACCTAGTGCAGACGCATGCAGGCTCCATGACTGCCACTGCAGTCTCAGTGAGCCCTGCTTCGCTGATGCTGTGGGGTGTGTTCTGCTGTCCGCCACCTTTCTGACTCCTGCAGCCCTTCTTCCCCTTTTCTGCAGGTTTCCCTGTGCTCTGCCTGATATTTGGGTGTGATAGACCCTACACTATGTTAAGATAGTTTATTTTCTTCAGTAGTACCAGAGCTTCATAGACAGGCAACTGCTTGTGAAATGATAGAACATTCAGTACCTAAGTGATCTGAAGCGTATTATTCAGGATACCTTGTCAAAGAAAGTAACAAAATTAAGGCATTTCTATTAATTAGTAAGTTAGTATAGCAGAGACCTATAGGAAGGAGCAACAAGTCTTGTTTGTTCACTCCCCATGGATGTTTTAAAGATGTGATGATTTTTGCCAATTTTCTGTGTCTTTTGATCTTCCACTGTAATGCTTAGATTCCCTAGATCAGAAGCATTTCTCTGGTGTTAGAATTGAACACCTTGTGGTTACAGGAACATGGGCTTGGTCCTACTTGCTTTGAGAGTTTATAATCAAATGGATAAGACATTAGATTATAGTGATTATATTGATAAGTAATTGGAATTGGGGCAAGAGTTCTTATGGATAAATGCTTGAGATATATACATTGATAGTGCTATCAAGAAGCCTGAGCAAAATTCAAAATTCTCTCTCAGTAGGGAAAAAGATCCCCTCCTTTATCACCAAATAATACAATTCCATGTTGGCCCAGAGCCTGTAGTAATATAAACTGAATTTTAAAAGGATGGTCATAGTCCTGTGGTAAGAGTTTGGACCTTTAATGAATTGGGAAATATGTTTAAAAAAAAAAAACAACTCTTATTTTTCACCTCCAGATTTAGAAAAGAGCTGGCAGAACCAGCAGAAACTTTGCAGGAACAATGGGAAACATTTTCTTGCCTTATTCCAGACTTACTGAATTACAGTCTCTAGAGGAGAGTCATGTATATCTGTGTTTTCAACTCCATGTAATGCTCAATCAGATGTCAAAACCACTGTCTTGGTATAGTCAGTGAATTGATTGGCTACTGAAGTAGAAAATGGGCATCATGTTTTGGCTGTCTACCTTGCCAAATCATATAATATTTTCTTGGAATTTATTTTATCACTTAGTTAATAAATATTCTGTGGTAGAAATGGCTAGGTCAGAGAGAAGGGGAGGAGGACCTCCCCTATCAGTGGACTTGGGGAGGGGCATTGGAAGAGATTTGGGAGGGGACTTGGGAGGGGGCTATAGCTGGGATACAAAGTGAATAAACTGTAGTTAGTAAAAAAATAAATTTAAAAAATGATAAAAAGAAATTGGCATTGTCTGTATTTTATTTTCAGAGTAACGTTTTGTGTGTGTGTGTGTGTGTGGGGGGGGTTATCAGTAATACCTTACTTTAAAGTACAGGTCAGAGTTAACTTGTGTATTTCTTTTTCTTCCAGGAACCAAACAACTTAAACATATTTTGTTAAAAGATGTGGACACGATTTTTGAATGTAAATTATGCCGTAGTCTCTTTAGAGGATTACCAAATTTAATTACTCATAAGAAATTTTACTGCCCACCAAGTCTCCAAATGGATGACAGTAAGTTTTGTTGATATATTCAGTTTAGAGTTAAGTTTTTTTTTTTTACTGCTTCTATATATTTTGCATTAAAGTGGTATTGCTATCTAGTTATAGATAATTTGGTGATGGAGAATGAAACCAAATACTTGACACTGTTATATTCAGTTTCTTGGATAGTACTTTATATTAATGTTTTCCATTTGGTTTTTCCTAATCTATGAGTTTTTATCTGTGAGTATATTTATTTATATTGAAATATTGAGGATTGTATTTGATTTTTATTTGGGTAATATATAGCTTAGTATTTGAAAGTTTTATATTAATGTTGTCTTAAAGGAACAATTTCATGGTATATTTCTTTTAATTTAACAACTTGTTGCTAAGTATGATTGATGACTTACTTAGATTCTTCTTAAAAAATGAGACTGCTTCCAGTAAGTAGCAAGAAATGAGTAAATTACTTGATATTTTGGGAATGACAAAGAGCATTGAAATATTTATTAATCTTTTAGTGTTTTCTGGATCTTAATTTGAAGGTCAGAATTTGTTCCCAGTGAAATTTATTTAGATACCACATAACCAGTATTAGATTGAATCTAGACTAACAAGATTATTACTTTTATTATGAAGGCAAGTAGCATGCTAATAGTCTTTGTTGAACCAAATGTTTTTAAATTAAATGTACTTTTCTTGTATGAATAAATAAATAAAATGTGTAGTGCTATTTTCTTGCAGTAAAGAATTAATGTAAATTCTTTAAAATATAGTAATACTAGATAACTTCATTATTTCCTTTTCAGGGATTTAAACTGTGGTTTTACAAAATGAGACAGTTATTTTAGGTTGATACATAGATATGTAGATCTTTTACATTTTTAAACTCAAACTCACATTTCTTTTCTTTTTTTTTTTTTTTGAGGGGGAAGAGCCCTTTTTTATTATCATTTATTACAATTTATTCAATTTGTATCCTGGCTGTGGTGCCCTCCCTTGTCTTCTCCCAATTTTACCCCCCCACCCCCTTCTTCCCCTATGCCACTCCCATAGCCCACTGAGAGGGAGGTCCTCCTCCCCTTGTATTTGACCCTAGCCTATCAGGTCTCCTCAGGACTGGCTGCACTGTCCCCCTCTGTGGCAAGGCTGCACCCCCAGGGGGAGCTGACCAGAGAGCCCCTGAGTTCATGCCAGAGAGACGCCTGCTCCCCTTACTAGGGAACCCACTTGGAGACTGAGCTACATCAGAGCAAGGGATCTAGGTTATCTCCATGCATGGTCCTTGGTTGCAGTATCGGTGTTTGCAAAGACCCCTGTGCCCAGATTTTTTAGTTCTGTTGCTCTCCTTGAGGAGTTCCTGACCCCTCCAGGTCTTTCTGTCTCCCTCTTTTTCATAAGATTCCCTGACCCTTAGTGGAGGAATGGATACTGAAATTGTGATACATTTACAGAATGGAATACTACTCAGCTATTAAAAACAAGGAAATGATGAAATTTGCAGGCAAATGGTGGGAACTAGAAAAGATCATCTTGAGTGAGGTATCCCAGAAGCAGAAAGGCACACATGGTATATACTCACTGATAGGTGGATATTAGCCATATAATATAGGATAAACATACTAAAATCTACATTCAAACTAAGTGTTTTAAAAAAGTTTTTTGATAGGGAGATATAATATAAAAACTGAATAACAGTATCTCTTTAATTATTAAATAATGTTAAAGTGTAGTATTAGGGTATAGATAATATAAGTATTCATATTTGTATAGAAATTTTTATACTAAGATATGGTCATATTTTATGGAAACTCATTTATGATAACATTCTTCATGGTGTTTTATTCATCCTGGGTTATGGAAACCTTGGGTTGGTTTTGTCACTCTAAAAGTTTGAGACTAAAAATAATAACATTTTTAGTGTTGAAGATAATTATATGCTTGTATTTGATCTTATTGAACTTTTTATTATTGAGCTATAAATTAAAGGGTAGTCTAGAGAAATTAGTTTAAAATCTAATATTTTAATTAAAGTAGTGTTTTATTTGTTGATGTTCTTCATTATTAAGTTGTAGAGGTAATTTACATAATATGATTGATAAGTGGAGTTGCCACATTATTGTGTATTTTCTTGGTGGTTCTACATACGATTTCATGAAAGTATTACCACACTTACTACTGTTTACAAGAAGAAAGAAGGGCTAGGAAGATGGCTCTTGTCACCAGCCTGAGTTTGTGTCTCTAGAGCCAACATAAATGCAGCCTTGTAGCAGCAGATGCCTGTAGTGGGTTCGCCTTATACAACTAGACTAATGGATAGTTTTTAGTCTGTTGTTCCATTAAAGTTTTGTTGTATTGAGAAAATTGTGTTTATCATACCTCATGCCATTTATGTTGACTTGCAAATATTTTTTATTTCTGTGCGATGTTCTACTGTCCCACTGGAAGTAATCTCATTGTTTATTAAGGCTTATATCAACTAGTACACCACCATACTGTACTAAAAGTCACATATAGTAGCATCCTTCCTGATAGTTTATTCACCCTGGGTTGTAAGAACTTGAGTTGGCTTTGGTACTCTAAAAAATTCAGACTAAAAATAAGTGCTGATAATTTTATTGTTTAGGACAATCCGTGTGCTTGTGATTTTATAATAAGGAAGCTTAGAAGCAGGAGTAGCTCTTCAGATTATACCTTTCTTATCTGATAAATTAAAGCAAAGTTTTAGGTCATAACTAGGTTTTATGTTCATGAAATGCTGAAAAGTAGATATTGCTATAAAAAGAAACATGTATTACTTAAAGATGTTTCACATATTTTAAAATATTAGAGGGTTAAGACAGGTTAATTATTCCAGGTTAAAACAATAGTTTTGTTTTTCCTCAACAGATCTTCCTGATGTAAATGATAAACAAAGCCAAGCCATAAGTGATCTCCTAGAAGCCATCTACCCAAGAGTAGACAAGAGAGAATATATCATTAAGCTAGAACCCATAGAAACCAACCAGAATGCAGTGTTTCAGTATATTTCAAGGACTGACAATCCTGCTGAAGTCACAGAGTCCAGCAGCACCCCTGAACAGACTGAAGTGGAGATACAGGAGACAAGCTCTGAGCAGCCGAAAGCAGTCCCAGATCCAGACCCACAGGTGGTGGAAGCTGTGGAGCCCCCTCCAGCAGAGACTGCTGCAGAAGAAGCTGCACCTCCCGCCGAGGAGCAGCCTCAGGAAGCACAGGCTGATGTGGAGACATCTGACAGTTCCGACCTTGGTCACCAGTTGATATGTTGTCTTTGTAGAAAAGAATTCAATTCCAGACGAGGTGTTCGCCGACACATTCGAAAAGTACACAAGAAGAAGATGGAAGAGCTAAAGAAATACATTGAGACACGGAAGGCTCCAAACCAGTCTTCAAAAGGGCGCAGTAAGAATGTTCTAGTTTCATTGAGTAGGAGTTGTCCAGTTTGTTGCAAATCATTTGCTACAAAAGCGAATGTAAGGAGGCATTTTGATGAAGTTCATAGAGGACTGAGGAGGGACTCAATTACTCCTGATATAGCGACAAAGCCTGGGCAACCTTTGTTCCTGGATTCCACGTCCCCTAAGAAATCTTTTAAAACTCGAAAACAAAGGTCTTCAAAGGCTGAATACAATTTAACTGCGTGCAAATGCCTCCTTTGCAAGAGGAAGTACAGTTCACAAATAATGCTTAAGAGACATATGCAAATTGTCCACAAGATAACTCTCTCTGGAGCAAACTCTAAAAGAGAGAAAGGCCCTAACAATAATACTGCCAACAGTTCAGAAGTAAAAGTTACAGTCGAACCAACAGATTCTGTAGAATCTTCACCCCCTTCCATTACCCATTCTCCACAGAATGAACTAAAGGGAACAAATCATTCAAATGAAAAAAAGAACACACCAGCAACACAGAAAAATAAAGTTAAACAGGACTCCGAAAGCCCTAAGTCAGCTAGTCCTTCAGCTGCAGGTGGCCAGCAAAAAACTAGGAAACCAAAACTTTCCGCTGGCTTTGACTTTAAGCAGCTTTACTGTAAACTCTGTAAACGGCAGTTTACTTCCAAGCAGAACTTAACTAAACACATTGAGTTACACACAGATGGAAACAACATTTATGTTAAATTCTACAAGTGTCCGCTCTGCACTTACGAAACTCGCCGGAAACGTGATGTGATACGACACATAACTGTGGTCCATAAAAAGTCATCTCGCTACCTTGGGAAAATAACAGCCAGTTTAGAGATCAGAGCTATAAAGAAGCCCATTGATTTTGTTCTAAACAAAGTGGCAAAGAGAGGCCCTTCGAGGGATGAAGCAAAACACAATGATTCAAAACAGGACACCACTTCCAATTCTCCTAGTAAAAAGTATGAAGTAGCTGACGTCGGTATTGAAGTGAAAGTCACAAAAAACTTTTCTCTTCACAGATGCAATAAATGTGGAAAGGCATTTGCCAAAAAGACTTACCTTGAACATCATAAGAAAACTCATAAGGCAAATGCTACCAGTTCACCTGAAGGAAACAAAACCAAAGGCCGAAGTACAAGATCTAAGGCTCTTGTCTGGTGAGGAACAGTTACAGAGTTTTGTCCCCCTCCCCCTCATGGAACTAAACACAGTCATTTGGCCATAATTTATAGCTGGGTCTGTTTTAACACACATTTTCTTCCATAAGTCATACAGCGGTAGGAACTGCAAGAGGGCGGCTGTTGCTTTTTCTCAGTAACCTTTATTCTAGTAGCTTGGGAACACAGTTAACTCAGAAGTTGCCTTTCACAGGATAATGCAGCGTAGCTATAGGTGGACGACGCAGGGCCAGTGCTTTTGTTTTAGTGTTGTAAAATAGATCCATTTGTTTTGGTCTGTGTTTACATAGAAATCTTGTGTTTAACTAACGTGCACAGGTTTAATTTGACTCAGTTTACTAATTTTATTTAGCCTACTAATCCTAATCCATTGTAGGAAAGTTAAATATATTAAAGTGAATTTATGAAGGAGATAATTCTAGGAGAAACATTTTGAGGCATTGTAATTATTGTAAAATTTTGTAATGCTTAAATAAAGTATAGCACTTAGGAAAAAAAATCCCCAGATGGAATTTAGAAGAATTAACATTTATTATTTACTTTTAGCACACTGCTTCAAGGGGAAAGGGGAAAGTTAGTAAAAAAAAGTTTGAATTTTTTCTTCTTTTGGGGATTATGTGTTGAAGAGTTTTTAAGTTTTGATCTAAAAGGGAAAGATTTTTTTTAGGTGCGTATATTCTTGTTTCCCTTTCTGTTTAATAAACTTATAAGTGATCATTTCGATGTAGTTAGTATTATTCAGTAGTGGTGAGGAGTGTGTGTGTGTGTTTATGAGAGAGATGGAGAGAGGGAGGGAAGAAGGAGGAGAGAGAGGGAGAGAGACCGAAAGGAAAGCAAACCCCTATTTGGAAGAAAGAACACAAGCATTATTTTAAAATGCAATGTAAAATAAGGAGTAGGCTCCGGAATGTTTGTAAGTCTATAAATTTTAAAAGTTTGCTTGCAGCCCTGTGTCCTTTACAATCAGACATTTAATGTCCTCAGTAAACAAGTTGAGATGCAGGCTCTGAAGCACAGTTCTTAGTTTGAGTGCTTAGGATATTAATACGGTTTGTTTCTCCCATTGTTCTCACTTGTGTGGAAAACCTAAGATGAAACCTTCCTTTAGAAGTTACTTATTGTTGTGTAATTTAAGACCAAGGTTTTATTGGTAAACTCAAAAGTGTTCATTTATTCCTATTTCTCCTCAGATAACTTCAAGTGATGTACGAAAAGGTTTGGAGTTCATTTTTGTGGAAAGACTTTAAGTTGTTAGAACTACTAAACGTCTTCACATGGTACTATGAGGAAAACAGAGAACACTTTCATAAGTTTCCAACTGTAACTGCTGATCTCTGACTAAAACAGTAACCATCTAACCAGTTTCTAAGGCAGTGCCCCTCCCAGCACTTGCGAGTAGCTGTGATATTATTATATATTCTCTTCATAGACCTGGTACATATGGTCTACAGTTTCTACAAAAATGTTGGGATTTCACTCTCCAAATAATTTGTTGATTCAAATGATCAACAACCTGAAGAAAATAGTAGTTTTTAATTGATATAAACTTTGTATTTTTAGTGGTTTAAGTTTATTTCACTTTACATGCAAAATTTTATCTAGATCGTATAGATAAAATACCGTTTTTGTAGAGAGTATGTTAGTAGGACCAAAAGACAAATTAGTATCAATACATTATGAATATTTAGTAGCTTACTGAATATTTATAATTATTTTGCATCCATTTATATTTGAGTTTTTAAGCACTTAAATGTTTGAAAGTTTTATTCTAAAATATACACAACAAAAAAGTTCCACTTAATTTTATGCATAGATCATTATTACATTTATCACTTGAAAACATCAGACATTTTTTATGAAAATTAAACATTCCCCTATTTTTCTTTAAATCTTATAGAAAGCACTTTAATGGTAGATGCAGCCTTCTTTCTCAGTTCCAATTTTAAAAGGACCCACATTTGCTAATGTTTATATGAAGGTAGTAAGTAGTGTACTGATACTTCATAGATGCAGACAATCCTTGTGCAACCACTTGTTATGTTTCTAGTTTATTTCCTTAAATGTTGCTGGAAAGGAAGAGAGGAGTGTCCGTCTTAATTTTTTTTTCCCCCAAGGAAAAAATTTAAATGACCACTTTAGATAAATTTGATTCCTACTGTAAAGTTGATAATAATGAATTCTTGTCCATCTTTTGTAATCAAGATTTTAGGAAAAAAGAAATACATCTATCTTTATGAAATTTTGGGCAGGTTTTTGTGTATCAATATTTTGTACTTTTAGGGAATATTTTATTTTTTAGTAATTTGTGTCAAATTATTTTCAAAGGTACTGCGGAAAATATACCATGTTTTTATTTAGGTTCACAGCTGTACTTAGAATGGACTCTGTCCATCTGTATACTTTTTGTATAAATTTTTAAATGTCAAAGATCTAGAAGGTCATAATAAAATGCTTCTATAGTTAGAAAAATATTTACCCTTCTCAGTGCTTTGCACTAAAATATACTGTGAAAGGAAATTAGAAAGACTGTAATTGTTGCTGGAAATGTTCTATATTGAATGTACATGTTATGTTGGAAAAATGTACTATATGTGATGAAAATAAACCAGACTAAAAGTTATTTCAGCTAAATGTGCTTCAACACAGGTACATTGGTTGAAACTTAAATGTTTTATTATCAAACTTACTCAGTGACTATGAGCAGCTACACTTGAATTACAGCCTGATAGTTTTATTTTTAAGAAGTAATGATTTCTCTTTAATTTAAAAACAGATTACTTTTCTACAGATGGAAAATTTGTACTTATAGGTCTGACTTTAATGACTAATAGCATAATATATTTAGGGACCAAATGTGTAGTAGGTGGCATTTAATTTATAAACAGTCTTCATTAGTTGCACATTATTAAACCTGTATTTTTGACATTTGCAAGGTGTTATCTTTTGTGCATTACTACACACAACACATACTCTTTTGACCTTTTCCACTGTTTTACTTGCGAATTATTATAGGAAAGAAAAAAATAGCTTGATGTTGGAGGAGGGAAGACAGCGCGAGAAGTTCTTTGTGCCCTTACTGGCTTCACAGGTTTATTCGCAGGATGTTTCCCTTAATAATTCGTGTGCCACGCCACTAAACAGGATCGTGTAAGAAGAAAACACATGTTCCCGTGTCTTCAAAAGATGTTTTTCTAGGCTGTTGCAGAAAAAATTTAAAAACATAAAACAAAAAACAATGCTGTGTTGGCACTTGCCTAAATTCAAGGCACCTAGGTGAGGGCATTTTGTCATGGTAGACATAAGAGAGGCTAAACTGGAACCAGTTTAGAACAAACAAGGGTATTTGAAAGTACTTGTCTTGTTCTTTTCTGACCTGTGCACCTACTTTATGGATTTATTATGCCCAAAGCTTTTCTGCACATAGTCTGTGTGAATAAATGTTCATATGAATTTCTGTTACTGTTGCACAAAGTGAGTTAATAGTCATAAGAAACTGGTCATTGATACTTAGGCCTGATTCTGGTTATAAAATTGTATCCACTTTAGGTGCTATATGATCAAGAGTTTTTCCTACCCAAATATGATAGCATATGTCTATAACCCAGCAGTTAGGAAGCAGAGGCACAAGGTTGTTCATTTATTTATTGGTTTTGGTTTTTTGAGACAGGGTTTCTCTGTGTAGCCTTGGCTGTCCTGGAACCAGCTCTATATACCAGGCTGACCTCCAACTCAGAGATCCAACTGCCTCTGCCTCCTGAGCGCTGGGATTAGAAGTGTGTATCACCATCACCAGGCTGAGACAGAGAATTTTAAAGACCGCTTTAGAAAATATTTGATTCCTACTATTAAACTGAAAATAGTAAATTCTTGTCCATTATTTTGTCATCAAGATTTTAGGAAAAAAGAAGTACATCCTTATGAGATTTTGAAGACTTTTTGTCAAGAATTTTTCTTTCTTCCTAAAGACATCTTCTCTTCCTAAATGTGCTACAAGAACAGAAACAGTAGCAGATAGTTTACACTTGAACTTATTGGAGGAGGTCTGCCTGACATAGGCAAGTGTTGAACAGGGTGTGCAGACTGAACAGTGAGTGAATACCCGGGCAGATATATTGTTCCTCTTTTACTGTAAGAAGAACCCCTGGAAAACAAATTACCTATTGAGTTTTAACATAGTTTTATTTGTATGACCTGAGTTTTTGGTTTGCACAGGCTGCTTTAATGTTGAAAAGTACTTTCACATTTTTAAAACAAAGTATTATATTGATTTATAGGCAATAAATTCTTCCACTGTGTTATAAAACTGGATGCAGCAGTGGAAAGTTGTGTGGGTTTCTGTAACTGTATCTTGTAAAAAGGGGGATTTATCCTATTGGTATATGGCAGATATGTGGAAACTGGCACAATATCATTCCCTGTTGTGGTATGGCAAAATATTTTCAAATAGCATAACTACTGAAGATGATTTAGAAATGCTCCTATGATTTAGAAATTAGGTACCTAGGTTTCCTCCAGTGGCATACCGAAATATTTTTAGATTTAGCCATGGTTCTTAGAGTTGATCTGAAGCCAAGCTGTAAGATACATAGTATAATGTTGGTTTTGCTCTTAGACAAAAAATCCTCCTGTGCTCTGTGTATTTATTTTTACTAGTTTTATGAGCTAAACATATAAGGATAGGCAACCTTAGAAGCAACCAGTTGATTTGTTCTAAGGCACATGGTAAAATGCAGAATAAAACACGTTTTCCTTAAACTTACCAGTATTTTCCTTTTCTAATTCATTCCTACTTTCTTAATTTGTATCTTTACCTCTTTCTTCTGAGCTTCTAGTTCTTATTACCCTTTTCCTTCAGCTTGATTAAAAGAGATCATTTGTCCTAGATAGCTAAAATATTTTGAGAGATAAGGTTAAGAGCCTGAAGTTCATTTTCTTCTGAATGAATCTTCATTGTTTCACACTAGGTTTGGGAGGAGGAATATTTTCAGGCTTCTTTGTCTATTTTTGATAACACCTTCAGAAGCAAAGGAAAACTTAAAAACCAGAGGTGCATCTGGTTAGGAAGAAAGCCCAGAGATAGAGATTTTGGTATCTGTGTCTGTTCTGCAGTAAGTTGGTTTGATTGTATATTTTTAATGTCAGGGACTGACTGTCATAAGTTCCTACAATACTCAACACATTCAAATGTATATCTAAGTCCCTATGAGGTTTGCCTTGTATCATGCTGGTCTCATTCATAATCCTCCTACCTTAGCCTCCCCAGTGCTGGGAGAGCAGCTGTGTGTTACCATGTCTGGTTCTATTTTTCTTTTTATCTTAATTGGTGAGTTTTGCTTTAGAAAATACCACCTCTGAGAAGAGTTTATGAAAATGAAGATGAGTCTTGTGATGAATGCAGTACTAGTGTACCAGGCACTCTGCTAGCGCTTTAATGGATAGTGCCTCCTAAGCCCTACGGATAGGCCTATAAAGGAAGATATGTTGCTCCGTTATTCCCATCTCACTGAAGCTTGGAGAAGGTCAATAACATATTCATGCCCCATAGCTACTAGGAAACAAAGTGTACATTCTTAGTCAACAGAGCCTCAATGTCTACACATCTTTTCAGATGAAGAGCAATTGTTTATATACTTAGCTTACTGGTAGCTTTATTGTAACGAGCTGGAGCCAGACTAGTTGGTAAAATTTTATATCCACAAATGATTTCTCATGTGACCTTTGCAAATTTATTCTAATGTTTTCTGCCTTAGTTATTTCACTTATGAAATAGGACCAGTGTATTTTACTCCATGTCTCCCCCACCAGGAGAAGATGAAAACTACATGCAAAACTCTGAGAACAGTGCCTGGCATATTATTACAAATGTTAGAAGTTATTGCTAGAAAAGACTTGAATGGCACAAGTCAGATGGGAAAATTATTATTACTTCTGAATTAAATTTAGATGGAATCTTTTGTATTGGAAGAGAACTTTGTTACACACCAGATCTGTTGCTTTTATACTTAATTGAATAAAAACCAACATATTTGCTATCAATTATCTTCTAATCAGATGTTAGTAGCTTTTCTTAACAGTTTTTTTTAAAGCATGTTCACTATAAATTCTCCTTTGTTTTTATGGCCCTCTCTCATAGCCATCCATTTCAAAAATCTCATTAGCATCTGTTCTGTCTCACAAATATTTTTGGTCAGATATAAAATACTGACATGAAACAAATTGATTGAATAATACTGGATTTTAAAAAATAAAGCAAACATTATATATATGTAGTACTATTTGAAAGAAGGCATTCACTTACGGAATAGATTTTTCAGGAGCTCACTTTATCTGAGTTGGGAATGTCTCATGAATGTGTTATGAAGAGAGAAAGAAACAGCATGTATCAGAAGCTGGTCCAGTGGTAGTTATTAGAACAACACTCCAAATTCAGCTAAGGTCCTGTTAAAACTGCCTGTTTGGAAGAGTTAACTCACAAACTTGACCATTCTTGTTTTTTTGACCTTTGAACTTTTGTTGTTCCAATTTGCATCTCTATGGGCCTGGGCAAATTTTTGTATTTTTGTTTGTTTTTTGAGACAGGGTCTTTCACTCAAAGGTGTAGCCTTGGCTGTTGTGGACTGGCTTTGTAGACCAGGCTGGCCATGACCTCACAGAGATTTGCCTGCCTCTGCCTCCCCGAGTGCTGAGACTACAGGTGTGCACCACTGTGCCCAGCAAATCTTTGACTCTTAAACTTAAGAAATATGGCTGCTTTTGTTATTTTGTGATGGTGCTGGGCATTGAGTCCAGGACCCTGTGAACACTAGGCAGGTGCTCTACTACTGAACGGCATTTTCAGCCCTTTCTGCTTTGAAATGATCTCACTGTGTACCTTAGACTGTCCTGAAACTTGTGTAATCCAGGATGGACGCTGATACAAGATCATCCTCCCCCTCAGCCTCCTGTGGGCTGAGATTACAGGCTTATGCTCCTCATGATGCTGGTACTCAAATGCTTGTGTCTAGTATCTGAGGCATATTTCTGGCAAATGAAATAATTGCCTGAAATAATATTTAAGTGATAGAATTATATGATTAAATTATCCACCTCTCAAAAAATAAAAACTTTTGGACGCTTGAACACTAATAACTAGCCTTTTTCTTTTATTGCTCCATATAATCTACCAACAATTTTAGAGTATCTTATATATTTATGTTCAGATGAGATGTTACCATGTAAGAATTAACTTTAAAACATGTAATTTTTATTATAATTTGGGTTTTGAATATGGAACTTTGATCCCTTTTATCTGAGAATCTACTGAAAATAGCTCTGAGAAATAGAACTGTATCTTTTAGTCAGACATTCTCAGCTTTGCAAAAAAACATTTTTTTCTAATAGAAACAATTGAGATTCTTGTTGAGTAGTAAGGTGTCTTGGCACCTTGAGTAGTAAGGTGTCTTACTACTGAACTCAAAGTATGTGCTAGTGACGACTGGCAACTTTGATTTTTAATGGGATTGAAAGAGGAAGGAATGCCTCTAAGAGAAACAGAAATGAAGCACCAGGTACAGTGTACACAGATAAGAATTACAGGGTGTGGTTTAGGGAAAGAAGCTTCCTCTAATATTTTAGATAGAGATAGCGGAATAGGAATTTCTGTAGGAGAGTTTCCATGTTTTTTTGCTTATTATATTGAGTTCTATGTGTGCTGCTCACTGGGCATCTGTGGGCTTCAAGTTGAGAATGGCTGATCATTTTCCTTTGTGTGGGTGTGAGATAGAGCAGTAGGTCTTCCTTTTCCATGAGACATCTTCCTGTTTTCCAGTTGTCATTTCTGTGCTTGGCCAATCAACCTTTATTTGAAGTGATTATAAGAAAACCATTTCACTTACCACAAAAATCCTCACACATGCATTTATGCACAGACATAGCAAGGAGCCTTTATAGGAGATAGCTTTGTGTCTTGTAACTGTTCTGGAGCTCTTGTTAGTATTGATGTATAGTATTTATAATGAGTTGTTAATTTTTTTGTGTGCACATGTGCACATATATGCTGGGCAGAGGTTGACATTAAGTGTCTTCCATGATTGCTTTCTATGTTTATGTTTTGAGACAGAGTCTTTGACTGGATATGGATCTTAGTGCTTGGTTATACGGAAGCAAACTCCTGCCCCTGGACTGGAGTTGCTTATACAGGCTTCCATGTCTAACTTTTTATGTAGGTGCTGGGGACCTGCATCCAGGTCATTATGGCTGCACAGGAGGTACTTTAAACATGTCCTAAACTGGAAGGTGCTAATTTTTAAGATTTAGCATTCCTTTTGAGCTCCTCTCTCTAGACTAGGTAACCATGGCCCAGTAACATCATCTCTAAACCACAGCTACTGCAGATGTGGGAATTAGAAGGCTTGAATTGCTAGCTACCACTCAGTTTGCCTAGTATCTGAAAGCTGGTGTGTTAGTGCATGTGCACTCATTAAAAACAGCTCTCAGGGTCTTTCATTCCCCCCCCCTTTTTTTTTCATTGCAAGCGCATAATTTTTGTTTGGCTTGTATCTGGTAAGGGGAAGAGGTTTTTCTGAAAAGTCTTATGTGACAAACATAAGGGAGACAGAAGTGGCTGGGCCTAGTGGAAATCTAGTCCAGTTGGCTTCACTAGATTTTCACTAGGTAGGTGATAGGAAAACGAGGGGAAAAACTGATAGAACTCTTGTGGTTGGGTGTTGGTGTCTTGGCAGCAAAAAGTATTTCTTCTTGTAACCCTTCTAAGACTCCCTTAAGAAGATACCTCACTCTGTCTTTTCAATATAGTTGTAGCTACCTCAGTAATGCTTACTCTCCTTTGTGCACCTTTCAGCTGCTTTCTTTCCCCCATGTAGCTTGGGTTCAGCCTCTGAAGGGAAAGTGTGATTAGTTGAATAGGTATATTGGAGCAAATTTCTCTCATGTTAGGCATCATAAGTTGCTGGCTGGTCTGTAGTGTGGTGGTCTGTGGGCAGGTTTTCTGTGCTGGTGCTGCCATGTGACCAAAAGTCAGTAGCTTAAAATAAGGTCCCGAGCCCAACAGAAGGACTGTTGAGAGTATCATATAAAAGATAGTGCTAGACTATAATAAGGATTCTAGTATATGTGAAAACATTAAGGTCAGCTGATGTTCTTGAGTGTTACATTAGTACAGTATGAATGGTCCTTTCCATACTAAGAAAATGTGGTAAGAAAATGTGGGTGATAGTCTTTTGATCTGTGCTTGCCATTCCTTCTGAAATGTCTTGCATTTCTATCTTTGGCTTTGTAGAGTCATAAAAATCCTGTTATTTTCAGGGAAAAAGAGCCCTTGTGTTTCCTATGGCAGCATTGAGGTCATTCTGTAACAACTTGTTACCATTTGCAAGACACTTTTTGTCACACTCTGTAGTTTGAGCTGGCAATTTAGTCAATCCCAAATTTTTAAGATATTCTTGCTTTTCTGTTTGTGTTTTTTGGAAGTTGATTTACAGTGATAGCTGATTTTTCTTCTGTTAGTCATTCTTCCCACAATGGATATTAATCTAGTGTCCATGATGTATTCTGCTCTTTTGGAGAATAATGTCACTGTTAAAGCATGGAGTTTACTAACTCGGGTTCAGGTCTTGGCTCATTTATTTATAGCTTTGTAGTTTGGGCAAGTTATTTGTCAACTTCAAATTTCTTGTCTGTAAATAATATTAGAAACTGTCTTCTCTATAGGTTTGTTGTATGCATTTTGTAAATTAAGGATACAGTATATGTAAAAATTTTACATTGTGTTATATTTCTTTGGTCTTCTTTGTGTCATTTAGGAGTCCAAAAATACTGTGACTTTTGTGGTGATCTCTGAAGTTATTATCAAGTTACTGCTGAAATAACTTTCTGGCATCTACTTTCTGGTTATCTTGCTTGGCCATTATGTTGTTCGTTGCCTTTTGAGGGGGCATTCCTCTAACTGTTTAGAGAAAAGTCAGATGTAACATCTATGATAAAGCTAAGATACACAGCAGTTCATTAAGTTAAAGCAAACCGTTATTTATGAACTTTTAATCTGTGCAGGAGTTTGATGCCATTTTTGGCAGAACTGCTTGATAGTTTGCTTCTTAACCGTTAGTATCTTTTTCAACAATGTATAGTTCTGTCGTGAAACTCAGGGAAGCCCTCCCTCACTCCATCTCTGTCTCTTCTTTCCCTATCCCTTCTTTCCCCACCCACTTTTCCCACTGCTTCCCGCCCCCTAAACATTAGGCTGTGTGTGTAAGAACATATTTACAGGCAAGTGTTGCCAGTGCTCTGGGTTATCCCTGGCATTACAGGTATTAGGAGTTGGTTGAGGGAAGGGAAGAAAGGAACAGGACATCAGTTTCAGGTTTACATTACTTTGGGGTTTACCAGTAGTCTGCAGTCTGTCTTGGCTTGACTTCATCATCTAGTAAGCACAGCCTTTTACCAGGAGTCACTGTTCAGGTCTGTCACTATGGCTTCTGCCTACTTTCTTTGTGTGAGTCTCCCAGTTACGCTATTGCTGTTAAGTAACGCTTACGACTTGAACCTTACAGAAGTGCTGTGCTGACTGGCATCTGTAGTTAATCGCACACTGTATGAGTATGCTTTGAATAATTTTGATAAATTTTAATTTATCTTTAATGCATACCTACTGTGTTTTATAAACTGCTGCTCACAGTTGCAATAAACCAGACTTACTGTCCTTTCAAACTCTTGAGTAGTTCTCTTATCTATCTTGTAGTTACCTGGCTAATCAGAACCCTGGAAAAATATCTTGGTTATCTCCCCCTTAAACTCTTGCTGTCATCACTGCTCAATGTCTATCCATCTATGTCTTACTTCTGCAAGCTTCCCAGTAGACTCCTGTTGCCTCTCCCACTCCGTGCCTCCCTCTTTGAGGCACTGTGGACTTCTCTCTGGAGTTTCCCTTGTACTACACTCCCACTTCCCTGTCTCCAGGGAAGTAGTACATGTCCTGTCAGTGTAAGAACACACTTTAAAATTTTTCCTTGCAGCAGTTACTGCGGGGCTTTGTGTGGCGGGTCTCCTGGCCTAAACTGAAAAGGCCATTTAAGTGTGTGTGGTATCCCGTTGTCCTGGGTCTCCAGTGTCCAGTATACACATGCTAACATGTGACCAGGCATTGGTATTAGTGCAGGAACTTAATTTTGGGTGGAGATGTCAGGTAAGGGATTGGTAGAACTGCTCCAGAAATATCCCAGGACTATTTCTTTATTATTGAGAGATGCACTGTTAATTTGTATCTTTATTTTTATGGTTGAGTAGTGTAAATTATAATTTTATCCTTGGATGATTCTTACTATGCTGTTAAAAAAGAAAATTTACACAAATTTGTGCTAATATGAACTTGTGATTTAGAAGGTATTTTGTTGCAACAAAGAGCCAGTGTAATAGAGCTCTTCAGAGCAGTGTTCCTCAACCTCCCTAATGCTGTGACCTTCTAATACAGTTCCTCATGTTGTGGTAGTCTCTAACCATAAAATTATTTTCTTTGCTATTTCATAATTGTAAATTTGCTACTGTTATGGATCATAGTATAAATATCTGTGTTTTCCGATGGTCTTAGGTCAAATGACCCTTTCATAGGGTCACAACCCATAGGTTGAGAACTACTTCCTTAGAGACAGGCATCCTTCTCGGTTGACCCCAATGTCTCTTTAGAGGGAGGTTTTTCATCTAGGATAAAGGAGGTCATATAAAGACAAACCCCCATTTGCCATGTCTTACAGTACAGAGTGCCTGCAATACTGTGAGTACATGAAATCTTACATTCAAAGGACGAGAGGAGTTTGGTATTTAAAGGAATTCTGTAAGCCTAGTTTCTTGGGTTAGGTTAGAGGGTGGTTTTTCAACCAGGATATGAATTTGAATTGCCTATGAACCACTGAACTGGAAAAAACAGATACCTGAGCTTTCACTTTGTCTATACGCTGAAGTTTCTGGTGGGGTACAAGTTATGTCTTGTCTGAAATGCTTGACACCAGAATTTTCTCAGATTTGGGATGACTTTGGATTTTGGATGTTGTAAGCTCCCTGTCATATGTCATAGCCCCAGATTCTTCAGCTTCTTGTCATCAACTCTAGTGAAACTGAGTTCTTTTAAATACTTACCAGCAGAGACAACTCAGTTGTTTAAAGACTATAAAGCTATGCTTACCTCTCTACTGAACATACCAAGAAGACCTGGACGCAAAAAAGAAAAATAGTTTTATTTGGGGCCTATGATACATGAGAGGAAGTTTACCACTGTGATTGCAGTGTGGTGCGGGGGGGGGGGCAGGGTGGTGCAGGAAAGTGTCTACCTGCAGCCAACGCATGGGTGCCGTCCTTGGGGTGTAGCCAAGCCGGTGTTTGCCAGGCCTAATTAGCCCAGATTCCTGACTGATGCACAGCTTCTGTGTCACACATTAATGAAAGAGTTGATTGCTTGTGCGACAAGTTGTGTCAGAAGTTTGGTATATATTTCCTTTTTAGAGATTAAAATTTTGTTGAAACTTTAATGAGTAGAAGATGAAAAAAACTTTAGAATATCAATAACGGAGAAGATAATATTACAGTAATAAGTGAAGTAAACTTTTTGTTTTGATTTTTAGACAGGGTTTTGTTATGTAGCTTAGACTGGTGTGTAACTGACTACATAGCTTCAGCAGGACGTGAACTCAAACCCTCTTTCACAGGCTGGTATTCTACGTACGTGTCACTGTGCCTTGCTTAAGCATTTTTCCCCCTGTAGCACTTACTCAGCTATCAAAAACCAAAGAATTTCACGAACATGTATTCTACAGCTTCTGTTGTGTATCATTCGTGTGCATACAGTTCTGTTTCCTTCATTCTGCAGACATCTTGAGCTCCGTTTTTTGTGTGTTAGGCTCAGGTGCTGAGGATGCAGAGGTCTGCTGTAGCTCCTCTAAGGTGCTGTGAGACAGGAGTGCACTGTAAGGACACAGGTATAAACTTAAGGCACAGCAGGTTTGGGAAAGCTTTTTGTAATCCATAAGTTCATCCTTGAGTTTTGAAAGAGTGAGACACAAAAAATTGCCAGATAGATAAGAGACAAGAAACTACATTAGATTAAGGGAAGGAGTATAATACTAGACAATGGCAACTTAAGATGTTAAGGATCCAGTAAGTACCGAGTTATATCTTCAAGATTTAGGAATAGCCATTGAATAATTTTAAATGGGGTCTTCTCATAGCACTGAGGAGACAGATAAGGAGTGAGTGGAGTGAAAGATATGTGTGGTAGGAAAATTAATTAGGAACCAGCATTAGCTCTGTAAGAGTCCAGAGCTTAAATTCATGTAAGTGGTAAAATTTAGGTAATGGCAGCGAGACTAGAGAGAAGGCTGCCAACACAATTTCAGGAGTGGAGTTTTCTGGACAATGGAGATAAGAAATGAACCCCAGATGATTTCCACTTTCAGGTCTTCTGGTTGGGCAGAATTCCCCAAGGTAGGGAATTCAGGAGGAAAGAGAATGAATTAGCTTACAGATGTGTTGAGTTTGAGATGCTCACTTCATATCTAGGTAGAAATACTTAACAGGAAAAGGACATTCAGGTTAGTGTCAGGAGAGAGACTGCCCATGGTACACATTTTGGAGCTGTTAGTGTTGATCTGGATGTCTGGAAGCTAAAGGTTTTGAAGAAATTACCAGTTAGAATAATTGAGTTAGTGTATTTTCCTACCTGTTGCATTCTTTGCTTTGTCTGGTAATTTAGGGTAATACCCAGCTTTTATGTTTCTGTTTCAGTGGTTTATTTGAGAAATGGTGTCTGGCTAGAACTGATTATCTCTGCGTCTCTATCTTTCCTTGTATAACAGTACATTTGATATTACCTCAGAAGTGGCATATGAATTATAATAGCATAGTTTTGAAATGTAGGTATTCTTTTGAGCAGTGTCTATGCCTCTGACCAGACAGGGATGGCCTGTGTTTCAATTCAGGCAGCATAAAGTAGGGGCAGGGCATAGAGACTTAAACTTGAACCTCAAGCACCCGTGCAGAAAAAGCCAGGAGTAGCTGGGTGGCCCAATGCCAGCCAGCATAGTTGAAATGTCAGGCCACTGGGTCAGTGGAGACCCTGACTCAGGGCAGTAAGATGTACAGAAACAGGAAAAGACCTGACCTCCTCCTCTGCTCACTGCATGTACATGCATGGGCACATTGCACACTCATGTTCTTGAACAGTACACACATACTTTAAAAAGGATATAATCCACACGAGTAACTCAATTAGTATCCATGCTCAACATCCTTAGTCATCAGGGAAATGCAAATCAAAACAACCCTGAGATTTCACCTTACACCCATCAGAATGGCTAAGATAAAAAACTCAAGTGACAACACATATTGGAGAGGATGTGGAGAAAGGGGAACCCTCCTCCATTGCTGGTGGGAGTGTAACCTTGTACAACCACTCTGGAAATCAATTTCCCGCTTTCTTAGACAATTAGGAATAATGATTCCTCAAGACCCATCTATATCACTCCTAGGCATATATCCAAAATATCCTCAAGTACATAGCCAGAGAATAAGGGAGAAAATATGCTATTGAAGGCTGAACATGTGATTTAAGGATGCTGTTGTGTTTTTGTTTTTGTTTTTTTTTTAGAGCTGCATCCTTTGGGCTGGTGAATTCTTAGATGTTAGAACGTAGGCCATGCATTGTCATATAATTTTTCTGGACTTTACCATTCTTTCATTGTCTCACCTTTCTGAGGAAGAACCTAGCAATAGAAATTGCCTTAATCTTGTATCTGAATAACCATTAGAGTTCAGGTGGATATTTTTGTCCTGAGACAGGAAGACGCTTGTTTACCGTAGGACAAGGTCCTTGGGAAGGCATACGGTGGGGGGGGGGAAGGGGCTTTTCAAAAGTCAGCAGTGATGAGCCCCCTCATTCAATACAGAAAATGTAAATCTGTGTGCCGTTTCAGCCATCCACTTTGGGGGACTGTTTTTAAAGGGAAGCATCTCCAGGAGAGTGTGTGCATGTGTGTGAAGTTTCAGTATATGAGGTGTTTTTTTAAATTAAATTTTTATTTTTATATTAATTACAGTTTATTTACTTTGTATCCCAGCTGTGGCCACCTCCCCTCCCAACTCCACCCTTACCTCCTTCATGTTATCCTATGTCCCTCTCCAAGTCCATTGATAGGGAGGTCCTCCTCCCCTTCCCTCTGACCCTAGCCTATCAGGTCTCATCAGGACTGGCTGCATCATCTTCCTCTGTGGCCTGGCAAGGCTGCTCCACAGGGGGAGGTGATCAAAAGAGTTCATGTCGGAGACAGCCCCCTGTTCTCATTACTAGGGAACCCACTTGGAGACTGAGCTGCCACGGGCTCCATCAGAGCATAGGTTCTAAGTTATCTCCATACATGGTCCTTAGTTGGAGTATCAGTCTCAGAAAGGACCCCTGTGTCCAGGTTATTTGGTTCTGTTACTCTCCTTGTGGGGCTCCTGTCCTGCCCTGTCCAGGTCTTATTATCTCCCACTTCTTTCATAAGATTTCCTGCACTTTGTCCAAAGTTTGGCTATGAGTCTCAGCATCTGCTTTGATATACTGCTGGGTAGAGTCTTTCAGAGGCCCTCTGTGGTAGGCTCCTGTCCTATTTCCTGTTTTCTCTTTCTTCCAGTGTCCATTCTGTTTGCCTTTCTGAGTGAGGATTGGTCATCTTACCCAGGGTCCTCCTTCTAGCTCAGCTTCTTTAGGTGTACAGATTTTTGTAGGTTTATCCTATATTATAGGTCTAGTATCCACTTATAAGTGAGTATATACCGTGTGTGTCTTTCTGTTTCTGGGTTACGTCACTCAGGATGATCTTTTCTAGTTCCCACCAGTTGCCTGCAAATTTCATGAAGTAGATGAGGTTTTACAGATACAACTTAAGCTCAACAACAGAATGCTGACAGACATGAATTAGAAGATTGTTAGAGTAAAGCTACACTTCTGTTCTTATAGGATCTATAGAAAAATGGGGTTGGGGGCTTAGAAATTTTTGTTTTATCTACTTGAAAATAGTTTCTGTTCCCTTATGTTTTAACTTTGAACAAAGCATATTAGCATAAAAGCCTGATATCCCCATCACATAACAAAAAGCAGCCTGTTGTAGCGTAGAACTGTATTACATCTGTAAACTTTAACTAGTGTTTTAAACATTCATTTTTAATTCTGTGAACACTGATCCTGTTTCCCCAAGCAGACTTCCATATAGGAGGACTGTGAATGTAACAGCACATGTAGATGCTTAAAGTGTAACAAAAACAGTAGAGCAGAATTTTAGAATGTGTTTTCTGACTTGAAGCCCCCACTTGTTCTTTCTGGCTTATATGCTAACATTCTAGAGAGAAATTTCATTTGGAAGTTTCTTGCAAGGTTTATCAGTGTTTTCAATAGTAGCATGCCCTCTCTCTGTGCTAACTGAGGGCCATCAACAGAGCATTGTGTATTTGCCTGTACTTATTTATACATTGTTTCTCTTTTTACCCTTTTAAGATCAGTAGATTACAAAGATACAAGTTTTTTTGTCTCATTTTAATTCAGGTAATTTTTTTTTTCATGTAGTAAAAACCCAGAGTTTATTTCATTCAGCAGGCCCAGTGTGTAATGTTAATGGAAAACTGGTACCTCTTCATTTCCTGGTTTTGTGCTTTTTGGGTGGAGCTGATATTTTGAGTATGAAGGTTGGGACAGGAAATAATATGAGGTACCTGCAAGAAAGCACTGGGAAAGGCTGACAAACATTCTGCACAAGTTGATTTTCTCATGCCTAGGGCCCTGCCCTGCAGAAAAGTTGGATCGAGACATGCCAATCTTGAAGTTGAGCCTGCTCACTTAGTTTCTTTAAAACAGATTAGCTTATTTGCATTTGTTTGTATGTGCTTATATGCATACATGCATTGCATATGTCTGCAGAGGCTGGTGCTGTTGAAGCCTCTGGAGTTGGAGGTACAGGTGTCTGTGAGCTGCTCAGCAGCCGGAGGACTCGGACTCTGACCTTTTGGAAGAGCAGCGGTGCTCCTAGCCACTGAGATGTCCCCAGACCCTGCTCAGTTAATCGTTCCCATATATTGTTCTCTAAAGAAAATTTGGCAACCCAGTTGAGGGTATTAAAAAAATAGGTGTGAATATTTTTAACGAACTTACTTCTTAGAAGTAAGTCATGATAAGCTGAGTTCTCCACCATCAAATTAGAAGAGGTTGCTGTGGTTGTTTCTTTCCTTTGTCCATGGTGTCACTGTTTCTCTGCTGACCATAGAGACTTAGCCTGAAGGTTCTAGGCCACAGGGACTTCTTTCTCCAGTGAACTTTCAACATCTGCCTTTCCATTTATTTTTACTTTTATTCTTTGTGATATTTCATTCATATTAATTTTGCTGTCCTTGTAAGTCAAATCTGGCCTTTGGAGACCAGTTTAACACTACTGATTTGATAGTCTCAATTATGGTTGTAAATGAATACGCCACCAGGCCTGTTTCTATTTTCCGGCCTTGCAAGGAACCAGCTGACTTTGGTTTCTTTATAGTGCCTTCTTCATGTATTATTTGTACTATCTTTATACTCTTCTACTTCTGCTCTCTCCTCTGTTGTTATTATCTGTTTAGGAAGATTATAAATGGTTTTAGGAGATTCTTAGGCTATGAAAATAAAAGAGTGTGTTTCAGCATTTTCTTATTTTAGGATTTATTTTTAAAGCAGCATAAAAGTTGACCTCTTTGTATGCCTGTCTAACATTTGCCCATCTATTTGGGATGCACATGTTGCAGGCAGTGGTTTGGATGTGCACGGTTAAGATCTTACTTGGTACAGAATAGAAGAGAGACACTGTCAAGTCTGAAAACCTGAATTTTCTTCCACACTCTTGATTACTCTGCTGTTCTAACAGCCTTCATGGAAACCATGGGCAGAAGTGTAAATAATTACAAGATGTGAGCTGCCAAAAAGCAACGCATTTTATATACACCTGTTGAGCTGTAATGCTACTGAAATGTAGATGGAGATGTACAAACAGTGTAACTTTGTTTTAATCAAGGAAATGGATTGCCCAGGCCATGTGTAGTTACCGAAGAGCAAAAAGAAGCTGCTTCCTAAGGATTGTTTTGTTAGGTAACCTATCTGTGGGAGATGTCCATTCTCTTTTGCACTTCTTGAGAGGTGGGCAGTTAACAGCGGGACTGTCAAGAGCTACTTTATACATATGCAACCATGTGCACGTGTACATTACCCCAGTGCAAAGGGCAGCATGCCCTTCACCGTTCTGCTGTCTTTAAAAGCTTCTTTAATAGTATATCTGGACATTGTGGAATCCATGAATTTTTAATTTTTGGTCCATGAACCTCCCACATATGTATCATTTAGGCAATTGTTTTTTGCTAACCCAAATGAACAAAATTTAAAATATTCCCTTATTTGTAGGATATCATATCAAATAATCTTCTGTTTAATGTAGTGTACTATTTACATTTCTTTTAGGAAGAAAGAAGCCATAGTCATTTATTTATTTTATAATGAATCATGCTGATGTTAAAAACATTTAGAGAAATTTACAGTAGCTGTTACTGCTAGCTATCCAAATCAGATATCAGAGTATTTACTTTTTTTGTCAATAAAAGGAAAAAAAAAATGGCAGAAGGCTAGGGATGTATCTTAGTGGTGGAGCGCTTGCTTAATATAAGTGAGGCCTGGGTTCCGTCCCTGAATAAACAAAAGAACAGAACTACACCTAAGGAGGATGTGGCAGGGGTCTTTCAGGAAACTCATTTGCTTTTAGACTTGTATAAAAGTCTGTATGGTAATGTGCAAATAGTCAATCTTAGGGCCAGTAAGAAGCAATACTGCTGTAGGTATCCAGCCGTGTGTGTTTTATGTTTGTATTTGTGCGAATATGTTTATGTGGATATATGCATGAGGATGTGCGTATGTGGAGATTGACACTAGCTATTTTTCCAAATCGCTCTCTGCTTTGTTTTTCTGAAAGGGTTTCTTGAAGAATTTGGAGTTCATCATTGGCCAGCTGGCTGGCTGGCGGCTGCCTGCCTGGCATTCTCAGGGACCCCCCTTTTCTAACCTTCCATGCTTGGTCTTGTTGATGCCTAGACCTTTACACAGGTGCTGGGATCCTAACTCATTCTTCCTGAGCCTCCCGGAGTGCTAGAGGACCTTCACTGCTCCAGCCTCGCAGGTGCTGGTGTGTGAACGCCAGCGCCACTTCCTTAGCTTGCACGGGGAAGTACAGACACAGCAGCTCCTCAGGTTCACAGTCTCTACATTTCCCCCAGGACGCCAGTATGGGAGAGAAATAATCAGTTTCTTTTTAGTTTTTATATTTTGATTTCATTGAAAACAGATTTTTTTCATGTAACGTATCCTGATTATGGTTTCCCTCCCTCTCCTCCTCCCAATTCCTCTCCCATCCAGGTCCACCTTTTCTGTCTCCCATTAAAAAACAAAAAAGGCTTAAAGGGGTAATAATAAAACAAGATAAAATAAAAGCAAATACATTGGAATAGGACAAGAAACAGAGGAAAAGAGCCCAAGAAAAGGCCCAAAAAACAGATTTAGATGCAGAGATCCACTCATTCACACACTTGAGAATCCCCTAAAAACACCAAACGGGAAGCCATAGTCCGTGTAAAAGACCCATAGGGTAAAAAAAGAAGCATAAATAAAATAAAAAAAGAAAAAGCTCTGACATGACATGAGTCAAAGACCTCCCAAAGATACCTCTGAGTTTGTTTTCTGCTGGGCAAGCAGCCTACCCTTAAGAGTGCCTTCTTTCCCCAGTGAGATTCCCTTGGAGGAAACTATGTTTTCATTTGCAAGTAGTTATCAGTTAGAGGCAGGTTCTGTGTGAGGCGAGTGTCCACTTCTCCGTGAAGCTCCAGGACCCAATCTGGTGCAGACCCGTGCAGGCCTGTGCACACGGCCTCAGTCTGTGAGCTCACATGTGCACTGATCCTGTTGACTGGAGGGCCTTGTTCCCTTGGTGTCTTCCAACCCCTTTAGGGCTTATGCTCTTTCCAGTTCTCCCAAAGGGTTTCCTGAGCCCTGAGTGGAGAGATTTGAAGGAGTATCTCACTTAGGGCTGAGTGTTCCAAGGCCTCTCATTGTCTGCATGTCTGTCTGTGGTCTCTGCGTTTGTTCCCATGGGCTGCAGGAGGAAGCTTCTCTGAGGACAGCTGAGCAAGGCGCTGATTGATCTGTGAGTATAGCAGAATGCCGTTAGGGTCATTTCATTACTACATGTTTTGTCTGTCTTGGTACAGAGTATTTAATTTTACCTTAGGTTCCTGGTCACACAAGCAGTGTTGTGTATGGGTTCCATCTTGTGGAGCTGGCCTGTAAGTGAATCAGATATTGGTTGGTTACTTATACGCTTTGTGCCACCATTTCACTTAGCACATCTTTCATGCTGGACACCATTGTAGATCAAAGGGTTTGTGGCTGGCTTGGTGTTTATGTTTCTCTGAGTTTCTTGACAAGCATTGAGACAGCTTAGTGCTACATCTTTCTTACAGGAACACAATTGCTACTTAGACCAGAGAGTTGCAATTTTTGGCTTCCTGCTCTCCTGGTTTCTTTACTTATGGGAGTATAGATTATCTCTTTGGGCATATTTTGTTTTAATCTAGAGTTTTACAAAACTGGCTGTTATGAAAAAAAAATGAGGTAATGTGTACCAAAACAACACTTAGCTTAGTGCCTGTCACCTGGGAAGTGAGTGGTGATTATTAGTAAGCACAGTGCTATTGGGTCTACCTGCAGTGCCAAAGAAAGCCTTTGGGAACACTTTTGTAGGTAACTGTTGTATTTTATCTTACATGTTTTGAATAATTGTTTTTCATTTGCTTCCTTAATTTATCTTTAATGTTGGCTGACTGAACTAATTAGGGCAATATCATTTCAGTCTGCATTATTTTACAACATTTTGTACCGAAGATATTTATTATTTTAACATTTTAGTTTCTTGTATTCCCATGTTTCTCCCATCTATAATACTAATTTGTTGAGGTATATGGTCTGAATGTTATCGCTTGGCTTGTTAAGATATTTGATTTTGTGTCTTATTAGAGTAGACGTTAGTTGTGACTTATCCCATCCAACCATGCTCATTTTCATTTTAGGCTCTGCTTGAATTCTAACACTGTGGAAAATTACTTTTGAAATGGTGGCAGTGTCTGGTAGTGTGTGTATGTCATAGTGTTGGGAGGTAATGATTGAAAGTAAGAGTTAGACTGTTGGCTAGTTGAGCCAGCAGCAGGAGCATTGCTAATGTGACAAACGGGCAACGGGCAAGTCAGAGCCTTCTGTAGAGCGTGAGTACAGAGAAGATGATTAGATGAGGCAGCTAGTCACCCCATCAACAACACATGCTGTTAGTGTCCTTTCCCACCCTTCTGGAGGATGTGCTTGGTTTTTTGAGAGTAGCGGAAGAGAGTGGGAAATGGTAGAGAAGTCACTCTCGACTGTCCTAAAAGAGGAACAGGCCATTTCCTACAGCAAGCAATCAGAAAATGTTATGTGTATGTTGGGTGTGTGTGTAGGGGGGGTAGAAGGGAGAGAGAAAGAAGTTGAACAGTTAGAGGGAGAACCTCCCCCCTTTAATGAGTTAAGAGGCAAGTAGAACACAGGTGGCAAACAGTTTTTTTTTTAATTTTTTAAAGGGAATTAGAGTAAAATATTTTGGCTCTGTACAAGCTTCTAGAAGGTGCCCACATCTTCAGGCTCTCCTCAAAGGTTAACAACTATTGATTCATCTAGTGTGCAGACAGTGGGATTCTTTTATGAATTTGAGCAGAGGAATGATAGGAAATCTAAAGAATATGAGAAGAAAAGCCCGGGCTGTCTGCAGTGACTTGTGGATTCGGGATAGCCTTGGGCTCTGACTCATCCTAATAATGGGAAAGAAATTTTCTTGATGTTCCTTCTCAGGAATAACCTTATGTTATTTATTTAGTTGTTTGCTGTCACTGTCCAAGCAAAGAACCTAAGACGTAATGCACATTCCAAAATGTTAAATTGAAATCAGGGCTGGCTAGATGGCTCAGTGTAAAGGTAGTTACCAAGCCTGACCACATGAGCTTAGTGGTTGGAGCCCAGTGGGGGGAGGGGAGAGGCCACTCCCACAGGTGTTCTCCAGTCTGCAAATGCCCAGGAACACTTTCTAAAAGTTAAAAGTTAACTAGCGTGAAATCAGTTGTTGATGTTTAGATTTTTCAAGAGTGAGTGCTTCCTACGAAAGCTCCTGCAGCCTTTATTTTGCTCAGGTAGTTATTTAACATAAATGTTTGTTTTCTTAGGATTTATTTTCGTGGTAATTTTTTTTCTGATATGTGATATGAGTTTTACTAAAGTTGTGCCTCTGGCCATGTTAATTCTATCTGGAACCTTGAGAAGGCAGGACACTTGCAGGGTGGAATGACTAATTATGTTATCAACTTAAGCAACAGACCATAGTCCCATAAACACCTAACCTTTGGTTTGCTTATCACCCAATAAAATCCATTTGATACCTCTCAGGTCGCTTTAGTTTAAAATAATTTTGAAGCGTATGCTATAGTGGATTTTCTTCTATCTAATAACAAAGCCCTGGCACATGTCTATATTATTATTACGTTTGTAGTTTCCATTTTTAGCATACTGTGTTCCGAAGGTTGTGAAATTTCAAGTTGAAATTAATCTTTCAAAAGCCCAGAAAACTTTTTTTCTCAAGTAGAAATGAAAAAAAATAAGGTAAAATCTTAGACAGTGGTTTTGATTCACTGTTAAAAGTTTAAGGGATAAACTATTCCGTAATACTATTATTTATACAGAGCTCAGAGTGAAGATAAGCTATCTCAGTGAACCCAGGCTTTAAAATCTCTTTATGCCTACTACTTTGCAACCCTATATAACTTTATTTTAATAAATTCATAAGTGGGATAAATTTGAAAATAGTTAACTTTATTCAAAATAAAATGGAAATAAAGACTATCTGCAGTACCCAAAGATAGCAACGCTGTTGTGGTTTTTCTCCATCATCTTATAAATTTCTCCATCATTTTATGAATATATAAGTACATACCCTCACAACCTACAAATGCCGATGGAATTTTTCACTGACTACTTTTTCATATTGTTTCATACTCATAATCTTAGCATTATTTTATTAGCAAGTTAGTTCACACTTTATTGTTGGATATGAATATTTTCCAATTTTTCTTCTTTCCCTATTTATTTTTTATTACACTCTTTGAAATTTCATTTGCATTCATAGTTTTCTTTAAGGGAATATTTCAAACAAGAACTTCTGGGTCAAGGGTTATCAGCTAAGGCCGGGTTAGGTGACTGCAACCCTGCCTGCTGCGGGGCGCTGCGCTCCAGGACGCAGCTTTGCCCAATGGGTGCGGGGTCGGGGGGGGTGCGGCACCCCAGCCCCGGGCTGAGCGGTTCCTGCCCGTTGCTAACCGGCGTGTCTTTGTCTTTCCTCCCTGGGTTCCCTTGCGCCCGTGCCGGCCGAAGCCTGGCGAAGCCGTCGCCCCGCAGCGCCGCCGCCGTCCTGCGCCCGCCCGCGGGCGCCGTCACCACGCGCCAGGCCGCCTCCAGCTGCCGCGCCAAGCTCCGCGGCGCCGCCAGGGAGCGCCAGCACCCGGCGCGCGCCCTCGGCAAGCCGGCTGCGCCATGACGCCGCTGCGCGCCCCTTCCGCAGCCCCGCGCGCTCCCGAGACGCCGCCGCGCGCCCCCGTCGCCTCTGCGCACCGTCTCCGCGCGCCCCTGCCGCAGCCTCCGCGCGTCCCCGTGACGTCTCCACGCGCCCGGTGACACTGCCGCGCGCCCCCGCCGCAGCCTCCGCGTGCTCCCCGGCCGCCTCGCTCTCCTAGGCGAGGTCGCTGGCCGGAGCTCTCGGGAGGCCGGGCCACTCACCGCTACGTGCCAGCCCGCAAAGCCCCGGCTTCTTTGCAAAGCTCACCGCACTGCATTCCTTTCCCGTGTGGCTTGTAATGACTCCCTGTTTCTACTCAGGTTCTAGGAAGCCAACTTCGTTTTCTTCCCCTAAGTTCTCCTCCCGCTCCACCTCGCACTCCCATTGCTGGGGGATTCTAAGTGTCCGAAGCCTTGTTGATTGTGGGGTAAGGTTAGCAGACCCAGCAGAGCTGCATCACGCGCATCCGTAGTTTCTGTAACTTCAGCTACAGTGACCCTTCCTCTCTTCGCCATCAGCCCTTGACATCCCAAGAAACTGGACCATCGGTAGAATATTGTCGCGCGGTGACCACAGGACTGCGCCTCTCGCATCTGAGTCCCTCTTGTTTTCCCAGGGACTCTGCCTCTGGGGTTACGTGGAGGTCGTAGTTTCCCTGGGCGAGTCCCGGTGACTGGCCGTGATAGCCCGTTCATGCCGTTCATGTGACATAAGCAGTCCCTCAGTGAACTGTTTTGGGGTGGGGACCCCTAAACGCTTGGCTGAAAGTTGAAAGGTTTTTAGGACTGCTGGCTTGCCTTTTTTAGGGAAGGCAGACCTGCCTCCTGCGTGATGACTCTGCTTTTCTCTCTTGCTTTCTCTTGTCCTTCTCAGGTGTCCCCTCAACACGACTGCTGCACAGCTACCCATGTCTCGGTGTCTGCTGCTAGGACCCTAACCGACACGCCAGACATTCCATTCTCCCATCACCATCTTCCCATCTTGAACCCTTCTCTTCGTTCGCTGACCTCATTGCTCTACTCCCGAGCAGGCCGTGTCTTGGGTGTATTTCCCTGGATAGCCCGGATTCCTAGTCCGTCGTCATAGTCATGCCCTGAAATGCAATTCTCTTAGCACTCCGGAACCTCAGTTTCTTCTAAGTTACTTTCCTAGCGAAGAATCCAACCCTTGAATTTTTGTCAAGTAACCTCTGACTTGCACTGGCCTGACTGGTACAACTGACCATTTCCTTTAAGAAAGCCACAATAACCTGTTCTTCTCTGAACACATTGGAAATCTTAAATTGGTGTTTTTCCTAGGTCGCCTCGGTCCCCCAACTTCTAGACCCACTAGATGCCGTGCCTGCATCTCCTTGGAATGCTCCTTTTGTTTTTATATTTCCCCGAGAAATAAGAGTTACAGCCTGACTTCCTCATCTGCCTGTTGCAGTACAAGGAAACATCTTCCGTTTTTGTGACTGTCAAGGAAGTCTGATGGCCAGCCTCTTCTCCAGCGCTTCGGGCATCACTCCCTCTTGTCTTTCTCTCTTCTGTACCATCCTTTCCCCTCCTCTTAATTATTTGTCCAATGGCAACACATGACGTCACCAGCTAGCCAGCCAGCTTCTCTGGTCAGCAACCTGGGGCTACATTTGTTGCTTTTATGGCTAGTTCCTCACAAAGCGGACCATCTTAATGGGCCGGTTTACTTACTCAAATATGCCGATTTATTTTTCTGAGAAAGGGTCTCTCTTCATGGCTTGGCTGGCCTGGAGCGCACTATGTATGTAGATCAGGTCCCCTCTGAATCTGCAGTGGTCTCCCTGCTTCTGCCTGCTAAGCCCTGGAGTCACAGGTGTGCGCAATCATGCCTGACTACACATTGTCGTTAATCTGCCTCCCTCCAAATTCAGTGCTATCACTTAGTCCTCACCAACATTTTTTTTTTCCACTTGGCCTTCGTCGAGCTAGTCCTGTGTGGTCCCTCAGCTACCCACTCTTGACCTACTTTAGTACATGTTTGATAACCTCATCCATTAGATCAAATAAATTGCTGAGTATAGAATAAAATCGAAACTCCTTACCGTGGCTTACAAAGCCCCTGGCCCGTCTGCTTTTCTGTTTCTCCCACATCCTCTGTACTCTTTCTCCGTTTACCACGTGTGGCCATGCAACGACCACGCAAGATCTTTCCTGCCCCTCAGAGGGCTAACACACAGTTTAAATGAAGTTCTACCACTTGGGGTGATGTCACTCTGCTCATGAGCCAC
>CM053763.1:23200669-23227225 GCA_028658305.1 Pachyuromys duprasi
CAGAAACTGTCTCGTAAAAGACCCCTGTGCCCTGCTCAGTTTGTTTTTTTGTGGAGCTCTTGTTCTCCCAAAGTCTTACTAACTTCCCCTATTTTTATTATTACTTCCCGCCCTCTGCCAAAGGCTTGGTTGTGAGTCTTAATATCTGCTTTGATACATTGCTCTATTGATCTTTTCAGAGGTCCTCTTTGGTATGCTCCTGTCCTGTTGCCTACCCTCTCCTCAATTCAATGTCCATCCCATTTGTTCATCCAAACAAGCATCGGTCATACCAACCTGGGTCCTCCTTCTTGTTTATCTTCCCTAGGTGTGTAGATTTCAGCATGACCTTCCTATCCTATAGGTCTATATAAGTGAGTATATACCATATGTTTCTTTCTGCTTTTGGGATACCTCACTTAGGATGATTGTTTCCAGGTCCTACCATTTGCCTGCGAATTTCATGATTTCCTCCTTTTTAATTGCTGAGTAGTATTCCATTGTGTAAAAGTACCACAATTTCTGTATCCATTCCTCAAGTGAGGGACATCTGGGTTGTTTCCAGATTCTGGCTATTACGAATGAAGCTGCTATGAACATGGTGGCTTAGCTGGAATCGTAGTGTCTTTGCTGACTTCCAATGTCTAATTGCTTTCAGGCCCTCCCTGGATATCTTAGAGATACTAAGAAGTAGATCTTTGACCTGTTTCTGATCTAGCTGTGTTCTGAGGGCCAGTTGCTAGCTTCTATGCCACGGTAGCTCTGTGATGGAGGGGGAAATGTTAGGGCAGCCTTCCTGCAGCGATGCCTGCGATGGCGACCAGGACCCAGATTCCCTCTTTCCATCTCTTGCCTACTGAAGAATTTAAGCTTCTTTCTCTCCATGGCTTTTACCCATGGGGACAGTCAGTAGGCAGAGTGTGTCCCCAAGGGCCAATTGTGCAACAGAATGTCACCTTTCAGAGGGCACCCACTTCTTAAATCACAAATACTATTGATTTGTGTATTTACTGTCATGCTGTCCTTGAGTGCTGGAGCTCACCACAGCTTATTCAAAACGGGATATATTGGCACAAAGACTTGAGAAGTGCCACAATAATCTCCCCAAGTCTACATTTTCTTAAGTTCATCAAGTCATACAGTGTGACCATTGGTTTACAAGAAACAGCTCCATAAGGATGGATACAGCCAGAAGAAACATTCTGTCTGCTCACAGGGGAGTGAACAGGGTGAGGTTCATGGAGGAATAGGCAGACAAGGCTTATTATGGTGTCCACAACCACTCACTAAGACATTCATTAAGGAGACCAAAAAGACTGCGCAGGCAGCAGGCTGCTTGAGACCTCTGATTTTCTTCTTTCCCATCAGCCACACTGCCCACTATTCTTTAGAAAGGAGGACCATGTGGTTCAATAGCCTTTGACCAATATCCTTGCAGAAGGACCAAAGCATCAAAGTTGCCTCATCATTAGCCTCTGTTTGTGGGGACTTCATTCTTCTTTCTTCCTGAACATTTCTCCCCCTTGTTCAGTTTCTCCTACCTCTCCACCAACAACTCCCACAGCCAAGCTTCAGCCACTGGCCAAGCCACCTCCACCCCTGCCTGGGAGCCTCACTGTTGCCTATAATTCCAGAGAACTACAGGAAATCCTGCTGGGTCACAACCAAGGTCTGCGATGTGTCCACAGTCACCTTTATAAAAAGACCAAGATGAAGACAAAATACCAGAAAGCCTACAAAATAACAGAAAGCCTACAATAGCTTGAGTATGATTTCAGTAAGTTTTGTTTTTGTTAATTTATGGAAAGAAACCGCTTACGTATAATGGCTTGTAACACACACAAACACACACATATACAGAGAGGGGTGGGGGGAGAGAGAAAGAGAGGAAAAGAGTTGAGGGGAGAGAGAGTGGTTAGAACAACATTAACCTTTCCTTGCAAGTAGGAATGCCAATTGTATAACAAATCTTTAACACATCTTTTATATAGTGCTAACATCTAAATTTTTTTGTGCAAACCAAAGTGTGTTCCTTGTTCTGAGCCTCCTTTGAAAGCTCTCATTCCAGGGTAGAGCAGTGATCAGGTCACACAGGGGGCTCAGAACTAACTGGGGCCATGACTCAACTACCATGTGGGTGCTTTTGAAGGTTGTTTTGATTTTGTTCAAGTCTATAAGAGAGAGAGAGAGGAAAAGTGGGATTTGTGAGGGCAAAAGCCCGTCTACTGAGCTGTGTCATGAAGGTCATTTTCCAAGTCTATTATCTGGGCAGAACTAGAGACATTAAGTTATGATGTGAGCGCAGGCACTGTGAGGACACTCGTAACAGAATACAGTTTCAAAAGTCTCTCAAGAAGCATGCTTCACCTCTTGACCTTTTAGAGGTCTCTTGTGTTCAACCCATAAATAGCTTATGGATTTTCCATAATTCACTTTGGAGGAATGGGGGGGAGGGCGTGTGTCTATCCCATATTCCCAGAAGCAGAATTCTTAAATTTAAAAGAGAAAAGTAGCATATCTTTACTGCATTAATTGTCCAACATCCTTTTTGAACCATGTGCCAGGGAGCGAAGAACTCCTCTTCATGACAGGGAGGCCAGCACAGCTTTGCAGAAACCATTGGGATACCCCAATGAACCACTCCATTAGCAGAAATGCATGATGCTGGCATTGCCCCCTGCTTGATTTAAACAGCCAACATCTGGCTCTAGCCAGTCATGAACATGCTGATGATTACTAACGTCATTCAGGAACTTTCATTCTTATGGCAGAAGGAAGGAACTGCTCTTGGGGTCCACATGTACCGACCCCGAGCCAAGCAGAGTCCCGTACATACCATCTTACTTCTCCACACGGAGCCGCATGGGGCTCTACCAAAGCCTGAAGGCGTGGAGACTGGCCTCCTCATGTCAGTGTAACAAGAACTTAGAAAGAACCCGCTGCTCTTGGCCTCTGTGTCAATCTATATGGAAGTAGATTTACAGAATTTGTAGAGTCCAGAAGTGACATCTATCCCATATTCATTTGTGTCTCTGTCTTTCTATCTCTTCCTCAAGAAAAATCAAAGTTGGTTACTGCCGTTCTTACAAAAGCCTCTCTGTGAGCTTGTGAAGCATTTTTAAAAGCTTTTGTTGGAAGTGGGATACTGTGTCCTGCTATTTCTCTATATTGACAAGTAAACTCCTCCTTATGTTGGTTTGTTGGGGGGTCTATCTCAAATTGTATCTATATAATCCAGAAATTTCACTCAACAATGAGTCTTTTAAGAGTGTAAGGTCCTCATGCCATGAACTTGATCTTACCGCAATGAGAGGTGTCTAGAAGGTACCATAGGCTGGAGAGAACAGGAAGTGAACAGTTGTAGCGTTGCCTGTAGTAGGGCTAGAGCCTGGGGATGAGAGAGCTGTGCAACCGCTAGAAGAATTCTGGTCAAAGAAAACTTCACTTGAACACCACATTACAGGCCAAAAAATAATCAAATTTGCCGGAGCCCGCCAGCAGAGCAGAACGGGGTTCTGAGTCGGGAGTGAGGATTGAAATTAATAATGTACACTACACATATCATGTTCCGAGAGGCTTCTGGCCGCTTGCTTGTGGCTCCAATGAGCCCTATAGCGTCAATACGCTCTGCATCCGAAAAAGCCAAGAGACCAGCCAGCCTTGTTTATTTATACAAACAGTTTACACAAGGGGTTAAGTTTTACAAGGAAGTAAGGCGGAGCTGAGATTTCAAACAAGCTCTCCCACCTGCTGTCACTAAACAAAAGGCGAATGGACTTGCAAATCCTTCCCTGTCTCCAAGGGAAGGCCTGGAAGAAACCTGTCTTCCTGTGCTGAGACTAGCATTACAAATAGCCGCCAAAGCAGCTATGACCCGGCTCACGACACTAATTCAGTTACGTACAGGTTACTATATGTTATGTATGTGTTACTACGGAAAAAGTTTCCAAATTGCTGACTTATTCAAGATGCCGTAATATCAGAACTGAAAAGCTGTGATACTTGGGAATCATCTTACTAAGATGTGGAGATTGAGGCCCAAAGACTTTGGTTTACATGGAAGAGATTTCCTCTGTGACTGTCACATGTCAAAAGAGGGCAGCTGTGTGCTCTGCAGCACAGTTCAGTGGAACACTTGGGAGTGACCAGCTTGGTTTAGCTGGGTTGGGATTTTACTAGGTACTAGGCAGTTACTAAGGACAGTATCAGTGGATTGACATCTATGGATTTATTTGGATAAAACAGCACCTCTTTATGAAAGGAAACAAGTGGGGAAATATTTGATGTTGGGTAATACTTTTTATATTTAAATGATACATGCATTGTATTAATATCTTTAGAGACAGAAAAGAAATAGTTACAAATGTATGGCATGAAGACTTGAGGGCTTGGGTTATTCTCAGCAAGAATGGGATGAGGAAAATATAGCTCAAGAATTGTTGGCTCATGTTTGAAAAAAAGCAGATGCCCAACTGTCTGGTCATAGGATAAAAGATGTGAGGAGCATGATGGCTAAGAAAGAGCTCTGGGGTTAAGTTGCTAGCAATCACTGGTCACATTTAAGAAAGGGTTTTCTAGACTGGTGGAGTCAGCAGGACGGGAATGCGAGTTCTATTTCAAGTCTTGAAGGAGGGAGACATTGAAAACAGAGGAGTCAGTGATAGCATGAGCATTTATGAGGCTGACAATGCCTGCTGTCCTCAGAGGGCCGTGACCGGGAACATTTACTGATGAAAGGACATTGGACTGAGGAACAATGGGAAGAATTCGTGTTCTCTTCCTTTTTTCTTTATTTTGCAAATGTGTACAAAGTAAGCTCAGGTTTAGAATTGTTTTGACAGTAAAATTAAATAACTTTATTATTTCAATAAATACATGATTATAAAAACTGCCATTTTCTGGTCCTGCAGATCCAAAGCTGCACTGCAGGATCTCCATGACACAGGGTAACAACAGGATATCCGAGAGGAGTCCGGGTGAGTCCAGTGTTGATGGTGTAGCAGAGGCCAGAGGCCTTGAACCAGACCAACGACTCACTGCAGTGAACATTTGCAAGTAAAGATGTGTGGACAAAAGGGTTCACTGTGTTGCACACTGTGACACATGGCAGCTTCCACAGTGAGATGATTTTGTTGTGGCGGTTTGTTTGTTTTTGTTTTTTTTATCTTTTATTTTCTTTTTTGGGAGGTTGCAAGGATGGTGGGCAGATATGTTGAGTGGAATTGAGGTACATGATGTGAAATTCATAAAAATCAATAAAAAGTTATAAAAAAACAATTGGCATTTTCTAAGATATTATGAAAAAAGGGTATAGTTTAAAATTATGGAGGTGAATGTACAATTGTGAAAATTGATTTTTTCTAATTTCTAATGAGACAAGGGATATTTAGGTGCTAAAATTACTTCTATTTTTTTTAGCATCTAACAATAATTGTTACACTTTAAGACTTTACATTTAAAGACAACTACAGACTTATAAAAAAGTTTTAAAACACACAGCACATCTGCAAGTTCTTTTTCCAGGCTCTCAATAGTTCATACCTTACTGCAAAGTTGTACCATGGTTAAAGTCAGGAAATTATTATTGAGACAGTGCTATTCAGTCATATGATTCCAGCAACCATTCCACTAATAACCTCTCTGGTCTGAGGCTGATCCAGGTTTTCATATTACCTTTTAATCATGTATCCTGGCGTCTTTTTAACCCCGGCTGGTTCTTCGTTTTTATTTCACTCTTTTAGCTTCATTGGCTTTGGCAGGTTTGAAGAGTATTGATCAATTCTCACAAAGAACAACGCTCAGTTTGTACCTTGATCTTTGCTCATAGTTCAGTTTAGGTTATATAGTGTTTTTGGCAAGAATACCACAAAAATGAAAACCCATGCATCATACTGACAGGCACGTGGTTAAATTTATTCCATTACTGCTGGTGCTAACCTCAGCCACCTCTTAAGTTGCCGACTCTTGATAGTTGCTTTCTTCTCGATTCTAATTAGCGTGCATCTTATGGAGAGATACTTTGGGACTCTGAAATTGTCTTGTCTCCTGTCAAACTCTCATCCATAAATTGAAGGCTTTAGCAGAGTATCTCGTTGAAACCATGTATCTTGTGCCATTTGCCAAACCTAGTTTCCGGCTTCATCATTCCTTTATGTCATATGTACACGTGGGGTTGACCCTAAGGAAGTTTCGTGTGCTTGGGTGTTGGATTCTTATTTTAGTCCACGGGTTAGGATTCATTCCTTTTTTTTTTTTCTTTTGTCATTTACACTGTCTTAACTATGACCACTGGGCATCCCTCAAAGTTGGCATCTATGTATTGATGTATTTTACAGCTATTTCTTTTTGAAACAAGGACAAGATAAAAATATTGGCCGATACCCTGAGGAGGTACAAATCCAGGGAGTTGTATAGGCTCTTCTCTCTGTTGAGGCTTGGAAAGAAGGTAGGCTCTCCCAGTGGCCGAGCTGGGCGGCCTCTCTAGCTCCCCTTAACAAGGCCATCACATATACACACAAGTCTCCATCATCTCCAGAGCTCTTCTGAACTTTTTCATCCTGCCTGGGCTGTGTGACGAGCCCCTGGCATTTACCTCAGTGCCCGTGAGAAAGAAGGGAGATGGGACTGTTCACCCATGTTGCTTGCCTCTTCTGAAACAAAAAAATCTTATTTTTAAGTATAGAAAAGATCAAGAAGTTCTTGATCTGTTTTCGCAATAGGTCATTTCATGCCACCGTATCATTTAGACTACATTCATGTAATCATTTTAAAGAACTCTAAAACTTGCTCCGTGATTAAATTAATATTTAGGTATCTAATTAGATTGATACATAAAGTTGAGCTGGGCACATTTTAGCAAAGACACATGTAACATTTCTTGTGGATTTATAGTATCTCTACATTTTGATTGCATAACAACAACTACTACTAAAACAATGTTGTGAAAGGGTGATAGTACATGAGAAGGAAGGTAACACAACCCAGTTATAGCATATAGTAAACATTAACCACTTCAAGTTGAATTTGTAGGGTACTTGACATTATTTCAAACATGGAGTATTAAGAAGCTAACATCAATTCAAAACAGCGTATACAAAATATTTTGTTCAGTTTAGTTGATTTTAGCTTATTATTTCTATAATAGCACTTTACGCACCAAAAATAATCAAGGCCATTTTGACATGCATGGTCAGTTCCAGGCTAGTCTGAACTAGACAGTATAACACTGTCTCAGAAAACAAAGGAGAGTTCATATTCATATTAATGGTAACTTGCTTTTTCAAGTGACTTACAGACCTTAATGGTAGTGTTATATATTGCAGAGGCATTCTGTGGAAAGGGGACTTTCAGATGCTAGGCATTTCAGAGAGACTAGAGTTTTGTTTTGTTTCTTTAGATGAAATGAGAAAAATAGGTATTGTCAAAGGGAATTGAAAAACAAAACCTAATTCAAGGAGGCAAATAAAATAAAGACATTTGATTTGAACTGGGAGCTGAAAAGTAGGGAATTCAGAGCCACCTGTGTGGGGTAGGCAGTAGTAAGGACTGGCAGGTCAAGAGTTAAGACTTGGAGCTGGACTCCTGTAATCCCAGCACTTGGGAAGGCAGAGGCAGGAGAATCTCTATGAGTTAAGGGCAGCCTGGTCTACAAAGCAAGTCAAGGATACACAGAGAAAATAAACAAAACAATCAAACACACAAACAGAAAGAATTAAGACTTGGAAACCAGACAGACCTGGGTTGAGTTTCTTTTTCCATTTCCTTTCCAGTTGCTTTGACAAAATGCCTTGACAAAAGCAACTAACACAGGAAGGGTTGATTCAGCTCGTCACTATGGGGAAGTTGAGGTGTCAAAAACTGGAGGCAGCCAATCCAGTTCCAGGTGGAGAGCAGAGAATGACTGCACGTGCACGCTTGTGCTTCACTGGCCTTCCCTAGTTCAGAACGCCTTGACTAAGGGAATAGCTCCGCCCACAGCAGGCAGGTCTTCCCACCTTAGCTAAGAAAGTCCCCACAAGAAAGCCCACAGGCCAAGCTAACCTACACAGTTCCTCGGGGCACATTTCTGAGCCTTTTTGAGGCTCACATAAATATGGTCATGTTTGTATATTAAATCGAATAGCACTCATAAATAGCTTAATGCACTGAGAAAACCAGAACAGAACTCTCTCTTAAGTGTGAGCCATTATCATTTTCTGAGAGAAAACAGCAGAGATTATATTTTACATTTAACATCAGTCTGAGACTGTTAGAGTGAAGGTGATGCCAACGAAACTCATCAATAGTGTGGTTTTACAGAACTGGCTCCATTTACATACCTAAATGAATCTGAGGTTTTAAAAGCTCCCTGCCTGGGGCATTTTTAAGATCATGCCTTTCACATATCATAATTAACTTCGTTGTAACCACTGAGCTGAGGCTGTGGATTTATTAGCGTCTGAAAAGCTGACATTTCAAACACGTGTTTCGAGGGGATTGGAGGCTGGAAGGTCATTGAACTGAGGGAGATCAAGACTGTTGAGAAATAGGTCTTACCTTTTCTTTCATGAAGTTTGACTACCTAAAGTGCGAATGTATGTGGGTCGATTTGGAAATGCCTGGTGGTATTAAATAGCTGTTTCTTAAAAAGGCTTTTGAAGACTTGAAGCTGTAAAGTTGGAGCTGTGGAGCCAGACATGCTTTTGGGGATGGTGAATAATGTCTTCCGATAGCCGGAGTCATAACTCATCAGATCTTGCTCTAGTGGCCTGGATGAGTCCATATATCTCCAAGTATGCTTAAAGGATAAACTGCTGAGCCAGAGAATCTGATTCAGTTACCAAAAACATAGTTAGAGCCGAAAACAGAAATGCCAATGGAAAATCCGTTATTTAAATGAGGTGATCCAACTAGGTGTCTGTTCCCACGCTGCTGATGCCATCTGCGCCCAGAACAGAGCAGAGCTCTTGCGGGCGTTCATTACCACCGCCTTTAACTGCCCAGCAAAACTGCTGCCTTTCCTCTCATGGTAGCAGCAGTGGCCGAGCCCTGGTGGTAGCAGCTGTTTTTACGCTGCTGCAGACAGTTATGTCATGGCTATTTTAGGGAAGTTCTTGCAGTTTTCTGTGAGTCGACTCAGTTTGTTAAGTGGTTGTCAAGTGGGATATTGCTTTGGTTAGTGTTGGTCACTGTTAGAATTTCTTCAATTATTTAAAGTATGGGGCAGGTGTAGCTGACCTAGTCACTTTGCTCTTCTCTCTCTCTGAAATTTGTTATTTATTTATGTGGTTTTCTTTTTTTTTTTATCTGTTCTTCTCCCATATATTATATCTCAATTGAAGTTTTCTTCTCCTACCTCTTCCCCTTCCCCCCACCTCCTTTCTCCTCCAGATCCATTCCTCATCCATTTTTCTATAGAAAACGGCCTACCTCCTAGGGATGTATCAATCAAACATGGCATAACAAGTTATAAAAAAGACTAGGGACAGCCCCTCATAATTAACGGGGTAAAATGCAACCCAGGAAGAGAAAAAGAGTCCCCAAATCAGGCAAAAGAGTCAGAGACAGCCCCCATTCCCACTGTTAGGAGTCTCACAAGAACAAAAGCTATACAACCATGACATACATGCAGAGGGCCTGGGTCAGACTCCTGCAGGCTCCCTGATTGTCAGTTCAGTCTCTGTGAGCTCCTGTGAGCCCTGGTTAGTTGATTCTGTGGGTTTTCTTGTGGTGTCCTTGACCCCTCTGTATCCTACCATCCTCCCTCCCCCTCTTTTGTAGGACTCCCCAAGCTCTGCCTAATGTTTGGCTATGGGTCTGCATCTGCTCCTATCCGTTGTTGGATAAAGCCTCTCTGGCAACAATCATGCTAGGCTAAGGTCTAAGAGTATAGCAGAGTATCATAAGGAATCATTTTATTGACTTTTTTTTTAAATTTCAGATTATGTTTAGTTCCATCCTAGGGGTTCTGGCCCCCCAGGCAGTGTCAGGCATGGCTCTCAAATTGGACCAGTCATTGGTTGGCCCCTCCCACAGTTTCTGCACATCTTGCAGGCAGGATGTAGGTAGAAGGTTTTGTGGCTGGGTTGGTGTCCCAGTCCTTCCAACTGGAAGCCATGCTTGGCTACAGAAGATGATTGGTTCAGGCTCTGTAGCCCTCATTACTAGGAGTCTTAGCTGGGGTTGCCCTCGTAGATTTCAGGGAGTTTCCATTGCACGGGTTTCCACTTTGCCGCCCCCTCCACCCCGCCAAACTCCTCCTCAAGTGCAGTCATCTCTCCCAGTATTTTCTCCCCTCACCCCATCCCTCCCCTCCCGCCCTACTCTTCTCTTTACAATTGGTCAACCTAGCAGTGTTTTGAAGACTGGTCGCTTTCTGAGATCACAGCTTCTTGCTTCTGAATGGGCTCCTATGCCATGGAAGGTAGAATAAGGGCATTGGGAGTATTTTAGTTGAGTTTACTTGCCTAATGTACTACAAAATGTTCACTGTCCATCAAAAGAGAAAAGTAGGCATTTATTTAATCAGCATTACATTGAAAGGAAAAATAATTGAGGAAAAGCTAATTCTACTAACTGGATGGAGCGTAGGTATGGCTATAAGTCTAGGAGAAGGTGACTCTAACCCCCCTGTAGATTAGAAGCCATAATATTGTAACACCCAACCCAGTATTCTTAGATGTCGAGCATTAGCCTATGTGCTTTCCATATCTTAATCCATTTTGTTCTTAACAGCTTTCTGAGATCTCATTTTGTTGTTGGAACCACACGAGACACATGGAGTTTAAGTGACCAAATCAAAATGACACATGTAGTAAGTGACAAACCCCATGATTGCAACCAAGATGTCAGACTTGAGTCTGTTGAGAGACCAAGGCTTGAATGAGAATAATCAAGGGTTTAGATTGCTTTGGAGTTATGCTTCTCAACCTGGGGCTCATGACCCCCATGGGGGCTGCGTGTCAAATCTCTTGCATAGCAGATATTTAATTTATAATTCACAACAGTAGCAAGAATACAGTTATGAAGTAGCAATAAAATAATTTTATGGTTGGGGGTCACCATAACATGACTCACATAACATTTATTAAAGGATCACAGCATTAAGAAGGTTGAGAACTACCTGTTTGGAGGCTTTCAAGAACAAGAAAGGCTTAGGTTTTGCTTTGTGAGTGGAATGTGAGAATATAATAAACCTTGTGAGTATATCAAAGCAGTAGCAAAAAGGAGAGCTAGCTGTGGCCGGTCTTAAGTCTCCTGCATTTTAGGAGAAAAGCTCAGATGAATCTTCAGTGTCCCTGAGAGGACTGTGGGTATGGCTGGTTAGCTGTGACAGGGTTCACACTGAAAATCCAGAGACCAAGATGGAGGCATACACTGGGCAGGTGTCTTAGACTATTCTCTGTTTGTTGTAGCTGAATACCAAGACTAGTCATTTGTAAGGAATGAAGATCTATTTTGCTCCTGGTCCTAAAGGCTGGTAAGTCTAATTGCTGCTGGCTACAGGTAGGGCTTTCCTGCTGTACTGAAGCACATCCACTTGCAAAGAAAAACTTAGTTTTCTCCAATGGAGTCTCACTGGGTATATTAGCCACATTTAATAGAGCCCGTGATGAGCAGTAGATGATCCAAATAAAATGAACTCAATGGTACTTTTGTAGACTTTTGTCTCCTATTTGTTTGGGCTTCTTCGCCTCCTCCTCCTCCTCCTTCTTGTCTTATTGGTCTTTTGCTTGTATATCATGTTTCATGATTTTGTGTTTTTGTGGCTTTGTGTGTGTGTTGTGTGTCTTGTGTTTTCTTCTCTTAAAATTTATTTATTTTTTGTTCTCCTGTTTGTTTTCTAGAGAGAATAAGAAGAAAAGGGCATAGAGTTGCATGAGTTGGAGGGTGGGAAGGATCTCAGAGGACTTTGGGAAGGGAAACATGATCAGAATATATTGTCTGAAAATTTCTTTCAATAAAAAATTACAAATCTTTATTTTATGTCTAAGAGTGTTTGCCTACATGTATGTTTATGTACTACATGTATGCCTGGTGCCCACAGATGCCAAAAGACATCAATGAAGCCCCTGAAAGTGGAGCTATGGGTAGGTTCTGGTAGCCAAACCTGGGACCACAGCATCCATTTCTGCAAGGTTTGGGTATGAACCTCAGAATTCATATATTAGAAAGTTAACTCTTAGATCCCAGTAGAGGACATTGCAGCCAATCCTGAGGAGACAGGATGAGCTGGGGTTGGATGGAAGGGGAGGAGGTCCTCCCCCGTTGGTGGACTTGGAGGGGGAGGGGAGGAGATGAGGGAGGGGTGGGGAGGGTGGGAGGGAATGAGGGAGGGGGCTACACTTGGGATGCAAAGTACCTAACCTGTGATTGATAACAAAAAATAAAAAAAATATGTAAAATTTTAAAAAAAGTTAACTCTTAAAGTCATATGTTGATAGTATTTTGGATTAGTATTATATAACATCACTAGAGTAGATTTCTTCTGATAATATTGGTGGCTTTATAAGAAGAGGAGAGTCCCAAGGAGCACACACTTTCTTACCATGTGATAGCCAACATGTGGGTGCTGGAAACCAAACCTGGGTCCTCTGCAAGAACAGCAAGTGCTCTTAACTGCTGAACCTTTCTCCAGGAGAAGAACCACACTACTTTTAGTGCTTTTAAGTGGGAGAGATGAACTCTTCTGCTTCAGAGATCACTAGAGCTAGACCTCAAGTTTGGTTATCAGAAATGTTAAGGTTGGGGTTTTTTTTTAATACCCTTTATTATTAACTTTCAATAACTATATTTTAACACATCATCTACTGGAATGATATAAATTCATTATAAGAAGTCATCATAGGAACTTTCTATTAGGTTTTTAAATGGGAAGCTCTGAGTGTTGGGTCCAGGGAGATATGATAGATCTCATTCTTTCTCCTCACATTTCTCCTCACAGTTCTAGTGCAGACGCAGCTCCTTGGAAAGCAATTCCCATTCAACTGAGTTTACTTTTCCATTGGTCACAAGTAGTTAGGAGAAATGAAGGGAATTTTGGCACTGAGGCTACATCGGTTACTAATACTGGATTATTTGAGGAGTAGGAACACTGTGGCCCACACTGTGGTGGTGAAGTACTTTATGCTCTAGCTATGGACAAGGCTAGCGCATCGGTTTATGGACCGTGCATTCCCCAGAGGACCTTCTAAGTCTGCGAGCTGTTCTCAAGTGCTCTGTTTTGCATTTGGATCCCTGAGAGAGCTGGAAAATCAAATGAATAAGCACACACAGGCAAAGAAGTACCTGGTTAATTATGCGTTACCGGAACTAGAGATGCTCTATTTATTTTTTTCCTGTTTCTTTCACAAAATTTTGTTAGAGAAACATTTTATAATGTAGAAAAGACTAGTATATCCTATACAATCACATACAAAAGACGTATATATATATGTATATATAAATATGTATATATAAAAATGTCTATATATATATTTGCTTTCAAAGAAATTTAAATGATTAAAGTGGATAGCAAAGGACAACCTGATTATCATTGCTGTAGTCATTCAATGGTTATTGAGAATTAAGACTACAAAGAGCTCTTTTGGGGACTCACTGTATTGGTTCTTAGTTTTATTCCTGGTAAATAAGTAGGTTTTAATTTTTTATTTTTTAGAAAAATGCTTTCTGTTGTGTCTATATTCATGATCATTTGCTAAATGATCTTCTGGCTGGAGTCAGGGAAGACCTCAGTTCTTGACTCTATGTTTCAATTTCTTCCTGTTGCCAAAGTGAAGATAATATTTACCATTGACACCCACAGAGAAGTGAGGGTAATTTATGAGTTATTACCTGGAGTACCTTAGGAGGATAAAGTTATAAAATGGAGGCCACTTTTGCTTTCACATTGAAAGCAAGGAGAGATTTTACCACCTAACAGAACTTCCCAAGAGCATATTTAGGACAAGAAATGGGGTTTCACGGATTTCTAAAACATATTTCACAGTTTTCAACATCTCCTCATCTAAAGACATAGAGCTTCAGGACTCAGTAGCTGCAGGTCTTCAGCGGATGGAGTAATCTTAACATCTGAGCTCTTTTCAGCCATTTTCTCAGAAAATGGCATCCACAGGGTTTCTGTACAGAGCCAGGAGCCAGAGCAATTGCAAAGCTTGCTGCAAATAAAAGTGCTATGTATAAATTAAGAATAATACCCAAGCACATGCATTTTCAGTGTAGAGATACCGGTGTCTGTTCAACCCTTTATTTGCAGGAAGTGAATATGCTCACCCAACTAAAGCTGACTATAGTTTTTTTTAAAGATGACAGCTGTGAGATACTTAAAGACATATGCTGCTTCACATTTTGCCTGCTTGACACCACCAGACTGAAGATTTAAAAATGAGTTTTAAAGAATTTCCATGGCATTGCATATTCCAAAACCTTTCTCACAAGAGACACAGTTATTAACAGTCTTATATTAAGCCACTTGGAGACATTCCTGCCGCAGAAATTTCTATCCAAAGAACAGAATGTCTAGTGGGCAACAAAAGCTTTTGTAGACATGGGGGACTCAGTTCTACAGCAGAGGCCATCACCACTGGCTTGTAAAAGTAACATACATCTGAACACCGTTGGTGGTCAGCACATTGCATACGCACAGTGATAGTCTCCTTTATGTTTCCCAAGAATTGGAGGCACGCTTTGTCTGCATTCTGGATTGCAAGTCTATGCATGCCTGTTATGGCTGCATAGGGAATCCTGCATAGGGCTAGCAGAGACAATCAAATGTAAGATCTTTTGCATTTTCTCAAGTATCTCAAAGCCAGCATGAAGATGCATTTTGTTTCCCTGTTGTATCCAGCATGGGGCAACAAGAGAATGAAGAAAAGACAAACACATCAAAACAGCTACAGAGGTGCCGGGACTCTGGTGGACTGGGCTCAAGGATGCACAATGTCAGCGTCCCAAAAGCTCAGGGCGTTTATGATAGAGAACTGAACAATGAAGAGGAACAAGATGTACAGATGAGCAAGGAGGCAGCTTTAGCTAATCTTGGTAGGAACAGTCTCTGCAGTCTTCAGTCCATAAACAGGAGGGTGAGGGGAGAAAACTGTGGTGGGCGTACACTGCCAACATCCACATAGAGAGCAGAAGGGCATTTCTCTCTGGGGCTTAGGCTGTGCCCACGTCAAAAACACATATCCACTCAGGACCTCACACCCTCAGGGCTCCTACTGCTCCCTCATTTCCCCATTTTCAATCAGAGTAGCTAAAGCACATCCTTGTCAGAGTTCACAAGCATTATGCTTTGGATATGCATTATATGGAGCATCCCTGACAGCTGGACCCTGAGGGAGCCGAAGGCCTCTGTGACAGGCTCAGGACACTCTTGCCGGGCTATCCTTTCTTAGCCCTATGTCCCCGAGCTTAGGAAGAGCTTACCAATCAGTTAATCATGATGATCCTAATGTAGCAGGGAACACAGTGAGTGAAGAAGCAGGGCTCAACTAATGGAGGCGTCCAAGCAGTCATCAGGGCATGGCCACATATGAGGAATGGGACAAGCTTCTGTCAACTGTGTGCCAAGATTAGGAGGAGGCTTGAGGAAACAGCAAGTATGGTCCAACTATAGAAAAACACATTAAATATTTAAAATTTTTCCCAGTGAGATGAAAAGACAGAAAAGGAATAGCAGATAGAGACAAATTCAAAGGTAAAATAAAAGAAAGGCTTTCCTGGGCTGAGCAAAACAATATGCCGTGAAGTGTGGAGTGTAATTAACCTGATTCTCTTCTGTTGTACAAAGGATGCTGCCAATAACAGCTGCTGGACTCTGGCCACTGCCTGCTCGGCTGACTGCTCCCCACAAACAGGATTTAACATCCCGGATTCACCTGCACAGGTGAGCCAGAAGGTGCCTCTCCTACAGCGTCTCAGATGCTGCTTCTAAGTCAGGGTGGCTGGAAGGAGTCACTTTAATCCATTCAATGTTTTAAATTTAACATTCATTGAAGCATCAGGACTGTCCTCCTAGGAGCAGTTCTGTGAGGAGAAGTGGACAAGCAGAATATACAATGTCTGCCTAATCAGACTAATCGTTCTATTATTTTGAGGTTTTACATAGTGCCATTATTTTTTGAGCTACCTTAGATTCAGGGATAGGACTGCAAACCTCAGTTAAAAGGCTGGTGAGATGGCTCAGTGTGCAAAGGTGCTTCCAATCCTGATGACCTGAGTTCAGCCCCTGGGGTCCACATAGTGGAGGGAGGGAACTGGCTCCCACAGGTTGTCTGACCCCCACACTTACTATGATACCTATACATACATGCACACAACCCACTAATAAACCAATACAATTAAAACATTAAAATACATGCATATTAAACCAGAAAAACACCAGTCAAAGGATTCAAAATGGCAGATGAAGGGCTGCTAGTCAATACATTAATGTAACTGAAAGAATCCACGCTTTTTTGTGGAGGACATAGAATCCCTTTGGTTCCAGGATTCTTGGAAGGCCAATTTGATGCATTTCCAACATTTTCTCCTTTGCTCCCTTCCTATTATTCCTTAGAACAATTTGTATCTTACTCAGAAGTGGATCAGAGTCTGAGAGTTAGACTAGTATAAAGTTAGATAGAAGCTCTTAAAAAATTTGATTAAGCCCATTTTTTCATTTTCTCTCATTTTAAAAAAGCAATGAAACCCATGCAAGGTGAAACATGGAGATGACTATCAGTCACCACTATCTCAGTCACTGCTCTGTTGCCGTGAAGAGACACTGTGATCAGGGCAGCTCTTACAAAAGACAGTATTTAACTGGGGCTGGCATATAGTTTCAGAGGTTTAGTCCATTGTGATCATGGCGGGGACCGTGGGAGTGCACAGGCAGACATGGCTGGAGAAGTAGCCAAGAGTTCTACATCTAAATCCTAAGGCAGTAGGAAGAGAGAGCTACTGTTGGGCTTTTGAAACCTCAAAGCCCAGCCCCCAGTGACACACTTCCTGCAAGGCCACACCTCATCTTTCTCAAGTAGTGACACTCACCCATAAACAAGCATCCAAGTATATGAGCCTATGGGAGCCATTTTTATCTAAAACATTATATTTACTGTGTCATGGTCTTTCCATTTTCAGACATTGTCCCACACAAGCATGGCATTTTAACACCAAATAATATTTCTGCCATCTTCTTGCCATACAACTGAAAAAAAGGTAGCATTTGGCAAGTAGTCTGATGTGCAGGATTGTGAGAAAGGATACGGTATATGAGAGAGCCACCGACTATAAGTATGTCTCCACATTCTCTAAATTTGTGAAAATAAAAGCTGCAACAGCCATTTAAACAAACAAATAGTGATTCATGGTAATTTCAGTCTAAGACAGAAAAAGGTGAATCAAGTTTGAGGAGCCCACCAGGACAACCACAGTAGCTCTCTGTTACCTACAGAGCATGGGTTCTGAGCCCCTCAGCATGCATTTGAAATTTCATACACACTGTCTTTTTCCTATACCTATGACATATTTTAACTTATTAATCAGACACATAAAATGTTAATAGCCACAATTGCTAATGGCATGGAACGATGATAACCAGACAGTGTGATAAAAGCTATGTGACCATGGCCTCTTTCTCTAGACAGGGATTATTTTACTGCACTTCTCCTCTTTCCTGTGGTGATGCGAGGTGACAGAATGCCCATGTGAGGAGAGGAAGTGAAGTGAATAACAGCATTTGGCTTCCATAAAGAGGTTTCCTGAACCTCAGCCCTGGGATACAGCCATGGTTGATCTGATGACTGGCATGGTCTAAGTGATTAATGGAGGGGCACATATTGAAGCAATGCTCTGGACGTGGAGGTGATTAATGTCCCAGAGATGATGGAGGAAGACAGATGACAGCACGATATTTAAAGTGCTTCGTAGAACACAATTTTAAATTGTGAAGTGTTGATTCCAGAAATCTCTTATTTGGTCTCTTCAGACTGTAGTTGACTGTGGGTGAACGAAATGACTGAGAACAAGATCATGAATGGAGGAGGCTGTTATTGTGAACTTGTGCCCAATGCTGTCTCTCCTTGGGAAAATAAATAAAGAAACATGGAAGCCTCAGGTTACTTGTTATAAAATTCTCTTGGGGTGCTAAAATTGGGTGAGTCTGACTTTATACCCAATCTCTGTTACGAGTTTTTAATGCTTTTCTGACCATGTTTATTCTGTAATATTTAGTACAATTTTATTGTATTTCCTTGCTGTTAATGCTCTGTGTTTTAAGAAAACATTCAAATTTTTAATTGTCCTTTCCTTAAAGGTAAAATGGCTGGAATTAACAATTCATCTCGGATTCTGTAGAAATGTATAGCCGGCAAAGCACATTCTAATTATGCTCTTACTTAGTCTGTACTCCAGCCCTGTGTAATGGGGAGACACGGGACCAGTAGGCCCTACCAGGGCCACACAGCCAGTGGGAGGTGCGGAGGGAGCAGCAGAGCAGGATCACCATCAAATCACACGTCATGGCTCTTCAGTGCATCCTAAGCGGAAGGAGAATTTGAACAAGGTGATTGTATCGCCCTTAGCACTTCAAGCCTCCTGAAACCATCGCACAAGGTCTTTTTACTTTTAGTTATTCACTTTACATCTCGGTTGTAGTTCCTACCCTCCTCTCCTCCTGGTTTCTCCCCTCTGATCCTCCCTCATCCCCCTATTCCCTCCCTTCCTGTCCCTCAGAAAAAGGGACCATTAGGTATGTATGTCTAGGGTCTAGTCCATGGATGGTCTTTGGTTGGTGATTCAGTCTCTGCAAGCCCCTCTGGGCTCAGGTTAGTTGGTACTATTGATCTTGTAGAGCTCTTGTCCTCTCTGGGTTCTATCCTCATCCCTACTCTTTTATCCATCCATCCATCCATCCATCCATCCATCCATCCATCCATCCATCCATCCATCCATCTATCTATCGATCTATTTCCTACAAGGTTCCCTACACTCTGCCCAATGTTTGGCTGAGTTTCTGTTTCACTCCCTTCCTGGGCAGAGACTCTCAGAGGACAGCCATGTTAGGCTCCCACCTGCAAACACAGTAGAGCATCATTTATAGAGTCAGAGGCTGGCTCTCTCCCATGAGCTGGAATCAGGTTGGGTCGGGCATCGTTGGGTTGCACATTGTCTTGATCTCTGCTCTACCTTAATCCCTACATATGCTGAAGGGTAAATTCTGGATGGGGGTTTTTATAGGTGGGTAGATGTTTGCCTCGCTCCACTAGAAGTTCTTTCTGGTTAGAGGGTGGCGTCTCTAGTCTCCATGACCCCTGCCAGCAGGGGTTTCAGCTAGAGCCACCTCCCAGAAGCCCACCCTGTTGCAGGTCTCCGGCTTGTCTAAGGGATGCCCCGCCCATGATTGTTCCCACGACTGCAAGTCCTCCCACTGCAGCTCACCCTACATCTGATTTCCACCCTCGTTTCCCTCAGTGTTCCCTCTCTTCACCCACTTCTGCCGACTATTCTATTTCCCCTTCTGCGTGAGATTCCAGCATCCTCCCTTGGGTCCTCCTTGTTTCTTATCTTCTTTGGGTCTGTGGATTATAGTATGTTTATCCTGTACTATATAGTTAAAATCTGCTTATAAGTGAGTACATACCATGTGTATCTTTTTGCGTTTGGGTTACCTCACTCAGGATGATCTTTTCTAGTTCCATCCATTTGCCTGCAAAGTTAATGATGTCCTTGTTTTTAATAGCTGAGTAGTATCCCATTGTGTAAATGTACCACAGTTTCTTTATCCATTTTTTGGCTGAGGGACAACTGGGTTGTTTCCAGGTTCTGGCTATAATGAATAGAGCTGCTATGAACAGAGTTGAGCAAATATCCTTCTTATGTGGTGGGCATCTTTTGGGTATAATGTGGAGAAGGAGGAACACTCCTTCATCGCTGGTGAGAGTGCAATCTTGTTTAACCACTTTGAAAACAATTTCAGAACCTTGGGTATAGCTCTCCCTCAAGACCGAGCTTTACTGCTCTTGTTTATTTGTTTAAAGTGTCTGTCTCTGTTTCTAATTCTAATAGATGGATTTTTTTCCTGTGATGATTTTCAGAGATCCTTTTATTTTAGCATTTCATTAGTCTATACTAACTGAAAAAATAATGGGTTTTGTCGTGGCATTTATATACATGTATATCGCATACTTTAATCATGCTCATCTCTTTCATCACTTTCTCTTGTTCCCCTTTCCCTTCCCCATGCTCCTCTTTCTCCAAGTAATATTTCTACTTTCCTGTACCCCCCTTTTTAATTTTAGTTAATTAATGAGCTAACTTGTCATTTGGCAAGTTAATGCACATATAAAAAATGCATCCTAACCACACCTACCCCAATTACCCCCTCTCTCATCCTTTCCACTCCCTCTGGAATCTTTCCTGACAGATGCTTTCTTATTTTTCATGTCCTTTTCTCTATGATAGATTGAGTTAATTAGTGTTACTTGTATGAATGGGTGTGGGGCTATTTACTGGAGCGTAGGTCGAGTACTAGTGGCTGCAAACCTGAAGAAAAGGAGTCCCTCTTCCTCAAGCTGCTTAGCAAGGGGAAAGGCATCGAGTCCCTCCACCTCCCTTTCTGGAATGCGAACGGGCTTGATTTTGTGTAGGTCTTGTGTAGGTCACAAATCGTTGTTATGAGTGCAAAGACCATGTCATGTCCCGAGGACAGCACCTCTCTTCCTGGTTCTCCACCTGTCATTTTACTTCTGCCCATTTTTCTGTATGTTCCATGGCCTGTGCTGGTGTGTGTGTGTGTGTGTATGTGTGTGTGTATGACATACATGTCCCATTTAGAGACAAACATTCAATAATCATAGTACTTAGAACAGTTATGAGTCTGCGGGCTAACTGCTGCCCACTTAAAAAGAAACTTCTCTGTTCTTATTTTTAATCTAGATATTGTGTGTAAAGGAAAACATGAAATATTTCTCCTGTTGAGTCTAACATTTTTTGCTTAACGTGATCTTAATTTTCAGAGATTAAAAAAATTTTTTTTAGTTATTTGGCTCTGAATAGTCATTTTATTTAAAGGTTGACTAAGATATTTTAGCAAACAGAGGGAATACTTGGGAATTCTTGTAGATGGGAAAAATATACCCTAAAAGTTGTTTCAATAAATGTTATACTAGATTAGAATAAACAAGCTATATAATGCTGTATGTATATTGTACATTTTTTCAGAAGTGTTTCTTTTGATTTTTTAGCTTGCTTTTATTTCTTTTCTTTTTTATTAAATTATTTATTAATTACACTTTATTCACCTTATATACCCCTGTAGTTCCCTTCCTCCTCCTTCTGCACCCATGTCCCTCTTCAAGTCCACTGATAGGGCAGGTCTTCTTTTCCTTCCTTCTGATCCTAGTCTATTAAGTCTCATCAGGAGAGGCTGCATTTTCTTCCTCTGTGGCCTGGTAAGGCTGCTCCCCCCTCAGGGGGAGGAGGGGATGATCAAAGAGCAGGCCAGTTAATTCATGTCAGAGGCAGTCCCTGTTCCCCTTACTAGGGTACCCACTTGGACACTGAACTGCCATGGGCTACATCTGTGCAGGGGTCCTGGGTTATCTCCATGCATGGTACTCAGTTGGTGTATCAGTCTCAGGAAAGACCCCTGTACTCAGATTTTTTGGTTCTGTTGCTCTCCTTGTGGAGTTCCTGTCCTCTCTAGATCTTACCATTTCCACCTTCTTTCATAAGATTCCCTGCACTCTGCCCAAGGCTTGGCCATAAGTCTCAGCATCTGCTTTGATAGTCTGCAGGGCAGAGCCTTTCAGAGGCCCTCTGTGGTAGGCTCCTGACTTGTTACCTATTTTGTCTTTCTTCTGATGTCCATCCTCTTTGCCTTTCTGGATAGGGATTTAGCATTTTAGCAAGAGTCCTCCCTCTTTAGGTGTACAGATTTTAGTAGGTTTATCCTATATTATATGTCTATATGAGTGAGTATATACTGTGTGTGTCATTCTGCTTCTGGGATTAGCTTGCTTTTCTTATCTCTTTAGGGATCACATATTTTCCAAGATCTTTTTTTAAAGCACATTTCCACATTGGTTATCTTTCAATTTCTGTATTGGTGGTGCCAGTTTGCACTTTTACCAACACCAAAGACCTTTGAAGGCGCCATATGTGAACCTATTATTACAGAAGCTTCCCAAAATACATAGATATATAAAAAGCATGTAAATGTAGTGACTCTTTATGGAAAGATAATGCCTCTTCCAGATGCATTGGCTATCAAACAAAGCTCAGTGCCAAATGTGGATTATCTTACTTTGAGTTCTTGGCCAGTGGGGTCTCATAGACTCTTAAACCAGGATGCTGCCATTACTCTTGGTTACTGTCCCAAGCTTGATGTTAAGACCCTAGTGCATAAGCCACTGTTGATTTGATGGAGAGAAATCAGGTGGTACCGATCTGGAAATTTTATTCCCTCTAGCTAGCTTTCACATGCTGCACATGCTACCAGCAGAGAAAAATTACCAATAGTTTTACCCCGCTGCAGTGTGCTGTGAACCCTGCAAGCTGCAACAACCACGTTGGCAGGACATGCCTGTTGGCACAACAGTGGCACAAATGTTTTAGGAGTAATCAACCACTTTCTGGTTAGATTCTTAAGACCTAAACCACGAGTTGAAACTTAAGCTTGGTACAGTTATCTGGTCTGTGGTCTGCCACAGTGGCTGCCTAGGTTATAGGCCGTAGGGAAGAACTAATTGCCATTGTTTGGCTAAATGGATATAATATTTAGCTCTCTTCTAAATACTTCTATTTTTAAGCATAGAACGGTACAGCTCTAAGTCCTTATCAGAGAAATGTCTTTTTGTAGTAGATGGTGAACAATGGCGAAACGTATAACTGGACAACCGGAAGAAAATAAGAGCCTGTGGAGCGCTCAGCCCTGATAGGATATCACCCCAAGGTTCAGCGATCTTCAGGGAAGAGGAGGTCAGAGTAGCAGAGGTCTACGGTGAAACAATATTTTCTAGTGAGGACAGGGACATTGCACACGTAAACTCACAGTGGCTATGATGGCTTACACAAGACCTTCACATTATCAAGCCATCCAAAAATTCTGGCATCCATGGGGAGAGGTACTTGAAATCCCTCCCCTAGATGAGTAGTGTTTCCGTTTGCTTTTCCTATCCTTCTAGGGATAGCATATTTTCCAAGATGTTCTTTTAGGACTCATTTTCATATCATTATCTCTCTGTTCCCATAGTGGCCATGCTGGTTTGCACTCTCACCAACACCAAAGACATTTCAAAAACAGCTGATGGAGAACAATGCAGCCAGTTCTGATGAGACCAGATAAACTAGGGTCAGATGGAAGGGGAGGAGGACCTCCCCTATCAGTGGACTTGGAGAGGGGTATAGGAGAACATGAAGGAGGGAGGGTGGAGTTGGGAGGGGAGGAGAGAGGGGGCTACAGCTGGGATACAAAGTGAATAAACTGTAATTAACATAAAAATAAAAATTTAATAATAATGAAAAAACAGCTGGTGGCTTCTGCAGGAGGGAGAGTGAGTTTACTTTGAGGGAATGGCCATGTACCCATGTACGTACTGGAAGCACAAAGTAGGTGCAGTAGGTTTTAAAAGGAGTCCGTGATGTTGGAAGGGAAAAGGGGTAATCATGGGAGAAGTTGGAGGGTAGAGGGTGTGGGCAGTTTGACCAAAACACGGAAATAATCAAGGATGAGAGTCTCAGACAATTTTTAATGAGGCAAATTTTTAGTTTTCTTCTGTATATACTGGCGATAACAATATCACCCATTTTACAGGTTTGTATGATTGTTATGAAAATTAAAGCAACTTCAGGTAATGAGCTTAAAGTTATCAGAACAATACCTAGAAAATGATACTCAATAATACTTAGCAACTGTTATTTTTCTTTTTGGATGAGAGTGTTTTCATTGTATCTTTCAAGATAACCATGTAGAGATCTAGAAATTTGATTATTTGAATCCCTGTCCAAGATTAATAGCCTATGCTGAACATTAAAATAGTTTTGGAGTATAACTCTTTAAAAATGTTATAGCTTAAAAATGAAATATCTAATTGGCGGCAAATCTGGCAAAAATATTCACGGGAATATTTTAATGAGGTGGGGATCAGTTCCTCCCATTATATTATGATACAGCACAGTACAGTAGTTTTAAAATTTTCAAGTTTACTATGTATGTGATCTTAGATGAACTTCTTGATTTTTTAATTAAAAAATTAAAACTATTTTTGATGATTTTAAACATGAGTATTGTAATTACATCTGTCCCATCCCTTCTCTCAGATAATTCCCCATGTGTACTCCTTCTCAATATCATGACCTATTTTTAATTATTTTTACATCTATGTATTCCTTTGAGGTGCGAATCTCCTTTTGAGAGTCATTATCTACTTGTATGTTTCTTCCAGCCAAGGAAATGTTGCTCTCTGTAGTTTTTATTTTTATTATGAAAAATGTTAACAAATGTTGTACACACACATATACATTACACATATTTAAATGTATTTCTACCATTGTTATAAGTATTTATTAGCACATTTTGTTGCCAAAAGTAATACAAGTCTTACAAAAGAAATATTCATAAATAACTTTCTATTAAGTATATTTTTCCTTGTATAATAATTTCCTCTTTCAATTGTAAGTCCTTTTACTTAAATGTGAAATTTGTGAACCAAATGTGACTAGTTCTCTGAAATGCAAAATTATCTTTAATTCTTTACTCCACAGTTTTATTCGTTTCCTTAATAGGCATCATGGTGGGAAAGTATTGACTTGAAGTCAATTACTTTCGACCCCTACTTTTAAGACACAGTGCTGGTCTTCACGTGTTCTGTGGCTCACCCCTCTGAAGCATGTGTGTGCCACAAAGCAGTTTGGTAAGTACTGAAAATCTGAAAACAGGGATGAAAGAGCAGGAAGAGATATTGGATAGACAGAAATTAATGTGCCAGCCCTGGAAGAGAGGTACTGGATAAAGGACAGTGATTGGGAAAGAAGGAAACAAATGTAGGGATTATGGCTTTGTGAGGCTGAGTGGGTAACAAACACAGCGATGATTCATGTAAGGCACTGAGGTTTTGAAAAAGCCACGTAAATATTTCCCCAAACAATTGCGGTTTGAATGTGAAAAGGCCCCCATACATTCATGTGCCTGAACGCTTGAGTACCAGCGGGTGGCACTATTTAGAATGTTTAGGGAACTTTCGGTAGGTTGAGTCTAGCAGGAGGAAGCACATCACTGGGGACCAGCTTTGAGCTTTTTTGTTTGCCCTTACTTGCTGTCCTGTCTCTGCTTCCTGCTTGCTGGTGTAATGTGACAAGCCGGCTTCCCATTACTGCTGTCATACCGTCTCCACCATGATGGACTATATGCCCCTGGACTATATGCCCGAACCAACCCTTTCGTCCCTAAATTGCTTTTGGACAGTATTTCATGACAGCAACAGGAGAGAAAAACAGGACACACACTGACTGGTTGATTGGTTGCAAGAAGACCTATGTAATTAAACATTATTTTCACAATGACAGTTACTGTTGCCAGGTGTGGTGGCCCACGCCTGTATCCCAGCACTATGACAGGCAGAGGCGGGAGGATCCGTGTAAGGTTGAGGCCAGCCTGGTCTACAAAGCGACTCCAGGATAGCCAGGGCTACACAGAGAAACTCTGTCTCAAAAAGCAAAAAAAGGTTATTGTCATATCAGAAAATAATATTCATGAGCTTTTACTATATTCCAGACCGTAGAAAGGTTATCTGCTCATGCACTCATCTACAGACTTAACATTTATTTATAGAACAAACATTTTTTATAAAAAATGAATTACAAGTACTTTTTAAAAACAAAAAAAATATTTGTTAAAATCTGTCAATTTGAAAGATCTCAAATAAATGCTCTTTGACTTGCTAATCTTGTAAGTGCAAGAATGCTAGAATTTAAAAGCAGGCAAAATGCGAGGCAAAGATACAGGAGCTTTGTGCTGCTTGGCAAATACAGTGCATGCCTGGAGGGTGTGTGAGAAACTGATGGCAGTTACCTCTGGAAGGGGATGGGAGGAGGAGAATTTTCCTTCCTGCACACAACATTTAGAACCACCGTTTAAGATTTTTTTTATGGATATTTTTTATTTTATTTTATTAATTTATTTTTTTGTTATCAAGCACAGGTTAGGTACTTTGCATCCCAAGCGTAGCCCCCTCCCTCATTCCCTTCCACCCTCCCCAACCCTCCCTCATCTCCTCCCTGCCCCCTCCAAGTCCACCAACAGGGGAGGACCTCCTCCCCTTCCATCCAACCCCAGCTTATCCTGTCTCCTCAGGGCTGGCTGCAATGTCCTCCCCTAGGATCTAGCCATTCTGTCACTCCCCGGCATGTATGGGGGAGGGTCAAAGAGTCAGCCATCAAGTTCAAGACTGAAACAGTCCCTGTTTCCCTCACTAGGGTCTTCAGTCCAACACTGAGCTATCATGGGCCCCATCTGTGCGGGGGTTCCAGGCCACATCAACACGTAGTCCTAGGTTGTAGAAACAGTCTCATACAAGACCCCTGTGCCCTGCTCAGTTTGGTCTTTGTGGAGCTCTTGTT
>CM053763.1:23227725-23300056 GCA_028658305.1 Pachyuromys duprasi
GCATAATTATAGCTTTAATATAATTTTCCTGTGTCTCCGCTGAATTAAAATCTCTATTGCTTTTGGGTGTTTCTGGTGGGGCCATGATGTCCTGATTATTGTTGGGTGAGTTCTCTCGCCGATTTCTGGGCATTTGTTTATATATAATCAAGGAGCTGTTTGTGCTTTAAGGCTGAACTTCAGACTGGAACTGTCAATCTCTTGTGTCAGGAGTATTCTTCAAGAAGATCAGGGAGTTCTAGTGGTTTGATAGTGTGTGTTGTTGCCTCAGTTGAACTCTGTTGTGGGATCTGTGTGCCCGGCTTCGTGCTCTGTGCTAGAGGCTGTGAGCGCCACAGGCTGGTCTCCCCTGTGGTCTGGAGGTTTGGCTCCTCACTCTGTGCCAGAGGCTGCATGTCCCCCTTTGATATGCCCGCTGGGGACGCTGCTCTGGTCAGGAGGCTCTGAGCTCTTCCCTGGGCTTGCTGCTCAGGGCTGTCTTCTGGACTGGAGCCTTGGCGCCTCCTTCTGGGTCAGGGGCTGTGCACCAAGGTCTGAGATGGTATTTGGGGGCACCTCGGTGTGGACCTGATACTATGAGTCCCAATCTGGGGTGGTGGCTGGGTGTGCCTAGGGGTATGGGTCTGACCGGTGTAGCCCGCAGTATCTGGGTGAAATTCAGTCCGTCTAAGGTACTGTGTGCCCCAGCCCAAAATGGTGGCCTAGGCGCCCAGCCAGGCTGTGGGCCTCTGGAGTTTTTCCTGGGAGTAGCTGGGTGTCCCTTGGACTTTTCCACTTGATTTCCCCACCGTAGGAATTCCACTCACCTGGCAGTCACAAACGCTGGTGTTTTAGGTCCGAGAACTCAGTCTCCCGGTCGCTGTGCCTACACTACTGTCCTGCTCCTCAGACACAGTGTTCTCATGGGGCAGCCATCTTGGATCTCCAGCATTTAAGATTTGAACCATGTATTTATTAACTTCTGAAAATAAAGCAAAAATAAAGATGAAGATGTTTTTAGTCTGTATTTTTAATATCAATGTACAAAAATTTCATTGTAGCATTTTCAGACAAAATCTCTGTGTCTTGGTCTTCCTTCCACTCTCTCTTCTTTCCCTTTCAATGCCCCATGTCACACCCTCTTATCCCCAGTAATCCCTTCCTGCCTTCATCTCATATGTCAATGGCTCCATTTCTAGTTTTATGAGCTATACGCACATTAACACCCACATTTATACTCATGTATAAAAATTAAAAGCTTGGATCAGTGTATGAAAGGGGACACGTATTTGACTTTGGGAGTCCACTTTTTTCTCACTTAGTATAATAATTTCTAGTTCAATCATTTTTCTGAAAATGTGATTTTTTAGAGATGAATAAAATTGCATTATACACAGGTATATGTCCATTTTCCTTATCTACTAATTTGCTGATGTGTATCTAAGCTAATTCTGTTTCCTTGATGTTGTAGTTAGAGCAGAATGAACATGGATGTGCAAATGTCTCTGAGCAGGATATAAACCTCCTCAGACATGTGATCATGAGTGGTGTATTTGGGTCATATGGTAATTCTAGTTTCAGTTTTAAAAGAAATCTCCTGCTTATTTTGATAGTGTTTGATTGAGTTGACATTCCCTTTAGCAGTAAAGGAGTGTTCTTTCCTCCTATCTTTGCAGCATTAGGTTTATTTGTGATGCCCCTCCTCACTTGGGTGAAATGGAATCTCAAAGTAGTCTTAACATTTTGTTAGCGTGTTTTGTGGCCTTCTGACTATATGTCGATTGGCACTGTAAATAAGCAGCCTGTTTACCTGTAACTATTTACTGGGTTTTCGTCACATTAGCCACTCTTCTAGAATGAGGTTGATCACAAAAGACTTTTCTGTGGAGGAACTAGACCATTCCAGGCAGTAGGAGAAAATGCAGAACTCTGGGAGGAAGGTGAGGAAGGACAGACCATTTGCGTGAGTGTTGGCTGTGACGGTCAGGCGTACTGCAGGTTCCCTGGACTCTCATCCATCGCTGCGCTGCTCGGGGTGACAGGATCAGAACCTCTCTGGGTCTCTAGAAAGCTGTGGGCTTATAAAGCCATTTGCATTCCATTCTTCATGCCTTTAGGGGCCGTGGCTCTATGTAACCCCTGTGACAGCAGGGGAAACCAAGAGTGTATATTAAGTTTCCCCTCAGAGATAAGTTGTGGTTTTCTTCTGAAGTAACTAGAATGCTTAAAAAGCAGAGTAATGGAAGTCTGCTGGCTCAGTGTCACTTCGTGCTTGCTGCCTTTGTAAGGAAGGAGGAATATGCCAGTGTCTTGACGATATGGAAATTGATGTGGCTGAGGGCAGTAAAAGTAGATAGCAAAATAATGCTAGACATCTTTGTTCTTTGGGTATCTTTTTTCCTTTTCATGCCTCTATTAATTTGTATACAGGGAATAATTTAAGCTATTTTTTATTTTTTTAATGTAATCCATTTATTTTTATATTAACCACAAGTTATGTACTTTGTATCCCAGGCGTAGCCCCCTCCCTCATTCCCTCCCACTCTTCCCATCCCTCCCTCACCTCCTCCCTGCCCCCTCCAAGTCCACTGATGGGGGATGACCTCCTCCCCTTCCATCCGACCCTAGCAATTTGAGCTATTTTTAAAATTTATGTTGCAACCAACCACTTACAAGGTACTGTGCTAAGTACTTTGATGTGTTAATTCATTTATCCTTTGTGACATCCTTATTGCTACTTCTGTTTCTGAAAATGGAACAGAATCACAGAAAATCTAGATAGCTTTCACTGTTTGCAAAGTCGTGATGAGACATGGGTTCCAAGTTCAGGCAGGGAAGCCTCAGGCCTCTGTCTTCATCAACCAAATCTGCAAAGGGATATATCTGCCATATTTTCCATCTCAAACTTTATCAGTTTACTTTAAATACTGATGTCAGCACCTTTGGACAAATAATTTGACTATAAGGGGCACCCATGGTTTGATTACATGACACTAGAATGACATCAGAATGAGATAAAGGAGGACATTTATTAGCTTGTACGTTCAACTGGAGGTTTGACTTCGCTTAATTCAATTTTCCAGATGAATAGAAAAAGAAATTAATGCAAGGTAGTATTTTATTGCACTTGACTCTGATTAGGTAAACATGATAATATCTTAGCTAAACATGTTAAGTAGTTAATTTTTTCATTTTTTTACTATGAACACTTACTACTTAAAGCAGAAGCAGTCAGCAAGGACAGGAAGCCCAAGTCCACACTCCACAGCACGAAATTTTCCCGTTCGGTAGGACAGATTTTACCTTACAGAAGGTTACATTTTATTCAGACAATAACACCAAGTACCAGAGCCTGTAAAGAAAAATTAACTTTTAATAAAGATAGACGAAATGCAGTAAAATATGAGGAGTTAGTGTCTTTGCTCTTAGGATCCCTAAAATGTGCTACAAAGGTCTGGTAGTAAAAGTTCTTTGAAGCATGTTGTGCCCCATGGTAAGGTTCCTGTGCAAAAATAAAATGTGAAAGAATGTCCTCTTGCCCTTGCTGGTTGCTTCCCATCCAATTGCAGATGATGTGATGCCTCCTAAATGCTGGCCCCTTTCCTTAGTGTGAAGATCTAACATTGTGTTATCTCTCATTTAACTATGACAATTGAGAGAATACATAATTTATAACACTTTCAGTAGAATATCAAGTAGTCTGTGTAACGCTCAGCTGTACTTGGGTTTAATTCTTGCACAGAGCTTCTTTCTCCGACCCTGTTCTGCACTCTCGGAGCATGGGTTTGCACTAAGCTAGCAGAGAGGTCTGGGAGATCTCTGTAGAATGGCAGCAGCATTGGCTTGAGTGTATGTGTGCATGCTATGTACACACATGCATATTTGCATATATACACTTAGACATGTTCACACAGACACACATACCATAAACATACTAAGACACACTCAAATCCCCAACATGCATACAAACACACACACACACACACACATACACACACACTACCACCATCGCCACCACCATTTCCATCACCACCACCACTACAACAAAATACCAGCAGTCAATGAAACCTGCTCATTGATATCATTCAACACTAATAGATTCAATTCTTCAACAAAAAGACAGAAAGTAACAGAATTAATGAAAAAATAGGATCCATAATTCTAATGCATTCAAGAAACACACCTTAACATCAAAGATAGGTATCACTTGGGTAAAAGCATAGGGAAGCCAATGAACCCAAGAAACAAGCTGCTGTAGCCATTTTAATACCTGAAGTAAAAAAATTACTTCACATAAATATTAACCAAAAGAGATAGAAAAGGACACTACATACTTATCCAAGAAAAAAATCCAACAAAAGAACATTGCAATTATTAACATTTATGCGCCAAACACAAGGGAACCCATGTCTGTAAAAATGACACTACTACAGCTTAAACAACGTATTGATTTTCACTCAATGATAATGGAAGACTTCAGTATCCCACACTCCCCAAAAGACAGGTCATCCAGACAAAACTAAACAGAGGAATGCTGGAGCTGGTTGATGTTATAAACTAAATGGGCCTAAGAGATACTTACAGAAATTTCACCCAAACACAAAATAATAAATAATAAATAGTAAACTCTGTACCTCATGAAACATTCTCCAAAATTGACCACACAAAGCAAGCCTCAAAATAGAAAAGAAAATTGAAAACACGCCGTGTTCTATCTAACTACCATGAATTAAAGCTGGATATCAACAATAACGAAACAACAGAATGCTTACAAACTCATGGGACCTGAACAACTCAGCACATTTTCCAGTCAGACAGAAATTAAGAAAGTAAAGACTTTCTATAATTGAATGAAAATGAATACACAGCATACCCAAATTTATAGGACACAGTGAAAGTGGTTCTAAAAGGAGAGTTCATAGCACTGAGGACCTACATAAAAAAATGGAGAGCTCTCATACTACTAACTTAACAGCACATCTATCTGAAAGCTCTAGAACAAAAAATTAAAGGAGTGGATGGCAAGAAATAACCAAACTGGAGCCTGAAATCAATAAAATAAAAATAACAATAACATAAAGAATTAGTGAAACAAAGAGCTGGTTCTTTGAGAAAAAGAAGTATGACTGCTAAACCCTTATCCAACTTAATTAAAAGGCAGAGAGAGAGAGAGAGAAGATCCAAATTAACAAAATTAGAAATAAAAAGTGAAATATAATCACAGACATCAAGGAAATTGAGAGATTCATAAGGACACTAAATTGAATAATCTAAAAGAAATGGATAGTTTTTCCATTATATACTGATTACCAAAATTAAATAAAGATCAGATAAGCAATTTTAAACAGAACTATACCCTACTCCTTTTTAAGTGAAATAGAAGCAGTCATTATAAGTCTTTTAAACAAACAAACAAACAAAAAGCCCAGGATCTAATGCTTTTAGCCCAGAATTCTACCAGACATCCAGAAAAGAGATAATGCCAATACTCTTCAAATTACTTCAAAAACTAGAAACAGAAGAAACATTGCCCAATGAGTCCACAGTTACCCTGATTTACAAACCATATAAAGACTCAACAAAGAAAGAGAATTACACACCAACTTTCCTTATGAAAATAAATGAAAAAAATCCCTAATAAAATGCTTGTAAAGCAAATCCAAGAACACTCAAGAAGACCATCGACCATTCCAGAGATATAGGGATAGTTCAATATAGAAAAACCAATAAATATAATTTAGCAAATAAAGAAACTGAAAGAAAAAGGGCACATGATTATATTATTAGATGCGGAAAAGCCCTTTGACAAAATCTAACCCCTCTTCATGATAGAAGTCCTGGAGAGATTAAGGATACAAGGGCCATATTTTAACATAATAAACACAATTTACAGGAAGACCATAGCTAACATCAACTAACATTAAGACATTGGAGAAAGAATTTGGAGAAGATACAAGAAGATGAAAAGATTTCCCATGCTCATGAGTCAGTAGGATATAATAAAAATATTCATTCTACCAAAAGCAATCTGCAGATTCAATGCAATTCCCATCAAAATTCTAACTCAAGTCTTCAAAGATCTTTGAAAGGACAATTTTTACCTTCATATGGTATAGGTGTAGATTTTTCACCAAACCTACTTTGTTTAGGGTTCTTAAACACCTTTACCTGCCTTTTAACCTCCCAACCTTAGGTAGAAGATTAGTAGGGGAAAGGACTGAAAACTCCTTTTCTTTTACTTCCTGCTAATTAGGGTTGATGGGTCTTTAGGGGATTACCAAACTCAGTTATCAGGATACCAACAGTCCAGTCCAAAGGCCAATACCAAGCAGCAATACAAAGTCAGAGAAAGCTGCAAGACTCAGTTGGATTGCCCTGAGAAGTTCTCTGGAATGTTTCTTTCTGCAAAGTCAAGTGTCAAAGCACGAAGATCAGTGCAGTGATGTTGGTCCAAAAAGTGATGCCTCACTGTGTGTAAGCCTCTGTATATCTCCTTTCCTCAGAGTCCACCAAGGGATGTTCTCAGCTGGCCGAAGCTCACCTCGAATGAGAAAACTCAGAGCAAAACATCATGTATCCTCTCCCAAGCCAACCTCCAGCAAAACATACCCAGCTTGCAGCAATACATCACATGACAAAATGGAGTCTTCAAAGAAACCAGAAACTTCCACTTCAATATGGAAACACAAAATATCCAGGATAGCTGAAAAGAATTACAAATAATAAAAGAACTGATGAAGATACCATTATTTGTGGTTTCAAGTTGTTCTACAGAGGTAAGTATTTAAGAAGGGCATAGAATTGGCACAAAAGCAACACATTAATCAATAGAATCAAATTGAAGATCCAGACATAAGTTCATACACCTCTGGACACCTGATTTTTTTGATAAAGAGGCTAGAAGTTCACACTGGAAGAAAAGAACATCAACAAGTAGCATCAACAAATGGTGCTGGTCAAACTGGACAGCTACATGTAGAAGAATTCACAGATCCATATTTAACACCCAGATAAAACTGAACTCCAAGTGCCTAAAAGGCCTCAATATAAAACCAGGTACACTGAACCTGATCAAAGAGAAAGGTCCCTTCTCTGAGGAGAAGAAGAGGTCGGAATGGGAGGAGAGGACCATGAGAGTAGGACTTGGTGGAGAAGAGGGAGGGGCTAGGATCAGGCTGCGAAGTGCTTAAATACATAGATAAATAATGGAAAAAGGAATGAAATCATGAAAATCACAGATAAGTGGATGAAATTAGGGGGAAAAAACCCTGTCCTGAGTGAGGTATCCCAGACCCAGAAAGACAGATACGGTGTATCTTATTTATGTATGACTAGTAGTTGTTAAGTCAATGATAACCAAGACACAATCAACAGGAGCACAGATATTAGATGTAGAGTAAGATGGGATAAGGAGCAACAGTTCTCATTAGGAAAGGGAAATAGAGTAGAGAGTTAAGGATAGATGGGGGTCTGGAATGGGAGGACCAAGTGGAGAAGAGGAGGGGAGAGAGGGACAAGGGAGGGGATAGAGAGAGAGAGACCGTTAAAATTAAAGGCCGTTTGAGTGGTAGTATGGGAACATAACACAGGAGAAGCTTCATTTTGTATATATACATATATATGTATATACATATATGTATATATGTATATATATATGATGCTTATAAAATGAAGATGCTTATATATGAAGATGATCGAAGTGAAATCGCCAACTAATGGAGAAGACAGAGCTCAACTGGCTATCTCTTGTCACCAAATGAAGCTCCAGTACCAGGATATGGTTACATCTAATTTAGTTGTTGGCCAAAGGGGTCCCATGAGAATCCCCAAACAACCCAGGCTGTTGCCAAGGCTACAGGTTGCTCTCCAAAACCTGACAGCATGGCTCCATTGCTCAAGACAGCACCCACACAGCTCACTGGATGTGGAGAAGTCACGCTGGTGCCCAAGAGAGCTCTCACCCCTAGTGTCTTTGGTACAGGAAGTTGTTCTGCCTGCTACCAAGAAGGAAATGTAACTAAAAATTCATCCTCGGTGTTTTGAACTACAAAGCTGTCTTGCCTGCATGGTGTGCTAGGCCAGTGGTGGCGCAAAGCTTGTGGAAGTAATCATCCAATATCTGATTGACTTAAGTCCCACTCTATAAGATGTAGCCGATACCCAGCATTGATTGGGTGACCAAAAGCATGAGACTAGATATCTCAGGGACGTAGGGTGAAACAAAATACTGCTGTTCTAAAAAAAAGCTATGGATTTTCATGGCATCCTGCCATATTCATAGACCAGGGCCTTTTTCAGCAATCATCAGAGGTTTGTTCTGCAGCAGATGGTATCAAGTAGATGAGACTCACAGCCAGACATTAGGTGGAGAGTCCTAAATGGGATGTCTCCATCAAATCCCTCCCTTCAGGGATCAGGGAATCCTGTGGAAGAAGACTCAGAAATAGTGTAAGAGTCAGGGGATAGAGGAGAGCAACAGAATCAGACTCTCTTAATCAATGTGATCAAAACTAATAGGACCTCACAGAGACTGAGGCCTGCACCTGTTCACACGAACTCCCTGTGTAAATATTGTAGCTTCCAGTTTAGTGTTTTTATGGGATTCCTGAGTGTGCTAGCTAATGGGTCTCTGATTCTGGTGTTTTCCCTTTGGATCTTTTCTTCTGATGTTGTTTGTTTTGTCTAATTCTGATGTGTTAGTTCTGGCTATATCTTATGATTATATTAATTACATTATGTCTTAAAAGTCTGTTTTCTAATGAGAAACAGAAAGAAAGTGGATCCAGATGGGAGGAACAGCGGATAGGATCTGGGGAGAGAAGAGGCAGAGGAAACAGTGGTCAGAATATGTTATGTGAGAAAAAGAAACCTATTATTCAATAAAATGGAAAAAAGAAACTAAAGTATATTTTACTGGGAAAATGAGCAAGTAAAGTGTAACATTTTTACATTGTGCTGTGTGTATGTGTATTCATGACTATGTAATACTCCTAGAAAGCAGAAGGGAGAAAGAGTTAGCTAGAATAAAATTTGGAAGGGGATAATGTAAAAAAAAAAAAGCCATATCTTCTAAGAAAGTGAAATAGCTATTCAAGGATTTCATGAAAAAAAAAAAAAGGACTTTCAGGATGTATACTGTATTTTGTGTTTGCGCATTTGCAAAACACAGAATAAAGGCCTATTTTTCATTACTATGTTTCTCAAGCATAATTTTCTAACTGTAGTGTGCCCCAGTGCATAGCTAATCAAAGATTAGCTAACTCTAATCTCTTTCCCTTCCTATTTACCACCATTGGCTAACAGCAGCCACACTGCAAAAGAGGCAACAAGCGGCTAAATGAAACAAACTGAATACACTTAGAAGTAATAACTTTACAATTCTTTATTGTTGCAAACTTCAGCCTTAGGAAATTGTTTCTGGATTCTCAAATTATTTCAAGGAGCTAATAGTCTGTTTTGATTTACCCTCCTTCTCTTTTTTTCCCCTTCACTCCTTTCAATATTTATTTTTTTTCTTCTATTAAAATATATTTTGTTTCTTACATATCTTGATTATACTTTCCCCTTCCTCTACTCCTTCCAGTTTCTCTCCGCCTTCCCTTCCCTCCCAAACCTCCCCCTTTCTGCCTGTCATTAGAAAAGAACAGGCTTCTAAGAGACTACCAAACATGACACAATAAAATGTAATAAGATGAAGCAAAAGCTACCATATCAAAGTTGGACATGATAACCCAACAGGAGGAAAAGTCCCAAGAGCAGGCACAAGAGTCAGAGACCCACTTGTTCTCACAAGCAGGAGCTCCATACAAATACCAAGCTAATCTCCATAATATACACAGAGGACCTGGAGCAGACCTGTGTTAGCCCTGTGCTAGCTGCTTCAGTCTCTGTGAACTCCTATGCACTTTGCTTAGCTGATTCAGAGGGAGCTGTTCTCCTTATGTCCTCCATTCTCTCTGGCTCTTACAACCCTTTCTCTTCTGTGAGATTCCCTGAACTCTGAGGGGAGGGATTTTATGGAGTCTTTCATTTTAGACTCTCCCTTTGTATAACTTCTGGCTGTGGGTCTCTGCATCTGTTCCCATCTGCTGCCGTAGGAAGCCATTTTGATAATGGATACGGCACTGCTCTGTGAGTATAACAGAATATCAGTAGGAGTCATTTTATTAATTTTTTTAGACCAGTAGTGTTTGGTTTTACCCTAGATCTCTGGGCGATCTAGTCTCTGGTTATTAGCTACCCAATCAGTGTTAGGTGTAGGTTCCTTCTCAAGGAGTGGTCCTTCCATCAAAGCAGACATTGGCTGGCTACTATCACATGTTCTGTGCCACCATTGCCCCAGCAGGCCTTGCAGGCAGGACAGATTATAGGCCACAGGTTTTGTGGCTGGTTGGTGTCTACATTTCTCTTCCAGTAGCCTGCAGAGTACCTTCCTGCACCAAAGAGAATAGAAAACAGGGGTGAGGGCTCCATGTAGGCACCAGATCAACCTCTCCATGTTCAAGGCTGTGTGGGTGCTGTTCTCAGCAATGGAGCCTCACTTTCAGTTTGTAGAGAGCAGCCTTTTGGTTTAGCAACAGCCTGGCTTGTTTGGGGATCTCCATTGGACCCCCAGGCAACAAGTCAATTGAATGCACTCTAGTCTCAGCTCTAGAAACCTCATCGGGCTACAAGAAAGAGGTGGCCAGTTGAGACTGTATCCCACATTACTAGGGGTTCTTATTAGAACCACCTTCATAGATTCCAGGAAGTTTCCACTGCACTAGATAGGGTGGAGTATATTCCCAAGACTGGTATAGCTAGATCTTGAGGTGGATCAATGTCCAGCTTTCTGAGGGACTGCCATAGTGATTTCCGTAGTGGCTGTACAAGTTTGCGTTCACAACAGCAATGGAGGAATGTTTCCTTTGCTTCAAATCCTCCCTTGTGTTATTGATCTTAGCCTTTCTGACAGGTATAAGATGGAATCTCAAAATAGTTTTTATTTGCATTTTTCTGATCGCTAAAGATTTTGAACATTTCTCTAAGCCATTTGTGATGCCTTTGTTGAGAATTCTCTGGATCTGACCTCCATTTTAAAGTTGGATTACTTTGTTATGTCTAATTTCTTGAGTTCCTTATATATTTTGGATATTATCTATCTATCTATCTGATGTGGGGTTGATGAAGATTTTTGCCCATTGTGTGAGCTGCCTTTTTGTCCTATTGACAATGTCCTTTGCATTACAGAAGTTTTTCAATTTCATGACGTTCCATTTGTTAATTGTTGATCTTAGAGCCTGTGCTATTGGTGTAGTCTGCTGTGCCAATGTGTTCAAGACTATTCCCCACTTTCTCTTCTGTCAAGTTCAGTGTGTCTGGTTTTATGTTGAAGTCTTTGATGATTTTGTACTTGAGTTTTGTGCAGATTGTTAGATATGGATCTATTCGCATTCTTCTACATGCCGACGTCTATTTTGGCCAACCACCATTTGCCGAAGACACTGTCTTCTTTTCCCCACGTGTATTTTTGACTTCTTTATAAAAAGTCAAGTGTTCATTTTCATTGTTTTCTAAAAAGTCTTTAATTAATGTCTTGACTTTTTCAGTCAGTGCTAAGTTGTTCAGTTTTTATGACTTTGCTGTTGATATCCAGCCTTAATGTGTAGTGTTCTGATAGGATGCAGGGAGCTATTTCAATTTTCTTGTACATATTGAGACTTGTTTTGTGTCTGACTTGTAGTCAATTTTGGAGAAAATTCCATGAAGTAAAGAGTAGAAGGTATTTTATTTTGTGTTTAGATGAAATGGTCCATAAATATCCTTTAGGTCCATTTGGTTTATAATGTCTGTTAGGTTAAGTATTTTTTCTGTTTAGTTTTTATCAAGTTTTAGTTTAGTTTAATTTTCATTTAGTTTTTTGTTTTGTTTAGTTTAGTTTTTGTCAAGTTTTAGTTTTGGCAAGATTTGTGTATTGAAGTTTCCCACTCAGTGTGAGAAGGTCAATATATAAGTTAAGCTATAGAATAGTGTTTCTTTTAAAGACTTGGGTGTCCTTGTGTTTGGGGCAGAACTGAAATGTTATCATGGTGAATTGTTCCTTGGGTGAGTTTGTAGTGTCCTCCTTATCTATTCTGATTAGTTTTGGTCAGTAGCTATACCAGGTTGATTTTTAGGTCCATTTTCTTGGAATATCTTTCCAACCCTTTACACTGATGCTTATCCTTGATGTTGAGGTGTGTTTCTTGGGTGCAGCAGATCCTGTTTTTACATTCATTCTGTTAGTCTATGTCTTTTTCTTAGATAATTGGGACCATTCATATTGAAAGAGATATCAGTGACCAATGATTGCTGATTCCTGTCATTTTGCTGTTGTTGTTATTGGTGGTAGGCTTTCTCTCTCTCTCTTTGCCTGCTCGCTGAAGTCCTCTCTCTTCTCTCTTCTCCAGAGAGATGAGAATATCACATTCTGTCAGATCTTTCTCTGATTTTTTAACTTTGTCTGCCTCTCAATTAGATATCATTTTCAAACATTGCTGCTTCTTCTACTAGCTAACCCACATTGTTTGGGATTAAAGCTGTGTACTAAGTATATGTCTTTAGTGTCTTTGGATGTGATCAGAGCAGCCATGTTATTGAATTGAAATTCTTCCACAGGGTTTATAGATAAATATTGTTTAAATTCGACTTTATTATGGAATATCCTATTTTCTCCATTCATGATTATTGAAAGTTTTGCTTAAGAATTGGGTTATAGAGTTTGAAAAGGCACATACTAGACAATGCAGGTCCTAGAAGTAATAGCTTATTAAACAAAAACCCCAGTGCTAATTGTAGGACACCTTTCTAGAAGTTATTGCTCAGAGACACCCAAAACAATTCAGGCTATTTCTTGGTTACTCACTAGAACAATCTATGAGACCCCAATTCTGTAAAAACTATGCACGTATAGTTTTTTTTCCTATACACAATATAGAGAAATCAGTCTGAAACTGAGCTAGACGGTTCCCTGCTGCTGGCTGGCTCTCTCATGGCTCTGGATCGTGCTGTGCAGGTCACTGTGTGATGAAACACTGATAGCGCAGCCCAGCTGGGAATGCTGCAAACCATCTACTAACCCTCCAGGAAAGATGTGCCCACTGATGTAATCGGTGGCATTACCATTGTGGGGCTAACCAACCACACCTTAACTGAATCTGAGGTTTGTTTAAAAAAGAAAACACCTCCTAAATACCTATGTCTATACTCACAAAGACTCTCTCAACTTTAAACGGAAAAGCCGGTCCTTGCAGCAAGTGGAGATAAATGCAAATACCCACAGCTGCACAAGACTCTGAGAATAAAGGACGTTTAAGAGTTCAGCTCTAGACAAGAAAATTACATCAGTCCCTTAAGGCTCAGAGAACATTGTGGAAGAGGAGGTCGAAGGAATACAAGAGCCAGTGGGTGGGGCAAGGGGCTTAGAAAAGAACATCTTCTGAACAGGACATAGCCATAGCTACCTTGAAACTGACAGAAGGGCTCTGCATACTCACACTGGGTCAGACCCTCCGAAACATCAGCTAGGGACACACACACACATTCACACTCACACATACATAAGCACACACACATCGACATGCATTCTGGTGCCTTGCTTCTCCAACTTTTACGTTTCCGTTCTATCCCTATCAGCCTTTACATTTCTTTCCTCTACTACTTTTAGTAAGGATGATTTTTTTTCTTATAAAAATTCTAAGAGGGGGTAGAGAGGGTAACAGCGTGGGGATCAGGGTGGGAGGGGGTGGGAAGGATGACCAGGAGAGAGAATCATAATTGGTGGGGGCATCTTTGGGACAGGGGAGGCTCCCTATAGTCTATTTGGGTGACCTTAGCTGAGACTCCTAGCATTGGGGAATATGGTGGCTGAAGTTGTCACCTTCTGTAGGCAGGTGGGGCTTCAGTGGAGGGAGGGGGCACCAACCTATCCATAAAACTTTCCACCTAAAATTTTTCTTGCCTACAAGAAGTGTGGGGCCAACCAATGCCTGGCCCAACCTGAGACCCACTTCATGGAAGAGAGCCAGCCCACTCTGCTGTGCTTGCAATCAGGAGCCTAGCACAACCGTCTTCTGCGAGGCTTCATCCAGCAGCTTTTGGGAACAGATGAAGAGACCCACAGCCAAACAATAGGCGCAGCTCTGCTCTGGGAAGGCTGTGGAACAGTGAAAGGGAGGATTGAAAGAGCCAGAGGGGTCAAGGATGCCGCAAGAGGACCTCAGGGCAAACTAGCCTGAGTCCATGGGACTCACAAAGAGTGAATCATGAACCAAAGAGCCTGCATGAGCAAGACCCAGACCCCTACCATATGCAGTAGATGTGCGGCTTGATAATTGATTGACCTGAACACATAAGGTTCCAGATGGAAGGTGCTATTTGTAAGTGACAAAGCCCTTTTCAGACACTCTATCTTTGGGTACTCTTCATATAAACATCACTGTTTTCAGACCTGTAGGAGATAAATATCATACATATATATGTATGATATGTATGTATACCATATATATCTACTTTTAAGTCATATATTTTGCCAGAAGAGCCTGAAATGACTAGGACAAAGAAAATGATTCCAGGGAGATGAACTACATATTATTAAATTTGCATGTAAAAGAAACTAATATAGAGGAAATGGGTGAAGAAATGGCTGATTAGAGTGCATTGATAGAAAAAGAGAAGTGATTGATAGCAAGTACTGTGATATTCAGCCTGAGTTTTACTTTTAGGTCCTTGTTCATCCTGTGTCTTTTATGATGCCCCACTCAGACTTGCATGTGTTAGACATTTCCTAAGAAATATATTAAAAATTAATACCTGCTCAACTCCAGAGGTGCTCAGTATGGAATTGTGTGGATCCCAAACTCTACATTCTCAATAAGGTTCTCAGTGATGGCTTTGTCAAGCAGGTGACCCAGAGATGACAGCCTGCAGCCTGGCCCTTAGGCTTGTAAATGAAAAAAAAAAAGAGAGAGAAAAGGGACTTCAGGGATTTATCAAATCTCTGAAATGTTCAATATTTAAAATTTTAGCCTATTCTCTAAAAAGTGGAGAGTTATGTCATATTAAGACATTCAAATTGGCTTAACAGCTCTCTCTAGGGAGCCCTTGCCATTTGGCTGGTTAGTGTTTGGAACCCACTGAAGGGTAGTGATTGAAACATGCAGTCCTTGGGTGCGACATGCCTTCTGGAAATATTTCTTGACTCAAAATGCAAATGAAAGCTAATAATCATTCTCCTTACATCACTAAGCAGAAGCATTAACATCTTAAGCATCCACATTGCTAAGCTACTCCCCCATGCTCTGTTTGTGAGGAGTCCAGCAGGGTGAGACCAGGGAAGCCTCTCATTGTATAGAGAATACCTTCCTTGGATCCTCTTCATTATCAGCATGTACCTGGGAGACACATCTCAACAAAGATGTGGTTAAGGGTTGTCTAGTAGATGAGTTTGCTAATATCGATGACATTCTTTTGTTTCTGACAGGCAAACAAAAGCCTTATTGCACACACGTGCAGTTGCAGGTTTGGCTGGCCACCCTTTCCAAGGGCAACCTCATGGATTGAAGTTTTGAACTGGTGATTCTTGTTCAGGATGAAAGACTATTTTGTTTTAAGTCATGAAATTTAACTCTTTCCTGAAACACAACCTATCTTAGGGTTGATCACAGAAAGATGAATTCATAGGAGGTGTTGCTGACAAACTAGAATCAAGAGGTACCCCATTTCTGTGATTAGTCCACCCCTCCTGGATGGTCTAGCTGGGAATGTCGCCCAGGATGTGCAGACTGAAAAATGAGGGAATAAGGGGTTTAAAAATAATATGTAGATGGAGGTAATATTGCTTTATGGGTTATTTTTCTCCATTTTAGGAACTTGGTTTTTAATAAGACCTGATTATTTGTAGTGCACTCTGCTCTTCTTTCTGAGCTGGAGTTTTACGTATTTATTTAGATGAACCTGTTGTTTTTGATTCTTTAGCAATTACCACAAACTTTTATTATAACATTATTTCTTTTTTGTTTTATTTTTTAATTATTATTATTAATTACAGTTTATTCAACTTTGTATCCTGACTGTATCCCCCTCCCTCATCTCCTCCCGGTCGCACTCTCCCTTCCTCTCTCTCCCCTATGTCCCTCTCCTAGTACACTGATAGGGGAGGTCCTCCTCCCTTACTATCATTTCTTAATGGCACAATAATTTCATATGTTACATTTTTTAATCAGGATATTTTCTGAGTCTTGGTTTTATCAGCAAACTATCTAAATCAACTGTAGTAAGAATGATAACAGCTAGCTCCGCGTAAGGACGAAATCTTGAGGAGACCTTGAGCACCACAGCGATTTATGACTTACCTGAGGTCACTTAGTCCGTCAGTGCCAGAAACCCTAAGTCCTTCTGCCCCCTAAGTATGGCCTCTTTCCTTTGACTTATATTGTCTTCCACTCCTACGGCAAACAGCAGTGAGGAGAGCAGTTTTCAGCAGTGGAGGGCAACATCACGTGGGTCCCCTGAGAAGAGGCTCTGTGGTCAAGATCTGATTCACAGTGTTCCAGGGAGGCCATGAGGACTCCTCCAGATCACCAGGCTTTTCATTGCTATTGCAGAGGAGATGATGGAGCATTATTGTTGCCTATAGACCTCAATCTAATTGTTGCATCTTGAGGGATTTGCTAAGAATTGCCTAAAATTTTCATTATCCTTATTTTCTTGAAAGTTTTAAATATCAGCATTTGGGAATTGTATTTTTCCGTACCAAGTGAAAGCCTTATTTTACACAGGCATAGAATTTCAGAGTTTAATTGCCTCCCAATAAGAAGGGAATGATTACATTTCTTTTTTAAAAATTAGTTTAAAAAATCCTCTGTTTGATGGCTTTGTGCAGCCCTGTAATTTGAAAGTAATTGCAATTTTTCAGAAGTTCAGTTCCTGCATTTATTAGTACAGAAATATGTACACTCAATGAATATGAATGAATGAAAATATATTTACTTTTATCATTAAAAGATATATTAATTGTCAAGACTAGAAGACCTGTTTTTGTATTACTCACAAGTCCTTTGATGGCACTGGATGGTGACTGCAGGGTTGTTAGTGAAGAGAAGCCAGGTACCTAAGCATGAGGTGATGTTTCATTGTGGCCCGAGAACCAGGAAGTAGTTGCCAAATGTTTCCCTATTGGTGTGTTTTCAAGATCCCTGATAATTTCAACAAAGAGAAAAATTGTTATTATTGCAAATATAAAACAAACAATTGCCAACATTTTATTCTACTCACTAATGAGTCAGGGAACCAGCGACACATTGCAGCTGAGTCAGAGAATACTTGAAGCATCAGGTATTTGTAGGCAGTGATAAAATAACAAGGAAAGATCAAATCATAAAGAACTTAATGACTACAGCCATAAACCACAACCTCTCTGCTTATCTATTCTAACAAAAGAAAATTTGCAAGTTAACTTCTGTCCCTAAAGACTTATAAACTGGTTGGGCAACAAAAAGCCAAATCCAGCTCTGCAATGTTCCTGGCAATCCAACCATCTTATCATAGGACTTCACCCCAAATCCTAACACTGGAATGACACCCAACATGTATGTATGTATGTGTGTATATATATATATATAAATTTTGAGAAGATATTTTGAGTAGAAAAGAAAATGAAAGGGCACTTGAATGTCCATGCATGGTCTCTCCCTTTAAGAAACTGAGTGAGGAAGCTTGGCGATGTCTATATTAGCAGGTTCTCCATTATTGTAAGGGAAATATCCAAGACATTTCACAGAGAGAAATGTATTTGGTTCATAGTTTTGGAAGCTGGCTCTGTTAGCTTAGACTGCAATGAGGAGACACATCTGGCAGGAGCATGTGATAGAACAAAGCTCCTCACATTATAGCTTGGGAGCAGAGAGAGAAGACAAACAGGTTTCCACAGTCCCATTCAAGGACACACCCAATGACTGAAAGACTTCTGCTATGTTATACTTCCTTAGAGACTGCACACTCCAGTAGCACCGCTCTGTGTGGGCCACTGAGGTTCAAACTACGGCGATCGAATTTCAGTCACTTAAAAGAGTGAGTAACCCAGAAGCAGAAAGACAGATATGGTATATACTCGCTTATAAGTGGATATAAGCCAGATAATATAGGATAAACATATTAAAATCTGTACACCTAAAGAAGCTAAACAACAAGGAGGACCCTCGGGAAGAAACCTCATTCAGAAGGGCAAATAGGAAGCAGGAGAAGTCAAGGGAACAGGACAGGAGCCTCCCACATAGGACCTCTGAAAGACTCTGCCCATCAGGGTATTGAAGGAGATATTGCGACTCATAGCCAAACTTTGGGCAGAGTGCAGGGAACCTTATGGAAGAAAAGGGAATAGAAAGACCTTCCCCACACCCAAACAGTCCCGCTGGCCCTCTGCCCTGGACCTGTGGCATTCTGGACTAGCTCTGTTCTCACATGTGGCCAGTGTATCTCATGTACCATAAATCATTTTTCTCAGTGTCTCAGATGAAGAATAAAATAAAAGAAAGAGAAGGGAACAGAAGGGAGAGATGGATATCACAGAAACTGCAGCACGGTGTGGCCAGGTAGTGAGTCCTCTTGAGAAGTGGGAATAGGGCAGGCAGAGAAAATGAGCTACACACACACACAGAGGGCTCCGCAGCCTGGCTATTCATAGCCGCTTGTCTCAACCTGTTAGAAAGCTTGCACAGAAAGCCACTACAACCCACCCCCGAGCCCCGGTGAGGACCAGTTCTCAGAAGTGGCATTTCCTTGTCTGCACAATTTGCGTGTATGCATGCTTCCAGTATTGCATAATTTAGCTTGACATGCTTTAGCTATCTGAGCTGTCTCCATTAAAGAAGAAACAGTCTGCATGTGTTAAGAACAAAGAATTTCCATTGTTAAAATGTTCAGTTTCACTTCTCAGCGAGAAGGTGGTCAGAGACCTAGGTCAGCTTAATTCAGGATGGGAGGCTTGGTGACCTTTGCCAGTTTGTCAGCATGGCCAAGAAGTAATCCAGCTATCACTGACAAGTACAGGACCTGTTCTTTTTTTATTAACATATATTGAAAGTAATGTTGAATATATAAGTCTACAGTGAGGACAAAGCTGTGTTCAGGCACAGGTGATGCATAGGGCTTTGGGAGACATAAATAAGTTGCAAGGTTCACATTCTTATCTGTCTCCTTCTTAGAATGTGCTTGTGGCCAACACTTTTGGTCAGGTAAATTAAAAAACTCATTAAACTTCAAAGCATGATAGAGTAGAGAGCACATTATTGTTGTAATTTGTAAAGTACAATACACAGAACAGTCTATGGACACAGAGGAAGAAACCATGATGCTACAACAATATATACCTTACCTAATAATATATCAAAGAGGGAAGGGGAGGGGGAAAGGGAGAAGGGGAGGGAGAGGAGGAGGGAAAGGGAGATTGATAAGGAATATACTTTTTATCTGATCAGTTTAGGTTCAGTAGTATTTTGAAGTTAGGATTTTATTCTTAGACTGGGGAATATTTTCACATATATAGTGATGTAACTTAGGACCCAGGTCTAAATTCAGTCTTCAAGCTAACTCTATATAGCACTTGAAATAATTCTGTGCATGGAGCAAATGTCATGGTGTGAAATCTGCACTTGAGGTATTATTCTCCACACAAAGTTTCAGACTTTGGAGCACTTGTCATTTCAGATTTTAGGACAATGGATTCTCTACCGGTGTATACATTTTGCTTCTTTTTGGAAATATCTCACAAATGCAATCGAAAAGAGGAGACAAGATGAACTGGGGTCCGATGGAAGGGGAGGAGGTCCTCCCCGGTCGGTGGACTTGGAGGGGGCGGGGAGGAGATGAGGGAGGGATGGGGAGGGTGGGAGGGAATGAGGGAGGGGGCTACGGCTGGGATGCAAAGTACCTAACCTGTGATTGATATAAAAATAAATAAATTACATTAAAAAAGAACAAATAAAATTTAGGAAATGGGAAAAAAAAGAAAGTAGTCTTCTCTACCCATGGCTGATGCCTAGTTGACAGCCCCAGCCTCTTAAGAGTTGTTAGAAGCCTGATCCTGAGAATTCTCTGTAAACATGGCCTGCCATGAGACCAGTCTCCTCCTTACATCCTTTTCTCGGCTCTCTAGAGGGGCCAGGATAAACAATTTTCTTGCTCTAAGCATCAGTTTTCATTATGATTGAATTGAGGGTTTTGATAAGATTACCTCAGTAGCCTTGTCTAGTTTGAGGATTCTAGATCTAAGCAAAATTTGAATTGTGCAAATTCAACTATTTTTGGTGACTTTAATTCTGTTCTTTATTTTGTAGCAACTTTGTTGATTTTTCTCCCTGACTTGTCTCATTTTCTCTTTTCCCTCTATCTTATTTTTGGTCTTTCTTCTGAGCCCAGTTGGGAGTGCCAGTTCTCATTAATAGAAAAGAAAAGATACAAATGTCTTCCTCTGGGTACTTTTGAACTTTTTATAAAAAAAAATCTCAGAGCTTATTTGCTTAATTTTTGCTTGAGAGTTGTATGTGGGAGGATGTGGCCTTGCCAGATGGTAAGGAGGCTCTCTGCATACTCTGCTGGGTTTCCCAGAAATGGTTCTGATGTTGAGGATGCTCTGGCCTTGCCTGGTGGTGAGGGTGAAGTCCCTCCTTGGCTGCAGCAGCTGGGCAGGAGGTGATTCAGTGGCACCCATGTGTCTCTGGGATTTTCCCTAGTCAGAGAACTGCTGTCACACTGTTCTCATTAAACTGCAACAGTGACTGGGTTACACCTCAGAGGGTAGCAGCTGCAGGCCTGGCACATGTCGCTAAAACAGTCTCAGAATTGAGGTGAAAGGTTTAATTTTAGGCCTTTAAAAATCTAGGCTCCTTCCTCTGTCTGAGATTAAATAGTTGAGTAGGTCTTTTTGCTCCATGTTGACTGTAAAGTTCTTGATTGTCATTTGTCATAATGTGGTAGTATGTTTGCAACAGAAAAACTCTGTACTGACTTCATAGTATAAGAAATATTCCGTCATTAGGTCATCTAATTTTAAATTTAACTCAGATTTAATAGGTCATTCTACTTTCCAATTGGAAACCTTGGGGCTTATTTTGGAAAATAGCTCTTTCATAAATGTAGAATTTACTGCTAAGAATATTCTTGCATCCAGACAGCCAACAGAGGGACTCAGCTCACATAAGAGTTCTCAATAAGGCTACAAACTTCTGTTTTTCATGGAGGGGAAGTAAATTGACAGTCAACACACTAAAAATAACATAATGAAGTTAAGGTAAAGTTTTCTAAGAAATACCCAACTATTCTGAAACTGAAGCACATAAAAATATTTCTGTGTTTTTTATTTAGTTCACTTAAAGAGAGAGGACCGAAAGAAATGAGTAGGGAAAGCTGAAAGAAAGGAAGATGGGAGAGGAAGTTATGGGGCAAATGTAGAGAAGCTAAAGGTAAAAGGGAAGTGAGTGGGTACAGGATACAGATAGACGGGAATTGCACGGGCAAATCTGAACCCTTCTCAGTTAACTCACTGAGTTATACATCCTTGGGGAAAGATTACTTCTCTGTCTCTCTTCCAGGTTCTCAGTTTTCATAACCCCCTTTCTGGACCTAGATCTGCACTCTACATTCTGTGCTGTGTGTTCCCCCTCTGCTGCTGATGGCTGCCTTGCTCCCTGTTTCCATAGCGACTGCATATCATGCTCCAACCATGCCTGCAGCCCCAGTGTCTTCTGCAGCCTGCATGTTTGCTGCCATCTCCACTTTCCCTCCCAAACAAGCATAAAACAATACAATAGCAGTAACAAAACCCAACTACACCCAACTGCCTCCTGGGTTTTCTGGAAATTCTGGTTTCTTCTTCTGAGAGAAGAAGGGAGTCTTTATCCCCTCACTTCTAATTTTATGCAATAAAACACAGCAGTGAAGAGAGCTTACAGACCTTGCTCCACAGTGGGTGGGTCAGAACTGCTTATAACTTCCACTCCAGGGAATCCAACTCCAAAACACTCTCAGCAGCTGTTTCACCAATGGTGTCTGAACCATCTACAAAGCCTTTCCATCAACAGAGAGCTCACGCTCCTCTGCAAGGGTAGGAACATTTCCACACACCAGCCTCACTCAGATCTACTTGTGGCAGCAGACTCCTGGTATGGGTCCCCATAATCCCTGTTTTCTTGTATCCACATCCTATATAATCTCCTTGTTTACCTTGAATGTCACTGGCCTAGAGTGTCACTCTTAATGAACAGAATATGACAAATATGATGTGATGTCACCTCTGATATCAGGTTACAAAGTGGCATGATATCTTCTCGGCATTCACTGCTCTCTTTCTGCTTACTAATATGATCGGCCTGATGTGTTGTGAGCTGCCCTATTGGGAGGCTCCGGTAGTAAGGAATTAGGGTGACTGCCAGCAAACTGCTAGCAAGGATTCCTGATCCACAGAAGCTGTGAGACACAAAAACTGTTAAAGAAATTTTTTCAACGGCAATTTGTTACACAGCCGTAGATAACGTGAACTCAGTTCTTCGTTTCATGAGAGCTCTCTCTTTCTGTTTCCAAATATGAAAATGAGATTCATGATTTGATTGTCTTCCGTTGCACTTATACATCTAGAAATTCATGTTTGAGTAAGGTTCTTTTGAAGTATTCTGGAGGGGAAGCTGTGTCTTACAAGCCTGCTAACCCACAGGTTACTTCTCCTCTTTCCATCCTCCCAGAACTAGACAGATTTTATCTTCCCACAGCCTCTCCAAGCCCCTGGAACACCCCTGTCTGACCTATACAATTTAACTGCGGGTTGCTGATTTTCTTACATTTTTCCTGCATTATTGCACATCTGTCAGGGAGGATTGGAATGCCTTGTGCTATTGTGGCTGCGGCTTCATTTAAGTCCCTCAGCCAAACAGTAATCATATTTCACTTGATTATTAACCTTGGGAAGATTCAAATAGCTTATGTGGAATTATTATTGTGTTCTTGGTCATTTACGTACATTTTTGGGGGTTATCAATACGTAGCCAGCTGATAGACAACAAAACTAGCCCAAATATTCTGCCACTGGACTTCTCATTTCTGAATCCCACAATTATCACAACAAGGTTTTGTTATGAATGTAAACTTGTATGAAACGCAGACTGCTTTCTGAATACTACGACCAGTAGCGCCCACTATGTTCTTTTCATCCTACACCATCCCAAGTGGTTTCTACTCCACTCTCTGAGACTCATGTTTAAAACCCAACGAATAGTTGAAAAACACCTTAAAGTTTAAATGAAATTTAAACTCAAAGAGCTGAAATGTATGAATGGGAGTCACATCAAGACTAGAGTTACATGTTGCAGTTTCCACAAAATGAATTGAAAACGTGTTGTGTGCTAAAGCTCTCCTTGCTGCCACCTTCTAGCCTTAGGGGCTGATGCTTTGTCTAGGTGATAGCAGCCGTGTTTGTGGTTGTGGCGACAGTGGTTCTGTGTTGGATGTGGTAGCGAGTGCTGGTAAAGATGGTGGTGGTGAATCTGTGTCTATCGGATTCTTTTCAAGGTCAATATTCAAGCAACTTCTGATTGTCTATTACATGCTCAAGGACCCAAAAGTAGCCAAAAGCATGTGTGTGAGGTGTAAGAAATAGGCTCATGATACCCAGAGGAAGTCAGAGGAAAACTGAAGGCAACTCTTCTCTCAACTCTTCTCTTCGGTACAAAGACATCCCTGAGTACAGTGATTCGGTGAGGAGACAAGCACCCCAGTGTGGCAGGAGAGCTGGGTTAACTTTTCAGTCTTCTCCCCAGCCAGGCCAGGCCAGTGGGGAGGACTGGTCAGAGGCAGGACCAGATGGTGGCTCTGTGCCTTTAAGCACATAAGCTAGGGAAGGGTTTGTGAGCTAGGTTCAGTGGGACCACACATTACCATGCTCACCTTATTAATAAGAATACTGCTTGGTGCTGTCATGATTAATTTCCACGTATTAGTGACTAAAAAGTTCCTTACTTCCCTACAACATTCAGTGTGGCTATTTCTGGTGGGTAAAAAGCATGCCTCAGGATCGGGACGTGAAGACCCAGGACTCCATTATCTTCACTTGATGTGTTAACTTATTATTATTATTTTTTCACCTTGCAAAGTTTTGCTTTGTTTGACAGCGGGTATGGGTTGAGAAGGCACACATGACCTCTGTGCTCCATTCGATCAGGTGAGGAAACCCACGGCAGTGCTGATGATCCTGGGGAATCAGCCAGAAGAGCTCAGCCAGAACCGCTGGCGTAGAGGGTTTGTGTTCATTTCACCTTCCGCCCAGTCTCCATAGGCTTCCCGGTGTCCTTTCCCCGAGGCTTGAGACGGGATGACTCTCTCAATTTTGCCCCAAACCTGCCTGCCTCACTGAGTCGCTTTGCCCACCCCCAGGCCACCCTGTCTGGATGCAGCATCTCTGTCTCCTGGTCCAGCTTGGCTGTGTTCTTAGTGATGGAACGCCTCTTGCTGTGGCCAGTAGCCCACTTCTTGGATGGCTCCACAGCTTCTGAGCTGCTAAGACTGCCTGCTTGGATTTGGCCTGTGACGCCCTGGGGCCCTTCTTGAGCAGCACCGTCCTGGTGTCCCTGTCACTCCAGGCCATGGCGCGGCTCTAGCTGCTGCTGCAGACCAGGTGCGCAGCGCCGATGCGTTAACATCTGCCACCATAAAACACGTATGCAATGCATTCTGATTGCTCTCTCTGATCTTCCTTCCTCTCCTGTCCACTTCCTCCTGCCCACTTATCTCTTTCCCATATATATTTATTTGGGGTCGTTTGTGTCCCTCTGAGTTTGTCTAGGTCTTCGGTGTGATCTTGGAGTCCATTTGGTACACCATTTGGCACACAGCTGAGGACAGTAGCTTTCCTTCTGCCAGAGTCCATAAGAAGCCTATAGTTCATCAATAAGAGGTAGAGGCTCATGAGCCCCTTTCTTATCTATAGCTGACTGTTGAGAGAAGTCTTTATGTAAATCCAGAAATTTAAAAAGCAGATCTATTTTATGTCTATTTGGTGAAACATCAATAGTAATTTCCCTCAAAGGGCTTATGACCTCCCAAAGCATGTGTTTTTGACCAGGCTTACAGCACAAGGCATGGGATCAAATCCAACCAGAGAGCAGTTGGTTGGCACCAAACAGCCACGCCACTACTGCACAAGTGGGTCTATCTTGCCAGGCATGTTACGGCTCATAGAGTTCACTTCTACCTGAGACCGCTGATGCATTTTCTTCCCCCGAAACCACAGCGTGTGACATTTTCAGAAATAGGCTTTTATCATCGAGTTTTAGTGGGCAACCAAGCAGAAAGGTAAGAGTCTGTGCTGTTCTGGGAGCTTCTTGTATCTCACTGACAAGTACCTCCCATGGAGGGAGCCCACCAGTGGCACTGGGTTCTTGCTTAGAGCCTTGTTGCTTTTAGGAGTAGAACTGTCTAGCCAGACTGGGCATCTTCCTTCAAACTCTTTTATGTTTTTAAAAATGGGTTAGAAGATAATAGGTTTCCATATGGGATTTCTTTCTCTCCCACACCCCTCACCTCGCCCATCCTCATAACCCTCTTTCCTGTTTAGCTCTTGGTATCCCTAGTGCTCTCAGTTTATACTTCCATTTTTACCTATGTTCTATTATCACTCACTCCTTGGAACTCCTCCCTTCTCTGGCCCCTTTCTAGATAAATGGCTTCTACAGGTAAATTAAACACACTAAAGAACTAAAGCCACACTGGGTAAACTGCGGTTGGGATGTTATATACGAAAGAAGAATAAATAAAAAGAAGAAAATTAAAAAAGAAAACACAATATAACAGTGCATATACATAATTTCACATTAGATGCTTTTGAAAGCCAAATTGTCCATTTGAGAATTTAAGTTGATCACCTGGCACTGCTGTCTATTTAAATGCTAATAAAAACTAATCATAGTTGAAACACCAATGCTTTCCTTGGATGGACACTCCATGTTCCTAATTTCAAGGCATTCAAGTGTATTAATGGTTTCTCTACAAGTTCCTTAACTGTGTAGAAGCTTTCTGGGTGCACATTTGAAGAAAAGGATGAAAGGAACACATTCATCCTGTGTAAAATTCTCTGCATGATTAAAGCAACTTTTCATCAACAAAAAGAATTGAAGCAATGGTCTACGTATGAGCAAGGACACTGGCGTCTGGGTTGCTGCACTCAGAAAAGTATTTTGTAGTTTTATTCACTGACCTGAAAATTTAATTTTTCTTTATTTTAAATAAAATTTTATTGTATATATGTATCACATTTTCATTGCTCATTAGTCAGTTGTTGGACATCTAGGCTTCCTAGCTGTTGTGAAGAGAGCCATTAACATGGATGTACAATTATCTCTGCAATAGGGTGTAGATTCCTGTGGGTATCTGCCCGGGAGAGGTGTGGGTGGGTCACATGGTAGTTTTATTTCTAGCTTTAAAAATATTTATTTTTATGTGTGTGTATGTGTGAGTGTGTGCTGGTGTAAAGGACACTGGATCCCCTAGAGCTAGAGTTACAGGTGGTGGGTGAGCTGACCAGTACTGGCATGGGGAACTGAACTTGAGTTCTTTAGAAGAGCAGGAAGTGCTCTTAACCACTGACCCGTCTCTCTATCTCCTATTTTCAGGTGTTATCTATCTATCTATCTATCTATCTATCTATCTATCTATCTATCTATCTATCTATCTATCTATCTATCTATCTATCTATCTATCTATCTATTGTAGGACTTCCAGATAGCTTTTCAAAGTGGCTTCATGCATGTCCACTCTGATGACAGTGTAAGAGGATACCTTTCCTCCGACAATCACACCAACATTTGCTGTCATTTTTGGCCGTGAACAGGCCTGAGTGGTGTGGACATCATTCCTAGGGCTTCCCACTCCTGAGGCCCCACCTCCTTGGGCATGCACTGACCGTGTGCAGGATTTCACATCTAATGGGAACAGGGACTGTCTCTGACGAACTCAGTGGCTGGCTCTTTGATCACCTCCCCCTAGGGGGTGCAGCCTTACCAGGCCACAGAGTAAGACATGCAGACAGTACTGTTGAGACCTGATAGGCTAGGGTCAGACAGAAGGGGAGGAGGACCTTCCCATCAATGGACTTGGGGAAGGGCATGGGAGGAGATAAGGGAGGGGGGTGGAATTGGGAGTGGGCAAGGGAGGGGGCTACAGTTGAGATACAAAGTGAATAAATTGTAATTAATAAAAAAGAAATAAATTTTAAAAAGAACATCACCAGACTCAATGCATACTTGAAAGACATGCAGATTCTCAAGACCTGAACCAGCAGCTCTCATCTAGACACCTTTCCAGCACAGCCTATGGACCTGTGTTTTATAACTGATAGCCTAGCAACCCTGAGGCCAAGTGGGTGCTCGGATCACTTGTGAAGAGACAGTGCCCTGATAACAGGGTGCTTTATGATGTTTGCCTGAGACCGGTTTACAGTCTCAGTGCTTACGTACCACCGGCTCACTGACTGCCAACATTTGTCCTCTCCCCTACAAGGGCAGCTTATCCAAACTTTGGATCTATTTTGTCACCCTTGTGACAGACTGAAATTACTGAAGAATTAGCATTATACTAATCAACAGCTGATAGGTGCAGGGGTACGGATCTTCTGTTTCCTTTGGCAGTCCATTGGAGAAGCTCTGTGGCAGACATTTTACACTGGCTGGCAAAATTCTCCACTGGGAGAAGATGGAGAACAAGTTCCAGGTGCCAGTAATGGTACCTGGCTTGATAACTCTTTCTTGAGTCACTTCTCCTGACTACTGAAATTTCCTCCTTCTCCTAATTAAACTATATGCCTATATGTCCTTGTCTTAGGTTGTGTTTCTGAGAACAAATGAAGATGGCAGAGATGCATATATGAATCCTCGCTGGGAATTTCCTCTGTGGCTCCATGTGGTGGTCTGAGTAAAAATGGCCCCCATAAGCATGTATATTTGAGTGTTTGGTCCCTAGCTGATGAAACTGTTTTAGGAATGATTAGGAGGCATGGCCTTGTTGGAGAAGGTGGGTCACTTGGGGTGGACTTTGAGGTTTCAAAAGTCCATACCAGGTCCAATCTCTCTGCCTCCAACTTGTGGATCAGATCTAAGCTACTTTTCCAGTGCCGTGATGGCCAGCCTGTGTCCATGCTTCCTACGTGGACTAACTTTCTGAAACTGTGGGCAAGCCATGAGTTAAGCACTTTGTTTCATAAGTAGCCTTCATCATGATGTCTCTTGACACTCCATTCTGCAGGTATGCCCTGCCTGTGGGGGCTGGAGAACACGTTGCTCTCAGGAACCTCATTGGTTCTGTGTGATTGTCAGTCTAACGTGTCTGATCTTGTTTCCAGCAGCCAGAGCTTTAATAAACTGAGTAATGCCCTCAGGAAAAACTCACTGACACTTTCACTAGTCTAGCAAAGAAAGTACTGTCTTTATTTCCAAAATTTGGGGTGCAGCCTGTCTTGGGTGAGTGGCCTTCCAAACCAGGAACTGCAGCATAAATCTCCACATGTGGATTGCATCTCACAGCCTGAGTTAAATGGCCCCCAAACATATGGTATTGTTTTTTTTCATTTTTTAACACATGGACAGTTTCTCACATTTTAAATCAACTGAAAATGAGAAGATTATATTCAAATCTTCTTGGAGGATTAACTACCAGGAAATATGTTTGATTTACATAAATATTTGTGGTAGGTAGATGATGAGGTCAGACACTGTGCAAAGACTATTCTCGTAGTGAAGAAAATGAAATGCCAAGGGAGGCAAGGTGTGTGATTCTGGAATCACAGGCTTGTGAGGGCTGGGCTGGACTGGACCGGCTGGACTGGAATTATTCTCCTCCATAAGAACACTGCTGTTGAGAATCCATCTCCCAAGCAGAGACTCTCTCTCCTTTTGTGATATTACTTGAGGCAGATTACAATCTATGTATGAGCCCAAGTCACTTGTTCAGGGGCTCCTGGGTAAAGTCATTGGAAAAACTTATATGTAGAAAGGCCCTGTTCCCTGCTGACCAGACTACCATCCCTACCAGAGACCAGGACTATTTATTTCTCAGAGGGCTGCATCAGAAGGGGCAGCTCTTCACCTGGAAGAGAGTGCTTTCGGCAGGAAAAGGAGAAAGGCAGCTCCTTAGCCGCTTAGCAGCTCACCGGGCCTTGTCAAACTTGCAAAGCCACAGCTTTGTGCTGTCCTCACTGTGGAAATGCCCGCTAGAGCACTGCCCTATTGGCTAACCCTGGGCACGGACACTGGGGAATCTGGGCCAGACTCCTTAGACCAGAATGTGCTCAGAAGCTCTGTTTTCACGGTATTTTCAGCCTTGAGCTGTCTCCGGCTTCCTTTATGTTCCTCTTTCACCTAAACGTCCTAAGACACACACAGTACGGAGCCCAGAGAAGAATTTATTCAAGTCCAGACCCCGCCTAGGGCAGCTCTGAGCAGACAGAGGTTATGAAGCCAGATGTGCTCAGGCCCCAGATTGGTGACCGTGCCTCTGAGCTGGGTGGCCTGCCTTAAAACTACTTCTCTAACCCCAGGGGATAAGGGAGCAGTTCAGGTTCCCAAGGAAGGGCCTCAACTCCACAGCACAGGGGCAACCACAGAGCCCGCTCAGTCCCATTTCCCCGCCAGTCCTCATTTCCCTTCGCCTTAAAAGGATGTGTGATACTGGCTTATCCCTCCAAATTCTCCTTCCTCCCTCCAGCTACCTGGAGCCATATAAGTGATTTTACAAGCAAGGGGTTTCTGCAGAGATAAGAGATGGAAGGAATGGGTGAGGAGGAGGACCCCGTTCTGTACATCTGCTGTCTCTTTGCTGAGGGGGTCTGGGTGGTCTTAGGAAACCAGGGAGGAGACGGCGGTCTTCGCCCTGGAGACTTCACTCTTTAAGGCCAGCCTTGGGAAAAGCCAGAGCGCCAGGGAGAAAACCTCCCATCGGCCTTTTGAGCTCTGATTTCCAGAGCTAGCTGTTTCCAAGCGTATCTATAAATCGAGATTGTTTTTTCTTCCGCTGTAGAGAGGGATCGATAATTTTGATCATTTTAGAGTTGATTCGAAAGTTAAAGAAACCCGAGCAGGATAAGGTTTATAACCTGTACGCTGGAATTCTGACAAGTCGCCTGTGAGGAAGCGTGTAAACTTCCTGATGCTTAGGAGGCTGAAAGATCTCTGTAGTAGCGAACAGAGTCTGACCTTCTCACTGCGTACAGGTCCCCTAGGTGTCCGCCCCTCTCAGGACACCTCCTCGCTCCCGGGATCTGGTCTTGGGCAGGCTGCAGTTGCGCGCGGCCACCTCTAGATGGAACTTTCTCACCAACCCAAAGCCAGGCCGGAGCATCGCTAGTGCTGGTGGTGCGGTGGCGGTGGCGGTGATGGTGGTGGGGTTCTCGCCTTCTGTCCGAGGAGCGGGCGCCCAGTGGAGGTGCCTGGGCGGTAGCCAGCAGGGGGGGCCGGGGACGACGCGCCTGGGGCCCGGCGGGTTCTCAGCCTCTGGATGGAGGGGAATCCCGAGGTTTCCCAGTCAGCGAGCTCTTCAGGAGTTCCTGGCCTCGGTCTGGGCTCCTCGAATCCTCGCCACAAAATAACAGGCGCCTTGGCTGCCTGGTCCCGCGCGGTGCCCGCAGTGGGACTGTCCCGTGTCCCTCCCCCGGCCCCAGGGGTGCGGCGGGACGCGTCCCCCGGCACCCCGTGATGTCCGAGCCGAGGGGCACAACCGCTAGCAGGAGGCAAACTTTACGAGGAAGAGCGCGGCTCGCGGGCGCCACTTTGAGCATCACCGAAAAGGAAGCAAGTGTGGAACCCTGGCCCTCCGCCGCGCCTCCTTCGCGGCCACCCTCCTTTTTCGCGGCTCGTCGGGAGGGAGGGGGTCCTGGGCTCGCCGCCGAGGCGCCCCTTGCTTCGGGCGGGCGGCGGGCGGCGTCTCCCCGCGCGGGTCCCGAGCTCACTGCGCCCGGCTGCGGCTCTCCCACCTCTCCTCGCCACCCGTCCTCCACCCCCCCCCCGTCTTTGCAGCCCCCCTTCCTTGTCCCCCAGGAGGGAAGGTAGGCGGGGGAGGGGGGGCGATATATAAAAACAAAACAAAAACAAAACCGGAACTCTGCTATTTCTGCTCGCCTGGTTGATTCAGACCTGAACGCCGAAGGGGTCCTGCACTGGGGTGACCCCGCCCCTCCTCAGGCCCCTCGGGGGTCCCCTCCCCCACCCCCCGCTTCCCGGGGTGGCTGGTCCGCGCGGAGTGATTGGCGACCCCGGGCCCCCCGCGCGCGCGTGGGGTGGACGGCTGCGGGCGGAGGATCGCGAGGCGCCGGGCGTAGACCAATCGCGGCCGCCGGTGGGAGTATTTGTTATTCACATGGAAGAGAGTCGCCGCTGTCTCGGCCGGCTCAGCCCCCACCGCCCGGAGACCAGCCACAAGTGCGGCCGCGGTGCTGGCCTCGCGCGGCGGCCAAGGCGGCGAAGGCGGCGCGGGCATGGAGCTGCGGGCCCCCCGCGGGCTTCCTCGCCTCACCCTCCGCGGGGAGCAGGGTAAGAGTCCCCGCCGAGCAGCAGGCGCGCGCGAGAAAAGCCAAGTGCCGAGGCACAGCAAAAAAGAAAAAAAAAGAAAAAGAAAAAAAAAGCCCCCACCTTTCAACTCCTCCCCGACCCGGAGCTGGCTGCAAAAGTAGGGCCCCCAAATTTATTATCATCTCCCCTACCCGCCCCCCTCCCCAAGCGTGCAGCTGACAGCCAGGTGTATGCTTCCTTCTCGGATTACGTTAATGATTTGCTTTTCCTGGGTACATGTCGATGCCTCTGCACAGCCGAGTCTGGAGAAGAACTGGCGGGCGGAGAGACGCGGATGGGGAGAGAGGGAGAGTGGGCACCAGGGGGCGAGGGGCTGGCCGGGCATCGGAGCTTGATTGGGCGTCTGTTGATTTTACGTTGCAAATAACCAGGCGGCCACCCCTCTTGTCTTCCCGTGATTACATTCCAGCGAAGAGGTGTGGAATAGAGGGAGCTTAGCTTGGAACTCCCGAGCCTCGGAGAGGTGATTCCCCCAAAAGTTTAGACGGTGAATGGGAGATTGAAGGGTGACGGGAGTGGGCAGGCGCTCGGCGGATGCGCTGAACTCCGCGCGCGGCGGCCGGGTTTGCCACCGCTCTGCCCGGGGTTGCCTGGCCTGAGTGACCTCCCGGACCTGCCCTGGCCGAATCCGGACTTGACCAGCGGAGAAGCCCAGGTACCTTGGCCGCACGCATCTAAAGGGAGGGATTTCCGAAGTTGGCGGCTTCCGGAAGGAGTTGCGGCAACCCCCGCCTTCCCGAGCTCCTGCAAGGAGGATTGTCTAACGAGGATCTGGGGAGGTTTCAGGGGGAGTGTCGCAGGAGAGCCTGGTGGTGTGAGGGGTCCCCGAGACCGCGTCCCCGCGCAGTGCACGCTCCGCCGTGAGTTTGCGGCCCCCGAGTTAGCTCCTCGAGGTTGGGATTTCCTTGCGCCCCTCCTTTTACCGCCCCCACCCCCAGCTCTGGGAAAACGCTGGAGTTCCTAGTCTTGTTGGGGGTAGGAGGGCTAGGAGAGGACTCAGGGACCTAGAGTTTCTGAAGCCAAGGCAGATGCTCCCTGCAGCTCCTGGACAGCACCCACCGCTGGAGTGGCCCCCGTGCCAGGCAGAGCGGCTAGGGGTGTGGGCGCCCGCGGCCAGCAGGTGTGGCGGGGGCGGAGGCGCTCCCGCACTGGGGCGCCCCGAGTCTGGAGCCCAGGGCGCAAGGGGATGGGGTGATGGGGTGACGGGAGACTGGGGCGGTGCCGGGGGTGGGGAGCCCCGGAAAAGGTAGAGTAACCGGGTCGTTCCCCAACGCACCAGACTCTACTCCGCGTTAGGCTTCTGTGGTCCAAGGAACTGGGAGAGAGGAGGAAGATGCGTCGGGGAGGAGGGCGCCCCGGGTGGGGTGAGCGGCTGCCGCCTGAGATTTAGAGGGAGACCTCTCAGCCACGAGGCCGGGGTAAGCCCATCTACTCAAATGCTCCGAGGTTCGCTGCGGTGAAAAATATAACAAAATCATGCTTCCCCCAGCGGCCCCCCGCCCCCAGTTGTCTGACACGCTTCTTTGGTGCAAATGAAATGCAGAGGCGCGTGCAAGTCTCCCGTTGCGCAAGAAGGCACCCCTGGAGCTTCCCTGACGGATTGCTTCTAGCCCGAACTGGGGCGCCTGGGTTCATAGGATGTTCCTGTGCCCAGGATTGTGGTGGTGCGTGAATTGAAGAAACCCAAGGCCTTCAGTCTCCCCCCTCCCCCGGAGAGTTCCACCCCTGGAGGGAATACCCTATTTGTCGGTTGGGGATGATCTTTTTCTATAGACCCCACAGTGGGAATGTGGTGAGCATCCAAGAATACACTAGGATCTTGGCCATTAATCAATCCAACCAGTGGGAGAACTGAAGACAAGGGTTTGCGGTGGAGGTATTTGCAAGAAAAATTACTATCAGGACAAATGCATTCCGACGGTAGCTTGTATTTTGCTTGAAAGAAAAACGCAAAGAGAGAAAGAGCCACCAGCAGGTAGATCTTGGATAAACAGCTTATTGCACTTGACTGTAATTTCCATTTTCCGTTATGAAACTGTTTGTCAATAATTGCAAATGGCTACAGGAACCACTTGAGTTTACCTTGGTCACTTGCTTCTGAATAATATCTTGAATCATCTCGATGGGAGACAATCTCAGCTGTATAAAAGGCGTTCTCTGGGTCTTGCAAGTACATGGCTTGATAATTTTGAAAAGAGCACCATTCACCAGGGAACTGATTTTCTAATGCAATTTTCCTATCTCAGAGTCAATACAGGTTGTACTGCATCCGAGATAAAGAGAATATCTGCTCTTAAATAAGGGATGCAAAGACAGTTTAGGGGAAGCTTTTTAGGAGACATTTTCTCAGAATAAAGAAGATGCTGAGAACACAGCTGAATACTGTCTTGTAGGCTCAATTCATTCTATGTGGTTTGTGCTGGCCAGCTCTGCCCTGTTGTGACCCCCTCCCCCTCCCCCCTCCCCCCGCTCGGCAAATTATGGCTGATTGAACAGTTCTAACCATTGGGATCTAAAAGGAAGAGAAAAGGGATAAGCCCAGCTGAGCCGAACTGGAGGAGTGCAGAGGAAAGTTAGAGGTCTGGAGTGATGTGCTCTTTTCAGACTGGGCAGGTTGAAGCTGCTTCCGGGCTTGTTTAATTGGTATTTATGCAGCAAACAGCCCAGCTGACATTCACATTGGCAGTATCAAGAGCCAATCTTTGTGTGAGACTGTTCTATTGTCTTTAGGGCATGGCATGCTGAAGGCTGAACAGGCATGCTTGTGACAGCAAGGATGCTTTCCCTTCTAAGTTTCTTTCTCACTGACTTCTCCCAGTGGGGTACATGGAGAGGACCCTGCTTTAGTCAGTGAGCGCTGTTGCTCTGTCTCAGCATCTTAGAAGATGCTGAATGGATTTATTTTTTGCTTAGATCTACAGCAAAAATCCAGCCACATCCCAGTGCCTGTTGAATAGGCAGGCTTTGAAAGGTCCAGAAAATTGTTTCTGCTTTCAGGACAGAACAGATTTGGCATCACCATACTTTCATGGGGTTTGCTTAGTAGGAGTGGTTACTTCATGATAACCACTCCTAGGATAGGTTGTGAGCCTGATAGTCAGTTGTGTCTGATTTTATTTAAGAAAACTTTTCTTTCTGTTAGGAATATAGGTTTCAGTTTCTTCCTCCCATTCTTCTTTCCTTCCCTCCCTCCTTCCTTCCTTCCCTTTCTTTCCTCCTCCTTTCCCCCTCCCTTCCTCCCTTCCCCCTCTTTCTCCCTTTCCCTTCCACTTACGTTTTTTTTTTTAATTTATTTTAAACTCTTTTTGGTGCTTTGGCAAGTTGGAGCAGACTCATCCACTGACGGGAAGGACCTTGAGCATAGACCATGGCCTCATCCAGGTTCCATCGCTGCTGGGATCATTGGAGTATGATACTGTGGAAAGAAGGCGTCTATACAGCTCCTTTATCTATTTGGTTGTACCCTAGTCTTTCTAATGGTGGTAGGATACTATGGCTTTTCTTAGGGATCATTTAGAAAGCACAGATGCTCGAGTTGGAGGGAGATCACCATGTTTTGAGACCTGTAGGTGAATGTCTTTACTCCCTAGGGAGAACCCCGGCTACGAGGACATGATCTTGAGGCCCTTGATGACAGGACTCAGCATTCCTGTGGGCAGAAGGAGCCAGCTCTGTAAAGGGTCAGAGAGCAGATAAGGAGAAATGGGAAGATGTAGAGAAAATCCTGGAGGATCATTTACAAGCCATTGAACACATGTATTGCCAATTTCCTACTTTTCCAGGCAAGATAATGCATTCAGATACAAATCTGCTGTCTGTGTTTCCCAGTGGTAATAACCCTTGGCCCTGAAAGAGTTATATTTGCTCAGTACTTGAGAAGTTTTCCTACAGAAGCACCCTTGGGGTGCTTTGAGTATCTGTGGTGTTCAGGTCAGACCCTGAAGTTCCACTGACTTCCCTTTGTGCCTTCCAATTTTCCTTTGAACTCTCCTTTTTGGTTTGAACTTTCCAAAGTTGATTCTTGAATACATGCCTGTTGCTAAGGCCTGGCTCTCCAGTTTTTTCCTCTCAGCTCCAAATATGATCTACAAGCAAAAGATTTTAGTTCTGGGAATGGCTATTAAACCAGTACTGTCCCTGTGCATTTTTATATCACTCAACAGTTTAAAAGTACATTAAAAATGTTCATTATGGCATTTGATGTCACAACCTAGCAGGTGGGCAGAGATTAGTTCACACTTCAGAAAAAAAAATCGGCTAAGGAACTGACCCAAAGATTAGACACAGACTCCCCTAGGACTCCAGGCATCCCATAAGACCTCAGTCAGGCAGGAGTCTCATGCCCAGAGACTTTAGGACTGGACAGGACATACCTGCACTCCCGCATGTGAACTCTGGCCTTCAGATGGGGGCGGTGATGTCAGCCACACAGGAAATGAGGCAATGTGTGTGGGGTTCCACGCACCCTGTCAGAACTCAGTAAGTTGCTTTCTCCCTCTCCCCCTCTTCCAATCTGATACATACTATAACTGTCGCCTATCATTCTCTTGAATGTGGTCTTTCTATGCAATAGCTGTGTTATCTACAAAGAGGGATGTAAGTTGAATTCTACTAAATCAGATTGTGTTTTAAATGCATGGGGTTTAGGTTTTTAAAGAAAACCTGCGGTGAATTCTTTTGTTATGCAAATAACGACAGTCTAATTTATCTGTTTAGAAGTTGAGCATCTTCTGGATCTGATTTTCTTAATATCTGCCCTGCTTGTATAAATGAGCTTTTAGATCCTTCTCTCACTGATCTGGGGGTCGGGGAGGGAGGCTTGTTGCTTGCAAACAAAACCAGTTGTTGTGCCCAGTTGGCAAAGCCAGAGCTTCCCTGATGATAGCTCTATGTTAAAAAGCCGAACAGATAGATACAGGATGGGAGTGATGCTTTTGGTAAGAAAAGCTATATTTCTTGGTTAAAGGTATTTTCTACACAAGACTCTTACCCTGCTATTGCTGCACACTGGAGGAAGGCGGGGGGGGGGGGTGGTGGTGGTGGTGATTTTAACGCCCCCCTGCTGTGTGCTGGTGGTCCTGTTCCATTGGCAGCAGCTGGCCAGGAAAACAGATTTGAAGTTTGGAAGTTTGACTATTTCTCAACCCTTTGAAATATCCCTTCTAGAAATGTCTCACAGTTGTTCTGTGCCTTACTGTTTCTTGAACTAACCGTTGAAAATTTGTACAATTATAAAAGAATTCCATAGAGTGGTGGGCCTCGCACCCTTACTTCATTGCTGGGGCTGTCTCAAAGAACAGGGCCCACATTAGGGGTTTGATGATTTGGGGAGTGTTGCTGTTTACTGTGGCCGGGCTTAGGACTGAAATCATTTATTCTGAGGCTTATTTTTTTCCCCCTCACGTAAACAGAGTTAATAATAAGCAGCATTTGGGAATCCTTTGAGTTGTTGTTATGTGCTTGAGATTTTGACTTAGGAAACACACATAGAAGGCATGTGCCTGTGGCACCGGCCTGTAACCTAGCCAGGGAACTTGCTGTAAAGATGCCCCGGTCTGCAGGACAGACAGTCAGTGTTGGTGGCGCAGTACTTAGACGGGGCAGAGAGGGGTGAGCCTGAGGAGTCCATGGTCATGCCTTCTGAGTGTCAGCCACCTTCTTGTGGACCAAGTAGTCATGATAGTAGTTTGCTTGCCTTAGAATTTCCAGAGAACAGGACTCACACCTTCTTTAAGAAGTCATTCAGAAGCCTGCCTTTAGTCCCAGCACTTGGAAGGCAGAGGCAGGTGGATTTCTGTGAGTTTGCTACCAGCCTGGTCTTCAGAGTGAGTTCCAGGACAGCCAAGGCTACACAGAGAAACTCTGAATCAAACACCAAAGAAGAAGAAGGAGAAAGAGAGGAGGAGGAGAAAGATAAGAAGGAGGAGGAGGAGGAGGAAGAGGAGGAGAAGAAAGATTTCAACCAAACCCAGAGGTTGGTCAGCTTGAGAGAAAAGCTATTTTACTTCAAATCAAAAAGAGTACATAAGGCAAAGTTGTTTGGATCTGAGGCTCAGAAAGGTCATTATTTCTTTAAAAATATTGATTCCAATGATGAATTTGGATTAAAGTCCACAAAAATTCTAGGATAGCTGGATTAAGCAATATAGGATTATGTCATGAAACAAAGTTTGTAGTTACTTTTCAGCAAACTTTCATATATACATATATATATGTATATATGAAAGTATTTATATACTTTCATGAAAGTATCTATCTATCCATGTATCTATCTATCTCCCTTAGAATTTAAAAGGGAAACTGAACCTACCAAGTCTGTGATTTTTGTGGCAATAAGTCAGACTCTGAAACCACTGCATATTTCAATATTTTATACATAGCTCGGATTTTACTGTTCAAGTGACAAACGGAATTTAATAAACACTTCACAAACTGGGCAAATAGTCAAAAGTTTGCTCTGCTTCAGTAGAGAGAGAATGAGAGACCAGGTTGACGCCTGTTTACTGAGCATGGTCCCTGGGTCCGGTGCAGCTTTGCACTGTGTGCCTGTTAGCAGGTTCTGTCTTTCCTTACCCAGATAAGAAAACCAAGGGTTGAAGAGCTCGTGTGCAATTAATTCCTTGCTACAGAGGAGGAAACTCGAGCAGAAATCCAGCAAGATGTCCACTAAACAATAGCCCAAGGGGAAGCTCTCATTTTCCACTCCACTGCCCTGTCTGCTCACCGGGATGATTCCAGTCTCCATCCCCCAACTTTTCTTTAGATTAGAGCTCTGAATAGACCCATGAAATGCCAAGGAGACTAAATAGCCTTGCAATTACCAACAGTTCAAAAAAAGTAATTGTTATTATTTCTAGGGCTACATCTGCAAGTGGAACTAACTTAATGTATCCTGAGTATATGTGAAAGCATGAGCAATTGATGGAGTTCATGTTTGCGTATAGTGGAAAACTTTATTCTCTTAGGTGTGTAAGGGTATTCAAGGTGGCTTTGTATAATGAAGAAAGTCTTTGAAGTACAGCTGAAATTTCTTCTTCATTTACCCACTTATTCCAGGTTTGACCAGTGTAGACTTGGTCTCAATATATAAACTAGTGGTCAGAGTTAATGATGTTCTACCATGATGTAACTAGTCTTCCTAGGAAGAGTGTAGAATACAGTCCCAATTGTATTCACCGGTAATTTGGTTTCATCCAGAAACACTTCCCAAGTGTGTCTATTTGGGAATACTACAGATCAGGCTGCTGTGGACTCCTAGGAGGAAGCAGCTGCTAGGCAGATTGAGTGTTGAAAATCAGGAAAGGACTACATATCTGGAATAGCATAGAGGGAGAGCATGTGCAAGGGATGAGAAACGTTTTGTGTAGAAAGCCTGGACATGGCTTGGCAGAGGGGCCAGAGGCTGGCTGGGGCTTCCAGTGCACCCGCAGGAAGTCAGCACAGTGGTGGGCGAAGGGCCTCTTTTCGAACCTGGAAGTGGAAAAGAGTGCAACTTTCTCTGAAGGCGCCTGGGCATATGTTCAGTTGGTCCCCAGGGAATTGCCATCCTTTTCTTCAGGACAAAGACGATGGAAAGAGAATTTTATGAACTGGAACTTGAACGAGTGAATGGGAAATACAAGCAGATGTTGGTTGGCTGAGGTGGAGGGAAACGCTCCAGATTCCAGATCTGAGTGTAAATAGGTTAGAAATGAACGTTAGATTAAGCTTCCTGCCAGAATGCATTGCTGCTGCTTAGTCTCTTCATCACTTGTACATTTCAAAGCTCAGATGCCCTGTGTTAAGTCAGTTTTCTTTCAGTTAAACTTCTCCAGAATTGTTCTGTAAGGATCTTGAGGAATTCTTTAAGGACAAAGGCTCCAGAATGAAGTCTCCTCTCGGCTTGCCTGTAGATGCTTTCACTCTAGGTTATTTCTAGTCTCGATGAAATGACTGTTTTCCCTACTGAGTCAGACAAAATTAAGGAGCTCTCCAATTGATCTCCAGCTCTGATGTGTTCCTAATGATTCTCCGATCACGGCGTGCTTACTTCAGAACTGCAAGCATGCCCATTGCTTCCACCCTGACAGATTAATTGGGAACTCTGACAATGGTAACAGGAGGGGTTTCACACATAACCCTCCCTATGTGTTTAATTTTCAAGTCTTTGTTTTCTTACTGGAGAACAATGGGGTAATAATATGAGGTAGCTGATGTTCTGTGCTAAATGTCTCTGCAAGCTAAGAGATATTTTCAGAGCTTTTGGTAGCATGTCTCTCCCTTCCTATTTCCCTTCCTCTCTTCCTCCCTCCTTCCTTCCTTCTCTCAGATTGAACAGTCATTGTTTCCTACTGGGAAATCTGGGATACTAAAATAAAAAGTCATTAACAGATAACTGGCTTGTTAAATACATCACAGAAAATAACCTTTCATTATCCCATGGACAAGATTTAAATGCTAAATTTATAAAGCCGCAAAAGGTAAAGCAGGTTTGAGCAGAAATAATGTCATCAATCACAGGAATTGCACCTTTCTGGAAATAAGACATATTGAAATAAAATGATAAATAAAAATATGATCTGGCTTGAAAGAAGTGAGCTAGATGCTGATACTTTTTGGTTTCTCTTGCTCTAAACATGTCATCAATCTCCCTGCTTAGATGCAGTGCAGCCAGGTGTTTAGAATCACAGGGGACCAGAAAGAGTTAGTTGTTAGTGAATAGGGGAAATAAAAAAGTTGGTTCAGATAGGGCTTAAGTATATGAAAAATACTGCCTAACTGAACTGAATTTCCCTCTTTCCTTCCCTCTTCCCCCCAGGAACGATTTTGCTACAGGGCTGAATTCAAGGACAGGAATTGTTGACCTCATCCCAACATCAGAACCTCAGATGCTATTCTAATTTATTTGCAAGCCAACTTTATGTGGGAGTGAACTTGAACGGAGGGTCTGTTGGAAATTCACTGTGACGAAATATTGCTGAACTCCCTAGAGCCTTCCCCCATGGGCCCTGATGGTAGCCTCCAGAAGGTGCAGCCTCAGGTGGTCCCCATTCTTCTGTGGCAAGAATAAACTTTGGGTCATTGACTGCAACACCACCCGTGGAGAAAATGGTATACGAGGGAAAGCGCTCAGCCTCCTGCCCTTGTTTCTTTCTTTTGACTGCCAAGTTCTACTGGATCCTCACGATGATGCAAAGAACTCACAGCCAGGAGTATGCCCATTCTATCCGGGTGGATGGGGACATTATTTTGGGGGGTCTTTTCCCTGTTCATGCCAAGGGAGAAAGAGGGGTGCCTTGTGGGGAGCTGAAGAAGGAAAAGGGGATTCACAGACTTGAGGCCATGCTTTACGCAATCGACCAGATTAACAAGGACCCTGACCTCCTCTCCAATATCACTCTGGGTGTCCGGATCCTCGACACGTGTTCCAGGGACACCTATGCTTTGGAGCAATCGCTGACCTTCGTGCAGGCATTGATAGAAAAAGATGCGTCTGACGTGAAGTGTGCTAATGGAGACCCACCCATATTCACTAAGCCCGACAAGATTTCTGGTGTCATAGGTGCTGCAGCAAGTTCTGTGTCCATCATGGTGGCTAACATTTTAAGACTTTTTAAGGTAGGTAAAGACATTGCCTTTTCAACCACTGGGAAAGAATCAGCAATTGTTGTGACTCCAAATGTTGGGTTAAAGAAGAGAGTGGAGATGAAGATGCTGATAAGCCCTGTCTGTGTCACTGGGTTCCTCAAATGGGGCATTCTGTGCCTGGGTTTCTACCTCTGTCACTTTAGCTCCTTTGGTTATGATTAAAAGGATTAATCCTGGTTGTGTCCTTCCAAAGAGAATGTTGGTAAGTTCTGTGAAGTGCTTGGTCCTTGACATCTTGGCATAACTTCCTCGGGGAGGCTCACTTTAAGTCAAAGCAAACATCTTTAGAGAATAATGAACCCTTAGCACATTTATCATACAGAATGCTTCCTCTTTATTGAGGTATATGTGAGATAATTTACTTGCTGAAACTTCTTCGAGGTGGGATGACAGAAATTCATGTGTGAAGAAACAGTATTTATTCCTAATGTGTGGGTGGGAGTGATGCTCCAGGAGAAGATGACCATAAAGTTTTCAGGTTTATTATAACTCGAATAGAGCAGAACCTGATTAATTCAGAATACTGTGATATAGACTGGAAGTAATTACATGTACTTCTTATTGAGTTAATAGTTCAAATTTAGTAGGAAGAAATCAAGGCATTTTGATTTTGGTTTGATGATCTATTATCTATACACTTCATAATAGTGACTAAAATTGCCAGTATAAAATAATATATGTGAAAACACTTTGAAAGTAAAAGTACCATAAAAAGTTATTGTAACTCACCATTTTTATTAACTTTCTCATCTTATTTATTAATATCTATTATGTAGTCCTTTGAAATAGATACAGTTTTTCAGACTGAAAATACTTTTCACTCTGATTTCTTACTTACTGGGACTTGGCTTTTCCAACTGAACCTGAATTAATGAGGCTTCATTTTATATTATGAAAAACTATTCCTAGGCACACAGATTTAGAGTTGGACTGATGACCGATAGAGTGACAAAAATGAACAAAGTGATGGGAAACTTCACAAAAAATGATGAAAGGGATTGAATCAAAGGCTTCCTGGCTTAGGAATATATCTTGGGGTCAATCTAGTTTGGCCTATGTCCAATATTGGAATCTTCTCTGTAACCTTCCCCAAGAGGCTGAACAACCACTGTATGAATTCCCCTTATTCAGGAATGAGGGATTGAGAATGCTAAGAGGTAGTTAAATGGCTGTTTTCAGGTTGATGAGAGTGCATCAAATGAGAAGGCTGTTCTCGGTCTCATAGAAGGCCTTGGTGTCTAAGGCATTCTGAAGAGGCACAAAGAGGGCCCTAGGGAACATGGGAAACACTGTAGCAAGACATTAGAACAGTCTCCTGGCAGTGAAAGGACTTGAATGAACCTGGCAGCCAAAGGCCTCCTACTCGCCATTTCTGGAAATCTTTGAGAGAAGCGAGGAAGCTATAAATGGTGCCTCTAGGGATGGCTGCCTCCTCTCTCCCAGAGGCAGGATGCAGGGCCAGGGATCCTCCAGGGTTTCCTACCTATGAGACCCAGGGCTCACCTCAGGACTTCTGACCTCATGGTGTTTCCTGTTCACAGCTAGGGCACAGGTCAGCTATTGTCCCAGCCTCTCTTTTCTCTGATTCGACCTCTCCCCTCACTTGCTTTAGAATGTTTCTTCTGAGTTCTTAACTCAGTGACCATGGTTAAGATAGATCCACTGTTAGAGATGAGGAAAGCCTTTCATGGTGATTTTCTCCCTTCTGGGATCTTCCCTGTATATATTAATCATTGTTCCTATCACCCCACAGGTATTTTTATATATTGGTTTTTCTGTAGTCTGGTTGCTATCCAAAAACACACAAGGATTTGGAGAGTGGGGTGAAGGAGATAAGGTACATACTTACCCAAGATAGTAAAAGCTTATGCTATTTTTTTTTGTCACAGAATGAACTTATCTATAAGAAAGCAAAAATAATAATGTTAATAATATAATAATAGTATATTAATACGTCTGTATTAGGTTGTTGGGTTTCGTTAGTGGGAAAATGCAGGTGAAATGTGTGGTCAGTACCTGGCTGTGCCCTTTGTTTGCTAGGCTGTTGGAGGACATTTCAAGCCACTTGAGGGCAAGAGAGGAGCTTTTGTTTTAGAAAGCTGGGCCTGGTTTTCTCTGCTTGGCTCTTATCTCATTAGACAATTCGTTTGCTGTTTTGTAAACTTGTAGAGGGATTCTCTCTGACGGAGTGAATTCCTCTTGGTTCTTTAAACACAGTCAGGGTTCCAGGACACCTCCAGAGAGATGCTGGCTTGCACAGTTAGTGGCTCCCTGGATGTCCTTGATGGACATTGTAGGGAGGAGGTCACTGTTGGCCTGGAGAGGGCAGGGACTATGGTAGATGATACTACTACCGACAGTAGGCTGGCACAAAGGAACACTTGACTTAGCCACATTACTAGATTTGAAAAAAAACTGATCTCATTCAAAAGTAAACCAGTGAAGGGTGCACGTGGATCAAATGATCTCACCAAAAAGTCAACCATCAAAGGTGTGTGTGGATACTCTTCCCCTCTTCTGACTGAAACCAAAGCACAGGAATACAAATTAAATGATTTCAGCTTCTCGTTGTATTGCCTCCTTTTACCTTCATGATTTATGTGCAACCTTCAGCTTGCACTTCACAGTGACTTTAATTAGGTAATGATGGCTGCTCATAGGAAAGAAAATGGCCTACTCTAGTGTGGATGATCTCTGCTGACGTCCACATGCTGGAGTGACGTGAAATGTTACAACAGTTATCAAAGGGATGCTTAACAAACTGTCACATCATAGACCGAGATATAGTTGCATTTTGAAAAATATTAATTTTCTTAAGGCAATGCCATGGTGAGGTGAGTGAAAGTAAGTTTTGGGGTGAATCCTAGGACCGTTTGTAGTCCCTGCTGGACAGCATATGACCCATAGGATCTAAAAAGATGCACAGAAATCCAGGTGTCTAACTTAACTCTTGCCTCTTGAGGGAAGCAGTGTTGTTCTGCCTTTGTTCCTCTTATCAAAACTTTGAAGAAAATAAGGAAACTCAGCCCCTTATCTTAGAGGAGAGCAAGACAGGGAGTGGGAGCCAGATAGTTTCTGGAAATAGGAAATGTCCACACATCACTGAAACTCCCCAGAGGAGAGGGTCTCAATCTGAGGGTAGGTCAGCTTCTGCCACTTTTCCCCTCTCCTCCAAGGAGACGTTTCAAACTTCAGGGCTTGTGAATAAGTAGAATTCTTTTCCTCTTCCTTGTTTTCACCAAGAGGAGGTGGACACAACTCAATGACTCAACATCCCTCAGATATGTTGGGAACTGAGCTAAACTTGAAAGCCATAGAACAGATTTTTAATGCCTTGAACTTTATGGAAGCATTACTATGCACAGCAAACAAACCAAAACATCACACACACACACACACACACACACACACACACACATTAGGCAGAGTGTTTGTCTAGCTGACCTCTATAGTAAGCTAATAGTTTTAGATAATGGTAAAATCAACTAGGATGATGTGTAATTGTGAAGTAGCAAAGTTCCCTTGGATTCAAAGGTATAAATGACATGTGTAGGATCCTGAACCTTGGAAAATTCAGTGAAAATAGGAACTTAAAAAAAGCTTCAAAACCAGGGGTCTTTTGGAAACTTTAACCAAGATGTCTAGAAATGAAATTTGTTAATGAAATGCTCAGATAGTTTTCCTTCTCTGGACCATTTCCCATCTTCTTTGAATGGGAGGAAACCAAAACACTAAACATACATTACTCCGATTAAAGACTGAGCTTTCTAGGTTATGGGGGCACACTGATACTGGTACAGCTCACACAAGTGTCCGCAAACACACAGCAGTTACAAGAGGACAGTGTTAGACCCAAGTTCTCTCTCTCCTGTTTGGCTAGTTAGCTTTACCCGGATTGCTCATTGTCCACTCTTGAAGAGTGGGGCTTATCGTCTGTGGTGTGCCCTTCTGAAGCAATCCAGTGAAATGTCAGTAGAAATCATGTATGTGTGGGCTGTGTGATTTCTGCACTCATGGGTTTGTGCCCTTTATAAATGACTAAAATTCAACTGCATGTTAAGTCAGTGAAATACAGAGAATTGTCTCATTCTCCTGCTAGTCTTTCTCTATTTTACAATGTTTATGATGACAGACGGGACTCAGTTGTACCAAGTGCTAAAGCCATGTGTCCTGTGAGTTATTTATTGCACACAGTGGGCTTTATTAACTGTAAACAATGGAAGGCAAATCTGATGTGCTTTGGCCCATCTACTTCGGATGGATGGATAAATGCACTAAATAAACTAAATAAACTCCGCAGGAAGTAATGTTTTCTGTAAATCTTGTTTGATAATAAATAGATAACTGGGCATAGAGAGTGGGACTCCTTCATCACAAGGTCCTTTAGTAGTTGTGGACAATGTTGCTTGAGAAAAAGCTTTTCCTCTTTAGAGGAGGCAGGTGGTCTCTCTCTCATTGGCAATGATAATGGTGTCAGATGAGAAAGGGCACTTCAGATGAACAGCCAGAGAGATCTATGAAACATGCAGACTTGTTAATGCCTCTCATTTCAAAACCTTCTAGGAGCTCGCTTCCACTTCCACTAAAGGACAAAGGGCCGCCTCTGTGAAAGTCTCCGGGCTTTGCCTGGTTAAGGTAAATGAGAAGCAGCCTATACTGCTTCTTGGCATGATCCCACACTATTGCCATTGCTTACCTTTCCATATCCCCCACTGCACAAGCAGCGGGAGAGCAGGATCCATTTCTGTGTCCTTGGTTATTGTATTTCTAGTCCCTAGTCTCACACCGAGAACCTAATTAACATGTGAGTTAGTAAAGGATTGAATAAGCCATACATTCTACTAATTTACTTATCCCAAATACTGGAAATCACATATAGTTAAGTAGGAAAATAAAAGCAAGCTTTGCTCCTTGTGTATACTCTTAGGAAGAGAAACAGAAGGAGGAGTAAGGGAAGAAAGAAGAAAACCGTGTGTTTTGAGTTCTTACTTTCATATGCTTCCTCACGGTCCTGTGCATTCACATCCTCTTTAGATAGACTTTTAAAACTGAAAATTAAAAAAGCAATGTGCATGAGTGCATTCTCATCTTGGAAGATTTAAGAAACAAGTAATAGTCTGAAATGGAAAGAGTCCACTTCTTGCCACATCTATTAATAAAATGTCACATGCAGACATGATTTTATTTATAGGTGTGCCTTCTGACTTTCTTTTCCATGTACTATATTCAGGAGAGGCTTATTTGTTGGTTAATGCCAGTTGCTGCAGTAACCCTCAGTTCTGCAAGTCAGAATTACCTGGGTAGCTGAGTGCTCAAATTCTTACCCAATGTTAAAGAAACGGGGTGAAGCAGGACCTTCCTGCCTCGGAGGATTTCCAGTGCTGCTCTAGGGTCGGGAAGTTACACAATGTTTCCCCCCTTCATTTCAGTGGCTGATAGGTTTAATTACGGATAGACAAGAATTTATTATTTACAAGATTTTATTATATCCTTCATAGGGAAGTAATCAGAGGTATTTTTTTTGTTGTTTTTGTTTTTTCCCATTTGAAAAACTGTTGTAACAGTGCCAGGACCTCACCCAAACACTGTTAGCTCTAGAGGGAATTTTCGTGTCCTAGAACTTTCTCTTGGACCATCAAAGAGGATGTATTAGGAGTAACCAAGCCCACCTCTCCATAAGGCTGTCTCACATACATGGTGCAAGTATGAATCCCAGACCGTGACTCGTCACAACACACAGTAACTTAGAACCAAGGTCCTGGTCCTATTTCTGGGCTATGGAAGGAGCATCACATTTCCTGTGTGGTGGAATAGCTTTTTAAGCGTGGTGAATTTAAATCGTTTTAACTCTTCTTTTCCGAAGCCCCAAATAGCCCGAAATCCTACAGTGAACATCGTAAGCGCTTACTTAGTGACTAGAGCCTGTCTTCTGGGCTCTTTGAGCAATGAGGCTGTTTTAAAAGCAGTGTAGAGGCTTTCTAAGAGAATGGCTTGTGTTTAGATACAATGCTACTTTTGTTTTCCTTTTGTTTAAGAAGTGGTCTGCGAACCTTTCTAGGAAAAGTTAGAGTAGAGGTAAATAAATAATAAATCTGCATAGGGAAAGTGCTTTTCTACTCATTTTTCCCTAAATGCTGCAATTAAAAGAAAAGTTTATTTTACAGGCTTTATTTATTTATTTTTTAGCCAGTTTTAGACTTACAGAAAAACTGAAGATTGCAGTGATTTTGCTTGGCTTTCAGCACAGGTGTCTTTCATAGATTCTATTTTTATTTCATTTATTTATTTATTTTATTAACAACCAAAGGCCTCCTCTTCTTGGCCAGGCTTAAACACCGGAGACTGTCTTGTGGGCTCTGGTTCAGTGGCTCTCAAACTCAGCTCGCATCAGAATCACCCTGGGGCCTTGTTGAAACAGATTGCTGAGCCCACCTTCGGAGTTTCTGATTCAGTAGGTCCAGGAACGGTCTGAAAACTGGCATTTCTAAAGGTTCCCAAGTGTTGCTGATGCTGCTATTTTGCAGCCCAGGCTTTGAGAACCAGCGCTCCACATGAATTGCTTGCTGGCTGACTTAGCAAGTCAAAGCATGCAAAACAGAAATGAGATTTTAACCATGCTCGTCTGACAATGGCCTTTTGTCTTTTGACTCCTACCTGGTTAATCTTCTGTTCCTGTTGGTTATGATCTCAGCAGCTGCTGTGCGGGTCTCATTTTAATTGTTGTGCCCCTTTGGAAGGTTTTTTTTTGTTTGTTTGTTTTTTTTTTTTTTTTTTTTTTTTTTACCAAATAATGCAGAGCTCAGAAGTCATGACCAATGTCATGGTCACTTAAACATGATTTGGAAGCAGGGCCATCCAGATTACTATTTTTACTCCTGAGACCATAGAGGAAACTGATTTTTTTAAAACGTAGTCTGTAAGAAACATAGTGACTGGGAGTTGACGACAGTAAGAAGCAAAGAGGCTATGATTTGTCTCAGCTCCCAGCAATTTGTTTTCAGAAGCCAGGACAACTACCTCCTGATTTCCATTATGCAACAGGATTGCAAATAGCACTCCACCATAGGCTTAATCAATGCGGGGTCACTAGCATCTCTTCTTCTCCCATGGTGGGAAAAAAGGTCTATTTATCCATTTAATTGATTTAATGCAGAATCTGGCAAAAGACGGAAGCATCTTTTGCAACAGTAACACTGGGAGGAACTTTCCCTACTCCTCAGCATTCTTGAAAATACAAGGATATGTTACAAACAATTGGTGAGATGAAGGAGCCTGGGCCAAGCTTTGTCCACAGACACCTTGATCTGTTCCCAGCATAAGGCCAGCCTCTTCAGGTTTCCTGCATTAGTTCCAGAATGCCAGCCAGCACCTGTGTTCAGGGATGGCCATCATGTTCCCAAAGGCTCTTCAAGGTTCCTGCTGAGCACTGGGAGGCTGGTTTCCCAGCTGTATTGGCTGGTGGGAGCTTCAAAGAAGCTTTGCTTACCTCTCCATCTCTCCCATTGCTCAGTGCCTCACATGGCCCTTCTGGCATATGCACATCACAACATTTTTACATTGTAAAACTCCAGTTCTGATTAATGCTTGCATTATTTGTTACCCTTTAAGGCTAAGTGTCTACATCATGACAATTCCATTTTTTAGCGTGCTCAGAATGTTTGTGCTGTGTTACCTTTAGAAAGAATGCTATGTCCTGCTTATGCAGAATTCTTATATATTTGAAACATAGATATGATCTTTGTTCTTATAATAGGTCATCTATTTAAATGATAGATTATTGTAATGACTTCTCTAGTAATACTCATATTCTTTTGAATAAAATAGATGAATGTGAATTGAATGAAGCAGGTCAGGCTCCATAGTCAGACTTGTTGCCTTCAAAATCTGATATAATGTTTATTATTTGTGTGATCATAAGCAGGAGGATTAATCTCCCTACAGCAGTTTGCTTATGTAGAAAAAGTTGACAGTCATCATACTTTCTTCAGGAGGTTTTTAACAATGCTAGCAAGACAAAAATGCGAATTCTGAAGCAAATCTCTGATCTCCAGGGAGCACTATAAATATCTGTTATGATGAAGCGGACAAAGAAGTTATCCAACACTATTAGGGGTTTTAGTGGTTCCTCTCATCAAGTTTCTCGGCCATTTGTATTGACCCTGTCTTGTGAGAGCAACAGATTAACATAAAGCCACCGGTCAAAAATGGAACAAACAATAGGCCAGTTGAATTTTGGCATACGGCATGGCTGCCCTGTGGCCAAGCTTTTCACTAGGACCTTTATGGTTCCATATCCAGCCAGGTGAGTTAAGAAAAGAGCTTATTGAAGTCTATATGGTAAGTCCTAAGAGTCACTTTACTTAAAAAAATAGCAAGCAAAGGGTATGATTAGGTGACCCAAAGGTAAACTTTGCTAAATTATAATGGCATTCATGTATTTGAACAGAAATTTCCCTTAGCATTCAGTTTTAGAAAAAAAAAGTCACCAACAAATCAAAAGAAAAACATTTTGGCTGGCCTGGACCTTCTTAGAACCCCGGGGACTTCTGGCAGGATTGTGGGTGAGGGTGAGCAGCGGATTAACCCTTGGCGTGGGTGGTAAAGCCAGTGTCATTTTGGATGTGATTCCTTTTTTTTAATTTAAAAATTTTAATTTTTTTTTTTTTTTGCTCTGTTTGGTGAGGTGACCTAAGGATTGGAATAGTCTCATGCTGAGCAATGATCCCCTTTCTTTGTTGAAGGAACAGCTTTTTTCTGTGTAATACTCATTCCTGCCAGCAGGTGCAGGCTTCATAAGTGACAGCCCCCAAACAATCCAGAGTCATCTTCCTCCTAGGACAGCCAGAAGGAAATGCTGAATATTAGATTTTCATTCATACTGCTGATATCTCATTCTATCTATTTAAATGGCAATATCTAAGTTAAACATTTATTATGCCCTGCAAAGTTGTTGTTCTGGTGAAATGCGTATAATTTAGTCAAATGAAGAAGACTTTCATAGAGACAGAGAATGTGTTTATACAATGCAGAGTTATCCGGACTGGCTAGAATGGACTGTGTAAGACAGAACACTATGCTAGGTAAGACCAAGTAATGGACAATAGTTCTTGGTGTAAGTGCTATGTTTCCATCCCACAGAGAAAAGTAGAGTATTATGGAGAATTGTGAGCATTTTAGCCATTTATTGTCCTTCTTTGACTTAATGGGCCAAACAGTCAATCAATTTACCAGTCTGTATTCATTGAGAAGCATACATCCTGCAGATAGATAAAGGGCGTACACCACTGTAAGCTACCCTGTTACTTCAAATCCTTCTGAAGAGACCCACTAGCTTGCAAAGTAACCGCGATCTGTGTAAGATATATAAGACTGTCATTAGGCAACATATGGGGTTCAGAAGAAAGTTTATTACTTGAGGAAGCCAAAGTTCTTAGGCAGGTTGTTTTAGTTAGTCCACACTGTTCAAAAGAATGCCAGAGACTGGGAGATGGTAAATGTTCTCTACTTCGTGACCCTTTGCGTCCTGAGAAGTTCTACGAAACCACAGGTACGGACGTACATAAAACAGGTATACAAATCAAACATCTAGGAAGTTTATTTTAAAATGACTCTTTGACGTATAATTTTGCATCATAAAAGATGAATGCAAATGTACATCGTGGGGAGATAGAGGTGTTTACTTGGTTTTACATAAAGAGTTAAGTCTTAAGGGAATATTTAACACTGTAGGATGCAGAATATCTTCAGTGCCTTTTGGAGTCGATTGATAATTTGTGGCTGTTGATGATGAATGGTACGAGTCACAGAAATATTTACTATGAGACATACAGAGGTGTGTTTACGGTCACCTCAGAAATTGTTGGAAAATATGTCCTAATCCCAAACCAAATTCATTAATTATTTTTTTAGAAAAATGAAACCCAAGCCAGCTACTGAAACAGTATTTGTGTATGTATGCCTGTAGTATATGTATGTGTATTTGTGTGTATGTGCATGGAGGTCAGAGGTCAATGCTGGGTGTCTTTATATACTGCTCTCTACCTTAATGTTTGAGATAGGGTCTTTTTTGAACATGGACCTGGATGTTAAGCCTCTGGGATCCTCCTGTCTTTACCTCCTGATAACTGGCATTCCAGGCATGTGCTTCCACACCCAACATTTTAAAACTTATTTATTTTTTTATGCAATATATTGTGGGCATATTCTTTCCCTCCTCCAAGTCCTCTCAGATTTCACCCTCCTTACCCAACTTCATATTTTTTCTCTCTCTTAAAACAAAACAAAACCAACACAAAACCAAAATACAAAAGCAATACCCCTGAAGATGAAAAAGCAAAAAACAAAAAACATGGAGCCTGTTTTGTATTGGCCAAGTATTCCTGAGCATGAAACGTGCTTTGCGGGGTGTGGTTGATGAACTCAGGGTCCTTTCCCAGCAGGCATCAGCTTCTTGCTTAGGGGCGGGACTTTGTACCCACTTTGTACCCTTTTCCATGCTGCACAACTTTTTTACGTGGGTGCTGTAGTTTGAACTTGAGTCTTCATGTTTGTTTGACAAGCGCTTTTATGTTAGAGCCATCTCTTCAGTCTCTCAAACAGAAATTTAAAACAAATGAACAAACAAGCAAAACCCCACAAACATTCTAACACAATAAATACAATCCAAAGATACACTAATTTGGTTACAGCATTTAAGAATCATGGCAGGAAAACATTAAAATTATCTTTTTCGTGGTTGATAAGAGCAGATGACTGTCTGTTCAGTAAAACGCTGCAGTTTATAACGCAGTTTCAAGTCTGAGCTGAGGTGCTTGAGGTTGGATGGTGGTAACTGTGCTGACGGAACGTGCACAACCAAGCGCAACTGTGACTTCAAAACCAAGGCGGCAAGGAAAGCTGCAACGGAGTAAGGTGGGTGCCTCCGGAAACACCTGGGGCTTTATTACATTTGATTTTGAATTAATTTCTGGCCTCTGCATGTTTAGAAACCTCTTACTGTGGCCGTATTTTTTTATAAACCCCGACATTCAGTTATATGATCCCTGTAGGGTTGTGACCCATAGATCCAGAGGCTATACCACAGAGTAGACAGTGTACATGGTGCTTATTTATTAAGGTGGGATATTTGACCCCCACGTCATGTGCGGTTCTCGGTGAAGACCTCTTTCCTGGTTTGTGGATTATTGCCTCCTCATTTTAATGGAACAGAAGGGCAGGAGTGACAGAGGTGGGGAGACGAGGGAGATGCCAAAACAACAATAAACCCCTCAAGCCAAAACTCTCTCCCCTCTTTCTTTTAAAAAATATAATTCTGTATTAATTCTTTGAGAATGTCATAATTAATATTTTGACCATATCCACTTCATATTCAGCCCCCAAGTCCTCCCGCATCCATGCGCTCCGCTCTACCCCTTCCACTTCAACCTGTTCCTTTCCCTCCCCCAGTTGTCTCAAAGCAGATGGTCTGGTCCATTGTCTGTCACAGTCCAGTCATAACCCTTACACTGAGGGTTAGAATCCCCAACTGTGAATGTGGGGAGCACACACATTCTGTTCACAACACAAGGCTTTGTAGGGAGGTGTGAGATTGGGTTGGGCTTACAGGAGTCCATAGGAGTGTGTACACTTAGGGGCCAGAGAAAAGGAAGGACCTTCCAAGCTTAAGAGACCCATAACCTTTGACCTGATGTCAGTTTATGCCAATCTGCAAGGAAGCAGAAATAACTGGACGCCTCTTTTCCTCTTCAGGCCATCTCCCTGCTGTAACAAAACTTTACTTGCCTTAAGAGTCTCCTAGGAAGATTAAAAGTGAAGCAGTTGGGGATATTATATGCCTTGCTCCCACTGAGCATGAAACTGGGGATTCCAGTTAAAATCCAAGCCAGTGGGCATGGAGCTTCAAGAGGGCAGAGTGCTGGGTCTTAGCAGGCCACGGGGTTTAAGGAAGGAGATATCAAACCCAGGAGACTCTCCCTCCCTTGTTCTTTGGAAGCTCATATAACCTAAAATGAAAACTTTTGTTTTCTTCATTTGCCATGTGAATATCATTACTGTTTGGGCTCTTCTCCCCAATCATAGTTACATAGCTCAAAGAGAAGCCAAATGCACTGTCAGCGAGTACATTTTACTTGTGTCCTGCAGGGCTCACCGCCTTTTCTGCCCTCTTCACTCCTGAGATTCATGGAATCCAATCCGCACGATTTCATCAGCTGGTCATAGCTCCCAGTAAGGCACCAGTAGTGTTCTGAGTGGAAAGCATTTAAAGTGTTGGGAAGCAGGATCTGAATTGGAACGGGCATAAATGATTATTTTTCTGGTTAAAGTTGCAGCTTTGCCCTGTAATTTCCACCCTCATAACCTCACCAATTGAAATGGGAGGTATTTAGTTGTCCTTGAAACCATAGGGATGGAATTTTAAATTCTTGGGGTTTTCATCCTTTTGCCTGAGAAAGGAAGATACTGTAAATCTCATTTAAAAAAGAGTTTGGATTTATTTCATTGATATTCACACAGCTGAAGCATTAGTGAGTTTGGCTGGTGCATAAATTAATATTTACAGGTAAAACCTTGCTGAAAATAAAATAGATTAAGTGGAGAATATTTTTCCCACAGCTTCCTTCTCCAACGGAATGAAATAACTCTGCACCATTCCTCTGCCTAATGCCCCATCTGTCAGCAGCACACTGATCTGAGCCTGCACCTCAGATCTCAGGAGGGTTTGGGCCATGGGTTTCATATGAAGCAGGGGCAGTGCTGTGCATGAGTTAGCACCCGCTGGGAGAATTGGCAGTTGGGAATTTAGACTTTTACCTTTAAATATTTTTCTGATTATAGGCCTCTAAAATGAACACCTGTATCATTGGATTCTAATCTCAGTCTCTGCTGATCAATATAATACATAGCACATAACACTTAAAAAAGATTAAATCAAGTATTTTAAAACACACGCTCTAGGATCAATGGATAAATATTATTTTAGCATATTTAAAGATTTCATGATGTTTAAGCTAATTATTAGTATTTTAGTTCACTGCAATAGTGAGAGTCTGGGTTTGGATGTATAATAAATACAAGACCTATAAGTAATGAGTACAAGCTTCGTGGTGGGAATTACCCCGAAGAATCTATGCCCATGCAGAAACTGGTTATCAGGAGGGTGCAGTTTTGCCTTGTGCTTTGCTTCAAATAACTCAGAGTTAAGTTCAGTGGAGTTTTATAGGTTCTAAATAACCTGGATCAGTCTCAGTATTTGAACACTGTGCCCAGTGACATCTGGAAGTTTTAAAAAGCTTGACACATAATAGAGATAAAAAGCCATTGTTTTTCTTAGCTTCCAAGTACTCAGAGCCATGAAATCTTGTCATTGTAATGTTAGAAGAAACATTTGAAATCTTCTTTTGTAATCTGGCACACAAATCAAAGTATATTCCAAGGGATCGGACATGGTGGTACTCACCTGTAACCCCAGCATTTAAAATGCAAAGCAGGGGTATAGGGTATTTGATGACAGCTTAGACCGTAGAGTGAGGCAAAACACAGCGCAACACACAACAACAAAACTTCACAAGTAGTCCGTGAACACCCCCCATAGGGGTAGGTTTGTCCATCTTGGGTCAAGCATAACTGTACCCAGCCCTGTTTCATGATGACCTCTTCATTGTCGAGCAGCCCGTCAGCTCCCCAAGGGCCCCTCCTGTCCCTAAGCCCCAAGTTCTCCAGCATTGATTCCACTGCCCCATCTGCTTCTGGTACCAGCGGCACCAGAGCTAGCATTGATTGACAGCATCCTCGGTGCCAGGCACAAAGCTAAACACTTAATGTACATAATCTTATTTGTTCCTCATCACAGCTGTCAGGTAAGCATGGCCTTGGATGAGGGAAAGACACTTATCTAAGGTTACTCAGAAGGCATATGGTCACTCCATATAAAACCTGGGTCTGATGGACTCATCAGTCTTAAACTATTGCTTTATACCACCTTTCTGCGGTATATTTTCCGATTTCCTGATGGTTTCCTTTATTTGACTATACTCCTGCTGTTACTTTAATCCAATTCTGCGTTAAATCCATTTTCCCCTGCCATTTTCTAAAAGCTTGCCTTTGAGAGAAGTTAAACTCTCCAGATGGGAGGTGTCAGCTCTGCAAGCCTCATATTCTCGGCGAGTAGGAGGCCGGAATGGTAGGTGGGCTGTTCAACAGATGCACAGTGGACAGCGGCCTCCATACAAGGATGGGAACTGACTGCCCGTACCCTTGGTGTGCCTGCCTCCCTGCTGGGTTGGTCACATCGCTCCCAGGAAATGTTGGGACACTTGTATTCTTTCAGCAGCACCAGTGGGGAGCTTCCCATTGTTCCAGATGTTTCCTGAGGACATTGGATGGGAAGAAGCTTGTATTATTGCAGATGGCCAGAGCAGTTTGTGCAGCAGGAAGCTTTCCATGGAAGGACTAGTCTATTCAAAATTCTTTTCTGAAGTTGATGGCAGGATGTGGTGAAATTACTTGAACTTCAAGAAAACACTAAAAACATCAAAATAAATGCATGTGTTTGCGCCTACTCCTTTCCCAAACTAAACTATTCCCCGTGACTGCATTTCCTGAGCATATGGGATAAAGTTCTAGATCAAATGGAGAGATGATAAAATGAGACTATTCATGTGAAGGTTCTTCCACTTTCTTCTTATTTCAGTAGAGTCTAGTCTTGAGTAGCTGGGCTCAAATGTTGAGACAAGGAATATACGACATTAACACTATCAGAAAAGCAAATCCTTCGTTTTTGCGTTTATGAGGAGAGGCCAGAGTTCAGCCCTCATTCTTGGCAGAAGAGGAGAATTGAGTTCTTTCAGCTTCTTTGGGGAGCAAACTTGGCTAGTACACCTGTTCATGTGGAATCCCAGCCCAGGAGGCCCGACTTGCTGCTGCTGCATTTCCCACCGCTGCTCCATGCCCCATCCTTCCTGTTAACCCATCTTGATCCTCCCTTCCAGCGCTTCATAAAACCACAATGTGTTTGGTTATGCCTTTACTTTGAGAACACTTTTGATCTTTTTAGAGTTCCATTAGATAAAACACCTTTTTATACCTTTTGTTTCCATGGTAATGGATTCCAGAACTGTTTTAGAAAATCGCTAGCTCTATGTGCCCATGGGAAGGCAGCACATTATGGATTAATACAGTAAATACCAACCTATCTGTACAGGGAACACAAGGCTGATAGAAGCACTTAGAAGACTCATGAAGTAATGGAGTTGTGTGCGTGCACATGTGTGTGTGTTCGTGCACATTCCTGCCTTCCGCCTTCCGCCTCCCTTTCTCCCCTCTCTCTGTCTCTCATCTCTCTCTCTGCATGTGTCTGTACATGTTTTAAAATTGTAATCAGGGGAATTTGGAAACCAAGTCCTACATTGCAGGCAAATAGCTTGTGATCTTTAGTAGGACATTTAGTATTCATTTGTCAGCTCAAGGCAGAAAGAGCAAAATTAACTTGAGTTAATTTCAAGTTTAATACAATATAAGAAGCCATGGAAGCCCCCCATTATGACTTTTGTACAATTTTCTTTCATTTTCACAAGTACTATTTTTGTTTCTAAGAGTTTAAACAGGACAGGAAAAGCTTTTTTTTTTCTTTCTAGTTTTTACCTTTTTTTTTCTGGAAGGAAAAATATTTTCCTAATCCTTGGGAATTCTTTAAGAATCTGGGGACATAGATCAGAACACAGCAGCATAGTCTGGTAAGAGAGAATTGAATAAATACAAAATAGAGCTTTCCTAGGAAAAACAGAACGACTGTTTCCAAATGTTTTAGGCTGCTGAGAAAGTCACGTTCAGACATCCCCCCCTTTCTATTTTGTTGTCTCTGATATTTGTCCCCTGAAGATTTTTTTTGTCATATCATGGATCAGAGCAAGGCACAGGGGTGGAGAGAAGTGAAAGAGCAGACAGGAGGGGAAAGGATTAGAGGTTGGAAGGAAGAGGGCAGGAGAATGCTAGCTTCATTGTCCTTATTTGTAGAGATGCAGTGAACCAAAGCCTCATTTCTGCTAATGTAGATTTTAATATTTTAAATTGCCAGCGTTAATTTTAATAATATTAAGATGCTTTTATGTTGAAATGACTAAAGTTACTTTCAAAATAATGACATTCTAAGTATTGTCAAGATTGCCTTTTCCTGTAAAATATTTTATAATTGTTTATCTCTCTCTCCTCTCTTTCCTCTCTCTCTTTCTCTTTCTCTCTCTCCGTTCTTTCATTCATTTCACTTTGTGGGTTCTGGGGACTGAACTCAAGAGTTCAGGCTTGGCTGCGAGCACCTTCATCTGCACCTTCATCTGCAGAGCCATCTTTCTGGCCCTGGTTTTTCTTTTTCATGCCTTAAGTAGAAAAACGTTCAACAGCTATAGTGCAATGTTTTCCAAGTGTCCTTCTAGGAGGCACAAAATTGAAGGGCCAGAAACACAAGGCTAGCACACTGTATAAAATGATTTCTTGTAAGACCTGGGGGAACCACACCTGCCTGGAAAGTTTCAGTACTTATGTTTCCAATAAAATTTTTAAAAAGGCTGTTCATTTCAGTACTCGGTACTCATTTTCATCTTCATATTCTTTGGTTTTAAAATACCTGCTAACCTGTTTTCTCTGTGCTATAGAGCTTTCGCTAAACCTGTCTCTGGAGCAGGGAGGACACTGCTTCAAATAGTTGCACTCACTGCTTCTCCTTGCTCCATCCACACTGGAGCTTTATGGAAACCTCCCTTGTTCTGTTTCCCCATTAGCACCGGTTACACCCCAAGGAGGACTGTAGACTGTAACCAGAATGTGAATAAAGCACCTCCTCCCAGAGAGAGCAGCCTCTAAGCAGAAGGTTAACGAAGGCTCAAGTCCTGGCAAGAAGCTCTTTGGGTACACTGGCAGGTCAGCCTGTGTACTTCAGAAGTGCTTTTTAGGGAGAGCAGGACAAACTTTGCCAACTACCATTACACCCAAAACAGGACTCAGGGGGTGGAGACTCCTGGGATCTCCTGGAAGACCCCTTGTTGTACCCCAGACACTTCCTCAGACCAACAGAGGTACCTTGCTTCCCCTAGAAGAAGGTCCAGCTTGTACTAGAGTGGCTCTGGTATAAAGGAAGACACCTCTACCTCCATTCATTATTTCTTCTCTCCACTGCTTGTTTTCCTCTAGGTAATTTGAGCTTTTTATAGAATTCCATTTTGACTTACCTATAATGTTTTAGAGTGTATTCCTTTACATAGCCTTTTATACACACATGAACATAATTTATCACGGTCTACTGGTGCCATTTTGTTAGTTCCAACAAAGTACAGGAGCTTACCTCTTAACATCTGTTCTCTTTTGTAACATCCTTGTGCTGTTTCCCCTGTGTGCTCTGAGAAGCACATGAGGTGGTGCTATGCCTTTTGCTTTAATCATTAAATAAATTTGGAAAACTCAAGAGAAGTAAATTCTATCATATTTACCCACATTTTTACTCTTTTATCCTTCCTTCCTGAGAGCTTGACTTTTTTTCTTTTCTTTTTGCTCAAGGAATGTCTTTAGCTCAAAGTATGTCTGCTAATGACAGCGTGGCTTAGTTCTCCTTCACCTGTGTAGAGCATCCTTGAGGAGTATTTTCTGTGGATATAGAATTCTGATTGACAGGTCTGTGCTTTCAGCATTTGAAAAACATTGATCCACTTCCTTTGAGCTTTCTCTTTCTGAGAAATTCTTTGCCCTGTAATGTCCCCCCCCCCCAAGTAAGTGATGTGCTGTTTCTCTCTGGCTTGGTTCCTCATCGTCACTGTGCCTATAATGTGTCTCGGTGTGATGCTCTTTGGGTTTGTCTGTTAACACTTATCAGATTCTTTGTTCTGCTTTTGGCCAACTTTGGAAAGTTTTTAGCCATCATATCTGCTGATTCTTTTATTTTCTGCTCCTTGTGGGAGTCAGCTGACTTACATTTTAGTTCTTTTATCGTCCCAAAAGTCTTTGAAGTGCTATTCATTTCCCTCCACCCTAGTGTGATTAATCATTATTGTTTAGCTTAGGTTGTTTTTAATTCTATCCCGACAGTCATGGACTCCTTTATCTAACTGTTCTGGAGTTCATCTAGGGAGTTCTAAACTTTCTATTTGGTTCTTCTATCTTGATTTTCTTTGCTAACTTCCTATTCTTTGCCAGTTGTTTGAAGGCACCTTCCACACTGATGGCTGTTCCCCTGCCCCCAAGTGTTGCTCTTTGGAGTTGGCAGTGCTCTGGTTTGAGGAGCAGCAGGGCTTTGTAACCCTTCCTATGTGCCTTTTGACGCCACCTGGGCCTCTGGGACACCACCCCACCGTACAGTGGTGGTGACTCTTACTCTCCCTACACCCTGACACCATCCCCCTGAAGCGTTGCTCCCCAGATGTGGTGAAAGCCCAGCTTCCACACTTAGCTCTCTCTGAGGGAACCATATGGTGGGGTTGCTGCTCACCTTTGTACAGTCTCGGCTCCCCACTGTGTGTGTGTGCATGTGTGTGCGTGTATATGTGACTGCAGTTCTTCTATGGTGTTTGGCTCCAGTAGAGGGTCTACTGTCTAAGTTTTTACTATCTAAAAGGGTCTAGCCTGTTCACTTCCCAGTTCTTTGGATAAACTCAGGAGGCATTCTTGTTTCTTTGGTTTTGGTCTATGCCCTCTGGCACATCCAGGTCCTGGCCTCTTCAGGATGAATGAAGACATAAATGGGAGCCTTAGGGTTTCTGCTCTTGTAATAAAGCACCACAGCCAAGAACAATGAGAGAAGAAAAGGGGTTGTTCTAGCTTACCATTCTCAGGTCACAGTCTGTCACTGGGGGAAGACAGGGCAGGAACTCACAGCAAGGCTCCATAGCAGGAGCTAAAGCAGAGGTCATGGAGGAGTGTGGCTTCCTGGCTGGATTAGCATGCCTTCTGGGTACAGGGGCCCAGAGGGGGCACCACCCAGTGGGTGGGGCCTCCACATCAATCATTAATCAGGTAAATGCCCCTACGCCGAAGACTTGCCTACTGGCAATGTGATGGGTGCATTTTTTTCCAATTAAGGTTTCTCTTCATAGATAACTAAATTGTGTCAAAAAAGAAAAACAAAAAACAAAATAAAACCTAGCCAGGACAATGGCAAAACAACAACAGCAACCATATTCAGAAGTAATACGGAGAAAGAAGAAAACCCAGGAACTTTAGTAGCATATCATTCCTTCCGTCGAGAGGTCACTAAACTGCTTAACTTATCTGTTCACCTCTCAGCATCAATGTGGGATGCAGTGCGCAGACTTTAATTGCACCCATGAGATTGACAGGGAAGAGCCTGTTTATTCTATGTTCTGTCAAAGCCTCTTTGCACCTTTGTCTTCCTATATTCTACATGTCCTCTGTATTGTGCCCCTTTCAAGGTCAGAGGAATTGATGTACTTTCAAGAACACTCAGTTACTCTTGCAGGAATCCTCACTTGGACTGGAAATAGTTGCAGTGCAGAACCGTTTCTTGCACTAGCAAAAGAGCAATGATGACGTGGCACATTTGCATGCTCCATCCAATCCTAGGTTCAAGTCCTGTTTTTCATTGTATATTTGTTACTCAACCTTGATCTGGTTTTTAACTCTTTAATCCGTGCTTTCCTATGTGGTGACTCGGGAGTGGCATACTTCTTGTGTCTCAAACATGTTAATTTCCATAAACATAGTTATGATTGCTCTAATGCGGATTATAAGCTCACCAGATGGTTAGTTCACAGTCTGATCTATACTAGGAGAGAAAGCATTTCTAACTATTTTCTAGGATGCTGTTCTGTACAAAAAGCTATCATCAGACAGCGATTACCAGGAACCAGCTCCCGATACCATACTGTGCCTCCGGAGGAGAGTATTTGATGTGACATTCCTTTGATGGAAGTCTATAGACTTAGTTAAAAGGTTTTGTAGTATAAGAAGCCAGTTAAAGGATTCTTCAGGATGTTTCTCTGTTTCCCAAGAAAGACTGTAAGAGTGAGTATGTTAGGGACTATTCTGGCACTGGAAACCTTAGCTTTAATCAGTCTCAGACGTCAAAATATCTTTGAGGTCCTTACAACAAATCAATGTGAGGGTGGAAGGCTTAAAAAAGAGGATACTGGCATTTTTCCCTTGGGGAGTAGTAGAGGTCTCAGCTGGAAAGGAGATGAGGGCTATTCCTGACTGGGCTTCAAGATACATACTAATGGGGGTCCTTTGGTCACTCTGGGCTTGAGCCAATGTGCCAGCTTGAAACACTCAGAGAACCTGTTAGGTCAAGTTCTCTAGAAGTACCTAGCACCTAGGTAGGATATTTATTAACGAGCATTTCCAGGAGAAGGGATGTAGTTTCAGGCGAAGTCCAGCCTCAGCATATCCTGGGGTAGTAATCACTCTGCATCGAGGCAAAGAAGGAGGCATTTTACACCCCTGCATCCTGAGCTATGAACAACATCGAGGCAGACACCTTCCAGAAGAAGGAGGTTAAGAAGTTTAGTAGCCAGTCTGTCACTCCCCGGCTTGTATGGGGGAGGGTCAAAGAGTCAGCCATCAAATTCATGACTGAAACAGTCCCTGTCTCCCTCACTAGGGTCTTCAGTCCGACAACGAGCTATCATGGTCCCCATCTGAGCGGGGGTTCCAGGCCACATCCACACATGGTCCTTGATAGTAGAAACCGTCTCATACAAGACCCCTGTGCCCTGCTCAGTTTGGTCTTTGTCTGGCTAGATCCCAGGGGAGGACATTGAAGCCAGCCCTGAGGAGACAGGATGAGCTGGGGTTGGATGGAAGGGAAGGAGGTCCTCCCCTGTTGGTGGACTTGGAGGGGGCGGGGAGGAGGGAGATGAGGGAGGGAGTGGGAGGGTGGGAGGGAATGAGGGAGGAGGCTACACCTGGGATGCAAAGTACCTAACCTGTGATTGATATAAAAATAAATAAATTAAAAAAAAAGAAGCTTAGTAGCTTGGAGACTGACGGTAACGGAGGTAGTTCACATTGAAATCTGATTCTTAGAAGTGGATTCTAGTGGGAGCTAAGTCTTCCTCTTCCTTTTCTGCTTAGAAGTTTAAAAAATGTTTTCAGCATCTGAGCTTCTGCTTCTGTATTCTGTTACCTTCCCCCTTGGTTTTCATATTATTGATCTAGTAAGAGACCCATCCTTTCCTTTTACAAGTTGATTGCATGCTGACAACGTTTTTTTAAATAATTTTTGGCTCAATAGTGCAGATTGTACCATATCAGGATGATGCAGATTTTTTCATATTCTCATATGTGCCCTTGGGTAGAGACTCAAGCGTACTCTAGGGAGTAGTATGAACAGGTGAGGTTTGGTAGGTGGATTAAAACCATAGCAGTGTCAGTCCTGGGACCCTCTGAGGACATTTCCTGCATCAAGGATAGGAGCTACTAATGAGAACATGCCTTGTTATCTATGCCGCATGTTATCTACACGTGTGGCTGATGTTTCAGGCTCTTACCTGAAACAGCTGCAGAGATTCACTGCTGGTATCTGAGACTTGTTTGGTGTTTCATGAGCCTAGAGGCCAACATTAATCAAACTAGTCTCCCTGAGTGAGTCTCCCTTCAGTGCACTGGCTTACAGCACCATCACCATCCTCAAACTTCAGCTCCTCCTCTGTGCCCCCTTTCAGGCCAGAGATCCTGCCTTGAGGAGCTGAACCAAATCAACAGGCTTTGAAGTAGGTTGTGGAAGAAATATTGAGCAGGCTTCCCTGCCTCGCCCCCAAGTGTGGTTAGCAGGCTTTCCCCGTCCCAGGTATGGTTAACTTTCATCAGAAGCCAAGTGTTTCTTGCTTGAAAGAGGACGTTTCTGAGGAGTTTCCAAGCTTGTTTCATTTATTAATAGAGCGATTGCATTCTTACGAGACCATGCTTTAGTGTATTTGAAAGGTGAAAAATCCGAGCCTGGTGCGGCCAGGGAGAAGTCCTGCTAAGCAGGGGAGCTTCTTACAGGCTTGGTAAGTTGGGGTGGGTCATGCTGAGACTGGGTGTTGCTCAGTGAGTTGACTTCTTAGAAAGAAAGTCCCCTTGCATGATTGATTGGCAGATCTGTGGTCTGCCAGGGCTTACATTTTACGTGCCCGTCCCTCACTCCCACCTCAGCTTCCATTCCTTTACCCTGCCTACTGGGGAGAAGCTTTGGGATGAATCCATGTGCTTGGCTGCATCAAAGGATGTCAGTGGGGCTAATGTGACGATGCCGCTTTTCCCTGTCTCCTTTACCCCATTGTACCCTTGAATTATCTATGGCTGCAAATAGTGACTTGTTTAAAATTTTATGTTCAACTCCAAAAATAGTTTTATTTGGAGAGAAAAATTAAAAATTTTAGCACACCCTTAAGATTTAGTAGAAATATGACTTATAGAGTAAATTCTTATCACAAAGGCAAAAAAGTTCTTCATTGTGCCTCTATGTGACAATGTTGAAGTCTCAGCTGACATTCTCAGGATGTAGCTTCCTTCCTTGGCAGAGATGTCATCTGGACAGATATCGCCATTTGCTGCTAATGATGATTGATGTTAGTTCAAAAAGTTCTTCTGTGTCAAGAGGGCATTTGGGAAGCGGCCTGTAAAGAGCGCTTCTCAGCATGAGGAAGCATTTGTTATCACTCAAGCTTTGAAGCAGCAACACATTGCGGTTCTTGGCATAACGAGAGGCAGGCTTCAGGAGTTACTGCTGCACCCAAGTCGTACCTGCCAAACAAGAAAGACAAACTATATTGAGGATTAAAGGACGGAATCCCTTTGTGTCTCAGAGCCGCAGAACTGAAAGGTTCATAATGACAGATTGGGCCATTAGGAGGCATGAAAGCAAAAGCAGAAGCCAGGCTGAGAATGTTCTGGGCTAGAAAAAAGTTGATGCCCTTTGAACATTTGGGTTCAAATAATGTACCATCCTTTTTTCTCCAAAGACAACAGTAATGACCCAGTGGTGTGGGACATGTGCTGTTTTCCAGTGGTGTGGACTTGTTTTCCAACAGAGAAGATAGACTCTCTTCAGTGATGTCTTCTTGTGCTAGCCAGAGATCTCCTGTGGGAGTAGTGACAGGCTGGAGTGCTTGGTGGAGAGGAGGTGTAATAGGGGATGGTGAATGCATGCTGGATGCTTTGCATTGAACAAGTCTCAATCTCAGCTCCTGGCCTACATCACTTCCATCATTTCTCACACATAACCCTGTGAGGTGGGGATGTACCTAATTTCCACCTAACAAATGAGGCCAGTGAGACTTAAGGAGGCCAAAGAAAGTTCAGAAGGCTGTACAGATACTAAATGGTGCAGTAAAGTTTGACCTCCCTGAGTTTGGTACCCAGGCCCAAGTTCTGAAGTGTGAAGAACTCTGTCATGCTAAGGTTTAGTTATGGTTGGAAACATCCATCCAGGAGCCAGAGGAACAAGGGCTGGGATGCTGTCTTCCTATAGTGGACTGCTGTGTGAGCTTGGGAAAGTTTCTTAAAGCTGTTGAGCAAAGACGAGAGAGAGAGAGAGACCATTTCTGTCTTTAGTATTTTGTTTATTATTTTTCTTCTGCCCCAGATCAAGAGCAAAGCTTCTCCACTTGAGGACTCATATGAAGGAACCTCTTTTTTTTTAATGAGTCCGTAATATTTAGTATCATAGTTCTTATATTTTTTGCCTTTCTTTTATTTATTTTTTATTAGTTACATTTTATTAACTTTGTATCCCAGCTGTATCCCTCTCCCTCATTCTCTTCCAATCCCACCCTCCCTTTCTCATCTCCTCCCTGCCCCTTTCCAAGTCCACTGATAGGGGAGGACCTCCTGCCCTTCCATCTGACCCTGTTTTAGCAGGTATCTTCAAGACTGGCTGCAAAGTCCTCCTCTGTGGCCTAGCAGGGTTGTTCCTCCCTTGGGGGGTGGGGAGGTCAGAGAGCCTGCCGTTGAGTTCATGTCAGAAATAGTCCCTGTTCCCCTTACTAGGGTAACCACTTGGATACTGAGCTACCATGGGCTACATCCGAGTAGAGGTTCTAGGTTATATCCATACATGGTCCTTGGTTGGAGAAACAGTCTCAAAAAAGACCCCTGTTCTCAGATATATTTGGTCCTTGTCCTCTCTAGGTCATATTAACTTTCCCTTTCTTTCATATGATTCCCTGCACTCTGCGGAAAGTTTGGCTATGAGTCTCAGTATCTGCTTTGATACACTGCTAGGTAGAGTCTTTCAGAGGCCCTCTGTGGTAGGACCCTGTCCTGTTACTTGTTTTCTCCTACATCCAATGCCCATTCCATTTGTCTAAGTGAGGACTGGTCACCTTACCCCAGGTCCTCTTTCTTGTTTATCTTCTTTAGGTGTATAGATTTCATTATGTTTATCATATCTTTTAGGTCTAAATAAATACCATGTGTGTCTTTCTCCTTCTGGATACCTCACTCAGAATGATATTTTCTAGATCCCACCATTTGCCTGTAAATTTCCTGATTTCCTTGTTTTTAATTGCTGAGTAGTATTCCACTGTATAAAAATACCACAATTACTGTATCCATTCCTCCATTGATGGACATCTGGTTTGTTTCCAGGTTCTGGCTATTACAAATAAAGCTGCTACAAACATGGTTGAGCAAATGTCCTTGTTATGTACTTGAGCATCTTTTGGATATATGGCTAGGAGTGGTATAGCTTGATCTTGAGAAAGCACTATTCCTAACTGTCTGAGAAAGCACCAGATTGATTTCCAAAGCAGTTGTACCAGTTTACATTCCCACCAGCAGTGGAGGAGGGTTCTCCTATGAAGGAACCTCTTGAGTATTGTTAGTGTTTATAAGGAAGATTTCTGGGCCCCACTCAAGAGGGATTTTAATTGAGTGGGTCTGAGGAGTAGTGGTTGGCTACATTTAGGAGCCTGAACTTTAATCAGGGGCTCTAAGTGAAACGGAGTGAGTGGTTATCCCATTTCACACCGAGGGTCCCTGTAATGTGGGAATTACAGACCTAAGGCAGTTGCCCCTGCACTGGTCCACCCTGGCCAGGCCAGATCTTCATCAGGTGTCCCATACACTGCTTTACAAACAACCTGACTTAAAACTATATTTTGTAATTGATTTATTCATTTCATCATATGATGAAGCAGAACACAGACAAGCTGTAGATTCTTTCTCTTAATCACTAGCAAATATAAGCCAGCAAAACATGTAGTTACTGTAAGTAGCTGGTGAATTTCAGGGTTTCAGTGCTGGCTGATGCAGTCCAGAGAACCTAAGGGGCTTCAGGGCTTTAGAGATCCATGGCTTTGCTTCCTTCTGATATTATAGAGGATGAGCTAGAGGGCCCAAGGACAGATCTGCTGAAATGTGACATGATCAGTCCCTGTTTGGACATGTAGCCACCTCTGGACAAGGGACCCAAACTTGAATCATTTGGAAAACTCTGCATTCTTCAAATTCACACTGAGAATCTAAGGAAGAAGACTGCATGCATGCTGGGGTTTCATAAGCTCATTCTTGTCTGAAAACATTGTCCCAAATGGCCATCAGTAAGTGCAGCCCTCTTTCACACCAAGATCTCCCAAGCTTGGTTCCAGTAGTGTCCAGGATTTCCCCTCTGGCTATGGCAGTAGCCAGTGGCATTTTTGCACATATGGAATCTCTCTCTTTCTTTCTCTCTTCTTGAGATGCAGTTAAGGGATCTAAGAAGAACTCTTTTTTTTTATCATACATACTTGCAGACACCACTGACTATTTATTTGTCTATAGCAACAGAGCACTTGATTTAAATGGCAACAGCATTTGTAGAATAAAGAGAAATGTGACCACCATAAATGAGGAAATACTTAAATAACTAAGCAGTTCAGATAGTAATACGGATGCTAAAGAAAGGAAAACATGGATGATGTCATAAAATGCCATGGTTGGGAGAAGTCATTTTGGCCAAATTACCAGGGAAGGGCAGCTTTCGAAGCATCTCATTTGATCTGAGACCCAGATCATAAAATGTGGGATCCATGGAAATATCAGAGAAAAGAGAATTCTAGATATAGGGCAAAGTATATGCAGAAAAGCTTAAACAAGTATTAACAGAAAGAGTGGATTGTAAACAGGCCTGTTGTAAAACAAGGATGAGTCTGGATTGTAGTGCAGCCGAGGAGGTAGGAAGCTCTTGGAAATACTTACACAGGAAAACCGCGTGGTGTGACTCATGTCTTACAGGTTTGCTTTATTCACTGAGCCAGGACTTGTTTCAGATTCTCAGCACAATGCTCTGTTGACCTCTTCCTGTCAGTCAGTTTGCATTTCTTGAAGAAAACATTTTAAATACTTTCTCGCTACGCTGTGTGAGAGCCAAGTTCATGTTCTAATCACTTTTCTAGGCTTTGCATTTTGTCCCTGGTTAAAGAATAAGCGCTTGGTTATTCTGTATAGCGCTAAATGGATTCTGTATTGTTGTTCCTTTGGAATAAAACAGGACAGTCCTTTTCCTGTTCAGTGACTTTTTAGCTAGTGGTGTGTGCTAGCATGTTGTGAATGAGAGTTAGTTGACATTCCAGCTTAGTTTGCCCCATTTTGTTGCTCTGGAAAATTATGTGTAGTTAAGCTAAGAGGTGACAGAGTAAACAGGTGCAGAAATAATTGCCTTACCAACATCTAAACAGCAGGCAGAGCCTGGCAAGTGTCTGCTCTGGCATGCTGACAGTGGATGGTGAGACTGTCTTTCATAGAGGTGTGGGTATGTTGGGTATCACACAGAAAGTAACCCTTTCAATGTCTAAATCAATCTATATATTGCAAACTAAATACACAGGTGATAAAAAATGGAGGGAGAGTTGGCATCAGGGTGATGAGCAAGCAGCTAAGCTATAGGTCGCCTTGCAGGATGAAGGTGTGTGTGGACCACAGAGCCCTAGGCTTTAAGTGTGGCACAGTAGGAGATAAGTAGGTAAGTGTGCTAGGGAGGGAACCAGGGACTGAGCACTGAGAGGTTGGCACAATTGGTAAGGGGCCCGCAAAACCAAGAAACCCTGGAGATGTGTGTTTTTAGTGAAAATGGACTTAGTTAAAAAAAATCTATCTAGCAAAGAAATTTGTTATTGTGAAAATTGCCCAGCTTTTGCTGAGAATTGGGAAAAAAGAAGAGTCTGACTTAAGAATGCAGACCTCATGAGGGGCTGGGGCTTGAATTTACATTCTTTGTGTATGCTGTCCAGGAAAACTCAAGGGATCAATTAATTAAGCTGGCTGTGGTGGACGAGAGACTAAGCAAGGCTGGTAGAATCAGAAGTGAATCCTCTCTAGAGGGGCCTGCCCCAAACTGGGGCTCTTCAGGAGTCTCACAGATTAAAATCAGCCACATGTGAGTTCACAGCAAACAGCTGCACATTGCATGTGATAAACAAGCATCAGCAGAAACAACAGCAGATCGACATGTCCCAAGAACTAAAGGATGAGGGCCATCAGGGGTCAGAATAGACATGAGGTGGGTCCTTCAAGTGGGCAGTAAAGTTACAGATGGAATTGAAAGCCTGAGCTGGAAACAAAGGCAATTTAAAATAACTAGGCGTTTCATTTGAAAATGGAACAAGAATAAAATTCTAAAAATAGAGACTATTATATTTGAAATAAAACCCAAAAGAGAAGAAAAATGGGCTTTAACCTTCCAATATTTGGAAAAAATCATTTATGTGAATTTGAGTATATGACATTGTCAGAAAGTGATATGTACAGAAAAATATAAGAGTAATAACTATGTCATGGTGAATTCCCAAAAGTTATTGTGCCATAGAAGCAGTGTCCAATTAAAAAGACAATTAAAAGAACCTTAGAAGCTTTCTTCCTGTCCCTCTGTAAGGACAGACTACGGATTTGAATTCTAATACCATGTTAGTTTTGTCCATTTAAAAACATCTTATGCATAAATTTATATTATATGTACTCTTTTATTCATGACACTTGGCTCTTAATATTTAACTATTATAAGAAGTAAAATAATTCATATTTTATAAATAAGTGTAATTTTCTTACTTAAGATATTATATGAACATATAATGAGTTAATCACTTCTGCAGCCAAGGAGTATTGGTATTTTCAGTTGTCTATTTTCACCCATTAGGCTTTTCCTTGGGAATAAGATTTCTGGTTGCAGAGCAGGCATATGTTTATTCGGCATTTGTAGAAACTTAGCTGAAATTTTGTACAGGAACTCAGTAAACAACAATATACTAAAATCATTGGTTGAAACAGCCAAGCATGGTGGCACAAGCCTTTAATAACAGGACCCGGGAGGCACAGGAAGGTGGATTTCTGTGAGTTCTAGGCTAGCTTGCTCTATGTAGTGAGTTTCAGGCTGGCCAGTAAGACTGTCTCAGAAAACAAATAAACAAAAACCGACCAACCAACCAAAACAAAGCAAAAAGCCACAAACAAACGAGCAATCCTTAACGTTAAAACAAGCATAACAAAACCAGATAGGATGGATGGGTGGACAGTAGTAAGACCCAGTGAGGAAAATCATTGACCTGGAAGACAAATATGAGAAGGTGGCCAGAAAGTATCCCAGAAAGACAACAGGATTAACAGAGCTGTAGGAAGAAACAGATTAAAATGATGAGACTCATCTTGAAGAAGACCCAGTAGAACTGAAGAGAGCCCAATTCAACTCACCCAAGTCAACGTTAGGTAACAGAAACATAACATGAATCATGCATGTAATTTAAACATTCCAGTATTTAAGTTTTATTTAACATATTATATTTTAACAGTGATATACAAATCTTTAGATACTATGCATTCATTTTATTCTTAATTAGTCATCTGCTTTATCAAAACAAGTTTTAAAATCTTTATTCTTTTTATGTGTATGGGTGTACATATGCTTGGATTTATGTACATGCAAGAGCCTGTGGCTGCCCAAAGGGGACATTTAATTCCCTGGACTGGAGCGACAAACTGTTGTGAGCCTCATGTTCATGCTGATAACTGAGTCCTTGCATTCTGCAAAAGTAGTGAGGACTCTTAACGATTGAGCTATCACTCTACCTCTAAAAGAGTTAAAACATTTTTATAGTTAGGGTATACTCATATGTAAAATGGTTTGTGTTTCAAAAAAGAAAATATGATCACATGAATGTTTTCCAGTTATTTCAAGATCAATAATCATGAATTATTCTTCTTTAGTTAATTTTTAGCTTTAAAATTACTATTATTAAAATCTAATTGCATCACTTCCCTCTGTCTTAGTGATGGTTTTATTGCTGTGAAAAGACACTATGACCACGACAACTCTTATAAGAGAAAATATTTAATTTGGGATGGCTTACAGTTCAGAGGTTTGGTCCATTCTTGTCATGGCAGGAAACATGGCGGCCTGCGGGCAGACACAGTGCTGGAGAGGAGATTACGCTCGGATCTTCAGGACGCAGGAAGAGAGTGCCACCCTGGGCATGACTTGAACATCTAATACCTCAAAGCCCACCCCCAGTGACACTCTTCCTCCAACAAGGCCACACCTCTTAGTAGCACCACTCACTATGGGCTATGGGGGCCAATTTTATCCAAACCACCACACCTTTCTTCTGTTTTCTGCCTCCAACACCCTCCATTCTCTCGGTCATGCCCTCTCAAGTTGAACTCTTTTTCTTTGATTATTTTTGATATATATAAAAAATTTCTTTGATCATTTTTGTTACACACACACACACACATATATATATATATATATACAAACCCACAAGATATATACATATATATGTCCAAATATATAAATACAACCCACTGAGTCTGTTTTTGTTGTTTATGCATATATAATTGAAATCTTGTAAAAATGGTTTTATTAATATTGTTTGCACTTAAACTTATAAACTTAAATATTCTTTATATTAATAAACATTTAACATTGGCAGTTGCCTTCTAAGTGACTATGTGGTATTGTATCCACTAGCTGTCTGATATGCATAAAATATTAGCTCCCCTGCTAGGTGGAACTTTCTGAGCCCCTCTCATCCATGCTGGGAGTTTGACTGGCTTGATCTTGCACAGGCAGTCACAGTTGGCTGTGTTCATGTGTACAGCAGCTCTCTCAGGCCTCATGAACACTGTGCCACAGCAGATGTCCACTACCTCTGGCTTTTACACTCTTTCTGCCCTCTTCTGTCTTGGGGATAATTGTCCAAGTGAGAACACACTCCAAAGATAAAACACTCTTTCACCCATACTAAGCCTTTACATTTTAGTGATTTTATGAGTACTATGCATTTCAGTTTAGACAAGCCATATTTTAAGAGCTCAATGGCCATGGATGGCTGGTGGCTACCATATTCGCTCAGGGTAAACTGGGAAAGCTCTATGAAGGTAGAGAAATGAAAGGAAGGCCGTTAGATAGTGTGGGAAATGAGCCAGTTACCGTAGCGGGTTTTGTCGTGGAGGTTGCAGGAATGTTGGTTAGTGAATCGCCGCTGTGCAGCATCCAGCTTTGGGTTTCTGCTCATTCACATCCTCTCTATAGTTGTGATATCCTTCAATGTCCAGTGCATGATACAATCACAGCAGTTGAGTAGTTCAGAGAAGCAGTAAATAATAGCTTAGAGGAGAAGTAAATCATATCTTTTGAATTACACAGGGACTTGGGAACTCCAAATTTAATTATCCTCATTCAAATTTGACCAGAAGCCTAAGGTGAGCTTTTCTGACATATGTATCAAAGTTCACTGCATGCGTTAATAGAAGCAGGCAGGTTAAAAGTGGTTTCCATTTCTTTGGCTGTAATGTTATGAAAACTTGACAACAAATAGAAGTAGGTCTGGGTTTCATGTCTCAGTTAAAAGATAGTGCCATGTCCTAGTGTGCTCACACAACACAAAGGATACATTATTGGGCTCTGGATCAAATACCATATAAACTTGACCTGAATAACCTCAGACTTCCTGGAAAATTCTATGTTTGAGTAAAATACGTGACTGTAGGCAGTTGGTTCTCCTTTGCAACAGCCTTGGAAGCAGTGAAGCAAGGCTCCCGAGGCTCTGCCTCGCTTCTGCTGTTTGAAAGGTAGTAATAAAATCGAAAATGTATTTTTGTCCTTAGAAAAACCTCCAAACGCTGTATTTATTTCTGCAAAGATAACACTTTCAACGCTTGTG
>CM053763.1:23300156-23324543 GCA_028658305.1 Pachyuromys duprasi
TTTGGGGGACTTAAGTTCCAACGTACATATTTTAGATTTGATTTTTATTTTTAATTATGTTGATATATGTGTGTCTGAACACATGAGTACAATGTCCCCAGAGGCCAGAAGAGGCTGCCATATCTCACGGAGCTAGAGTTACAGGCAACTGTGAGCCAAGAGATGTGGGTGCCAGACTGGACTTGTAACCATCTCGTCATCTTCCCCCCGCCCAGAATAAAATGCATAACACACACACTTCAAAGGGACAGTAACGTGTGTGCCACGCACCTGTTCTAGAATGTTTTATGTTTGAAGTTGGCTTCGGAAGTTTTGAAACCGTCTCAGACTACTGTATTACTTATGCTAAGCTGATACCTCACAGAAGACGTGAAAGCATATCCGTCAGCCACTCTGCCTTTTATTTGTATTCATTGTCTGTGAAGCCAAAAAGGATGTTTAGTAGCCAATGCTCATATGCCCTGGTGACTTGAGACTGTATATACCATTGGTGGTGGGGGTCATGGAGTGGAAGATTTACGAGAGGAGGATGAGGAGGGTCTCCTCACTTTACAGATTCATCATGTGTGCTAGGACTGGAATGAATCACAGGGGTTGTCTATTCTCACCTCACACCAAAATCATTCGAACTCTCTAAAACTCTCTTGTCAAAATTTGCTCTAAATGAGCCCTTACAACACTACACATGCCATCACTTAATATTTCACAGGCAGAGACTCCTCCTTGGGTTAGAATGGGTTGGCTTTGTGGATCAGAGAGATAGCTCAGTGCTTAAGAGCACTGGCTGCTCTTCCAGAGGACCAGAATTCAATTTCAAGGGTGGTTCATAGTCATCTGCGATTACAGCTCCTGGGAATGTCCCACCCGGCTCTGGCCTCTTGGGGGAACTGTGTGTGTGTTTTAGAGATACACAAGTAGTCGAAGCACCACACACACAGGGATGATGATGATGATGGTGATATAAAGAGTGGCGTGTTTTGCATTGGGCTGATATCCTTTTAATCCAGTGCTCAATTCACAGTAGGTTGGTAAAGTAAAATATCAGACATGAATTTAAAAAAAACAGTAAAAAGACTGTATTTAAATCTCTGTTTTCTAGTGTAGATCTGCACAAATAGATTCTAAATACACAAATTTGTGTTTTTATTTTAGCAACATCCCCCCAAATTGAAGCAATAGCCATGTTTGCGGTATTATTTTGTAACCCAAGCACTGGCCTCTAGTTTGTCTCGAAAGTAGGGAAAAGAATTCTGCCTTCAGGTTGAATATGAACTCTTACATTAGAAAATAAAACTGGTTTTATGCTTACCTTCAGAATTTATTATCGAAACTCTTCATGTGGTGAGCAGTTCTCTCACTTCCACTAAAGGCTTGTTTGGCAGCAACTAGAACCTTCTAGTTTTCTGTAGTGCAGGGTGTTGGAAGCATTGTGTCATGGGGATGTCCCCGAACGAAGGACTCTCCTAGAGCTACAAGGTGCCTTGATTTGTTCTGTTCTACATGTGGCATTTACTCCTTTTTGTACTCAAATACAATTTCCCGAGAGTTTCTGGTTAGTTCTCAGCACTGCCTTGACTCGGGAAGCTCTAAGGTCTAAGCTCTAAGCTCTCCAACCTCATGTGTCATTGTCAGAGGGTTTGTAATGAAGATGGCGCTACCTTATCCAGCTTTGGAGGCCAAAGGCACCCAAACCGACTGGATTTCCCCTTGGTGAATTAGTCTCTTCCTGCCACTCTCTGTCTCTCTATGATCATCCATGGAGAACGCTGAGATCTGCTGGGTTCATCCTCCTTCTGAAGGTTGGGGCTTGAACTTAGGCAGGGACAGAGGTGCTAAGTCTCGGCCACTGACCAAGCAGAGGCTGCTGCATTCACAGTGGTGTGGGTGCTCCCTGCTCACCTCACTCTTCTCCCACTGACCAGCAAACAGCTGAAGTCTTGGCTGAGCTTCCTCTTGGATGGAGCATTCTTGGCTTTGGAAAAGATGGCGGGGAGTTAATGAGCTTCCCTTCTGATTTAGCACTTGGGGTGATTTCTTTCCAACAGCTGCCGTGTCTCCTTGCTCCTTATTAAATGAGGTTTCCAGGTGAATTTACTTCCTCAACAATTTCAGGATGAAAACTGAAGGCATAGCGACCTAGTCTAGGTCCTAAATCTTGTTGAGGTAGAAAGAGAGAGAAAATCTAAGCTATGTTTAACTAAACATGGCAAGTCCCTTGACTCACAGTTGGCTTGCCCTTGGTTTTTTGCAGCAGTGGGGCATTGGCAAATGGAACCTCTATTTTAGGAACTCATGCCCCCCAGATATTGAAACAAACACATGCTATGCAGCATTCCAGAATAGAACTTTTGTGAGATGTGAAATTGGGAACTATATGTCCCCCCCAAATCACCAGGGGTTCTGGGGGAAGGGGGAAATTAACAAGGAGGCGATTGGGTTGCTCGCAAGCTGGAAAACTCAACACTGCAGACAAATGACAGCTGTGATCACACGTTGGGGAGGGGCAGTAGGATCTTGGGGTGTCAGAGCATATCAGGTGGGCAGAGTCAAGCGAACTGCCAATACCTTGGTGATCTGGGAGATCTGAGGTGAACAAACTAGTGATAATCAGAAAAGCTTTGATTTTTGCTCCTGAGTCTGTGGCTCCAATGGATCTGGAGTCCTGAGATGGTACAGCAGGACCTGGCTCTCCTGTGATGTGGACATACCCCCACATCCAAGCTCTCAGCTCATTATACAAGTGACTCAATGCGTTTCTACATCAGCTTTATTGCCTGTGAAGCGGCGGTTGTGATAACTACCTGTGTTTAGCACAGTGGCTACAGTTCCTTCTCTGCTGTATATTGGGTTTGTATTCTGTCCTCTGGATCAGTACTTGATGGTGACTAATGCTCAGCAAATGTTTGTTGAATAAAAATGAGTTTTTCTCAGTGTTTTGGAAATAAGTCTCATCTTCAATTCATTGCCCTCCTTACTAGCTGGCTATCAGAGTTTGCTGTACTATTAAGTCAGAAATCTTTGGAATAAGGGTTCTGAAAAAAATAATGATCAAATGCATAGATGATGATTATAAATATTTTCTCATATCTTAAAAATTAGGAATATATTTCTCGCTATATGTTTTTTTTTCAAATGTAAATTGCTATGTGATTCTTCTCAGGTCTGCCCTCCTGTGTTTTATAAAAAGCTGGATGTAACTACTCTACTCTGTAAGAAATCTTAGTTATTGCTTATTTCCCCCTCATCCCTATATGCGTTCATGTCTATAGGCATACAAGCCATGTCCATTTCATCTCTTGGTTGGCGTCTCATCTCTCTAGCCAGCAGGGCTGTCAGAGTCCAAAGTGGACTTTGGTACCTTTCCCTACAGTTGTGGTCTTCATCCAGCTACTGTCAACTCTTGTCTACATTAATACCATAGTTCCCTGACTGATAATTAAGGGAAGGTCTTCTAAGAATGTCTGAGGTAGCTGATGATTGAACTTTTTCCTGGCAAGCTGTCCAGTGCTCATGCAATAGGACTTATGAATGATTTAAGCAGCTTGGATTTCCATGGGCTTGCAGAATGTTGGAGGTGCTTGCTTTCTCTCCTACAGAATTATGTATGAGCAGACCGCTGCTGAGGCTAGTTGGATGCGCATTTGAAGTGTACAGAACTTGAGGTTGCTCTGAAGCTTGCTGCTGTCATGTTTGGGGGTATGTTAATTCTGGGGAAATAAAACTCATCATTACAGAAGAGGTAGCTCTACGGCAACCCAACACAGAAGATGAGAAGACTGTTCTATGTGTATCGCACAAGCATAATGTACTTAATCTAGATTTCTCCAGCAATCTCTGCATGTATGCTTGTAGTGCAGGGAAAGTCACATAGGGCTATGGAATCAATAATTCAGAATTCAGAGTTTGAACATTGCTGTATTGACTAGGAAACCCCCAGTTAAATGGATGAAGAGAATAAAGTCAGTGCTTCTAAAAGATGGTATTTCCACATTTGGGAAAACTTATTGATGGCTTACCAGAATGGCTATGGGAGCTCACTTGGCAAGGACCATAAAGTATGCTGATGGAGTGGTATGAGTGAATCTCACCCACAAGGCCCTAGTCTCAGTGTAGGAGGATGGTGAGGAAAACGCTCAGATGTAGTGGCTGGATGGAGAATACATTTGTCAGAAAATAGAATCGTGTGCTTCAAAGACTGGCTCTGTTGCTGGCGCTTTCAGTGCCAGTGGCTTTCAGTTTTCTCATCTCTCTAGCCAGCAGGGCTGTCAGAGTCCAAAGTGGACTGTGGCTTTAAACCATCGGATTCATCAATCCCATGGGAGCGGAGGTTGCATGAGATAATGTTTACAAATACTCCTGTTTCTAGAAGAAAAGGAAGGGGTCTGTTTTTATGTATACGTGCCTGGAGAGAGGGGGCAGAAGAAAGAGTAAATGGAAATATGTGGAATCAAGTTGGAGAGAGAGGAGGAAGTTGGGCACACGTGGAGCTGTGGGACTCAGGTGGCCAATGTGATGCTAGCAAGTAGCTGAGAGCCTCCAGGTTTCTCATCTTGTAGATCTCCCAGATGTGGTGTGACACAGACAGTGAGTGCTGCAGAGTACAGGCAATGACAGCTCACAGCCAGTGGCATCATGGGAGCACAGGAGAGATGGCAGCGGGTATGTCTCTTATCTGACTCATGCAGAGGTGGCTGGTAAGATGGTCCCAATGCCAGTGTGAGCATCATGGTTTTGTGTTTGTTGAAGACAGCATCTGCTAGTATGCTCAAGTGGGGAGAGCTTGGAAGGAAGTCTGAGCCTGGTCATTCAGGAAATAGTGGAAATCGGATCGGATTAGTATCCATGGCTGGTGACATCTGGAATACTTGGAATTGTATATAGTCCTTTGCTATGATTATGCTATATTTAATAGTATTCACACATGGTGAGACAAAAAACTACTTAGCACTGACTTGCAAGTGAATCACAGAATTTTTAGCCCAGGAAGAAACTTGAGGAGTCATCTACTCCAACCCCCACAGTTTAGAAATTAGAATCAGAGAGCAAAAGATGGGAAGTGACTAAGCCCAGGGTGTCGGGCTTGTTAGGAGCAGAATTAAGACGTTATCTTGATTTCCAGGGCCTTAGATTTGGGCAATTTAAGACTAAAAGGAGGAAAAATATCAAATACCGCTTGGTTTCAATCAAATTAGAAGTTTTAAAAATAATATTTTACCACTGTTGTATAACAAAAGCCCATGGCGGCTTTCTAACTAATGGTGTCTATTTAAAGAGAAGAATCTAAAACTTCAGCTATGTGATTAGGTTTCAGCACAAATTGCGTCTTTGGCCACAGCATCTTGGCCTTCCCTCCCCGGGGGGGGGGGGGTTGTGCTCTTAGGTTTTGTGGTAGGTTTGCTGCTGAAGAGAGTGCTGGCCTCTGATGCTGCTTCCTCCCATCCCAGAGCAAGACTCTTCTCTGTCTTCTTCTTCAAACTCTCTTCCTAGGACTCATGCCCTGACTCTCTCCTTTCTATGTGCAACTCAAGCACCCCCACCCTTAAAGGACTGTTCAGCACCCCCTCCCTCCCTGTCTGTTTCAATGCCTGTCAACACCAGGTGCCCCCCAGGGGACATTGCCAATGTCCACACTGGGGTGCTAGTAGGTGGTGGCCAGGAATGGTGCCAAATAGGTCTACTCCATGGACAGCTCCCTGCGACTGAGACTCAGCTAGTTAAATGTGTCAGTAGCACAAAGTTTGAGAAAACCCTTTCTAATCTACTCCCTTTGCTTTTCCCCACGAGTGCACTGAGGGCTTATTTATTTGTTTACCTACTTTCTGGTCTATTTCCTCCCATTACTCCCTCTCCCCCCAGTGACGGCTCTGCAAGTCCAGAAAATTTGTTTTGTTCATTGCTGCATACGCTTTCGGAACAGAACTCTGCACCTGCTAGGGACTCCATAAACATGGATGGAACTGACTGAATGAATGACTCCATCACCACTGCTAGAAAAACAACTTGTAGGGCCAGCTGCCCTGACGGAGCATCGTTCTCACAGATGGGAAAACATAGGCCAGCCCAGGTAACACAGAATGCACATATTGGGTTGTTAGACCTGGTGCTGATCAGGGTCAGAACATTTCCCCATCCAGAAAACCAACAAAGGGTGAAGGTTACTGCAGACAAGCGATTCCTACCCGTGTGACAGCTGTCAGCGCAACCCCAATAACTGTGAGGCCTCTGCTTCTACTGAACAGGGGTGGAAATGAAGCCATTTGTGCAGAAGCTACAATCGGCAAAGAGTAACAACTTATTGATTCCTGCTGTCCAGGAAGGCCATGTTTCTTCTCCGTGTCTTTTCATTGCTAGTCTGGGTTGAATTGAGAACACAAATTCTACTCAAATGTATTAACAGCTTTCTAATGTAAGCTATCAGTTGTGAAGAAATGAAAAGAATGATTTGAAGTACAAGGAAAGGCCTGAGTTTCAAGCTGGTTTATTTTACCTTGTATGTTATAAATAAAAAAAGAAAAGAAAGATCAGCCATGCACCAATGTCAAGTTGGAGATTGCCTCGGCGCTGCTTCTCAGTGGAACAGAGTAATATATTAGTAGGGCACCTCACTAGCAAATGTGATTAGGAGCTTTGTGGAAGTAATGACGGAAAAGTGCCTTAATGGCTTCAAAATCCACAGATGGCAAATCTAGGAAAATATGTGTTTATCACCCTCTGAACACTCGGTAAAATGCACATTGCGGGGCTAGGCTGCTTCTAATGGCAGCGCCTGCACTTCTAGAAGCCTCAGTAGGATCGTTGCCTCTCCGACACTCAGCTCTTCTGGTGTCTTGCAGCAGTTGGAAGTGTGTGTGTGTGTGTGTGTGTGTGTGTGTGTGTGTGTAGCTCCTTCTCCTGACCACACAGAGTTGCTAAAATGCAGCCTGTGCTCTGCCTGGAACAACTGAAGGGAAAACCCAGGGAGTTAGATAGGCATACTCGTGCATTTGAGGCGGGTGCTGTGTGCTGTGTTTCATGGAGTCTTGCAGACACAGTTTGATATAGAGCAGTGTACAGTATTACCAGCTGCTTTCTGAGTTCTCTCTGTCTTCTATGTTAGTGCATCTTGTGTACATTAGCTACAGGACTTGGAGTACACTTTCCTGCAATGTCACAAAAGTGCGAGGCAATTCAATTCCACATCATCTAGAACCCAGAACATCTGACTGACTAGTAGATTCAGCTCATTTTGTATGTTAAAAACATTTCAACCTCATATACCTTTATTTTCATGATATGTGAGTATTTTTATACAAATAAAAGTTTAAAAATTCTACAATCAGTATAGATTCTCTCTAGTTATGAAATATCTGTTACTTTTCTCTCTTTCATTCTTCTACCCACCTTACTTACTCCTCCTTCCTTAAAACAATTATGCCAGGTTTGGCCATTCAATAACCCCAATTCAATCACCTTAATACGCAGGCCCAGGGGACCTGCAGAGACCTATACTCCAACCAAGGACCATGCACGGAGAGGACCTAGATCCTCTGTTCAGAGGAAGCCCATTGACTGCTCAGTGTCCATGTGGGTTCCCTAGTAAGGAGTACAGGGACTGCCTCTGACATGAACTCTGTGGCCCGCTCTCTGCTCACCTCCCCCTGAGGGGTGTTTGCAGCCTTGCCAGGCCACAGAGGAAGATGGTGCAGCCAGCCTTGATGAGACCTGAGACGCTAGGGTCATATAGAAGGGGAGGAGCGCCTCCTCTATCAGGGGTTTAGGGAAAGGGCATAGGGGGAGAAGAGGGAGGGAGAGTGGGACTGGGAGGAGATGAGGGAGGGGGCTACAGTGGGGATACAAAGTGAATAAATTGCAATAAACAATTATATAAATAAAATTTTAAAAAGTTGTTGGGAGGTGTCCACTTCAGGCTCCATATCCCTCGCTGCTAGGACTCTCACCTAGGGTGACCCCACAGACTTCCCGAGAAAGGTACAACTTTGTGTGCTCTCTACATTACTTCATAAGGGAAATAGAATATGGTTAACAAGTCTGGTTGGTTTGAAAGGTGAAAGTACATTCAAATTGCCCTCTTTCAGGGAAATTCTCTGTCCTCTGTTTCCTTTCTTAAGGTTATGACAGTCTTCACTTCCTAGGTTTGGTAGGTAATCCTCTAGAAGGATCCCTTTATCAGATTGTGGGGTCCCTCCTCTGTTCTCAAGGTCATGTGGTAAGATCACTAAGCATATTTCAGGAAGTTTTGACCCTGAGTAGGTTCACTAGAATGCAGATCAAGTTGAGAAAGAGGGTTGGGAACAGTTTGATCCAGGAACGCAGGTCTGCTGGGGATGCCATCTATCCCTGGACTGCGTTTACTAGGTGCAGTCTCAGGCATGCACATCTTCCTCATCTTTAGAATGGAAATGGTACTTCTTAATGTTTGCCTTGCGGTTTTTATATGGAGAAAATGAGATTAACCATGCAGCAGTCAGAACAGCATGGAACAGAAACAGTGTTTGGTAAATGTCTCTCTCTCACTTAGCTCTAAAGAGATTAGACATCTGGCAAGCATATCCAAGGGTGACTCTTTAAACTTGGGAGCACTGTTTTTATGAGTGTTAGACGAGATAGTATCAAGGCACTTTTCAAATGTAAAGCACAGCAACAATATAAGCAATGAAAATGCTATGACTTTATGATTCCAGGTATGACCAACTGTACATCTGTTGATAATTTAGTAATGATTGTAATTAACTTTGGCCCACTTAGAAATTGCTTGGTAGGGAAGAAGCAAGTCAGATTTGTACCTCATATGCAGTGGGCTGAATAATGTTACCCAACACTCAGCTCTGTTTGAAATGTCAGAATCTGATTTTATTTGGAAATCATCTTCACATATGTAATAAGATGAGAGGAGATCGTATTGGCTTAAAGTGGGCCCTAGAACAATAACTTTGTGTGAGTGTGTGTGCATGCATACTTGTTAGGTGGGTATGTGTTGTTGTATAGCATTTCTTCCCAGAATCTCATTGATACTCAGGCAATTTTTGAAGGGAGCTCCTTGAGGCTCAGAATGCCAAGAATTCAGAAGTCTCAGGAAGTCCCCGAAACTGATTGGATCTACCTAGCCTTTCTACCCTCACAGTTATTTAGATAGTAAGGCACCCTCAGGCCATTTGAGCTGCCCTGATGAGGCAGACCAGTCAAGAGGCCTGGAAGAGATACACCTTCACCTGTTGGGCTGATTACAAGCAATGCAGAAGCTTTACAGTGGTACATATGCCTTTGAGCCATTTCTGCTCGTGCTAGTAACTTCTCACTTGTATGCCTGTGAGTAACCCCAATAAAATTCACTGATTCAACAAGCTGTGGGTTCATTATGCCCAGGAATTGTCGCATCCACCTCGACCAGCAAGGAAAGACACGACACACGAGCTCTTCTTCAAGCAGTTTATTCAGGAGCCTTGAACAATCTTCTGCTTCTTCTTCCTCTTCTTCCCCGAGGAGAGCCCGTCCCAGGAATAAGTAACCCTGAGCCAGCCAACCCCGGGTAGCCACATGGGAAGTGCGGATAGGTACACGTAAGAGAAGGCGGATCATCAGACACAGCACAGCCAAATAAGGAGTTGTTTATCACAAGAGCACTCACCGCGGGGGTGGCAGAAGGCGGAAACTGGCGCCATCTTTAAGGCGTGGCACACGAAGCTCTCCACAAGGAATAATATGTGTTCACATGGAAACCAGAAGTCACTGTCAAGGTCTTTCCTCAATCACACTCCACTTATGTTTTGAGACAGGGTCTCTTATTGAAACTGAAGTCATAGATTCAGCTAGGCTGGCTGGCCATGAGCTTCAGAGATCTGCCTGTCTCTACACTACGACATCACCCTCCAAATCGTAGGGTTACAGGAGCATGTAGCCACCTGTGGCTTCCTACATAGTTCTGGGGGACGGGTGGAATCTTAGCCCAAGTTCCTGAGCTTATGCAGCTAATGTGTTACTTATTTCTTAGTCCCATCCCTCTCTAGTCCATTCATGTTTCTATAAAGAAAGAAACAGATCCAGGTAGTTGTATGCAGAGAATAATGTCCCATGAATTGAAGCAGAGGTAAGAGTGATAAATCCAAGAACCTGGGAATGCCAGGGATTGTCTACAAACCCCAGAAGCTGGGATAAACAAGATCCTCCCTGAGATTACTCACAAAAGCGATGATCTTGCTGATCTCAGATGGACTCAGAGACGACCATCTGTTGCTTTGATCACCCAGACTTTTGACATTCTGTTGCAGTGGTGCTCTTCTCTCAAATGGTTTGGCATTTCTAAACTCTGTGATGATACAAAAGTATAGCCACACAACTGTCTTGGTTATCGCTTTCAGTGTGGTGCTTCATTTACAATAAAGTCAGCACATTATAAACATAAGTTTTATGTTAGATGATTTAGCCTACATGTAGGTTATCCTATGATTCATGTATGTTCCATATAAGACAGGTGAGGCCAAGCTTTCATGTTTAGTGATTTCAGTGTGTATTTACTCACTTATTGTAATTTTATGTGTATGGGTGTTTTGCCTGTATGTATATGTGTGCCTGGTGCCTGCAGAGACCAGAAGAGGATGTTGAATCCTGTGGAACTGGAGTTACAGAGACTTCTGAGCCACTATGTGGATACTAGGAACTGAACTCAAGTCCTCTGCAAAAGTAGCAAAATGCCCTTAACTGCTGAGCAATGTCTCCAGCCCCCACATTACATGTATTTTTTATTTACAACATTTTCAACTTATAAGGTTGTAACTCATCATAAGCTAAGGAGAAACATTAATTCCCCTTCTTCTATTAAAAGAAGTACGAGAATGATATAATTAGGTTTTAATTAAAACAAAAAAGTGTATTAAAAAGAGATTTGCATATTTTAAAATGATGTAGAAAATGCCACCCTAACTTGAAAACAAAGCTTATTATGAGGTATAAGCATTCTGCTGAAATCCTGATGTAAGTAGAAGTTAAGTCCACTGTTACTCATGGATAAAAGCTTCCAATATGCAGAAATTTTTGTTTTGAAATCCATCAAAGAAGATAGAATTAGCTCAGAGCTGGGGAAAAGCTTCCAGCTTTCTACAGATCAGTCCCATCCTCTGGGTGATTGTGTAAAGCAGAAATGGAGTGGGTGTTTTTGGTTTGTGTGTGTGTATGTGTGTGTAGAAAAACCTGAGAGAGCTTTGTAATGGATTTGAAAAAGAACTAAAATCATGTTGGGTGTCTTAGCTATTCTTAGTTAGGTTTCTATTGCAGTGACAAAACACCATGACCAAAAGCAACTTGGGAAGGCAAGGGTTTATTTTACCTCACACTGCCAGATAATATTCCATCTTTGAGGAAAGTCAGGGTGGCAACTTATGCCCCAGAGGAGTGCTGCTTACTGGTTTGCTCCTCATGGCTTGCCCTGTCTGCTTTCTCTAGCACTTAAGACTAAGAGCCCAGGGGTGTGACCACCCACAGTGGGCTGTGCCCTCCCATGCTAATCATTAAGAAAATGCTCTATAGGCTTGCCTAGAGCATGGTCCTACAGAAACCTTTTCTCAGCTGAGACACATGACTCTAACATGAGTCAAGCTGACAAAAACCTAGCTAGCACAACCGTGATCACCTAACTATTTTATCTGTCAAACAGTTCCAGGCTCTCGTGTAAACCGCAGAAGGCAGGAAAATTGAGCAAGTTTGGCAGTTCTTGTATTAGTTCCTCCGGGGAGAGAGTCTGTTTTATTCTTGGTATCTTGACCCCCAAACCGTGTGCAGACTTCCCCTTAGGCCTCTGCCAGGCATTTGTTTCACCGATGAGGCTGGGTAAAAATGAATGGCAACGGGATTGAGTTGCTGTTACCTGTGGGAATAGAACCACACACCCGGAACCTCTCAATTACTGTTCAGTTATAACTTGTGTAGTTCAAAGAAATACACAGAGTTTTAGGAGATTTCATCTTCTCACCTCTCCCCAGGATCAAGCTCGTGGCTCTGCAGCTGATCCATACCAAGGCATGTTGCTTCTGTTCTTTAGGAAAGATGTACTTGGCGTGTGACTTAAAATATTCCTAGTTCTTGAGCACATATTATGTAAGAGAACAAAACTGAAGTTAAATACTCCAAAGAGCAATAGAGTAATGAACTGAACAGTGTTTAGTCCGAAGCCTTTTGTTTTTCCTGTAAAGGATTTTTCTGCCTGCAATAGGCCCTGCCATGGCCATCGTGTTTCTCGTTAATTAGGGTCTTGTGCAGTCTTAGACTGGGCGTACATAGGCATGGATTGAGCTTTTCTAAAGGGGAGGAGGCACCATTTGCATCATTTCAAACAATCAGATGTATGGATTCAGGCAGGGCTGCTGAAAGGTGAAGAGAACCCTATCAGTGAGTGTCCCTGCTCTCCTAAGGAGCCACAGCTGATGGTTGGAAAGGAGAGTAGCGTCCTCTGAAGGGGCACTCCAATGAGCAGAACCGAGTCGACCACGGGCATCTCTGCAAGATCTTGCTTCCTGCTTTATACAGACATGTGTGTCTGTAAGAGGAGATTTCTAACTAGTGCAGGGTTTTAAGTATATCTTGTCTTTCCTTATACATTTGTGATAGGAATCACTCCTTTTATCTGTGGTATGACTTCTCACTTTATATGAAAACAATTTAAATTTCTCCTTAGTAAGCATTCTTGAGCTGTCTCTGAGCAAACATCTGTAAGGAGAGCTGAGTTGAAATCTCATAGGATGTGAGAAGAACAGGAGCACATCTTGTTAGTAGAGGACAATATGAGCCAGAGATCAAGTCCTACGTAAACGGAATAGACCCCAAACAAACAAACCACACAAACCAAACAAAATAAACAAAGCCTTCACACAGTATTCAGTGAAGGCACTAACAATATCCAGGTATTTATTAGGGGACAGCACTCACTGGGCGCTCTAGAGAAATCAGCACATTTGGCCTTTCCAGCATTTATTTGAGGACAAACGCTACAGTTGCTATGACTTAAACTGCTTCTCCAGTTGGTTCAATATGTTGGCTAAAGCCATTGAGTACATTTGGGATTATAATTCAGAAGTGACTTCATGTCTGTGCTTATTGTAAAGTAAAGATTTTTATCTGGTTTCTACACATCATGAGAACATGATCTGTACCTGTAACAACATAATATTGGGTAGAATAGGCAGTTGGTATTGAAAATCAAGGAAAAACTCAGCAGGCCTCTATAAATTATAAAGTCTCCCTTGGTTGGTCTAGCAGGCATAAGACAGAGCAGTGTGATGTGATTTGGAATTAGGCTTTCAAGTACTTCCTGATAAAGGAACGTATGTATACTCACAGGAAGTCAGTTTATAGAGTATATGGATTTGTGCCTGCAATCTTCTTTTTTACTCCCAGGACAAGATTTCTCTGTGTAGCCTTGGCTGTCCTGGACTTGCTTTGTAGACTAGGCTGGTGTTAAACTCCCTGAGTGCTGGGATTACAGGTGTGTACCACCGTGTCTGCCTTTTGCTTTGAATCTTTTAACACAGAAGCAGCTGAAGTTAGAACAGCTGAGAATAATGTTGTTTTCCTTCTGGCCTAAGTCAAAGATACATTCAGTTTCCTCTAAGTATTAGATGTTTAAATACTTTGTATTCTCAATAAATGGGCGATTTCAAAGAACTCGCTGGCACAGTTTTCGCTTTGGGCTCCTATTTTCACCCTTTGCTCTGAGGGATGCTTTCGCTTTGCAACAGCTTCTCTCTCTCTCTCTCTCTCTCTCTCTCTCTCTCTCTCCTGAAAGACATGTTTCTTCTTTCATTGAAAAAAGATGAGAGAAACTTTTTGTTTAGTGATGACAAAACATAAAAAAATAAAATGCCCATGTTAATCAATTACTTTTGAGTTATTGTTGTGTGACTCCTTATGCGAAGATACAAATAAATGTTTATTCAACCCAGATTGAAAATGAGGACAGAACAAAGCAACAATTGTGCCAAAGTCTAGCTTGGCCAACCAATAAGATTATTAAGGTTGGTTACAAGTGCATGGGTGAGGGTTTACTTATAGGAGTCTTGAGGACTCAAAGGCAGATTTGTCACTAAAAAGCTTAATCCAGTGTGGGTGATAACTCATGGAATGTGAAACCCTGTTGCTCTCTCTGACTTGCAGACTATTTGACTGAAGGGGAAAGTCTCCTTTCCTGGGCAGTTTTCTGCTTCTATAGTATTGGGCAGGAGAGCTCTGTGAATCTGGTTAGTTTTAGAAACTTCCTGAAATTTCTGAGTTGTTTGTTTCTTGAGTCTTATGAGCCTCCTTTCATCTTCCAGGAGGGACAGTTTCAGTTGGGATGAAGTTGCTAAGCAACAGGTGTGAAGCATAATATCTTACAGTTCTCCCCTTGAAGGTTAATGGGTGACTTCTCGGAAGTGAAGAAAAATTTACACTGAAAGACCAGGGTTTTCTGATTATTTATTTGTTTATTTATTTAACAGTTACTTATTGGTGTAGGTTGCTGAGATTTAGTGAAAACATCTTCAAATGCTGTGGTAGTTTGAATGAGAATGTGCCCGATAGGCTCATGCAACACTTGATCCGCAGTTGGTGAAGCTGCTTGGGGCAGTAGTGTAGTCTTGTTGGAGGAAATACATCATTGCAGGTAGGCTTTGAGAGCTCATAGGCCCATCCTACTTCAGTTCATTCTCTCTCTGCTTTGTGCTTGTGGTTGAAGGTGAGATCTCTTAATTTCCCATGCAACCCCCTGCTGCCATGCCCATCCCCCTCATCATGAACTGTTGCTATGGAACCCTATTTACCATCGGTCACCTTTGTTTTGGTATCTTATCATAGTAACATAAAAGCCATTAATATAGAAGTAGTTTATAAGCAGACAGAAAATTTGGTAATTTTCATGTGAGTTAAATTATGACCTTGAAATGGGAGATTAACCTGGATTATCCTGGGTGCCAAGTTTACCCAAGTCCTTAAAAGTGGAGAATTCCTCTTGAGTGTGGTATAAAATTGAAGACGGTAGGAAATGCAGTGTTGCCCACTTTGAAAATGGAAGGAGGAGGCCTGTAGGCCTGTAATGTGGCTTTCAGAGGTCAGCAAAGCTAAGAACATTATTGTAGAGCATCCAGAAAGGAATATACTTCTGTGACATGTTAATTTTAATACAATGAGACTAAGTTTTGACTTCTCATCTCATTAATGATTTTTTTTATTCTGCTAAATTTTGGTAATCTGTTATGACAACATTGGACAACTAACCCGTATATTGAAAATGAATAATATTGTAAAGCTATTTTTGTAACCCTCTGTATTATGGTTTAATATTAAATGTCGCCAGTGAGCTAATACATTGAGTACACCAGTACCTTCTGGTGGAGGATACTTAAGCTTAGCATAGTTGGAGGAAGAAGGTCATTAAGGGTATGTCTTGGAAAGATATACTCTGTCTGTGGTCCTGTCATGTTTCTTCGTCTCGGCTTCCTGGCTGTCAGGGAGTGAGCAGCTCTGCTCTCTACATTAACATGATTCTCTGCTTCACCATGGGGCTGGTTATTGAACAGCCAGCTCTGTATTAGAACATTGGGAGCCATTTAAAAACCTTCTTTGCTTAAATTGTCTGTTTCAACAAATTTACAATTTAGCTTTGTTACAGTAATGGAAATGTGACTAACACTGCTCAACATAAATACGGCATTGATAACCTGTATTCAGCCTTCCATCACTTATAATTAACTTTAACAATGAGGTACATAAACCACTGCTCCTGGGCATGAGCTCAAAGAATTAATTAGAAATTTGCCATTTTGTTTCTTTTTAAAATAAAAGAAGAAGCGTTTTTGTGTATGTTTGTTTTGCCTTCAGGTATTAATATATACTAGATGTCCCAGGAGAGAGTATTAGATATGCTGGAATTGGAGTTAGAGGGCTGGGAACTGAACCCAGGTCTTCTGAAAGAACAACAAATACTTTCAGCCACTACCCATCTTTCCAGTCTCCAACAATTTGTCTCTTAAATCCTCTATAGAGTTTAAAATGCAAACTTATTACTTCTGGACATTAATAATTCCAAAGCACCAGCATCTGATAGTTTTTAAACAAGGAAATAACATACCACCAATCTGAATGAGGTAAAATATAATTTAAAAATTAGTCATCATCAAAAGCTCAGAGCCAGAGTTTCAGCGCAGAATTCTACCAGACCTTCAAAGAAGAGCTAACACACCAATACTCTTCAAGCTATTCCACAAAATAGAAACAGAAGGAACATTACCAAACTCATTCTATGAGGCCACAGTCACTTTGACACCTAAACTTCTCTAAGACCGAACAAAGGAAGAGAATTTCAGGGCAATCTTCCTTAGGAACATTGATGCAAAAATACTTAATAAAATACTTGCAAACTGATCCCAAGACCACATCAAAGATATCATCCACTATGACTAAGTAGGCTTCATCCCAGATATGCAGAGGTGGTTTAAGATATGGAAATCCATCAATGGAATCCACCACATAAACAAACTGAAAGAGAAAAACTACATGATCACTTCCTTAGATGCTGAAAAAGTATTTGATAAATCCAACACTTGTTCACGTTTAAAGTCCTGGAAAGATCAGAGATGCAAGGCACTAACCTAAACATAGTAAAGGTAATATACAACAAGCCTATAGTCAATCAACATCAAGCTAAAGGGAGAAAAACTTAAATCAATCACATGAAATCAGGGGCAAGGCAAGGCTGCCCACTTTCTCTGTATCTCTTCAACATAGTACTTGAATTCCTAGCTAGAGCAATAAGACAACTAAAGGAGATAAAAGGGAAACACATTACAAAGGAAGAAGTCAAAGTATCATTATTTACAGATGATATGATAGTATACCTGAGTGAACCCAAAAATTCTACCAGAGAACTCCTTCAGCTGATAAACACCTTCAGCAAAGTGGCTGGATACAAAATTAAATAAAAAAAAAATCAGTAGCCCTCCTGTATACAAAAGCCAAAAGGGCTGAGAAGCAAATTAGGGAAACAACACCCTTTACAATAGCCACTAATAACATAAAGTACCTTGGTGTGACTCTAATCAAGCATGAGAAAGACCTGTATGAAAAAACAAACAAACAAACGAACTTCAAGTCTCTGAAGAAAGAAGTTGAAGAAGATTTCAGAAGATAGAAAGATCTCCCATGCTCATGGATCAGTAGGATTAACAAAGTGGAAATGGCCATCCTGCCAAAAGCAATCTACAGATTCAACACAATTCCCATCAACATGCCAACACAATTCTTTACAGGTCTTGAAAGAAAGATTCTCAGCTTCATGTGGAGAAACAAAAACCCCAGAATTTCCAAAATGATTCTGTATAATAACAGATCGCCTGGAGGTATCTCTATACCTGATCTCAATCTCTACTATAGAGCAAAAATAATAAAAACTGCATGGCAATGGCATAGAAAATGACTAGTAGATCAATGAATTCGAATAGAAGACCCAGAAATAAACCCACACACCTACAGATACTTGTTTTTTGACAAAGAAGCCAAAACAGTACAATTGATAAAAGATAGCATCTTCAACAAATGGTGCTGGTCTAACTGGATGTCGATGTCTACATGTAGAAAAATGCGAATAGATCCATATTTATTACCCTGCATAAAACTAAAGTCTAAGTGGATCAAAGACCTCAACATAAAACCAGACACACTAAATCTGTTAGAAGAAAAAGTGGGGAAGAGCCTTGAACTCATTGGCACAGGAGACAACTTCCTGAATAGAACACCAACAGCACAGGCTCTAAGATCAACAATCAATAAATGGGACCTCATGAAACTGAAAATCTACTGTAAAGCAAAGGACACTCTCATCAGAACAAAACGATAGCCTAGAGATTGAGAAAGGATCTTCACCAACCCTATATCTGATAGAGGGCTAATATCCAGAATAAAGAACTCAAGAAGTTAAACAGCAACAAACCACGTAATCCAATTAAAAAATGAAGTACAGAGCTAAATAGAGAATTCTCAAAAGAGGAATATAGAATGGCAGAGAAACACTTAAAGAAATGTTCAATGTCTTTAGTCATCAAGGAGCTACAAATCAAAACAACCCTGAGACCCATCAGAATGGCCAAGATCAAAAATTCAAGTGACAGCACATGCTGGAGAGATTGTGGAGAAAAGAGAACCCTACTCCATTGCTGGTGGGCATTTAACCTTGTAAACTACTTTTAAAATCAATCTGGCACTTTCTCAGACAATGAGGAATAGTGCTACCTCAAGCACTATTCCGGGGCATATATATCTGAAAGATGCTAAATCATACAAGAGGGACATCTGCTCAACTATGTTCATAGCAGCATTATTCATAATAGCCAGAATCTGGAAACAACCTAGATGTCCCTTGACTGAAGAATGGATGCAGAAATTGTGGTACATTTACAAAATGGAATACTACTCAGCTATTAAAAACAAGGAAATTATGAAATTTGCAGGCAAATGGGTGGGAACTAGAAAAGATCATCCTGAATGAGGTAACCCAGAAGCAGAAAGACATGCATAGTGTATATTCACTTATATGTACACATTAGCCGTATAATATAGGATAAACATACTAAAATCTATAGTCTTAAAGAAGCTAAACAACAAAGAGGACTCTAGGGAAGAGGCTGAAACTTCACTCAGAAGGGCAAAGAGGAGAGACACCAGAAGTAGGAGACAAGGAACAGGACAGGAACCTTCCACAGAGGAGAAAGGAGATGCTGAGACTCATAGCCAAACTTTGGGCAGAGTGCAGGAAACCTTATGGAAGAAGAGGGAATAGAAAGACCTGGAGGGTACAGGAACTGCAGAAGGAGAACAACAGAGCCCCAAAATCTGGCCCAGGGAGGCCTACAGAGACCAATACTTCAACCAAGGACCATTCTAAGTGGGTTCCCTAGTAAAGGGGGCTTGGGCTGTCTCTGACATGAACTCAGTGGCTGGCTCTTTGATTACCTTTCCCTGGGGCATGCAGCCTTGCCAGGTCACAGAGGAGGATGATGCAGCCAGCCCTGATGAGACCTGATAGGCTAGGGTCAGACAGAAGAGGAGGAGGTCCTCCCCTATCAGTAGTCTAGGGAAGGGGACTAGGGGGAGAAGAAGGAGGGTAGGTGGGACTAGGAGGAGATAGAGGGGGCTACAGAGGGGATACATAGTGAATAAATTGAAATAAATAAAAAAATTAGTCATCATCTCAACCCATTTATTGACACCAATTATACTTTCTTTTAAAGATTCTTAACTCTCCCCTTCTCTTTGAGTTTTGCTAGATTAGAGGTCAGTTTTACTCATATTTTTTGCAAGGCATTGATGATTTCAGTTTTGGGGGTAGTTGTTGTGAACTTGAGTTACCACATTCATTTATAATGCAGCCTGTCTTAGTATGTCAGGCACCCTGTGTACCCCATAGTTTTGGGTGTTGGTTTTAAAGCTCATACTTCCAGGACCACCAGATGACTTCTCTGTAGGTTTTGGCATTTGAGAAATAAGAATGATGCCAATCCTGGGCAACAGGAGAGAGTAGGTTTGTTTTGGAGAGTCAGTTGGTGCACGTGGTGCTCACTGAGACTATCATCACTCACATGCAGCTGGAGCCTTCATGTCAGACTGTGCTTTCACTCACAATAGCTGCACATGGTATCACTGATAAAGGGCTCTCGCTTATTCTTTTTTCCAGACATAAATAATTAACTTATCATAGTTATTTCAGAACCTAACTTTTTTCATCATTGTAATATGTAGAGAAAAATGCTGTTTTAAGGAGTTTGAAATGCAAAATAAGTGTTATGTATAATGTTAATTACAAAATTGCTCTTAGGGAGACTTGTGTCTTTGTCAGCATCAGAATAACAGTCTATTATTGCTAAGAAGAAAGATCCCTCTCATTCATTCCTAATTAATTAATTAATTAATTGCTTTATTCAGGAAGAGCTCAAAATAGAGTATCTAAAACATGGTAGAGGTTTCAAGGAAACAGAAAACAGTTATTTTTTAATGGAAAATGTAAATACATTTATTTTATCACTTTTCAATAAGTGAGGAAAGAGCTAGAAAAGATCCCGTTCCATCTGACCTTTTGATGTTGTGGCATGACATTGTTACCTCCAATGCTCAGGCTTGAAAACTGTGCAATTAAGTTACCAAAAAACGCAAAACAACAACAAAAAAACAAACAACAGCAAAACCTCAAAACAACCTTCAAAGCATTTTAAGCAAGTTTGTGATCTTGTTTTGGTCTACATTCATACCTCTCCTTGGCTGCATGACCTTGCTACAGTTTGGCCGGGCTTTATTTAGTAGAAAGTACAATTCTTCTGGTGGAATGAAGTCTCAGGCAAGATAAAGGAAAGGACAGATGACTAAAGTCACTGATGAGAAATCTCATGCTTATGAAACTAAAATTTGGGAAAACATGTAGGAAGGTATAGAGTAGGGTGAGCAGGGTTAGAAAGAAAAGCTTTTGCTTGTGTTATGAGGGAAACACTTGGACTGGAGTGTAAGGAAATGATGAAGATAAGCAATGGGAATGTATTGAAGCTCTCGTGTGGCTGAAAGATCCAGGGAAGGACAAAGGCTGATCGAAGCTCTCTGCAATGGAGTTTCTACCCAACTCCAGCAAACAGAAAACCTGTAAAAATTATGGGAGTCAGTGTAGAGCTGTTTTCTTGATGTCTGTCTGTTCCAGTCACTGTCTCAAGTGAGAGGGGTGTGTTGGGGGAGAGTTAAAATGCCTGCTACCTGGGAGCCCTTGAAAATTATGCTTTCACTCTTATTCATTATGTTCTGTAACATATTTTAGAATGGTTTTCATTACATAAGTGTGGCTCAGGAACAATTTATGCTGATTTCTTTGGATGTCTTGCCAAAATCAGTCTCATTACTTGGCATTCACATTTTCAACCCCTATATAATTAGTCTATCAGGGAAGCTAGTTAAATGAGGGAGTTAGGATCACTTTTTATGGATTAACTATCAAGAGTTTTGTTGATGTGGGGCCATTTTACAGGAGTTATGTTCTTAATTTTAAAAATTAAATGAATTTGATGCTTAAATGAAAAAGCTCAGAGTCAACAGTGTGTCTTACTTTTTCATGGTGCTGTAGAAGGAGCAAATTCAGCTTAACAGTAAATAAGGTCAGAAGGTAAGTAAGAGCGCAGAATGGATGTTTAGAAGATGAATAACCCAGCTTCACCATCAGAATGATACTGGTGATGATAATAGTGCTTATTGTATTCTTTTTCACTCAGATTTTTTTCCATGAACATCACTCACAGATGAGTAAACCAAAACATTGATGAATCGATATCCAACTTCATATAACAAGTCATTGTTGCGGATACTGGATGAACCTTGTTGGTCAACCCCCAACCTCAACACTCACTATTTTTGTTGTTGTTGTTGTTATTCTTGATTGACACTTTACTATGAGCTCACCAAAGCACATCAAAGCTAAGATAATGACAGCATAGGAGGTGGTCCTTACAGACCTGGGCCAGAGTCATTGGAGGAATGCAGCACCTGTGGATCTTGCCCGCTCCTTGGATGTTCTCTGTTCCTGGAGCTTATGGCTGCTTGTCTTTGAGGTGGAATCTCCTGCAGCTTGCTCATGAGTTACTTATTCATGCTGTGTCTGGGACTGCATGTTAAGGTTCTTGATATCTTAAGCTGGGATATGTGTGTGTGTGTACATTTGTATGCGTGCATGTTTCCTGATACTTGCAGCAATGAGGAAAATGTTTCCTGAAGACAGATATTGCAGAACAGAATCAGGTGGGCTGGATTCCAAATTTTTGGGACATCCAAGCTTACAAGGTGGCTTCCTAAACTATCACAGACTTTTCTCCCATTTTTTTTTCCTTTGAAAGTTTCAAGACTTTAATATCTGAGAAAGCGATCCTAAAGATGTGTTGCATAACTGCCTCCTTGGCCCAAAGTATTAACAATTGGCTCTAAAGAAGCTACTCCCTCATTCTCCATGCCCTGGGAGCACCTGGAGCACCTCTGAGCGCCCCAGGACTGTTGCTTTAAATTAGAATTGGGAATTAATCCATCTCACATTCACTTTGAAGTTTTGTGCTGTAGAGATGACCCACACAGGGATCCATTCTGATAAGGAAAGCAGGTTTTGACTGAATTGGGTCTTCCAAAAAAATAAAAAATAAAAAAGAATTTCCCACACCACAGCCTGAGACACCTGCCTGGACCAAGGCTGTGAACTCATCTACCGCTGAAGAGTCCCTTGATTACAAGTTGAAGAAATTTCTGACTTTTACATTATCATTTATGCTTGAGAGTCATGATGTTATTGTATTCTGTCTAAGAAGAAAGCATTTAAATAACAATACAGAAGTTATACAAAGCATAAAAATAATTATGTCTCTATGCTCATTGTTTTGTATAATTGTGCATTCTAGCATGACTTTTTTCTTACAAAATGTGACTTAAAAGGGAAACAAAATCCTGATTTAAGATATATAGTAGACATGCGGATGACAGAGAAAATCAATAATATGGTCAATGAAGACAGCGTTGCCGCTGGAATACTGCAGGGAGGGACGGAGAGAGAAATGGAGGACTTAAAAATGGAGGAGGCATAAGTACGGAGAGCCTCAGGGCTGACAAGAGTGAAGGCTGTTTGGAGAGATGGAGAGCAATCTGGCCAATCTGGTAGGTTGAGGGAGTGAAACATCTTTCTTCCAGGCTGCTGTCTCTTCCCCAGGACAGAATCTTGGGATATTTCAAGTGTGATGAGCCATTCTGTTTCATCACCACGCAGAATAAGATGGCAGCTCAGTTCATATTCTTGTTCAGGACTCAGCCTTCATCATCAGCAGCTCCTGAGGCTCCTGTGCTATCAGCAGTATGAAATGCTCCCTGGCTGGGAGTCAGATACTTTTCATGTCTCTCAGGCTTCCTTTCCTTTGGAAGCCCTGATGGGCTCCCTGAGACTCGTGATAAAACGAAACCTAGTGGGTGGAATCAAACGAGCCATAAATTAATGTGTATTAGCTCAGAGAGCCTTCTCTGGAACAGTCTGGGATTCGAGACCACAGTCTGAAATATCACCCAGAAACAGAAGTTTAGAGTTCAGCTCTCAAGAGAAAAGTCACTTCCTCTACTTCCACCCCATCTTTGCAGTTGAAATAAAAAAGTGCAAGTGGACTAAAATTTAAACAAAGTGTATCTGTGATTCACTTTGGTTAGTAATGATGTGCACTTTGGCAGCATAAAACATACGTTCCTCTTTTATGCATTCATTCTATTTACTTCCTTCAAGTTTTTATTTCAAAACTCACCTCACATGTGTTCTCTGCCCAGGTAGTGTTTCCTAACCAGTGTGGGACAGGTTGCTTCATGTTGAGTACACTAAGAACAGGACAAGGTGTTGATGTCAACAGCAGTTGGAAACACCATTCTACAAAAATAAATAAATAAATGAATAAATAAAATAAAAAGAGGTTGATCTGTTTCCTTGACTCCTATGAATGGAGTAAATGCATGCAGAACCATGGGCTCTAAGAAATTGACATAAGTTAATAGAGCATGGATCATTCATGGAAGAATACAGAATGGCATCCCTAAATCAATTTAATGTGGTAGGAAGCCCAAATTAAAAAAAAACAAAACAGATTAGACCTCTTCAGCACAACACACTAGAAAAACGAAGGCTGTCAGAAATTGTTCATAGTATATTCTTCATCAGATTGTGGTGGAGAATGTGTGCCAGGATTAAGTACAAGGTCGCTTATGAGAGATTTGTCCTCTAGGTAGCTAATGCTGAGAATACTATTTATATTAACAGGCAAAATAGGCTGGCAGTACATAAGCAATTATCTAAATTTTATGGATGTGGCTCTGCCCATAAATCTAGGTAATGATGACATATCTCTTATGAGTCTCCATTAGCTCTTGGGTTACCATGATCATATTAAACCAGCGGAAGGCCCACATAAAAATTAAGGCATCAGAGTGCCAATCACAAGCCCATAGACAGGCAAGAAAGTCCTGGCCTCCAATAACAACTTTCCAATTAACTATAAATGAATATAAAGTTAAAAATATCCTCTCCTCGGTTTCTACAATCAAGGACCATGTGTGGATGTGGACTGGAACCCCCGCACGGATGGGACCCATGATAACTCGGTGTAGGACTGAAGACCCTATTCAGGGAAACAGGAACTGTTTCAGTCATGATCTTGATGGCTGACTCTTTGACCCTCCCCCATACAAGCCAGGGAGTGACAGACTGGCTAGATCCCAGGGGAGGACATTGCAGCCAGCCCTGAGGAGACAGGATAAGCTGGGGTTGGATGGAAGGGAAGGAGGTCCTCCCCTGTTGGTGGACTTGGAGGGGGCGGGGAAGAGGGAGATGAGGGA
>CM053763.1:23334004-23374616 GCA_028658305.1 Pachyuromys duprasi
GGGGAGGAGGGAGATGAGGGAGGGAGTGGGAGGGTAGGGGGGACTGAGGGAGGGGGCTACGCCTGGGATTCAAAGTACCTAACCTGTGATTGAGATAAAAATAAATAAATTAAAAAAAAAGACTCACTCCATGGGAGGCAGCCAGCCCGTGACACGATTAGTGACAGTCTGATAAGCTTGCAGACAGGAGCCTAGCCTAGCTGTCCTCTGAGAGGCTCCACCCAGCAGCTGATGGAAACAGATACAGAGACCCACAACCAAACATTTGGGTGGACAGCAGGGAGTCTTGTGGAACAGTGGGAGGAAGGATAGAAGGATGGACCCAGAGGGGACAGAATCTCCACAAGAAGACCAACAGAGCCAACTAACCAGGGCCCAGCAGGGTCTGTGGAAACTGAAGCACCAGCTAAGGACCATGAATGGACTGGATGTAGGCATCCTACACAGATATAGCCATGGGCAGATAAGTCCTCATATAGGTTCCCTAGTGAGGGGAATAAGGGCTGACTCTGACATGGACTCTGTTGCCTGCTTTTTGGTCACTTTCCCCTGGTGGGGCTACCTCACCAGGCCACAGGGGAAGAGGATGCCCTCAGTCCTGATGCAACTTGATAATGCTGGGGTGGGTGGATGGGGGGTGGGACTCCCCGTCTCTAAGGAGCAGGGAGTGGGGTAGGGGAAAGAGGGAGGGAGGGTGAGGCCAGAAGGAAAGGAGGGAGGGCCTATGACAGGGATGTAAAATGAATAAATACAAAATCTAAAAAGATTTATTTTTAAAATTGTCTGTGAGTGTGTGTGCACATGAGCACAGGTGCCAAGGGAGGCTAGAGACACCCTATTCCCTGGAGTTGGAGTTGCAGGTAGTTATGAGTGTTGACGTGGATATTGGGAACAAACTAGATCCTCTGCACGAAAAGTGTGTGCTCCAACCTGCTGAGCTACGTTGTCTGAGCCCGGATTTTAGTTTCTTTCTGTGTGCTTGAGATTCTGACCTGTGCTGTTTTCCTTCACTTTGAAGAACTTTTGTTGTTGTTTTGAGATTAAGCCCATAATGACCTCAAATTTAGAACTCTATTGCCTCCATTTCTCAAGGTATAACAGATGTGTCATCACTCTTGGCTTGAAAACTTCCTTAACATTCTGAAGCGTAGGTAATTAATTACATACATCATCTTTTTAAGTGAAAAAGAAAACACACTTTTCCATTTTGAGGGTGTTTTTAGATCTGCAATTCTAGTTGATATTTTTTTGTCTCTTGACAATTTTGATATTTCATTCTATTCTTCTTGCTTGCATGAGTTTTTAACAATATGTCTGCCATCTTTGTCTCCTGATAAAGACGCCACCATGCCAGTGTTTAAATGGGAGAACTTTGTGAATGATGGGGTCAAGGCAATTTTAAATGCATTAGATGTACTTAAACCTGACATCTCTTAGATAGACTGCAGGGTGGAAGCTGTCACAGATGGAAAAAAGGGAGATCTGTTACACTCAGCACCAAACTCCCTGTGTGCCTGCAGCTGATTGTTCCAGGGAAAAGGTGTAATCCAAGCATTTAGCTGTGGGCTTCAGAAGTACAGGGTAGGAAAATTACCGTCTCAGATTTTGAACACTGGCAAAATACTTGGTGTTAGAAAACATCAGAAGAAACGTTTAAACAGCTTGCTCTGCCTTGTTAGGAAATAGCCATTCTTTCATTTGTCCAGTTCTAGCTTTAAGTCCAACCTTCAGTGGGAAGTGTGGGTGAAAGTTGCTGCTCACCTTGAGGCATTTCATCTCGATTTTGATAATGTTACTCTTGAAAGAGAGTTTAAAAAATAGGAAGTTAAAAGATTTCTATTGTGTCAAAGACATTTTATTGAAAATGTCTAGGGGGAATGAATGTAATAATCACAAAAAAATAGAATTCAAGGACTAGGAAGTCTAATTGAGCTGCTGAGAGACATCCTTTGGTCAGGTCTCTTGGGATGAAAGTCAGGAGGAAGGGCAGGACCTCAGAAGATATTCTTTCCTTTCTTCCTAAAGCAACTGGTGAGGTGCGAAGTGGGTTTGGGATCTGTTTCAAACCCAAAGGCACCAACCCTATCCCCAGGGGTCTCTTTACCTCCATTTTCCTCATTGCATGACTTCCACATTTTCACTACACATTAAAAAATCATCCCTTCAAAGCACCAGCACGGAAAGGAGGAGCTGGGAATCACGGGAGGACAGGATTATCATCTTGTAGGTGAGTTTGGTGTCTGTGAACACTATAGTCAGTTGTGGCTAAGGATATCTAAAATGGTGATTATTTAAAGACGAGTGTGTGAGTGTGTGTGTGTATTACTATGCATGTTTGGGTCCCATTCCTATGGAATTGCCAGTTAGTTGGTTACTTGTCAGCTACAAGGGATCAACCAACTTCCCAGGTTAAAAATATTTTTTCCCAGGTTAAAAACATCCTGGTGCAATGTAGAGTCTTAAAGAAAATTCTTGAAGATGAAAGAGTTATCTCGTGTGCTGTGCTTTCGGCCTCTGGCAGCTCCTATAGACCTGGCCCCCCTGATGACCACATTGCACTGTCAGGAGAGATGCGGGGGGGGGGGGTAGGGGGAGGGGAGAAAGCTGGGGTTCCCTGGTCAGCCAGATCAGATGGAGCAGTGGCAGCGGTGAAACGGGGAAGTGGTGTTTCAGGCAGATCACCCCACATTACTGAGCGGGCTGAGAGGACTCTAAGGTGGCTACTTTACAAAAGTCATAATGTGTATCATGCAGTTCCTCAGTCTAAAACCCCACAATGGTTCCATTTCACCCCCAGTAAAAGACAAAGCTCTCTTAGGGGCCTAATGAAATGGTAAAACCTCACCTTCCAGACCTCTCTGCCTTCATGTACCTCCATTTCAGCGTTGAATCTGTTCTGTCTGCAAGGTTCTTCTTGGAGCAATACAGGCACGCCCTCTGCCCCAGCCTTTGTGCGATCATATTCTCTGTCCAGAAAGCTTTCCTTTCTGGAGTGTCTACAAGGCTAATTTTTTAAAAAGATTTGCTTGTTTATTTATATGGCTGTTTTGTCTGGCTGTAGATCTGAATGAAGAAGAGGGCATCAGATCCCACTGAACTACAGTTATAGGTGGCTGTGAGCCACCGTGTGGCTGCTGAGATTTGAACACATGACCTCTAGAAAGAGCAGCCAGTGCTTTTAACTACTGAGCCATCTCTCTAGTCCCTACAAGGCTAATTCTTATTTTTTGTAAATTTTGCTCAAAAATCTTCCCCAGTACCTGTAACCCCCCTATTTAAAGCTTCTGCCGCCTGGCACACCTTTGCCACACTGGGTCCCTTACTTTTCTTCATGGCAGTTACTGCATTCAAACACAGAATGCAATCTGCTTGTTTATCATGTTTAGTAGCTATTGTCTGTCTTTTTCTCTCACTATAATGGAAGCTACAGAGGGTAGGAAACAGACCTTACTCAGCTGCTAGTACAAGACCATGGCTTAGCATAATGCTCCCTACTTAAGTTATTTGCTGGGTGAATCAAGACATGGGTGAACGCCAGTCATGGCTGTCTTTTCTTTGTCTAGTCCCCTTTAAGAAGGCGTTTGTAGCTGTGCTAGAATCATGGACACCATGTCGTCTCATAATTTTGATGCAAACTTGTATTAGACCTGAGATGCAGTTAAACTTTCAGGAATTCTGCCTCTGAGGAAACTCCAGAAAGCTAGTGTTGTAGGCAGGGTATTTATTTTCAGAGTATGTGATTATTGTTAATGTTCTTCCACTAGGTGACAAAGCTGTTTTCAAAATGATTTTCTATAAAATAAATGCATGGTAACAACAACCATAAAAGAAAGGCATAATATGGAAAAATTTTACTGAACTTCATATATGTGTGTGTGTGTTATTATTATGCTGGTAAAAGTGAAAAACGTGTTATACACGAAAACAAATTTTATAACTCCTTTTAAAATTCTCCTGCAATTTGCAAGGCATATAAGAATGTCACTAGTAGTTATCTTTAAACTTAAGTTACAGATTCCTAATTGTCAGTAACAACAAGAGGAACTTTTATCCCCTTACCACGCAAGGTTAGAAATTAAGAACATTTTTATTAATATTTTTTCTTTTACCCTGTACTTTTAGTTAATGTAATCTGCACATATAATCAGTTTCCAATTTCACTATTATGCTAACATGTCCCTAGTATTGGCTTGATACTTTAATGTTATGTTAATGTAAGTTTTTGGAGGACGGGAAAACCTTTATTTATTAGTACATGATAGTAACAGATGGCATTACCGATTGATACCAGCTAAGCAGCAGTTCTAGAAATTAAAATAGAAGGAACACAATTAAAAACCTCTATCTAAATTCAGGGAAAGAGTCATTTACAAATTAAACTTTGTATTTTGAATTACTAATAGAAGTATTGCATCTGTGTCCCGAACTTGTGATGGCAACCACCAGCTTGCACATGTCTGTGAGAGCATTTCCAGAGTGGCTCAGGCAAGAAGGAAGACCTTCCTGCAGTGGACGTCCCTGTCCCATGAGCTGGGGGCCTGGACGGAACTAGAAAGGAGAAAAGTGCTCAGAGCACCAGCATCCGTCTCTCTCTGCTTCCTGACCTCCGTGGGACCAGCTGCCTCATGTCACGGTTGCTGCAGCTACAACTTCCCAACGTTGACTGACCCTCACACCACGAGGCACAACACAGCCCACCTTTAAGTCGCTTTTGTCAAGTGTTTTATTGCAACAACTAAAAAAAGCAACTATCACAATATTTCATTTTATTGTTTTATATTTTTGAAACAAATGAACATTTTAATGGACACATGGAATGATGTAATTAGCTGTAAGTTGTTGCTAGCAATTAGTATCTTACCACTGCTTGTTTTTAGTCTTCCATGGGTTTTTGATTAAAACAAAATATAATTAAAATTTGAGGTACCCATGATTTTTCTTTCCATAAATATATCAGGAGGCCTTATACTTTATAGTACTTCTTAGAAATAGAAGTAGAGAACAGCCATACAAATTCTAGAACAACATGTCAGAGCTTGTTATGGATTAGAATATCTTATGTTTCTGTATCTGGTTTTGGATTATGTGACAATTGAAAGCTGTAACACAAAGGAAAAACTCACTACCCCCCCCCATCAACGTGGCGTTTAATTGGACACACTACAAGGAGATGGAGTGGGACAAGACTTCTTCAGACTGGAATGTGTGAACTCACTTAGGGAGTGTGTGGATCTGGGACGGTGTGTACGCTGGGACTTGTGTGAATTAATGTGTAGGTGAAGTGCATATTAAAGGATGAACAGTCAAAAGTATGCTAATGTGCATGCATGCTATTAAAACCCAGCATGCATGCAGCACCTGTAGTGTCACCGACCCATACTTAGTTGTTGGCACGTGATCACATGAGCAGTCTGTTTTTTAGTTATTTTAACTATCAAAATATTATTATTAGAATAGAATATTTACTGATTCTTTACATTCTTTTCAGAAAGAACACCCTTTGGCCTCCATTCCAGCCAGAATGTGCTGTCTGTCTGCTTTTGGCAGGTCACTGGAAACACCAGACTCTTTCTAAACCTTTAGTCATTGGATTCATTAAAAATTAATTGATTTTGATTGGCATAATATTTCTACATATTTTTGTGGTATAGTGAGGTGCTCTGATTCATGCGTGCATTGGGGAGTGATCAACTGAGAGTAATTAGCAGATCCATCACCTGCAGCTCCTGTCATTTCCTCCTGGTGGGTCTATTCGGATTCTTTGAGATAGATAAATGCCAGTCTTCAGATGTTAAAGGATATTTTTAAGTTAATGACTTGCTTTCTTAGTGAAGAAACTTTGAGAGTTGTTCAACTCTGGCTTAGCATTCATAATATTTAATCCAAACACAATAGGAGGGAGAAAAAATCCTTCCTTTGATCTGAATAAAGCATTGTATGGAAGATTAAAATAAGTTGCACCAAGGCCACCAGAAGGTGAACCAGCAGTAGCTTAAACATGTTATCTAAATTGAAAATAAAAATCCTTAAAAATTAAAAGTAGGACAATGCAGGACTTTTCTTTTTTAATGAGGCAAATCTCAGTAAAAGGATAGAAGAGAGTGAATGGCTTGATGCCTGCTTTTTCTGTGATGTAACTTGGGCACTATAGACATTGAACTTTTATCATCTTTTAGAAGAGAACAGCATTTTCCCATTAGTTCCTTTTGTATTTGGAACCGTTAGCACTTGTGTAGTTCCATGCGGCCTCTCCTGGTGCCTACAGCACCCAATGCCGGCCAGTCTTCTAAGGGTGCCTCCATCAAAGCTCCAACATGAGGGCATGCATCAAATGGGAACCTGGACAATGTCACATGCGCTCGTTAACCACTATGTTAGGAGTCAACTCTATTAATACAAACTGTTGAGATCTGAACAAGAATTTATGTGGTCTAAACTGAATTCCTTAGACGTTAATGACCATGTAATTTCTAAGCCTTTTAAAATTTCTAATTGTGAATGCGTACCTGAAAGCTATATGAAAAAGAAAAGCAAAAAAAAAAACATGCACACTCCACCTGAGTGTAGCCAGGCACAGTGGCACATGCCTGGAATCCTCTCAGTCACGTCAGAGGGTGAGGCAGGAGTATTGCCGTTAGCCTGAGACCTGCTGGACTACAGAGTTACATCCTGTCTCAATCAAAATCAGGAAGCAAAGAAATTACCTACCTACCTACCTACCTACCTACCTACCTAACAAATAATCAAAACCAGCAAATGAGGCCTAACCAGAGCTAAGGAGCAGGACTTAAGAGGAGCGTTTATCTGGCTGAGACATCACCTGCGTGTTTTCTGGACTAAACTATCATGTCTAGTTAGGAATGTGCTTATGTCTTAAATGTGTCTCCTTAAGCCACGTACTCATCACTTGAAAACCTTTATTCTCAGAATTATCAGAATGTTTTTCCCTTGGTGGAAATAAGCATTGTATTTATCTTTCTGAATCTCTTGGCACTTTCTAGCGTAAATTCTTTTTCAATGATTCTCTGATTCCAAATTTGTCAGGGAAATGAGGTGTGAGGCTCACGTTTCTTCTCTCCTGTAGCCCACTTTCCTGTGTCCACACTCCCATCCTCATAGCATTATTTCTTACCTGCATCTTTTTCCAAACAGACAGCTCCTGCAGAATTGGCAGGATCTCTTGGAATCTCCTTTCACCTTGGCTGTAGATGGAAGGTAGAGAGAGAGGCAAGGAGGAGAGAAGTCAGGGACAGTGACTCTGCGATAAACAGGAAGCAGGGGAACAGTAGCCTCAGAGCAGTTTAGAGGTGTAATTCAGACTTCAGGAGGCTTTTTAGGAAGCAGAGGTGAAGAAGAAATTAAGAGGCCACAACTGTGAGGTGGCAGAGAGAAAAGAACCTGTCAACAGTGTGAAGAAGTTGCGAAGGCAGAGCGCTGCATTTCAACGACTAGGTCAACATTTAAAAAGGTGAAGAAATATTGCTTTAGACAGATGTTGAAGGTTTTATTGTAACTGCCTATTGTCTTGGCCACTAAGTTGGAAAACATAATGGTTCCCAAATATTCGAAAGCTTTTGAGAGCTGGAAGAAGGCAGTAAAACTGGTTACTGGTTTTAAAAAAATAATTTTACAAGCTTAGTGAAACTGTCCAAGACTGTTTTGTAAAAAAATGTTTTTACCATTTTTACTTTGTTTTCATTTTTGCAGCATTTGCATGAGTCAAATTCCGTATGTCATGTGTGTGTATAAAACTACCTATAGCTAATTTATATATGTGTATCTGTATATTTATATATGTGTATCTGCCTCTCTTGCCAGAGAGGACAGAGACATTTTATTCACTGTTGTAGTTTCAAGACTTAACAAAATCAAGTCACTCACTAAAAGCACAATGCATTCTTTCTAGATAAATGGAAGTAACCAGGGAAGCCGCATTGACTGAAACCTTAGTATCGGTCAATCTCAAATAAACTCAGTACCTATATACATTTCCCTCAAGTCAAAATGAACAGTTACTCCCTTAGGCTGCTTTGTGTCACACATATGAGAAAGTAAGCAATACTGATGCTCTGTCATCCATGTTGAGGGATTGAGTCCATCATGGCGGGGAATTTGTGGTAGTGAGAGCATAAGGCATGAATCACACAACTGGTAGTTAGGAAGCAGAGAGATATGCAGCACTCTGCTCGCTTTCTCCTTTTCATTCATTTGGGAGCCCTAGCCTATTGAATGGTACTGTCTGCATTTGGAATGAGTCTTCAGGTAAACTTCATTGAGAACAACCTCAACAGGCATAGAGAGATGTGTTTCCTAGAGAATTCTACCCTAGTTCAGTTGACATGGAAGAATGAGCATCATAGAATCCAAGGTTTAGCCCAAGATGGTGCCCTTCTTATTTCTAACTAAGCTTGAAACTGTTGTAGTAAATAGAATTAAAGGAACTCTGTAGTAGTTGTAACTGGCCATGAGCAAGAAGACACAGCCATTGTCAAGCCCACGGGAATAGGCCGAGAGCTGTAAGAATTACAGCTGTTCTCTCCTGCATTTCCATCCCTGGCAACACCCTAGCATTGGATTGGACTCAGAAAGAAACCAAAGGAAAGGTTAGGGTGGTACGGTTCATAGCTGTCAGCCTCTAAACACAGCATAAGACCCTGAGTCAGGCAGGGTTGATTCAGAGTTACCACTCCTTCCCACCTAGCTTCAGGCAGGGCCCTCCAGGACAAACTTCCTTTCCCTTCCCTTCCCTTTCCTTCTCCCTTCCTTTCTCTCTTCCCTTCTCTCTCCCCTTTCCTTTTTCTCTACTTTCTTTTGGGGGTAAGGATGCCTTTGAGGTATGCACTCATGTCACAGCACTGGAAGGCTTCCCCCATCACTTTGGGCTGTACACTCTCCATGGAACAGAAGAAAATGATCTACTGTCTCCACAGGCGTGGGCTGGTGGACTTAGGTATTTTGTTAAAGTGGGTTGTTTTCTCCACTTCCAATAGTATTATTCTCTTCGACTAATCATTGTGCTACAGGAAGAGCTATATTTCAATATACTAACTTCCAACATTGACAAATCAAGGCATAAGGAAACTCCACTAACTGCCTTTCGGAAATGCTTTGCTTTGCCGTGTTCCAATTAGGTTTAATATATTTAGATGAGAAAACGTAGTTCTGGTTCATTTAAGATAAGCCTCCAGTAAGAGGCAGTTTGGAGTTTGCTTTTGGAAGCTGGCAGGGGTTATAAAATCCAAAGTCTAGTTAAATAAATCCTTTGACTATTAAGACTGTAGTAAGATGGGAAGAAGTAACCAGAACACTGTCTAGTCTAGCAAGAAGACAGAACAGGTATTATTTATAGTTGGCTTGGTTACCCAGGTAACCATACCTTGGCTGAAAGAAAGCCATCCCAGAGACTTGATTAGATGGAGGGAAAAGACCCACAGTCCAGCTGCCTGTGTCTGAGGAAAAAGAAACAAAGGCAGTGGGGGAATCCATGAGAGGAGATGGTGGTGAGGAGGAGCAGACACTGGAGGACCGCTGAGTTGTTAGGGAATACTCTGCTTGAAGCCGAAGGAAGGGTCAGAACAGCCTCAGAGTTCTCCAGACTTTCCAAAAACAAAACAAAACAGAAAAAACAGACTCTACCTGTAAATTCTTGCTTCTCATAAACTTGGAGGCCAGATTATTGCAGTTCTGGAAGAAAACCAGAGACCTGGAGCCACAACATCTTTAGAACACAGAAGGATGGCCTGACACTTATAACTAAGACATATAACACTTCTTTGAAATATCCCAGGAGAGTTCAGGAACCCATCAGGGCTTGAGCATCTATTGCTGGTTAACAGGTTAAACATCTTGATCTAAAAACAATCATAAATATGAGATGACCCCAAACCCCAAACCTTTTGAATGTCAACATGATGACATAAGTGTAAAGATATGTCCCTGACCTCATGTTACCACATGGGCTGCAGTCAACACAAGAGACACATTAAAAATGTCATGTAAAATCACCTTCAAGGTATCTGGATACAGCATACACAAAGCATAAAACAATTGCATGTCAGACTTGGGTATCATTCCATAGAAACCTCATTTTGCATGCACATATTTCAACATAGGGAAACATTTGAAATCCAAACACATATGGTCCCCAAATTTTGGATAAGAGATGTTCAATATCTCTTGATGTTTATTTCCTCCAACATCCCCGTGACCAGAAGATCCTACACCTCATGTGTGAAGAAGGCCTAGAGTTACAGTTCACATGGAAACAGCTGCTTCTTTTACAGTGACACATTCAACAAGGTTTCATTGAAGACTGACAACTACCACATGTTGTCATTCATATATGGGAAGTAAAAGAATTAGTCTTCCAGAGAAACATAATAGAATATTAGTTATGACAGGCTGGGGAAGGTGGCAGAATGGGACAGAGTATCCCTGGGATAGAGGATTAGTGGGTAAGCAGAATAAGCTCTAGTGGTCCATGGTCCATAGAGAGTCACTACAGTTAACAATAACTTATTGTATATTTTAAAATATAGAAAAGATTTCTAAATGTCTCAAACGCAAAGAAATGATAAATGTCTGAGGTGATGGACATGCTAATGACACTGGTGTGATCATTGCCCATCATATATAGAAATTACAGTTCCATTGTACCCCATGATTATGTACAATTGCTGTATTTCAATTATGAATAAAAATGAAATGGTCATCAAAAAGATAATGGTGCATTGTTTAATCAAGTGATCCTTTCATGTGAGCACTGACAGGCACGGCATCTCTCTGCTGGTGTATTCCTGCTCACACTATCTGTGGACTGGTCTCTTATATAGTGTGAATTACTAATGGGTATTTTATTTGAAAAACTTTACTTAATAGGACTGTTTTCTTTCAGTTATGTGTGGATCCTATTTGGAAGAAATCTGTGTGCTCTGCTGGTCCAGGACTAACACACACACATGCACGCATGCGCACACATACCACATACACACACGTACACATATACCACACATGCATGAACACACACCACACACAGACACACATGCGCACATGCATGCACACACACATTCTATCCCTACAAATAGGGACACATGGAAAAACTCTCTTTTTGTTATCCAGTTCCCACTTCAGGCATCTTCAGTTACATCCCTACTCAGAGCAAATGGATAACAGGTTTTCATTTTTAATCTTATATTATTTTATTTACTTTATATCCTGAAGGTGCCCCCTCCCTCCCCTCCTCCAAGTCCCTTCCCCTTCCCCTCCTTCCCCCTTCCCCTCTCCCTTTCACCGTAGAAAAGGGGAGCCCCCTCTCCCATACCAACCTTCTCTAGCACATCAAATCACATCAGGACAGAGCATATCCTCATCCCCTGAGGCCAGGTAAGACAGACCCGCCAGGAGAAAGTTATCCAAAAGCAGACAACAGAGTCCATGTTAGAAACATACCCCTTCCCCCAACTCATCAGGCGCCTCATGTGAAGACCAAGCTGCCTTTCACTTACATGTGTGCAGGGGCCTAGATCCAGACCATGCATGCTCCTTAGTTCATGTGTCAGTCTTGGAACATCACAAGAAACCAAGCAGAGGCAACTAACCCAGTCCCATGGGGGCTTTCAGAAGATAACAGGTTTTGAAGAGTCTGCTTGCTCAATGTGGGATGGTTCTGCTTGTACCAGAAGACAGATTTCATTTCCTTAGCGACCCCAATTTATACAACCCCATGTCTCTGGAAGAGTTTTCTTCTCTGATTTCTCTAAATATTGGTATTTCCTTCTTTTTCTTCCCCCCTTTTTTTCCTCAAGAGTCCACGTGCCAAACACACTGGGATTTATTTTATTTTATTTCCTATTTTTAAATTATGTTTTTTAATTACAGTTTATTCACTTTGTATCCCCTCTGTACCTCCCTTCCCCTCCCCTACCAACCCGTCCTCTTTCCCACCCATTCTCCTCCCCCAGTCCACTCATAAGGGAGGTCCTCTTCCCCTTACCTCTGATCCTAGTCTATGGGGTCTCATCAGGAGTGACTGCATTGTCTTCCTCTGTGGCCTGGTAACGCTGCTCCCCTCTCAGGGGGAGGTCATCAAAGAGCAGGCCAATCAGTTCCTGTCAGAGACAGTCCCTGTCCCCATTACTATGGAGCCCACTTGGACACTGAACTGCCATGGGCTACCTCTGTGAAGGGGTTCCAGGGCATCTCCATGAGTGGTCCTTTGCTTGAGTGTCAGTCTCCTGTGCCCAGACTTTTTGGATCTGTTGCTGTCCTTGTGGAGCTCCTGTCTTCTCTAGGTCTTACTCTCTTCCACTTCTTTCATAAGATTCCCTGTACTCTGCCCAAAGTTTGGCTATAAGTCTCAGCATCTGCTTTGATACCCTGCAGGGTAGAGCCTTTCAGAGACCCTCTGTGGTAGGCTCCTGTCCTGTTCCCTGTTTTCTGCCTCCTCCAATGTCCATCCTCTTTGCTTTTCTAAATGGGGATTGAGCATCTTAGCAAGAGTCTTCCTCCTCTTTGCCTTTCTGAATGTGGATTGAGCATCTTAGCCAGAGTCTTCCTTCTTGATTAGCTTCCTTAGGTGTACAGATTTTAGTATGTTTGTTCTATATGTCTAATATCCACTTATGAGTAAGTATATACCCTGTGTGTCTTTCTGCTCTTGGGATACCTCACTCAGGATGATCTTTTCCAGTTCCCACTATTTGCCTGCAAATTTCATTATTTCCTTGTTTTTTTATTGCTGAGTAATATTCCATTGTATAGATGTATCACAATTTCTGTATCCATTCCTCAACTTAAGGGCATCTGGGCTGTTTCCAGCTTGTGGCTATTACAAATAAAGCTGCTACAAACATGGTTGAGCAGATGTCCTTGTATACTTGAATGTCTTTTGGATATATGCCTAGGAGTGGTGTAGCTGGATCTTGAGGAAGTGCTATTCCTAATTGTCTGAGAAAGCGCCAGATTGATTTCCAGCGTGGTTGTACAAGTTTACATTCTCACCAGCAGTGGAGGAGGGTTCCCCTTTCTCCACATCCTCTCCAGCATGTGTTGACACTTGAGTTATTCATCTTAGCCATTCCGATGGGTATAAGGTGAAATCTCAGGGTTGTTTTGATTTGCATATCCCTGATAACTAAGGACATGGAACATTTCTTTAAGTGTTTCTCTGCCATTTGATATTCCTCTGTTGAGAATTCTCTGTTTAGCTCTGTACCCCATTTTTCAATTGGATTACTTGATTTGTTGCTGTTTAACTTCTTGAGTTCTTTATATATACTGGATATTAGTTCTCTGTCAGATTGGTGAAGGTTGGTGAAGATCCTTTCCTAATCTGTAAGCAGTCATTTTGTTTTGATGAAAGTGTCCTTTGTTTTACAGAAGCTTTTCAGTTTCATTTCTTGATTATTGCTCTTAGAGCCTGTGATGCACAGAACACCAACAACACCAATAACACACTGGGCTTCTTAAATGAAGACAGAAAACTTAGATGGTTATCCTCCTGCCTCAGGCTCACGAGTCTTAAGAATCAGAGTAGTCAGATTTCTCTCTTTTTTAATAAATCAAATAATTGTAAAATCTTGTCTACTATAAGGAATATTGAAAAAAGTAAATTATAAGGAGCAAAGTAGAAGAAATAATTTCTAATTCTATTGAAATAAACAAACCTCTTTTTCTTGCCAAATATCTTCCATTTTTTTTTAACCAAGAAAAGACATCTCCATTAATATTTGAGTTAAGGTACTTAGCAGCTGTTTCCCAGTTTGATCCACTATTCTGCTTCTTGAGAACATTATTAGTAGTAAGAGGGCTCAGTTGAGGTGTGCACAATGGTTTGCCTGGCTGGGTCTCTGAAAAAGAAACGACTGAGTGTGTGTCCAATGATTAGGTGTTGCTACTATTCTCTGAAGGCTCCCCGGAGGCTGCCAAATGCTCCCTCAATCCATCTCGTGGCCTAGAGGCACCTCTCTTGCCAGAGAATGAGCCTTTGTCCTTGACAGTCTTTCTATAGCTCCCTAGAGAAGAAAAAAAAATGACCAACTCACTAAGTTGCCCCTCTCCGTATTTATTGATGTGAAGGCTTGGGATTTTGTAGCTCTCTTGGGTAATGTGAAGGTTTTATGGGAGCATGTGTGATGGCCAGCATATCTCTGCTGTAATCCAGACTTTTTTTCTTATTTCTCTAGGCATTGGGCATTATTTTCTGAAGTGATGATCTTAGATTGTGGCTCTTTGTGAATTTTTTTTTTATTAGTGAATTTTCGTTAAAAAGTTTGAAACCTATTTTTCTCTCATTAAATTCAGTTAGAGAGAGAGGCAATGGGGGACAGGGAGAGAGAAACAGATGGAGGGATAGAGAGGAGGGGGGGGAGGGAGAGAGATGGGTAGGGTTAGGTTTGTATGTTTGCATGCTCAGCTTGGTTGAACTTAGAATTCTCACTAACCAATCCCACATCTTCTTACATTGACATTCATGCATATCTGTGCATGAGCAATGTTGGGGTTTTGTCTAGTAGGTGGTGTTCCTTTTCTCCTTTGCTACACAGTATTAGCTAAGAGTTTGCTTGAAAGAAATGCATATTAATAGTCTTTAAAGCACCATTTCCTGCTTTTCTTATGCTTAGGCAATGTTTTTTATAAACCTCCATTAAGTGTGTTTCTTTACATTCACTGATGTATTTATTCTTTAGTTACATTTTGCTTTCTTGCTCTGAAACTAAAGGCAATTTTCAAAATTATCTTTTATTTGGGAAAATAATAAAGCTGTCGGCTTTAGTCTTTTGAGTATGTTTTATTACATTTTACATCAGAACTTCAGTGGGAAAACCAGCATTTTGTTATTTTGTTTAAAATTTAGAATGTCTTAATTTAATAAACAGACAAGTTTTTGGCTGTGCGCTGTCTGCGTTTACACAGCACTAACTCTCATAGACAACAGTGTGATGCCTGGCAGTTCTGTGCACATGTATGATTTAAAAAAAAATCCTGGACTCTGAATGTTAAAGAGATGCAGTGGATTTTAAAATTATCAGAACTGGTTGTGGGATCACTTTTTAATCTCATCCTTTTTCGTCTAGAGATTTGTGTGCATTCATTCTGTATTGTTTGGTAATCATAGTCAAATCACATGATCAACTTTTGTAATGCCTACATCCTAAGTTATTACCAGGTTTCTCTAGGAGCTTTGCCTGCATTTCTTTGTCCCCCACACTCTGTGTAACAATTAATTAGGTCATCTTCAAAAATAGATGCTGGTGGCTAAACTCAGTGCATGCTTAGACAGTGTTTCCTGTCTATTAATTTTCTGTTTTCACAAGTACTTTAAACTTGCATCTAATTATCAAACAGTGACTAAAAGGCTTAACTTAGATAAGTAATTTTAGATGAGAAAGACCTGCTTGCAGATCATATCTTCTATTATTAGCTCACAAAAAATAACCTGAAGAATCCCCAAGAGAATCAAAGGCAAAGCCTTCATCATCCGACATGCAAGAAAGCAAGCGTCAGCATTGTTTCTGTCTAGAGCTTTCTGCTGGAGAGTATACTTTTTGGCACATTTGGGGACCTGGATAACTTGTGTGGAGAGCTTTCTAAGCTGTTGGACTAGCTAGGTTAGAGCCTTTCAGGAGGCAGTGAGAAAGGGTGGGGACAGTTAGTTGTTTATTTCCCCTTCTTACAGATGCGGGGCTGTGAAAGGAACAGAGAGCGTGCTTAGCTTCTTCTTTCTCTTCTCCTTCTTCTCCGGTCTCTTCTTCTTGTTGTTGTATTGGTTTTGTTATGGTCAGGTTTTTGGTCACTTATTGGAACCAATACTTAGTGTAGCCGTATTAAAGAAGTGACAATTTTGGAGAAGGGTAAAGACATGAGGGTAGCCCTCACGAGTTGTATTACTGATGTCATGAACGAGACTCCAGAAAGTTGTCTTGCCTTCTTTTCATCATGCAAGGATGTAGCAAAGGTGCAGATACATGAGGAAGACTGACAACATGTCCTCAAATATCGATCTTAGAACGAATACATCTGACCAAATGTGTGTCCGTTCATCTAAACTCTTTGGTTGCTATGACAATTCTTTTTTTTTTCTATATATATATATTCCAATCCATGCCAATCAATTCCTATTTTCAGCTTCCAATAATCTGGCATGGTGTTGTTTGCTTCTTTTAATGAGACTTGGGCACTGATAGTCAAACAAACACGTCTCCCTAGTTCAGAGCGCATTACCACTATTGATGGGCACACAACCCTCTACTAGTTTTCCCTTTCTTTCATCTTTCCTGAACACAATTCCAATTCCTTCTCTTCCTTAGCACTCACTCTGGTATCGTTGATGTATTGTTTTAAAAATGTGTGTATATTCTTATGAAGTTTGTGTTATTTTTGATGTGAATGTATCTTTAATTTACATTAGTAATATATCACAAATTGTGTCCTCTTTACTTTTATTCTGTAGCTCTAGCTAAGTAGCTGGATGTATCATAAATGCTTGTCTAGGCCACAGTCAGTAACTACATAGTTTTTCTCACTCATGCTGCAAGCTTGTTAAAGATTAGTTATTAAACCTCCCATGAATCTCGTTGTGAACATATTCATAAATAAAAGCATGTATTATTATATTTAAGCTTTGTTTATATTTACATTTTAGCTATAGTTCAACTCTAGTTCAACATAAACTGCTCTATTTATAATCCTATGTCCTGTTTTTTTAATGTTAATTTTGTTGAGTCAAGGGTTTTTTTTTTTTTAATGTAACTCAATATGGTCCCAAACATATAATCCTTCTGGCTTATTCCTCTAAGAGCTGTGGCTAATGAGTTATCTGGCTTTCATTTTTAATTTTTCTTATGTATGTGTATATGCATGTATGTTTAAAAATTCTATTTATTATGTGTGTATTTAAGTGCACATGTGTGTGTAAATGTGTGTGTGTCTGTTTATTTGTGTGGCATATGTTTGCAGATCTATATAGAGACCAGAAGATGATATCGGATCCCTTGGCAGTAGAGTTGCAGTCAGTTGTGAGCTGCCCAGTGTGGATTCTGGTCCTCTCTGGAAGGACAGCAATGATTCTTAAACTCGAAGCCATCCCTCCAGACCACCATGGTGTTTAATCCTTTGTATTCTGTGTTGTGAATTATTTTATTTTAAGTATTTTAGAATGAGTTCACAGGATTCACCAGATTGCCAAAGTGCTTCATGGCACCAAGAAGATTAAGAAGCTCTGATTTAAAGTATTTGTCTTTGATAGTATTTGCCACTGACTTCTTGCTTTTCTTATTTTCTCTCGATCTTCATTTTTCTTTCTTTTCCTGTGTCTCCTCCTCTCCTTTCCTTATATTTTTTCTCTTCTTACCCCCCTTCATTTTCTTTTTAAAAGTCCTTTTCTCTATGACCATCTATCTTTCTTTAATTCTTAGAAATGTTCTATAATTGTTCCGTCCTATGTAATGTTCCTTCTTTTTCTTCATTGAGTGTGTTGTATCTCACAACTGTCTGCAACTACACTGCCACAGAATCCGATATCATCTTCTGGTCTCTGTATGGATCTGCAAACATATGCCACACACATAAACAGAGACACAGACACACTTACACATACATGTGCACTTAAATGTACACACATATACACATAATAAATAGAATTTAAAAACACATTTGCATACACACACCTAAGTAAAATTAAAATTGAAAGCCAGGTAACTCATTAGCCACAGACATGGACACATGAACCCTGCACATTTTAACTCTTACACTTCACAGATTTTCTCTCAGTGTCTTACGGGAGTGTGCCTGGATTTGACTTCTGTTGACTCTATTATTCTTCTTAGCTGAACACACTCTGCTTGTCATTCTGTCTGTGGAGTGGTTCCAACTGTCGTCCTCATATCTAGAGTTCCTGTTAGTTCTTAGGAACTACTTCTTCCATCTTCATGGACTGATTTCTTATCCTCTCTCTTTGATATAATTTTGCCCATTTTCACTTCTGTACTGATTCAGAAACTAAACCATTAGTTCTGATTTATTGGGTAAAGGGTGTTCAGCATACTGTCTCTCAAAATATATCAGTTCCCACAGTGTGAGTCTGACTACAGCTCTGCTGTTTAGAATATCAGCCACATAGAGCATGGTCTAACATGTGCCACTCTGGCATAAAAGGAGAGTGAAGATGTTCCTCAGAATAGAGCTCGTTGCACCAAGATCTAGACTTTTACTAAGAAGGTGCCTGTGGGCAAAACTCCCGTCCTAACTCTATTCTATTTTAATTCATCTCCATTTGGCTGCTAGATTTTGAACCTTTGTGTCGGATGGGACTGAAAGCTGGGGGAACCACGCAGGGGAAGGTCAGTCAGCATAGTCCTTTCTAATAAAGGTCCCACATCAGCTCTGAGCCAAAGTTACCCCCATCGCAGAGGCAAACTTATGCTGCCATCTACTCAGGGCTAGGAGGGCAGGTGGATTCCACAGAGAGGAAGCCTACACCCAGCCCAGGCGTCCATATGTGGCTCCTTCCTCCTTCCCTCCGCTGCCACATTTGATCACTAGTGCTCTCTTTCTGCTTAGGGTTTCCTCATAGTCTGTACCTACAGTTTCAGATCCACATACTTTCCTTATGGCTTCTTGACAGTTGGGCTAAGGAAGGACTTTCCATAGTATTTTTCTAGTAGAAGAACCACCTTTTAAGTTCATACATCAAATCTCTATATCTGAACAAATATTTAATCAACCACTTGTTTATAAATGCTGATACATGATCTTGTCAATGAGAGAGGGGAAGGGTGTCAGTGAGTGTTCCTTTATCTTGGAAGTTCCTTTTATGCGAACCCTACACATCTTAGCAACCCTTGCTAAACTTAACACCACTTTGTCACACCAGGCCCTGGACGCAGGGAACAGCAGTCAGAGAGGAGGGTCTCGGTGACCAGTTTTCTGACATTCTTCTCGGTGCTGGGCAGGGAGCTCAGCGTTCCGTGCTTCCTATAGTATCAGGTGATTTTCTTCCAAGTGTGTAAAATCAGAGAGCTATTCAATGGAAATAACCCTAAGAAGGTAAACCAGTTCCATTCTCTTTTTCCTTCAATAATAATGATAAGGGATTTCAGGTTGCTTATGTACACATTTTAGTTGCTTGATTGAATGAGACAGTCACTTGTAGAGCAGCCGGGCTTCGAACTTGTGCCTTTACTTCTCAAGTGCTGGGGTTATGGGTGTGTGCCACCAGAACAATTTCTTGATGTGCTGGGCTTTGTACCCAGGGATTTCTGCAAGCATTATATCAACAGAACTATATTCTCAGCCCTCTGTACACTTTAACAATATTTATAAAGTGGAGTTTTGAGGACTTCATGCAGAATAACTAGTGAATGAAACATCCTGGACTCTAACCTGATAATTTCCGGAAAGTGTTTTTTTTGTTGTTGTTGGTTTTTTTGTTTTGTTTTGTTTTGTTGCTTTGCTCCTTTCCTTCTTACCTGCTTCAAAAGCGATTGTCATATCAAACAAATGCTTCCGCCTCATTGATAATGCAGCTTCCCCCAAACATAGATAATGTAGATTTTTTAAAAATTTTGAACAACAAGTTTGATATGAGATGTATCAAAGGAAGAAGGGTATTTGGATTCAAGAAAATAAATTCCCCCAAACAAATGGAGCTGTGATTTTTTGAAGGATATAGAAGCACCAGATGCAACATGCTGAGTTAGATCAGACCAAAGCAAACGTAAGCTGTTCCTGCCATAGCTATTGAAAGACACAGGAGGTGGTTTATGGGTAATCATGGAGTGGGGCACCCTGCTGACAAGGCAAATGGCTCTAATTTGTACTCAGTGACATGTCGGAACCATCATCTTAGATTATAGCTGAGTCTTTCTTGGGACCTTACTAATATTTTCAAGCCAGTGTCAAGTCTCAGAATAAGAGCCCCATATTTGTTTCCTGCTGTGGAAAGTAGCTGTCTCATTTATTTATCCAAAAGCTATCTTTTTCAGGCCCCAAATCCCAATACTCCCACATTTGGAGGAGCATAGTCTCATTTCCATATCCAACCAGGTCTTTTGCAATATTTTACACTCATTGAAATAAAAATGAACCTTAAACACATCTAGACTGCTTCACTTAACTGATACAACAAAGAATCAGGACTCATTTAAATTATTTTCTTTCAGGAGTTTTATTCAAACTCAAGTAGTGCATACACAGAATATACCCCAAACACAGTTTGCAAAAGAAAAGATTTGGCTCGTGATTAAGGAAATCGAAAATGGCAAAATGGACTGATCCTTAAGAAAAAGACATTTGTCTGCAAGGTAGAAAAATTCAATTTGACAAACATACTTTGAATATTTATGATATGCTGGTTGTTATGAGGCCACAAGGAGACGGGCTTGAATTAAGAATGTCTTCTTTTTTGCCTCCTATGCACATAGGGATGGACTTCTTTGGTTGGAGGGACAGGACAAGCTATACAGAAAAGGAGGCACCTCAGAAGGAGGCAGGAGGGGCTGGGTTATAATTGGTGGGGTGAGCAAAGAAAGGCCACATAGTTGGAGGGAAGGTTCCCTACAGAGCTCAGAATTTACGACAGTACACAGTGCTCTCAACTAGGAAGTAATCGGTAATAGCAGGAGCAGAAGGTGTTGGAATGGAAGAGGAAAAGGAGGCTGGAGGCAGCTGCAGGAGGAAGACAACAGCTGGGTTCTAGAAAGAAAGCATGGTGTGCCATTGTTTTCTTGTCCTAATTCCAGGGTCTTTGGTAAAACTAGAAAGCTGGATTACCAAACGGAAAGGTTTCCTTCAGAGATTTCCCCCCCAAACATCAGGCCACCAAACATATTTTTCTTCTAGGAAAAATAATGTACAGTACCCCCACTGTGACCCGCCTCTTGTTTCTGGAAACCTGTGTTTAAGGCACTGTCAGGGAATCCGTCCTTATGAGACTGTTCACCATCTGTCCCACCTCAAATGCAGAGTCCAGGCCTCAGGGTTTCTTCTGAGCATATGTTGGCATCACTCTTATCAATTTCATTTTGCAACTTAAAACTTCTAACGTACCTTTAACATCTATACATGCTTGGACGCTTCCAAACATTTGCTATTTTTAAGTGAGTTTCTGACATTCCTCTGTTTCCCATTGACTTCCTGTATTGTTCAGCATCTCTTTCACATCACCACTCTCCCTGGGTTAAGTCTTTCTACCATTTCATGAAGAAGATGAAAGATATATGTCCCAAACTATCTCAACCTCTGGCGAGCACTGTGCTCCAGCCTACAGCCAAATTCACCAAGCGTCTCTCCTACCCAGGGTCTGGCTGTTGTTTGGACTTTTTCTTCTCTCCCATCCTCACAGTTTCTGTCCTATGAGGGTTGGTTTGTTTCCTTAGAGAATATGTTCTCTCTCTTAGGAGTATACAAGCACTCTCATCTGTATAGCACTTGGGTTAGCTGTAACTTCTTGCATCCAATAGCTGTGAAATACATCTTTCCTATGAACTATAAATAAAGGGAGGCTCACACTTCATTAATGAATCCTTCCTCTTCACATCCCAAGTGATCCAAATGCTAAAGATACAGTATTTCACAGCAGGTTGTGTGACCTTTTATGTAACATAGCCCGTAAGTGGGTTATGGTCCTGTGATTAATGCAGCCTGATGCTCACATTGAGAAAACTGGAGGGCGTTAGCTGCCGTGAGAAATCCAAGAGCATTAAGGACGTGTGCAGACGAGACTGACTAATTATTTTATTCTACAAATGGGATGACTATAATTTAATTTTGACTGACAAATGGTTCCAAATTGTGAAGAGCATGGCAGCACACAACAGTTAAGTCTAATTTCTATGACATATGTCTAAAAAATACATTTATTCCATTTTGAAAATTTTCCTTGGAGATCTTTGGCTTGTTTTCTCCAAACATCACCAAGCGTGCTTCCAATTTAAAGGAAGAATTTTTCCCTCACAAGTACCTGTATTCATTGATGGAAAGAGCTCAATGCAAGTTTGTGCAGGAAACAGCCACTCAAGAGTACGTTAGGGCAGATCACCCCAGGATCAGCAATTGATTACCCTGGAGTTTGACTCTGGAGATAGACTGCAGTGAGACCAGATTGTACTGGGATTTTCATGGGGTCTTCAGTCTAAGCCAAATGTGTTTCCAGGCAGGACGAAGTTATTGATGGGATTGGTAGAGTATTTCCTTTTATCGTATTTAGATTTGTGGAGTGAACTTTGTCTGGATTCTTCATGACACTTACCTTCGCCGCTGTAGTTTGTCACGTCCACCTGTCATCACCATCTCTTTCATTCTCTTTGCTTTGTCTCTATACCACACCTGGGGACTCTGTTGGAATTGTTGCTTACCCAGAGGCCAGGCCCTGCAAAGCATTACTTTACAATTAATGCATTTTCTATTCAGCAAGTGATAAAGCCCCTGTGGGAACTCAGGCCTGGATGAATTAACACCTCTGCTGTGTCCTCATTGTCCCCTCCCCCTGTCCTGACAGCTGTCCCTATACTTGTAGCTGCTATACCATCACTCTCCTCTAAGGTGAGGAAACTGGAAGAGAGATAGCAGTTTCCCTGCTCTCAAGATTAAAATTAAACATGAAAATTCAACAATTAGCAAGTGAGAAAGAGTAAGCATAATTTTAAATTTGCCTAGGTATGTACATGCCTTATTAAAATAGTTTCTGAGCTGCAAAATCAAAGCATTAGAATACAAAAGAGAAGCATGAAACTGAGGCTATAAAGTATAGCCTATATTTAATACATTCAAGAAAAGAAGAGTATAACATCTGGATTTCTAAGGCCTCCCAAGGTACATAACATCCCTTCTTTAGACTTCTGATCTGCACACTAAATAGAAGCAGCTGTTTTTCTCCGTGCTTCTTAGACATTGTGTCACACCGAAGAGCCTTTGCTCTGTAATTCTCAGCAAATACACAGGCTCGATATTTGATGAGTCTCAATGTGTATTTTCTTAAAAGGCCAACAGAGAGCCATGAACTGAGAGACATAAGGACGATGCAATGGCGAGAGAGTGGAAGCATGCAATGGAACTGCCCCCCAAAGATCACCGGATGTACTTACTATTGAGAACCTTGATTCTTCCCTTCGTCAGGCAGGACTTTCACAACTTCCCACTGTTAGGTTTTGTGGTTTTCTTTTATGACACAAACAGATAATTGAATGAGAAGAGTGACTCTTACATAGGAAGAGATGGAGGTTCTCAGCAAACCCATGGGAGAGATGAGTAGGGGACTCACTTGTAAAGTGGAGATGTATGGAGGTGGTTTTTGTACACACTCAGGGAAATCCAGAGTCCTTGGGAGGTGGAGTTGGTTACAGATGTGATTTTTCTCTAAGAAGGCTGAAGTTGGAATAGGACATGGGGTAGCGTATCTCTAGGACTGGAGTGGAACCCGCAGGCCAGGGTCAGGAGGCCAGGAAAACATGAAGCTGCAGTGCTTTCCTGAGGAGGCCTGACCTCTCACAATGTCCTTGTACAACAAGGAGCCAGGTGGCTGTGCACTTTGCCATGCAAGCATATGGTATTCCCCAAGGAGGGAAAAATGCTTCGTTTTTGCTAACCCTTGATATGAACTCTAGTGTGCAGCACACACCAACTGGGAAACCACAGTGTTAAGACAGCATTTTCCTCAGTGTTAGCCTTCTTAAATTCACAAGGGCAATTTTGTTTCTGAAGTTGGCTCTGCCTGTGTCAGACATGGTGAAGTGCCCTGACTAGTGTTCTGTTTTCTCATTCAGACGTCAGGAACCCCATGGCTAGGGTCCTCTGTACTCCTTTCTTTTGCGTCATGTCTGAGGACATTCTCGGTTTGGGGGACCTTTTTAGGCTACTGCAATGCATCCTGTTTTCAGTACCAGATTTTTAGCTTCTTTTCCTCCCATCTCTGGGAAACGATGCCTCCCCCCCCCCCCCCGCTACTTTGTAGACCAGGCTGGCTCTAACTCCTTGAGTGCTGGCCTGGCTGAAATGGGCTGTTTTTTAAATCTCACCTAAGCCATCTATTTTAAGTCCGCTCCTTTCCTGGTTCACAGAGAGAATAAAAACATGCTTTTATTTATTTTCATGTACTTATTTAAACAGTTTTTATTGTTTGTGTTCAAAGTACTTAACACATGCACATATATAATAAAAGTATTATTGTAATGAAGCAAATTGGCATTTCCATTGTCACATAGTTACTGTGTCTTGTGCTAAGAACAGCTGGAATGTCCTCATTAGCTCTGAGCCACGAGCATTCCTCTCTTTGGTCTGAGGCTTGCTTAGGTACTGGAATGAAATTATGACTCTTTTCAAGCTGTTCTTATGGAAATTATACTTCTCCAGGAATTTTTCTTCAAGGGTCCAAAGAGCCACAAGCCTGCTCTGTCCTGTCTTGAGGGAAAGATTCCTCTCAGGATTCTGTATGCTTTTCCTACAACATTCCAGAATATAAAATGTAAGTGAGAGGATCACTATCCCCCGAGAAACATCTACTCCGATTAAAACATAATTAAATCAGAGCAGACTGAGCAATGGATCAATAACATTTTTTAGCTACAGATATGGCTCTCTAAGTAAACAGATGACTGTCTCTCAGAAATGCTTATTTTTAACTTTAAAAAAAATTGCTTTTATTTATTGTATGTGTCTATATGCCACATGTATGTGGGTGCACTCAGAGCCCAGAAGAGGGTGTTGGATCTGGAGCTGTAGTTAGAGGGAGTGTGATCTTCCGCGTGTGGGTGCTGGAGACTGACCTCCGGTCCCCTACAAGAGCAGCAAGCACTCTTAACTGCTGAGCCCTCTGCAGCCTCTGGGCATTTTTTTCTTGGTGCTGACTGTGGTCCTAATGCCCTCTCCTGGCCCTGGCAGGAGGTCCAGAACATCTGTTGTTAGCACAGTTTTTGTTTCTTAGTTTACTCTGCATCAGAGTCCAAGAGATGGGAGCAAATAGAGTGCCCAATACTCCCCTTTTCTCAAGGGGACATTGTTTTTCTTTTCTAATTTTTGTTTTTAAGTAGGGTTGCCATATAAAATATATAGGACTGTTTAGATTTGACTGTCAGATAGACAATGGATCGCCTTTTGGTATGAATAAATATGTTTTGTGCAACATGGGAAAAATAAGAACACTTTTTTTTGTTTTGCTAAATCTGGCAACTTTCAGAGCACAGCTTGTTCTGTTTGCTTGACAACACAGCAACTGTTAATATCTTAGGCATCATTTTTCATCCTTTCATGTCATTTGTCTTCAAAACATTGAGCAGAAATATTTGCTTTAAGAAATAAAATGGATTATGCCCAATATTATTTTGAAAAATTAATAGCGCCTCCCAACATGATTCCACACCTCTGTGTGTTGCATGTCTAGTGACAGGTGTTCCTGAGCTTGGCAACATGAGAGCATGGATACCTATGTTTTGTAAACTGTTTGTTTGAAAGTAAGGACCAAGCATGTGTCTTTAATTGTAGAACCAAGTCCGTATGTACTTTAATGCTGTGGGTTTGCCCAAGAACACAAAGATGCCTGAAATTACAGAGCTACTCGAGTTTGCGTGCTGCATGAAGAGAAAAGGTTCATAGCACTGAGAAATGGAGTTTGGAAAACTTATTTACTTACGACATGACCTCGTAACTAGGTAAGTACTTGAAAGAGAAGTGTTTCTCAGCATGGGTAGTTTGAGGTTGTTTTTTGCAATGAAGAATATTTAACTAGATTCCAATTTAGCAATAATTTCCATCAGGCTATTTACAGTTGGGGAAATTAATGAAAATGTCATCTGTTTAATTACTGTGTTACCCTTAATTAAAATGTTAATTGAGTACATTTGTGTGTACAACATATTTAATGTGTTTACTTTTTGACAAAGGAAGTGACAGTGCATTTTACCTTCTGTAGTCAACTGTTCAGTTGCTCACTTCAATATTTTGGAGAAAAGATGAATATATTTAGGGATTTTAAGAGCAGGGTTTGAAATGCCATTTTCCTGCTAGGGCTGAAGGTAGCAGATAGGAAGAAAATCAGCTCTTTAATCAGCAGAGAGGAAATCTACCAGAAGTGTGCATTTTAGACTTGTATTTGCATATGAGAAAAGAGGACAAAAATTAATCAGCTGTAAAATGTCCATTTAGGATGACATTTGTAAGTAAAGAAATTGATTATGGAGAGATGTGCTTTAGACACAGTCTGGCTCCTGACAGAGGAGGCTGGGGATAATGAGAACCTTGTGCTCTGTTACAGCGTCGTGACTTTGACCTTTTCATTTGACCAACATTTGAAATAGTTGTTTAAAACAACACGGAGACCTGTGTTGCAAAATTGGTCCAAATTCTTTTGTGACAATGGCTATGATTTCTCTCTTCCACATGGACTGACCCCTGTTCAGTAAGTAAGCATAGGCTGGTGTTGTTCTCAAAGGCAAAAATATATCACATATCAGCATAAAAACAAAATGGTTCCTTTTCAAATAATTTATGAAGTGTAATGCTTTCCAAAACAGCATCATCTGGGTAACAGCTTCCACTGTGCAGGCTCTGTCAGCAAGCTCGGCAGCGAGGGACACGGACACACACTTTTCCACCTTCCCAGAGCTTCATGCTTAAAGGCTTCTTATCTCCCTGAAATCACTCCTGTTTTTTTTTTTTAATTATTTTATTGATACAGTCCAAGACTGAAGGCTACTAGGAGAGATGATCTAGTGTGTATGAGGAAGCAATAACCATGAGAATAATAAAGGAACTTTTCTTATAAGCTCTCACGTAGTCACCGAGCAATCCTGTGTGGAAATGCTGGCATGATTCCCATTATACAGATGAACAAATTGAAGCATAGCTTTGTGAGGGCACACAGCTAATAGGCAACGGGACTAGAAGTCAAGACAAGGCATTCTGGACTCAGTGTCTATCCTGTTTTCCTCCCACTCTCCCTGTGACTATTGAAAAGGTCCAGCTGAGGACATTGAGTGTTCACATATTTCAACTACTGTGGCAACTGTAGAAGGTGCTTATGTCAACACTTCAGCTCGAAACTTACTGGCTTGTTTATGTATAGTCTTTTAATGACCATTAACATATTAGAGGATGGTTAAGAATAGGCAGGGGGAGCATATGCTTGTAAAACAATGTTGTTTTTTGAGAATAGTTGGTCATTTTCTCCCGTGCCATAAACCTTCTCGTAATGGGAAATACGTTTGTGGAGACACGTGGTGTCTCAGCTCTGCCACGTGCTTCCTGAGTGACCACGGGCAACTTATTTAACCATGATACCTTTGTGTCTTCTTTTATAAAGTGAAAATCATAATTTGTTGCCAACAGAGTCATCAGAGGATTGAGGACGTGGGCAACTGTATTAGGCATTATAATTTTTTTTTTGGATTTTGATACACTGTTGTCAGTGATGTATCCAAGTGTAAAACAACCCTTGTATGTGATAGGTACTAAGTATGTTTGTCTGTACATATGTATGTACTTATGCATGTGTGTGTTGTATGTATCCAGTCTATATGGGAAAAGTTTCGTCACACATTCTTTAACTTACAATACATCCTGAATTTTTTGTCCGGTCCCACAAAAGAAAAAGATTAGGTCAAGGCTTCCTACATTAACTTCAGCACCCTCACTGGAAAGAGAACCTGGCAGGGAATGACTTCACGTTTCGGGACTGTGATCTGCATTTTAAAAGGCGCTGCTTGTTACTGGGAGCAGTTGGTCATAAGCGTAAATTGGCCCTGTGTCATTGACACCTCAGTAGTGCCTGGTTCAGCCCAGGTGCCCCCCAGTGTTTGCTCCCCCTTGCTACCCACAGTACCGCCATGCTGCAGGCTAATAGAGTAAGTCGATTTATATGGGGAGTTGGTTCAGCGTCCCGAAAGTTCTACATCATCAGCTATACTTAAGTGGCTCTGTTCTGGTGAGTCCCCAGTGTCATACTGAACTGTTGGGTAGTACTTGATTCCAACCAGCCGTGTTGTACGGCACGGTCACCCAAGCATAAAGTCGTCATCTTTATCGGAGCAGCTGTGACTGCATGAAAGAGACCCTCAGGATCAGGCCTGTTGACTGTCGGTGCTTCTTCAGAGAAGAAAGGTATGGGAGGATCATTGATCCTCACCTGATCTCAGTCTCCCCCTTGTTGGCTGTCCAGATAGCTGAATATAGTTCTGTCCTAGTTAAACATGGCCTTGCAGTCTTGGGAGATGCTAGGCTAGGTGCATGGATGGCGGGAGGAGAGCTGAAGAAAGAATTGCCTCTGTTCAGATGTAGGGAAGTCATAGCCCATGCTTAGGGAGACCTTCTGCTGGTTTCTTGGCACTGGATCACCCACATCTGTAGTCTGTACGTAAGCCGGATAAGCTCATTGTTATAACAAGAGGCATGTGAGTGGAATCAGGTTTGGTGCTGGTGCTCTGTAAGGCGGGTGGACACATTTGTACTTGTTTCCCGAGATAAGAATTCTTAACACAGTACAATAGTGAGGATAGCGTTTCCCCCATCGAAGGCAGAGGATTAGGGAAGTCTGACCTGTTAAAATGCTTTCTGTAATGAGGTTTTCAGTCACGAACATGCTGAAATAAAAATTAACTACAGGCGATCTTGAGACTTCGCCTATCTGTTTCTAATTTCCACCTGAGTTATCTGTGCTGAATTTTATACTCAGTATAGGTCAGAAGGAAAAAGAGGATGAAATAGAGAAATTGATGTAACAAAGTCCTTTAGTAAATGCGAGAATTGCAATACTCTGTTATTTGCTGAGAAAATACATGGGGGGTAGACAGGATGAAATACTCAAATATTACATTCACGGTGCAGGGACCGGAGGCCCTGTTTCTGTTGGTTTTCTAATCTTCACCCCTCTTTGGCTCATGTAACTAAAGGGGAATAGTGTTCACTCTTAAGTTTTGAGTCAGATGGCTAAACGAGTTCATGGCTATGAAGTATAGCATCCGTGGCGGGTCTAAGAGTGGCAGTTCACTGCAGGTCACATGCTGGGAGACTTGTAAGGTGCAGGTGTGGTTAGGGGAGGCGAGGTTAACAGGAGGAGGCTGGCTGGTGTGTGACAGCAGCCTGCAGGCTGGTGAGAAGTCAAGAGCGACAACCTGATGGAGCCGTTGGCACCCTACAGGTGTAACCGAGTCCAGGGAGCACGTGCTGGTATGCAGTGGTGGCCAGCCCTGGAGCAGGTGTTGTTTCACCTCCCAAGGGGCAAACCAACAACACCAGATGTACAATTCTGTCAGTGTGTAGATAGTCACAAGTTCCGAATCAGGACTGATAGAATAATTCCGGGTCTGAGGCCTGGAGGACCATGGCGTCATGAGACCAGATACAGAAACGTAGGCACAAGGAATAAATCCTCATCAGTGGGCGACGCACAGAGGCTTTGTCTCCAGTTCAGTGCACACACCTGCTTTTTGAAAGCTGCTCACAAGAACGTGATTTAATGATAAACAGCAGGAGCAACTGGACTGGGTGTCGGGTATGGGACTGCTGTCTCTCCTTGACAAGACCAGATCAACCACTGGGCAAAGATGGCACTGTGAGTGAGCCTAAAGCTGAATAGAGTTTGGGGGGCTTCGTGTGATCACAAGAGGAGAATGGAGAGGTAAGAAGTTATCTGGAGCCTGGCAGCGAGAGAGACCCCTCACCCTCATCACGATAATGTCTAAGTGTCTCAATACTAGACTATGGAGGCAGGGCGCTTGTCATAATAAATTATAATTATTATACCTTTCAGGAACTTTAAGTGTGAGATGTCTTTAAATAACTGCCGTGTAGTATAAGGATTGGGTTTCTGTCTTTTTCCCCCTGGTTATTGCTTTGTGGCACCATCATGGCAGCACCACATAGATATGGCTACACTATTTCAAATCACACTGACTCATAAGTTTGCCCAGAGGCTTTGCTATATCCAGGCTACATTTGCCATCTTTTTTCGGTGGAAGGAAGAGCAGGTGACCCTTAGTTATTCAAGGTGTTCAAGGTTCTTTGTTGCTCGGCATCTAAACTGTAATGTTCTGGTCCAGGGGAGAGCTTTCTGGATAACTTGTAAGTCAGGAAATTAGGAGAGCCCATTGCATTCAGCACTCCTCACCTAATTTGGGTGAGTGAGCTGGAAATCAGCCCAGGGGAATAATTAAAATTTGTGGGCCCAGAGGTCAGACACTGCAGTCAGAGCCCCATTTATGACCATGTAAGGCTTTTGGCTTGTGTCTGAATAGTGTAGTGGCTCTCTCTCCCTCTCTCTCTCCCTCTCTCGCTCTCTTCCTTCTTCCCCTCTCTATCCCCCCTCCCAAAATTGTGTGAACATTACGTGACACAGTGGTTCCTTTGACATAATACCAGTGTCAAGAAGGTCATAGCAAACATCTATTGCTTTAGTCATTATCACTGTTATTGCTAATCATATTGAGCCATCCATACTTCCTGTCTGATTTTCTTATTAAACACAGGGTGCTTTCTGGAGTTTCGAAGAAGGGAGATGTGCTGGCCACTTTACTGTCAACATGACACAAATTGAAGTCACCTGAGATGAGGGGGTCTCAATTGAGAATGCCCCTGTAAGGTCTGGCTGTAGACAAGGCTGAGGATATTTCCTTAATTAGTGACTGATGTGGGAGGGCCCAGCCCATTGTGGGTTGTGGCACCCCTTGCCTAGTGGTTCTGGGCTCTATAAGAAAGCAGGGTGAGCAAGCCATGGGAGCAAGGCAGTAAGTGGCACCTCTTCCTGGCCTCTGCGTTATCTCCTGCCTCCAAGTTTGGCCCTGTGTGAGTTCCTGTCCTGGCTTTCTTCACTGATGAACAGTAATGAGAGAGCATAAGCCAAATAAACCCTTTCCTCCCTGAGTACAGCAACAGTGACACCAAGATAGTAGAGAACCAATTGTTCTTCTGTGTCTTTCTCCAAATAAAGCTTCCCCTTGTCTTGGTGTACGTCTACAGAAAGTAAAGCTTTAGGATGTATGTTTTATGCATGTCAAATTCCAAGAGGAAAGTGCTTATTCACCCAAATATTATTATGACGTATAAATGCATAAGCAATTCTAGTGCTGTGCCTAAATGCTGGCACTCAAATTTTGGCCCTAGGGTCAGTCTGATAGCTGTGGGGACTTCATCATATTTATGAAAATGAAGAGACATGAGGAATGTCTATCTGTCTGGGCTCTGTACTGAATGTCTGGGGAGGTGTTTCTCATGTGAGGGCTACCTGAAGTTCTGGACAAAACCCAAGGCTCTAAGACACGAGAGTGTAAAAAATCTGTGCAGGTTGCTGACTGATTTGACTCCCAGTAGAAATGTGCAAGAAATACTCAGGCTTCTGAGTATGCTAGCCAAATTAGAGAAAAGTCAGAAATCAACCTAAAGTTAGAAAAGATATGTTAGAAAGAGAATGGAATGAGTAGGGGAGACATTAGTTAATTATTGGTTTGGAAAAGGTAGGTGGAGGGAGGGGCTTTTGCCGCTATGTTCTGAAGGCATCGTAAAAATTAAAATTGAGGATTGCACAGTCAGACCTGTATGCCTTGTTTATGTCACATCTTGAGGGGAAGAAGGTTCCTGGAGGCACTGTGTCGGCAGGTCGAATGTCCCTTTTGGAAAAAGGTCTTGGATTTTAGCTTTCAGATTTTTTTTTTTATTTTTTAATATTTGCATATATGTTATGTCAGGACAGTGTCAATGTGGAACTCATTCATGTTTCATATACACCTGACCCCACAGCCTGTAAGCTAAGTTACGCAATACTTGCCATGCACCTGTGCTTTGAGTGGGATTTTATTTTCGAGCATTTGGTGACTAGGAGTTCGGGGTTAAAGATGGTCAACCTGGACTCTGGTTTTTCTTTATTTTGGAGCAGGTTGAAGAAACCTGGCTACTGCAAGGCAGGTGAGACTGCAAATTAGGATCACCGTTTTAAGGAGGAAACAAGTTTGAATGCGAAGCACAAATTATTCTGTGAAACATACCCAAGGATTTTTAATCTGGCAAAAATGTTTTCATGAGTTTCCTTTTACACAAGATTTATAAATGGGGGAGATTGCCCAAGGACAAAATAGTGTTGTTCAATTTTTTTATATAGAAAGTTACTGTAGTTTGCATCTTAAAAAAGCAACTCACCTGGTATTCAGGGTCTACAGGTCTCTCATTAAAAAAAAAAAAACTAAAAAAAAAAGAGTTAAAATTTATGACGGGGTCTAGATAAACTCAGCCATGATAAAACGATGTGGGGGTTACAAACCCTAAACTTTAGGAAGACAACAGCTCCTGCCAAAGCTAAGCAAGTCTCTGCCCACATGCATTTAAGGCGGAGGAGAAAACTTAATACGTCACGAATGAAGGCTCTTATGTGAAACGCACATCCCTGCATGGGAGAGGCCTCTGGGTACCACTGTTTGCAAGCTGAAGTTGGTCCTTGATGCTCTGCCCCATGTGGTAGGCGACAACGCCCGGGGTACAGAATCCAGTGTAATACAGCTGCTGTTGACGGTGGCACCTCTCGTAGGAGAGAGGAGAGGGCAGGGCAGGCCTGCACAGTGTGACCTTGGGGCGTCTTCATAGCCGTTTCCACCCTTCATCATGGGTTCTCACCTGTGGCACTGTGCTAGAGACTTGATCATTGGTGTGTGTGTGTGTGTGTGTGTGTGTGTGCTCGCATGCGCGCGTGTGGACATGTACACAGGCACAGATCTACACTGAAGGTATAATGAAAATTATAATTCAAGGTGGAATCACTTTGAATGCATCCCGTCTGAGGCACAGTTTGGGGGGGTGCTGGGAGTTCTGTAAGCTGAGTACTGAGAGTCAGAGGGTTTCATCTATCTGAACACTTTGGAACGTTTTGCACATATGTGATACATGATAGAATATCTTGGGGATAGGACCCAAGAATAAACAAGAGACCTGCAAGGTAGACATCATTTCTCTGTCATACAGTAGTAGCATGCCCGCTTTCATGGGCATTTTTACAAGGGAAAAATGAAAGTTTAGATTATCAGACTTCAAGTAGCTATTTTTAAATTAGTGGTTTTACTCCTTATTAAAAATGTATTCTGTGTGTGTGTGTGCGTGTGCCTGCATGTGTGTGCATGTCCATGTGTGTGAGGATGTACCTGTCCCATGGTGCCTGTGTGTGCAGGTCGGTGGACTAGCTGGGGTGTTGGTCCTCTTCTCCCACTCGTTTGTGGCCTCTTTTGTCTTCAGCTGCCCTTCAGGGTTTTTCCTCTTCCCTTCTCATCTTGCGGTAGGCATTACTACATCATTTCTAAAGTGGCTCCTGGGAGTCCAGCTCAGGCTCTCATGGTTGCGTGGCGAGCGCCTCACCCTCACCCTCTGAGCCATTTCCCTAGCCCTGCAACTCAGATTGGAACTGTGCAAGCAAACTTGAAGCCTGTGCTCCTCAAGTCACAACCGTGTGACCTTTTACTCTCTAGCCTAGTCCTTTTATGAAATACCGTTAGGATAATCCCAGTGACTCCTTTCCCAAGATGTGGAAGCCTCTCCAATCTGAAAACACTTTTAGAAATTGCTTATATATGATGGAGAGCTTTCTCGGGAGTAGGATATTTTGGGAAATCAGTTAGATCTCATGAGAATATTGATCTGAGCCACACTTATGCACACTACTCCAGAAGAAAGGCTCATGAACGCTTGAAGCTGCTCAACTGCTTACCAACCCTGCACTGACCATGCTCCTTAAAGCACACACCAGAGTTTCACAGGTTTTTCGAAGCGTGTGTAACTGATCTCAGGCAGGAATGCTGGAAAGATGTGTCACAGGTTTACCATAACCTACGTTTAAAATAGCTTCACATTCTATGCTACAGGAGTTCTACTGGCTCATGCTTTGTAACACACAGTAGAATGGTACTGTTATGGATGGCAGCCTCCTTCCTGAAGGTAGAATGAACAGAGCATAATCCATTCTGCCATAAGGAAAGCTATTGGAAACGATGCTTCTGGATTTTAGAGGAAAATCATATCTTTGGAATGAATTAAAGGTCGAGCTGTTTGCAGTGTATTGAATTTACTTGTTTCATGTGGCATTCATCAAACTCAAATTTGATGAAGGCTCTTCGTATTAAATTCGATAACTTTAATTATAGCAAGTTTCACATATTGTAAAACTCCTTAGAAAATTATATGGTATTTGTGAGGGTTTTTGTCCTTTAATAACTAAGCCATTTTAAAATTAGGTACCCTTACTTAGCCATTTATTTCTACAAGTCCTTCATAATTTATAACGTTTATTGAATTAGCTCAGAATTCAGTGGTCTTGTCTGATTTTATCTTTGTGATGTGAAATTGAAGAATCTACAACTAGAGAGTAATCTTAGTCTTTCAATAGAGTTTGATGAACTTTCAAAGAATGTCTATGATATACTCACTGCTGTGCAAGTTTCAGCTGGTTTTGCAAGAGAAAAAGAAATCTGTGTCTCTAGAAAGTATTGTCTGCTGGGATAATGACAAGCAAGACCCATGTCTCATGTTTTCTGGAGAAGGACAGCCACTTTGGGTTGAGCCAGAGGAGGAAGTGACCTGTCTTATAATACTTTAAAGAATTACAACATTTCTTTCTTCCCTCTTCTTTCCTTTCTTTCCTACCTTGAGGGGAGGGTGGTGGAAAGGAATCATTTGGAATTAGTGAGAAGTCTTTGTAATAAACCGTTAAGACTTTAGTAATATTATTTGCAAATATATGTAACTCCAACTAATATCTAGCTTTATTTCTTGGGATGTCTTCAATTAGCAGTTTCTGTGGACTTGTTTAAATGATTCGCTAAAACATTAATTGCACTTAGCTATGTATAATGTATACATTTATTGACATAGAAGTAGATTTTCCCCATTTGGGGTGGGTTAAATATTACTTCATTGTTTTCTGAATGTGTTTCCATCTTGCTAGTTTACTGAGTCAAAATCTTTTAAAAAATAGATTATAAAGGCAGGCCATGGTGGTGCATGCTTTTAATTTCAACATCTGGGAGGCAGAGGAAAAAGAATCTCTATGAATTTGAGGCCTGTCTGTTTTACATAATAAATTTTAGGCCAGCCAGGGCAACACAGTCTGTGAGACACCCTGTATGGAGAGAGAGAGAATGAGAGAGAGAGAGAGAGAGAGAGAGAGAGAGAGAGAGAGAGAGAATGACAAATACACAAGTCAAGACTCAACCAAAGACTCTCCAATTCCAAATTAGTGAGGTTCTTTGCAGTGACTTTTAAGAATATGGTAGGAAAGTACCAGTAATATATTCCGTATAAGATTGCACTGTCAGGGTTTCATCATGGTAAACTTTGCTGGCCTTGAGTTTTCTATATTTAAACAAATGGGGTGGAAGACAAGGCTTTTGAAACCATTAGCCTGTTGGGTCTGTGACGGTCAGACCTCTTTCGCAGCTCAAAGAAAGCTGCCTGAAGTCTGGACAGAGTCTTCACTTAGTGGAAGTGTTTTACAGGTTCACAATTGACGCCTTGCCCACATTTTATAGCTAAGGATTCAATGTTTTTCTCATATGTGAAAACTTCCTATTAAGTAAATGTCATGAGCATTTCTCTGATCTTTAAAAATGTTTTAACTTGTTACCGTAGCAAGATGGGTAATGTTGAAAAGTGCAGTTCTACTTTTCTAAGGGTCTTGATTTTTTTCCTGCAGTCCACCTTGCATCTTGGTTATGTTTACCTTTTGCTAGCAAAAAGCTTTAGTTCATGCTTGACATAATCCCACTTGGTTCTCACACTTTCTTCATCGAATCATAACAGATTTGAGGAGCAAATCAGACACAGCGGAATTTACAAATGTGGTTTATCAAGCTGAGGTGGTATTTAAAGAGGTGAGATCTATAGCAAGGATGTAACTGTTTTAAATTGAGCTTTGAAGTGTTGGGCAACTTAAGCTATTGCAGCATTGTAGATATTTTCTCACCCATTTTTTGGTGATTTTTTTTTTCTCAAGGAAGAAAACTTTTTAACCTAGTATAAATACACTTACCAACAAGTTTTTGATTTGCTCAGATTAATGGGGTTGCCTTGTGGTAACAAAACTCTAATTGCCTTGGCTGATAGCTAATCCGTACTTTTGTATACTGGCCTCTGTGTTGATTTTTACTTGAATTCCTCTGTTGAACCCATGCCCTTTATCCTGCTGTGTGGCTTGAGAAACCTAGTGAAAGCTCTGTGAGGGAGAGAGATAGTATTCAAGTCATGCCAAGAATGCGAGGGGGAAGTTAGACTTTGCCAGATGCTGAAGTTCCTGTGCCTCCTAACTGCACTCACCTCAATTACGTTCATTGTCTTGGAAGTTTGCCTGCATTAGCTTGCTAGAACTTCCCTCCAGTCCTGTGTCTTAATCCATTTCCTGGTACAGACTGAAAATGACTTTCTTTACAGCATTAAAAGAGAACCCTAACTTCTTGACAACTGTTGTTCATTAGCATATACATTAAGGAGAATAAAGAAAAGAAGAAACATAACATGGTCAGTTTATCTTGTTCTCGGCCTTTTACCCCACCCCCACCTTGTGCTTCTTAAGGAATTGACAGAAATTTATAAAATTAATTCATTTTCAAATTGCAACTGTTCTAACAAGGGCCTCTCCTAAGGAGTGCTGATTTACAGACATGATGGGCTGTGTGCCCTGTTCTTCCCAGGGACTATGAAATGCACTCATCTTTTCTAGAGGACACAGCTGTCTCCTGCATTCAGAATCTTCTGCTACTTGCAAAAATTCCTTCCTACCTTTCTCAGCTGAAATGCTGCCTCTTCAGAAGGTCCTTCTTTGATGGTCCAGCTGTAGTTATACTGCAGTACACATTTTTTTTTTTTTATGGCCAGTATCATGCTTTTACTCTTGTCAAGATTTGTCATCTGTGCTACCCACTAGCTCCAGAGCTCTTGAATCATGCCTATCTTACCCAGTGCCTAGTAGCGGGCAGCTTCCACACAACAGGCACTCTGGCGCCTTGAGGAATTAATGGAAGGAAGAACGAAATAGGAGAGTTTTTAAGGAGAGAGGACAGTTGACGAGCACAAAATGCAGTAAAACATCTTTTACATAAATGGCTGAACAGAGCTAATGGGATGAGCAGCAGTCAGAGGCAGATAAAGGCACTTTCCTCTAGTTCATGAATCCCAGCCTGGAGTACCACTTTGAAACAAAATATGGCCATCCCAGCTTCATCCTCAGAGAAATAACTGTATCTGTTGCCTGTCATTTCTTTGGATTCAAACTCCAGGCCTTGGCTTTACTGTAACCCTGGGGAAGTAGCTCACACCCTGCCATAGATAATGAAGACTGGTCGGTGCTGCCTAATGGCTTCTTGGTTGTCTCGATTTTTCTTTTCCAGACTCCAGAATTCAAAATAAATGACATGTTGTAATGTACTGTTCTTTATCTTGAAAAATGTGATTATTAGAGTTAGAGATTATGTTCACGCTTTTGAGCTTTCTCTTTTGCGTTTAGGAGTTCAGAACTGCATAGGGCTAGGGAGAAAAACATAATTAAACATAAATAACAGCCGCCAGGAAACACAGGGTCAAGGGAGGAAATGTTAAATTATAGCAGGAATATGGCCAGAAAGACTACGCCTTCTCCTTCTACTGCAGACTCACGGTGCATGGGCCAATCAATCCTGTCTTTCAATCCTGGATTGGAAAAGGACAGAAGTGAGAAGAGTATCACATCACTTGCCTGAAATATGCAAGTGATATTATTATTTCAAGGAAATTAGTGGTGAGCCGCCTTAAGCCAAGCCCTGACACACGGGTGAGGTCTGAGAATGAACACCTGCCATTCTCCAGCTCAGGATTATGCTGCTTGTATATGTGCTTACTCAAAATGGGAACAAAATATGCAAGGTGAAAACAAACAAGAAAACAATTGGAGCTTTCAAAAATTGAGAGGTTAAAGAAAAAAAAACTTTTCCTATAGTTTTTGAGACGTTAAAGAAAAAAAAAAACTTTCCTATAATTTTTCTTTATAGTTTTTAGTTAGTTTTGCTCTAACTGTCCCAATGTGGGCACTATAGCCCGTGTCTTTGCATATAATTCAGGAAGTTCTCTTATGTCAATTCCACCTAATTTATACAATCTTGAACCTTTTTGTTCTTCAAATTTTTCCGTTTCATTTTGCATCTGATTTGCATTGTGCTGTTGGCTGTTGTAAGTAATCAAGAAGAGACTGATTACAAAAATTTTGCCCGGAAAAAAAAAAACTGATGGTCGGGAAAGGACTAATTTTCAAAGGCCAGTGGATTTGTGAATATTTGTTATGACAATTTGTTTCTTCATGCAGCCCCTCCACGGGGGAGAACTGGCTGACAACGCACGTGAACAGTCAAGAACTCTTGTGTCTCTGCTTCCAAACAGAAGCTCTCCTCAGTGTCGCCACAGAGTCTGTCACGGCGAAATGGTTGGGAGATGCGCAACTTCTAAGCCTTGACTGGCTCCAGCAGTGGTCCAAATTCAGAAAATCATTGTTTGATCTATGTATTAATGTGCTGGGGCAGACTAAACTCATACAAACACCAACCGCCAAAAAAGGCAGAGGGGAAAGGACTACATTGACTATGTGTCTGCCAATGGCATCTCTCCAGATGGGCTCACAGTGGTTTAGCTTCCCCTGCCCCGAGAATAAAATCCTTCACCGGGTGCAATTTAGACCAATTGAGAAGGTTAGTTTTCTGGCAAGCTACCGCATGCTTTGTCTTGATGAGGGTGAGAAATAAAATTTTTAGTGCTTTTAGCAGAAGCGTTTTGAAATTTGGTTTTTTGATTATTCTGAGGATTTAATTTGTATGGGCATTTATATTTTTTGGAGTTTGAGAAGTGATGCTTAAAATTACATTAAAGACCAAAGAATTTGTTTTGAAAACCAACATATTGCTTTCTAAAAGATACAGAATCCTTGCTTTGATGTGGGGAAGGTGTTTCAAAGGAAACAAATATCTTCAGAAATTCAAGCTATGAGCTATTAGCTGCAACAGGGAGTGGAAAGGAGAAGTGTTAAGCCTTGTTTATACCCCCCACTGAGGGATGATAGCTTTTTCGCTTATACCTTCAATTCTATAGATTTATTAAAAACGTCAGGATGTGAAAATGTTGACTTAACTGGGTTCCTGCAATAAAATACATGATGCATGAAATTCTGACACACAGGCATTCGCACTCGTTGTTTGTTTTTAAGAAGAAGTGATTTCAGTTTACCAATGAGGAAGGCATTCTTTTGAAGTTAAGGATTAGTGTTGATAATGCCATTATTCATGGCCTTAATTCATGTGTTAATTTTTCTCCTGTCAGTTTTCTTCGTGTGTGCTCAGATATTAGCTACTGTTCATTGCTTTGCTGGGTCTTCTGCAGCAGAGGTTGACATCCTCATGCTGATTGGGAAAGAACAAGTTCTGAATATCAATGTGGAAGAAGTGTGTGTGGAGCAAAAGAACCTTTTTCAAAATAAGCTACACAGTATCACAGAAAAGATGTGGTCATTAGAATTTGACCCAGCCTGGCCTAAACCTGTTTTGATCCTTCATCATGAGCTATGTATCATCAATGGATTCATTTAACTTCTTGAGTCTCACTTTTCTTATCTATAAAAGGCAGATGTTGATGCAGATAGCAAAGGTATATCTAAAGTGCTTCACAAGATTTACCTGGAAATGGTGGTAGTTATTGCTGCTATTTGGCCAAATTGAAAGGAGCATTTACGATACACACAGACATTTAGGTAAGAGCAAGGGATATACCTGGAATTCTGTGTCAGACTGCACAGAATACTGTAAATACTGTAAATAAAAGGACTCCACTTGAAGGAGGGAATCACTTTCACTGATATCAGGTTTTCAAACCTGGATGATTATTAGGATACTTGGGGGCATCTTCTTAAAGCTAGACTGAAATCCCCAAGCCCAGAAATGTGGATGAGGATAGAGAATCCAGCTCTTTAAAAGTTTCCCCGAAAAAAAATTAGAACAGTAGTGGCACACACTTGTAATCCTAGCCCTTGGGAGGCAGAAGCAGGTGGATCTCTGAGCTTGAGGCCAGCCTGTTCTACAGAGGGAGCTTCAGGACAGCCAGGACTACACAGAGAATTCCTGTCTTGAAAAAACAAAACAAAACAAAAAAACTTTATTTCCTGGTTTCTTCTCATCAGTCAGTTCTGGGAACCACTTCTCAAGATTCAGACTGAGATCTTCAGGCAACACTGACTACACATCATTCTTAGGTTTCCTTAATATATTATATTAATTAATTATATTAATTTATTTATTTTTATTTTATCACAGGTTAGGTTTTTTGCATCCCATGCGTAGCCCCCTCCCTCACTCCCTCCCACCCTCCCCAATCCTCCCTCATCTCCTCCCTGCCCCCTCCAAGTCCACCAACGGGGGAGGACCTTCTCCCCTTCCATCCAACCCCAGCTCATCCTGTCTCCTCAGGGCTGGCTGCAATGTCCTCCCCCGGGATCTAGCCAGGCTGTTACTCCCTGGCATGTATGGGGGAGGGTCGAAGAGTCAGCCATCAAGCTCAAGACTGAAACAGCCCCTGTTTCCCTTACTAGGGTCTTCAGTTCACCAATGAGTTATCATGGGCAACATCTGAGCAGGGGTTCTAGGCCATATCCATA
>CM053763.1:23374716-23399210 GCA_028658305.1 Pachyuromys duprasi
GTGCTCAGTTTGATCTTTGTGGAGCTCTTGTTCTCCCCAAGTCTTACTAACTTCCCCTGTATTTATTATTACTTCCCACCCTCTGCCAAAGGCTTAACCGTGAGTCTTAATATCTGTTTTGATACATTGCTATACTGATTCTTTCATAGGTCCTTTAATACAAAATTTTTATTGTGAACAATGTTAGCACAACACCTTCATTGGAAACACAATTCATAATTTATATTTACTTTTCCTAAATTGTATCAGCCTTCTCTTCTTATTGTTGGCTTGTTTGAATCAGTACCCAAGTGAGGGAGCCCCAAAGATGGCATTTGGTTGACATATCCCTTCATACTGTCTGTTTTATACCATCAATTTCTTAATGACACTGTGTCATTTATACTGCAGAGAGTTCTACATTTTGGATTTGATTGCCCTCTCATAGTGCCAATTAGCATAGTGCTTTATTTTTGTATTTTATGTAAACTGGTAATTCAATGTAGAGGAGTGATTAGATTCAGGTTCAATTAATTTTTAGATTGCTGTATTTTCAGTGAGTTCCCATCCGCTGTGCTAATTATCCCGCTAATGAAAATTGTTCTGTCTAAGGTAAGTGATTCCAAATCGGCTCTAGTGTCTTTGGACACAATCTAATGTCCTGGACTATTTTCTTGCTTTCCAACCCAATAAGATATCCCTGGTTCATCTTGCTTATATCTAGAAGTAGAAAGAGTTTTTCTTCAGTGGGGTATGGTATTTGGAAACCATAAATCTGAGAGTTCATTGCTCTTCTTAGAAGATCGGCATAGAACTGACACAGGGTAAGGCCTCATTGCTGAACACACTATACATTTTGGCTGCAGGACATAGGGAAATCAATTTCAAACTGACCAGGAAACTTCCTTCCTGCTGTCTAACTTTCATAGTGCTTGGAGTTGCTATGCAGGGTGCTCGGGGATGAAAAGACATCAGTGGTCATGTGTTGTGCCAGACGATGGCTGCTGCAATACAAACCTGCTATGAAAGATGTGCCCACGGGTGCAGTAGTGCAGGGCTGTTATGGGATAACTGATTGTGTTCTGATTGGATTTGAGGCTAACTCCACAGGAAGGAATTTTATGCCTGGTACTATAATCTTGGTCAAAACCCCATATCTAGGGAGGTCCTATGCCCTATCATATGTTATTGTTTTTTTACTAACTGATCACGTTGTTCAATTGCCCTCTGAATATTTATGCTTGTACCAATCGACCTAGGCTGCTTTCAACCTTGGTCAGACAACTTTTACTATCTATCTATCTATCTATCTATCTATCTATCTATCTATCTATCTATCTATCTATTTATCTATCTATTTTGCACTCAACAGCAGTCAATGGAGACATGTGTAATTGGAGTTCCGAGAATAAGAACTTGAATGTTTAGCCCTGAAAGGAGCATCTATCTCTGTTAACCTTCTATCTCTAGCAAGACTCAGGGAACATCTTGGAAGAGGAGATGGAAGGAATGTAAGAGCTGAAGGGTGGAGAGGAGTGTTATGAAGTGCTGTGTTCTGGACATAACATGACTACGGCAGTAATGGACTCAGTGCAGCTGTGGTTACCAGGTAAGGCCTACACAAGGCCAAAGCAGCTGGAACTTCAGATGGGAAGATGAACTCCAGAGCCCATCCCAACCTGAAGAGTTACTGGTGATGGGCGATCGGGATGGCAGAATCATCCTTTATTGAAGATCTAGCCCCTGGTGGGTTGCTCTTGCTTCAGTAGATGGTCCCAGACACACGAACATATGTGTACCACTAACTGATACACATATGGTTATTAAAAAAAAAAGACATGAAGCTGTGAAAGGGCCATGTCAGGAAGGAAATAAAGAGTTGGAGGAGATACGTGGTGGTAGATATCATATTTTGTTGTACACGTGTAAGAAATTCTCAAAAATAAACATTTTAGAAGCATAGAATCACACTAAAGTTACCATGTGGGCAGTTAGCTTGCAATGTGCCTCCCAGATCCATAGGGAGGGTAAGTGGCAACTGGGTCCGTGAATGAGGAGCTCGGTGAATGGGTGTGGGCTGGGGATACAAAGAGCAATGTAGCGAGAGACTGACCTCTATGAGAATGCACGGCTGAAAGAAAAAGCCAGTGTGTAGTGTTTCTGACGTCTCCTCCATTCCTTAACATCTTTACGTGCTTCAGATTTCTCATCACCTTTTCAGTTTAGGGCTGTGTGAACAATGCACAGAAGTGTATCTGGGACCTGCATCAGGTCCCTCACAACACCATCTTGTACCTCAGCAACGGGATTTCATCTGTCAGTGTGAATGTGTGCCAGGTCTAGTCTTTGAATACCTGTATCCCTGGAAAATCCTTTTCTGTCTCATGTCAGATACAGAACATGATGAAGAAGCAAACATGTATGTATTTAATCATGGAAATTCTGGGGTTAATTGATCTTGGGATACATCTCAAAAACACTGTTCAGCTTCGTGGGAAGCTGAGGCAGAAAGACAGCAAGATCAAGATCTGCCTGGGCAACTTAGCAAGATTCTTCTTGACAAACAAAAATAAATAAACAAAACAACTCCCACCCCCAAAGCACCCAAAGAGCTATCATTCAATTTTGAAAGACATGTGAGGTTGAATAGGTTGTCAAAAAGTATGTTAGAAGCCATTTCTCACTTCTACCTAAAGTTTAAGTAATAAACCCTGTGTTCGTTTTATAAGCTGAAGGGTACAATAAACAACGTAAGACTAAAACCAAACCAAACCAAACCAAACCAAACCAAACCAAACCAAACCAAACCAAACCAAACCAAACCAAACCAAACCAACCAACCAACCAACCAACCAACCAAACAAACAAACAAACAAAAAACAAGACAAAGAACCAAAGGGGCCCGGAGGCTGCTGAGTGGGTGAAGCATTTGCTGCAGGAGGATGAGTTCCGATTGCCACCACTCATAAAATCTCAGGCGTGCTGCTAATCCGGGCCCGGGGGGGAGGGGGGCTGAGTGGGGACAGGTGGAGCTTGCTGTCCAGGCTAGCAGAGGTTCAGGCTAAGTGTGAGAACTTGTCTAAAAGAGTAAAGTGAGAGAGAGGGAGGGAAGGAAGGAAGAAGGGAGAGACAGACACACAGAGAGAGGAAGTATCCAAAGTCATTGTCACCTTCATATGTGTATGCACAGGTCTGTAAAGGTAAAACCACACACACACACACTAAGTTTAGGCTGAGATTTCACTTTTAAATCTAAAATAACAGGTTTTTATTTTTTTTAACTTAACCAGCTTGATTTTATAGTTTAACAAATTTTGTGTGTGTGTGTTTGTATGCATATGTGTGTGTGTGTGTTATGCATGTTCGTGTATGTGAGTGCAGATGTATGTGTGGAGGTCCAAGGACAACCTCAGGCATTAGTACACGCCTTCCACTTTACCCAAACAATACTATGGATTTTTAAATTAACTTTGAAGTTAGCATACAAAGTCATGGATTTGCCGTTGTTTTCATTCATCCTCTCTGCCATTTCCTCCCACACCTTCCTGGTCCTCTTTGATTGGCCTCCTTCCTCATTTCAACTGGTTTTGCTTTCAGGTCATTTGAATTCTTTTACTCACTCTTTTCCTGACTTCCCTGAAGATCTCCCCCCCCCCCCCCCCCCCGCCTCCTATGGTCCCTGCATGTGGTTAATCTTTAAGTGCTTAGAACTGTGAACTCAGGGCCAATAGTCATTACTGTAGTCACCACAAGACTACCAAGCACCATACTGGGCATTTCCTACATTTGTACTGTTCTGGTTTTGCTGTTGGCCTTTGTCTAGTTACACCTCTTCTTGCTGCTGGAGAGTCCACCCGGTGCCATTGCTCCACTTCAGGCCACCGTGACACACTCCAATTCAACCTTTTTATGTTTTATTATTTTATTATTTTTTTAACCCCCTGCCTCAAATTGCTTCCCAAATACTCTTGGGTGTGGATCCTGTGCTAGATTGTGTGGACCTACTAAAGATCATTCCCTTAAAAAAAAAAAAAACTGACTCTTCCTTTCTTATCAACTGTAAAATGACAAAAGCGCCTTGCTGGAGTGGAACTTCATGCCCTGCTGTATCTCTCCATGCTGAAGCTTTTGTCTGGCTCCAGCTTGAATAGGTCCTATGCATGATGTCACAACTGCCGTGAGCTGCTATGTCTAACTGCCCAGCTGTCTGGAAAACACTCTTTCCTTGTAGTCACCACTGCCTCTGGCTCTTAACATCTTTCTTCCATAACTATTCCTGAGCCTGGGAGGAGGGGAGTGATACAGATGTCCCAGTTCACCAGAGCTTTTAAAGAACTCTCACAACACAGTAACATAAAGAGTCCAAAGTTTAATTTGAAGGAAAGACTTGGACAGAAATTCAAGAAAAATTATACAAATGAATACTGAAAGGTGCTCAACTACATTAATGATCAGGAAAATAAATATTTTATTACAACCAATCATGGAAAGCTAAATGCCCACTATAATGGCTAAAGTTAAAAACTGACTATATGAAGTGTTGACAATGATGTGGAGCAATGGTAACTCAAGCGTTGCTAGTCATGGAAATTGGCACAACCACTTTTGATGATAATTTGGCAGCTATTATACAACCAGATTATATTTATAAATTATATACACTTATATTTAAATGTATATGGGTTTATAAAAGTTAAGTATGTATACAAACCATACAATGTCAATTCCCACTTACAAGGTATATTTACTTGAGATATAAAATTATGGGCTGACACAAAGTATTTAGCTCAAAACTGGGGAAACATCTAAATATAGGAATATAAAAACAAAATGTGGTTTAGTAGTCAAATTTTTAAGGAATTTTTAAGGAAGCAAACAACTGACACAGGGTAACAGATAAATCTCAAACCAATTATAATGGAGGGGAATAAATCCAGAAAACTACATGCAAAATTTATTGAAATTTTACAAACCCAATTCTAAGTTAAAAGAAAAAAAGTGGTGATTTTTTTCTACTACCTGACTACAAAGTGCATACATGGAGAGAGAGAGAGAGAGGGAGAGAGAGACAGAGACAGACAGACAGACAGACAGACAGAGAGAAATTAAATAAAGTTGATTTTAAAACTTCTTGGTTTTATTTTAATACATTTTAATTGCAATAAGATTATATCATTTTCCTCACTCCTGTCCCTTCCAAGTACCCATCTCCAGTTCTTCCCATGATCCCTCAATCCTCTTCCATGTCCCTTCATTTTCAAATTAATAACTTCCTTTTCTATCATTATTACATACATAAGAATCAACACTTTATTTCTTCTTCCAACTTAAGCCTATATCTTCAAAGGGAAATCCTTCATTATTTGAGCCCATACTATTTTTCCCATTTTCATATCCCTCACCATTCATATTCATTCAATTGCTGTGTTCTGTATCCCTTCAAAACATCTTCAAGCCTTAGCATAGCTTATCACTTCTTTCATCTCTTGTCCTATATCTTTGGAAATCTTGGCAGGGAGGCTTGTGCCCCTCTAGTGCACTGTCCATATTCCAGACAAATGCATAAGATTCTGATAGCTGAAAACTCCTGGCAGTCCTTGTCACCAGCCAGAAAGTCTGGGGTGACCTTCTCCCTGCATGCCTCTGCACTTCAGTCATCCTCTTGGTCTGCAAACTCCTACCACAGTGGCCTTTGTTCAGCCCTCAAAGGGACTATCACTTTCTTTGTTCTTTGGTTTCTCATCTGTGCTCCCTGCTCAAACAGACACTTCACCTAGATCTTTGTTCATCCTTCAAGTTTCTGCTTGAACATGACTTCATCAGAAAAACTTTCTCTGCCCATAACTCCTGCAAGTCATAGCCCCTGACACACATTTTTGCAACACTCTTGGGTAGTTCCATAGTACTCATTTCCGTTAGAGTTGTAGCATTATTTGTGTAATTCATTGTTTAGTATCTGCATCTCCTGCTAGATTTAAGCTTCACAAAACAAACCCTGTCTATCATATTCAGTAGCATATCCCTAGTACCTACTATTAAAAGGTTCAACAAACATGAATAAATGAATTAACATAGCCTACGACAAAGACTCAAGTGGGCCCATGGTGCCGATAAAATAAAGTGTCAACAGTGACCTTCTCTGAGAGCAAGTATCTTCTTTAATCACTGACATTTTGCTTCTAAAATGGGTCCAGAGGGACCCAGGACTCAGAATAGAATAAACAAGCCTATAAACTGTGAATGTCGTTTTATCATTAAGAATGAGTCAAAGTAATTCCTGTTTTAAACTCCAAAAGATATGGACTCTTTACCTGGGATGAAACAATGTTCATACAGAAGAACAGCAACGTAAATTAGTAAGATTTATAATAATGTGTGGACTTACAGTAATACTGAGTGCTCATTTGAAACCATTAGAAATGGCATGGACATCAATTCATTGCTAATCAAAAATCCAGAAATCAAATATTTAACATTTTTAGTAATTCCAGGTAATCAAATACTGATCACAAAATTTTTTTGTAGCAGAATTCCTCCAGTAACTGTAGAGTTATTCCTATGAAAGTGAACTAGAATGTGCTTATTGCCTCTAAGCCTAGCTTTGATTTTTGTCTGCCCACAACACACTTTAAATAACACATCCTCTTGGGCAAAGACAGGAATGCCTTTCTTACTCTCAAATATTTTCCATGTCTATGGACCAAGATTAAAACATGATAGTATGAAGAGTTTCTCAACACAGAAGCACACCAGGAGCTACTCTCTGGGAAAGGCTGAGGGCCAGCACCAAAGGTTTGTGCTTAATTTGGTAGGTGGCACATTTTCTTTCTCAGTAAGGGTGTAACATTAGCAGAGCTGCACACTGTAAAAGGGAATCTGGCAGCTTGTATTAGAATAGCGTGTAGAGTGAAGGGGAAATGGAGGACGACGTCACTTACTCTAGTTGCATTGGTTAAGCTCTCTAGCACACTGATGAACAGAAGCCATGAGCCAGATGTCCTCGTCTGACACAGACTCTTCAGAGAAAACCAGCGGGCCATAGCACAGGCACGGTCTTAGAGGGATTTTTAATTATAAGTATTGTTTATTATGTTGAGCAGATTTTAGTATGGTCCTAGTATGGCAGTGAGGTATTTACGCAAACCTCGGGTATTACAACTTTTTGAATAACTTTTTAGGTAAACTAAAATGATGACACAGTTTTGTATGAATTATGTTATATGATGGATGTATGGCACACTTATAATCGATCTTGGTTATTGCTCATTATTCTTTTGTATTTTTCTGAAAAGTGTCACTAATGTTAAGGGGAGGTCTGGTCTGCTCTCATTTCTTCCACTATGGCCAGAGGCACAAGTCTATGTATTCAGTTTGACTCATTTTAAATTTCAAATTAAAATTGTAAAATCAAACTGGATACAGCTGGTGTTTAGATTTGAACTTTAGAGAAGTAGTACGGGTTGAAGAGATAAGTTTTGGAATTAAGTTCTTAAGCACCATAACCATAAGTCAAGACCATAACCATGACTGGATATTATCATGTGAGAATGAATGAATGTGATGAAAACTGAGCCTGGGGTCAGGTCTCAAGGAACTTCAGTGCCAAATACCAGACAGAGAAAGATGACCCAGAAGAAATGACAGGAAACAAAGCAAAACAAAACATTGAGAGATGTAGGAAAAAGCCAGTAGAATATGTTGTAGAAGTCAGGGAAGCTAACATCAAGATTTTTAAATTTTTATTTATTTATTTATAAATTGCAGTTTATTCACTTTGTACCCCAGCTGTAGCCCCCTCTCTTATCCCCTCCTAATCCCACCCTCCGTCCTGCTTCTCCACCCATGCCCTTCCCTCAGTCCACTGATAGGGGAGGTCCTCCTCCCCTTCTATCTGATCCTAGTCTATCAGGTCTATTAGTACTGGCTGCATTGTCCTCCTCTGTGGCCTGGCAAGGCTGCATCCCCCTCAGAGGGAGGTGATCAAAGAGCAGGCCACTGAGTTCATGTCAGAGACAGCACCTGTTCCCATTACTAGGGAACCTACTTGGGCACTGAACTGCCATGGGTTACATCTGTGCAGGGGTTCTAGGTTATCTCCATGAATGGTCCTTGGTTGGAGTATCAGTGTCAGAAAAGACCCCTGTGCCCAGATTTTTTTTTCTTTTTTTACTCTCTTTGTGGAGCTCCTGTCCCCTCCAGGTCTTTCTGTATTCCCCTTCTGTCATAAGATTCCCTGCACTCTGCCCAAAGTTTGGTTATGAGTCTCAGCCTCTGCTTTAATACCCTGCAGGGTAGAGTTTTTCAGAGTCCCTCTGTGGTAGGATCCTGTCCAGTTTCCTGTTTTCTTCCTCTTCTGATGTCCATCCCTTTTGCCTTTCTGAATGAGGATTGATCATCTTATCCAGAGTCCTCCTCCTTTATTAGCTTCTTTAGTTATACAGATTTTAGTATGATTATCCTATATGTCTAATATCCACTTATAAGTGAGTATAATACCAGCAAAACCCTCAGTCATAATAGATGGAGAAAACAAGATATTCCATGACAAAAACAAATTTAAATAATACCTACCCACAAATCCAGCATTACAGAAGATATTAGAAAGAAAAATACAACCCAACTACTTTCAGGAAAACACAAAAAATAAATAACCTCACTACAGCAAAACTAAAAGTAGCCAAGCACACAAATATACTACCATAACCAACATCAAAATCAAAGGATCTAACACCCACTGGTCATGAACCTCTCTCAACATCAATGGACTCAATTCTCCAATAAGACACAGACTAACCAAATAGATGTGTAAACAAGACCCAACAGTCTGTTGCATACAAGAAACACACCTAAGTCACAAAAACAGACATTACCTGAGAGTAAAGGGCTGGAAGAGGGTTTTCCAAGCAAATGGACCCAAGAAGCAAGCAGGAGTAGCCATTCTAATATCTAAAAAAATAGGCTTTCAACCAAAATTAATCAAAAGAGATGGGGAAGGACACTTCATATTCATCAAAGGAAAATTCCACCAAGAAGACATGACAATCCTGGACATTCTAATGTCAAGATTTTAATATTGCAAGGTCAGTTGAAATGAAAATTCAAAATTGGTCATTGCACTTTGGGACATGAAAGGGTTTGGTGACCTTGCCCAGAGCAGTTTAAGTAAACTTTGGAACAGATGCTAGTTTTAATTTGGTGGAATGAGAAACAAGACAGTGAAGAAAATACACCTTGATAGTTTCTGAAAATTTAACTTCACATGGGAGATGAAACTAGTTTGAGAGCTGGAATTGGGTGAGGGCTTAAATAATAGTTGCTTCTTTAAAATTAATTATTTTTGGATTAGGAGATGCATGGATTTATAGATTTCGGTAAGGAACCATTTGAGAGAAGGAGGTTAATGAGTTTATGAGAATCAATCTTCACTACTGCCCAGCTCAGAAGGTCTGCTGTGTATTCTAGGACATCAGACACCAAAATCGACATTTTTCTTACAAAGAAAGGAAGGAAAAGAGAAATGTCCCCAGGAAGTTAGCGTTGCAAGTTTGGTGGTAAGAAATTTAGAGTAGCATTTGACTGATTGTTTCTTTGGGAAAGGGTTTGAAAAACATTTGACCTACATTAAAATATATCTGAGGTTTTGGACTGTCTGTTAGTATTTAATCTAAAACTATCAACCAGACCATTCAGCTAGGATTGCCTTGACTCAGTCACACCGGACTGTAACCAGGCTGGTTTGGTTGTGAAGAGACTCAGTAGTCCTGGAGACTGATACAGACATTGGTGATGTTTGACCCAAGACTACTTCCATCTATCAAACTTGCAGACAAATAACTCCTACAGTGCTAACCCTGAAGCAAAGGTGGGGGGCCCGGAGTGGGGGTAGGGGCGAATTTCCTTCACCTGCTCCATCTCCTGCCAAGGGAGACCATAGATCTTGCCCTTCCTCCCTTGTTTCTGGACTAGTCCTGATTCATTTAAGCAGCTTTCTCCAGTCCCGGCTGTTCTTTAATCTGCCAGGGTTTAACTTTTCACTCTTCTTGATCCCTCACCTGGAGTCTTTACATTACTTTTCTTTCCTTTGTTTTCCATACTGGGAAATCAAACCCAAGGCCACGCCCATGCTCAACCAATGCTCTACCCCTCACCTATATCCTCAGTCCTCACATTGCTTATTGGAAATGGTTTTTTATCAAATCTTTCACTTTTCTCATTTCCTGAAGTATTTTTTTCCTCCTGCATTTTAAAAACCACTTCAAATTCCACTACGTGTCTTACTCTGTTTACAAAAGAAAAAAAGAAATCTCTGCAATTTTAGAATTCCCAGTCTTAGTTTAAAGTAGACTGTTCCCTCTGTGTGTCTGTGTGGTGGGGGCTTATGCGGGTGAGTGTGCTCTCCACAGTGCATGTGGAGGTCAGAGGTCAGCTCTGGGCATTGGCCCTCTCCCCCACATATAAGGCAGAGTTTATTTTATTCACTCCCTGTGAACTAGGATAGCTGTTCTGTTAGCTTCCAGCAGTCCTCCTGTCTCTGGTTTCCATCTCCATAGGAATGTTCTTTATTTACCAATGCTTGTGTTACTCTGTCAGCTTTAAATGGGTTCTGGGGATCAAACTCAGGTTATTGGATTGTCAGATAAGCACATTAGACACTGAGCCATCTATCAGCCCTGAGTTATATTCCTAAATATCATTTTGAGTTGTTTTTTTTCCCAATTTTATTTCTTAGACTTAAGAATGGATAAATGAATGAATGAATGAATAGCTTCTAAAACATTCTCATGTTGTTGGGGATAGGGGGTACTATTGCTTCAGATTTTTCCATACTTTTAAAAATTGAGACTGAAATAGTTTAAGAATAGAAATACCGGAAAGGTACTTGCACTTTTGCTTTGTTTTTGTTGTCTTTAAAAAATAGAGTACCCAATGATATTTACATGTAGTCTCTGGCAAAGAATTATGAAAACATTTACATATTTAGATTATTTACAGAATTAGAGAGAATTGGAGAGACAATAAATGTCTTCATATATCTAAGTTATAGCCTATGAAAAAGCTACTCATAAAATAGAAAAGTATATTTTCGTTTAAGCATCAAAAATATGGGATGTTTTTGAGATGTAGTTTTGCTAGGTAAATGGTGGATGTTAAAATCAGGAACCCCATATTGTTTTACTCTCATTAGCAGGAAGTTAATCAACAATATACATCCAGTGTAGACTACATACAAAGCACTTTCTAGAATCTTCTAATGAATAATAATATACCCAAGAATGTCAGCTCTGCTCTTCTGATGGGGAACATAAGCAATGGATTTGCTCTGTGAAATTCAAGTGTTCAGAGCCCTTCTAAATATCAAATAACTGACACTGTGCCACATTGATGGGGGGGATCAAGATATATATACACCTACTTTGAGGGCCAAGTGTTCAGTAGTCAACACTGCAGAAGGACAGAGACTCATCATTGGTGGTCTGTTGAAAGCAGGAATCCCTTCCATGGGCCTCTTGTAGAGTTTCCAGATTTTGCACATGCTGATGGAGCCAACGGAAGCTCTCCACCATTTCCTGGTCTGTGGTAGAGCACTGTTCCATTTCTAAGCCTTTCTTCTTCTCAACTCTGCAGTTCAGACCTATAACCTTTGTAGGTCATGGCTTCTGAATAAACCAGCTAATCCTTGACTTGGCTTTCTGTAGGGCAGGCCCAGAAAAGGGAGAATCTTCCTTGGTTCATTCAAAGCAGCAAGAACCAGGCAGAAATAATCATCATGCTCTTACTGATGTTGACAAGGTGTGTTGTGACATGTCGCGGGTACTCAATCATTAGGGCTTTGTCAGATCTTTATTTTCTAAAAACTCATCTGTTATTTTCAAATATGGATGAAATATATTTATAAACCTCTTACTGACTCAACACTTTGTATGATATTCACTAGTCTATAGCTTTACCATGAGACTAAAAATAAACTCCACAGCCGCATCTGATTTGGAAGTTAAACATAATGATCTTAAAAAAGTAACTTTGGAAGCAGGATATTTCTAAAATAAATTTCTAGATATCAGGACATGCTCACCTTAGGGGAAGTAATAAAGTCAAATAGAGGGTTTTAAAAAATATATTATTATGATAACTTCAGTCAGATTGACTAAAATAATTTTTGTAATGAATGCATTTATGTTTCTTTGAGTATGATTTTGGGTATTATTTTTAAAAACTCAAGTCTTGAGTAGGTATTATTATTATTATTACTTACTATTATTGTTGAAATACTACAGCAGCACCTTTCCAACTTGCTGTGGAACAAGAGGAACTACTTGGAGATGTCCTTAAAGTGGGAATTTTCATTCACTGAGGTTCTCCCTTTGTAACCAGCTCCCAGATGACTCTGGTGCTGACCCGGAGAGTTTGCTGACAGCACTGAGCTGGCCACAGAGGAAGTGAAGTCAGCGCCACACCTCCTGCGTTCAAACTGACCTTACGTGACATAAACATATCTCTCATTCCAAAACAAGAGTTTAACTTTTAAGAGGTCATTCTTTCCAGTGGCTAGCTCAAAGTCACAGTTTGTACGGCAGCCGAGGACAACTTTCAGCGCAGCTGCGTGATTGAAACTTGTCAAATGTTTGGAATCAGGGTAGCTGGGAGAGAATGTCGTGGCCCCAGAGCCTCAGTGAGCTTCTGTCTCCAGTAGAGGCAGGTGTGACAGGTCTCCATGTGCTGTTCCGGAACTTCTGTTCGACCCCCGAGGTGCGCTATCATTTGAGTAGAACGTGAGACTGGATGTCAGTTAGAGGTTTAGAGTGGGTGTGATGGAGTGTGTGTGGAGTAGAAAGAGAACATAACCCAGCGCGGGTATGAAAGGAGTCTGGGTTTCAGAGGAAAACTGGAAAGTGAGGGTTCCTGCAAGCCAAGTAGGAAAGCGGGAGTAAACAGCAAATATCTAATGGACACTTGTTGAACTGAAAACTAAAATCAAACAAGGAGAAAGAACAGCACAGAACAGCTCCCGACCTTATGCTGGGGCTCTGCATCACTTGTTTTTTTGTAAGCAATCCGTATTCTTCATAGGCTTGTTTCTTTCGAAAGCTGGAATGCCCTTCTATCTTCTACCTTTTTTCTGCTTTTGGCCTCTATTCTCCATCTCCTCATATGTTCTGACATGCTTCCCGGCCTTTATAAATCACATGAAGTATTGTTGCTAAGAGGTTTTAAAATATATTTATTTACAGACGGGGAAGGGGAGGAACATTTGGGGAGGGGCATGGGAGAAGAGAGTGAGTGGGATTGGGAGGGGGCTACAGCTGGGATACAAAGTGAATAAAGTGTAATTAATAAAACAACTAATTTTAAAGAGAAAAAATATTTTTCTTGTTTGAAAACAACTGAATTTTTGAAAAGTAAAAATTTGATGTGTTTTCCTGGATGGTGGCTGCCCAATCTGCCCAACCTGACTCTAGTCATTTTACTGGTTCTCACTGAGCCAGAAGGACTCCTTGGCCCATGATGAACTGCAGCTATTTTAACACATGGATATTAGCATATGCTTTTCATTCTGGTGTTGTGTTAGCTACTTTTCTCACAGCAGCGACAAAACACCTGACCAATCATTTCAGGGGGGAAGAGTTAATTTTGGTTTGCAGTTTCAGAGGTAACAGTCTGTCATGTGGCAGAGACATACGGTGGCAGGGGCGTGAGGTAACAGGGACAGGCGGTAGCAGGGGGCATGCTGTGACAGGGTCATGCACTGGGAGCGGCATGCAGAGGCAAATGTATGTAGTGGTGACTTCTTCATATCATATCATTGCCTCAGACTAAGAAGCAGCCTTGCTGACATGTGCCACCATTTCCCCAAATAATCCCACCACCCACCACCTGGGCGACAAATGCCCCCAAAAATGAACCTGTGACAGACATTCCCAGAGTCAAACTGCAATGGTTTGTGCCGTCTAAGCTGTGGCTAAGCCATGGCCTGTGCCTTTGAAGCAGTTGAGTACGTGATCAGAAGTGGGAGCAGGAAAGTCTGGCTGCTTCTTCAGGATCCTGAGCTAACTAGTTATGAACAGCAGCCTTTAAGTCTGGGAGGAAGGAGTGAGTGAAGGGTAGGCTGTTTATAGGGAAGGTTCTGGAACCATGTTGCCCAGGTTCAAATGCTACTTTGTTATTTTCAAATTCTTCTTGGCTAAATTATTTCTTCAGATCTCAGGTTTTCTTTCTTCATGCACAAATAGGAGATAGAACAATTAGCATAGTTCTTGCCCAAACCTTATTAAGTGAATGTTGACAGGAGCAGTATGTACCTGTGTGCTCACACATACATGCACCGTACACATTTCATTGCTTAGGTGCCCAGACAGAATATGGTACCTGAAGGAGGTTTGTAAAGATCAGTAGGCAGCCTTCTCAAAAAGAGACTTAGATGAGCATAGGAGGCAAATAAGTTCACTTTGGGGACATTTAATGCACTGCTCTTTAGATAGTATTGATGTTTGTCAGGAGAACATATCCTCGGGGGCACTCTCCGGCCTGTGGTTGAATAATGGAATCTGGGTCATACGAGTTCTTTTATCTTCTTTCCCTCTCACTCTGCGATTGCCACTTAGAAATCCACTTTTCATTCTTTGGAGATGGAGCTAAGCTTTCTCTCCTATGTAAACGGAGCTCTAATTAAGACCTTTAACCTCATGTGGTCCTTCTAACAGCCGGATTTACCAACTTAGTTACCATTAAAGAAACGAAAATTCCCATGGGCACTAGGTGTTTGGAATCAGTACCTGAATGGCAGCTGGCAGACGGATAATGACTCTAAGACCAGGATATTGGTGAATGTGGATAATCACTGAAAATCGTAGAGACTGTCAGTCAGCAAGCTGATTTACATAGACAAATGTCCTTATCACCATTTTCCTCTTATTTGCAGAATTCAAATCATGGATTATTGAATGGCAAAAAGCCAGTCTAAATGGAATATTTGCCAGCTTAAGGTTTATTGACTTCAATTTGTTGGTTATAATTACTAACTTTTTATGCTTAAGTGTTCTAGTGCTGACGTGCTTGGGGGAAAAAATTGAACCGAAATGGTGATTGCACAGCAAGGAAATCATCAGAAGAGGGAAAATTAAATGCTAGGTGATCGTTTGAAGTCAGCAGTGATGGGAGTGAGTGGGTGGGTGAGTTAAAATTTTAAGTGATTTAGCAAATGGTGCTAAGAAAGTGCCACGACATGATTTTGGGTTTTCTATTATAACAGATTATAATTGATCATCTTTAGTACTCATGTAAGAAAAAGCACTTTACAAAAAACTTTCACTGCCCTAAGCAACTCATACCATAAAATTCCCCTACCATTTATTGAAAAGAATACCCCAAAATAGATTTCATTTTTAAATCCCAAGTTGCTTGAGAACTTTGTCAAGAGTTATCAAAGAAGTGCCTTTTACTCCAGAATGCACTGGAATCAGCAGTAATAGTTAGAAATAATGAAATCAGCAATGACATTTTCTGTGTCTCCCTGGGATGGTAGGTCATGGTGTGAAGTTTTCAGAAGAGGACAGATCCATTTATTTCCCTTCCTGTCTTCTGAGCAAATGTATATTATCTTGTTAAAATAAAGATGACAGATTATCTTCTTGAGTTAGTTCTAAGCTGCTTCTCATGTATATTAAAATCCTACCCCAGTCCTCTCCTGCCTGAGGAGAAAGAAGATGGTGCTTCCTTCAGTTTCTCTTTAGTTTTCTCAGGAAGCAAATATTAAAGTTTGTAAGTAACACACATTCTGTCCAGGGGCTGGTGGCCCGGGATACTGTCTTAGGGTTGTTCCTTTTTGTGCTTTTAGTGTCTGCTGTATTTTTCACTCTATCTTTCTGCTCATCCAGCCATTCATTCCTTGCCCAGACAAGCCTTAGAACTTTCGGACATGTGTGTTCCTGCTGATAATATTATACTTATTTTCTTTATATGTATAAGGATTCAAATTAGGTATATTGCTTGTATATATATATTATATATATATTATATATATATAATGACCCTATATTCGTAGGGTCATTATAGTTAACACTTATGTATTGCATATTTCAAATACTAGAAGAAAAAAATTTGGGATGTTTTCCCTCCAAGAAATGTTGCTGTTCAAGGTGATGGGTATGATAGTAACCAAGGTTTTACCATTGTATAATGTGTGTTCCCATGTAATGTGCATAAAATCACACTATAGTCATAAATACATAAATTTGTTGTGTGCCAGTCAACAAAACTTATAAGAAGCTAGGCGTTGGTGACTTTGGTTTAATATGATTCAGCCTCAGGCAAGTTTTATAAAATTAAGTAACTGTCAGTTGTCCAGGCCTTCTCTTTACTTCTACAGTTTGGGTGTTTACACATCTGAAAGATAGTTGAGTATGAAGCCACCCTGGCTGTGGTCTAGTCTATACTCATTTCTTCTCTTGTTTCTCATATGTCACGACACCAAGGAAGTCTCAGATGGTGGAAGAAACCCTGGGACATTTGGTGGCATGCGTTGTGATTTGGTGCTTGTTTGCATCTCTGTTTCCTCACTGCCTGGCTCTGGCCTGGGAGGAGCCACGTCCATACTCTCTGAGGGTGGGAGGATCACTTGTTTCTTACTGCTTCATCTTCAAGGCACATCACAGTGCCTGGCCCTAGTGCGAGAAGATTGTCGGCTAAATTATTAAGAAAACCACAAGTAGCCATTCAGAAGACACGAAATTTATGAGAGAAATCGAGAGAAAGGCTTGGGCAGCTGCTACAGGACAAGGAAGCTTCTTTTGCAGTGATATTGATGACTGCAGACTCATAACTAAGAATAGGAGATGTTGAAGTCTTCTGTGACAAAGCCCCATCTCCACCACCGACAGAGAGATAGAGATAGAGTTAGAGAGACAAGAGACAGAGAAAGAGGAGACGGAGCAGACAAAGCTGTTGAAGAGAGTTCTTGAGAACTGTGATGAAGATGCTGAAATGCAGCTCTTCACTGCATTAGCTGTTGAAAGGCTGCAGTGAGTGGAAGGCTTCTGGAGGGATGAGGGTGGGAGGCACTCTGTTTTCTTGAGGGGGCTGGCCACTGGAAGCCTGAATATGCTCCAATGAGTAAGTGGGCAACACAAATTGGACTTGGTGTTTTTTTCTTTTTTAGGAGTTGGGGAGAAAGATTGTGGGAGGGTGGCCCTGGGAGAAATAAGATGCAACTGTGATCATGGTGCATTGCATGAAATTCCAAAATAATTAATAAAAATACATGGGTCGGAGAAAGAAGAGCAAATTAACCTTTTAAACTATGGAATATTTTACAGGTAATAGTTTTTTAGATATCATAGGATAATGAGTTGTGAAGAAATCAGGAAAGGAAATGATTGATGACCAGGAGAAGATTTAAATGAGACAAAGTATAAAGTTATTTGTAACAAGGAAGTCCCTATATTAAACAATAAAGGTTTAATCCTACTTGTTAAAACATTGAGATAAACATGTATTTAGAAGAGTTAGACTTAAAAGATCTCCACACTGCTAGAAACTTGATAGATTATAGTTGCACTTTCCCTTAGGAGCTGTTATGCTTTCTCACTGTAAAATGTAATTAGCAGATGTAAAAAAAAAAAAGCAGTATTAATCATACAGGGCATAATTGTGGTTGTTTATATGTAAATTCTTTCATGTTCATGGATTGCTTGCTTTTCCATTTTAAATAGGCAGGTTAGAAGTCAACTGCTCTCCAGCTTCCCGTGAGTTCTGTGAAGGACTCAGCAGGAGCCATATGTGGGAGGAGTCAGGATGCAATTTCTCCAGGAAATGTCAGTTTGCTGACTGTGTGACCCCCAAGACGTCACTGTTTTTCTTATGCTATTTCTGCTCTGTGCCCTGCCAGTGTCTGTGGCTGGTCCCTCTTTTGGCCTGTGGAGCTCAGGTACGGCAGCCACTATCCCCGAGGCCCCAAGACATTATGGCGTTCCATTGTGCGCTTTCTAGAAAGCTGCTGCCTTGAAATTCCCTGTATTTAGAAGAGTTGTTCAAATTCCAGTGTGCTTTTTGCTTTATTTCCTTCCCCAGCTCACACAATATCCCTGAAAAACAGGAGAGAAAATGTGGTCTCACATTTTAACAGACCAGCCAAGTGGCTTATTAGAAGCCAAGAAATGACTACAAGTGGAGTCATATTTACAGTTTCAGGGGCACATTGCGACAAAATCGCATTCTTCGGGTTTTGAAGAAGGTGCATTGCCTATGATATGATACTTTTTTACATTTGCTATTGAAGTTTCAAGTTCACCCTCAGTCATGAGCCATCTTTGAATTATTTATCCAGCAGTGAGAATGGATTGGTCTTGTCTTTCCCCTCTCTGCTTGGTTTTGTTAGCAGTGCTCTGGGATGCTGTAGCAAGAGGTGTGTAGGCTGCATTTTGGCCCATCATGACCTTAGGATTGTATTTGCCTGTGCTAACAAATACAGGCTTTTTCAGTGTGGGTGAGGATAGAGAGCTTTCCTTAGTCTTAATGAGCTGATGTAGGGGAAAGAGTAGAAATGTGGTACAATGCAAGACGAAATCTTTTTAACTCTCTGACCCCCACAATGTCCCATTGCAGTAGGCTTCCTTGCTTCCTTTTGCTAATCTCCATCATGTATCAAAACCCAGTGATGGGTCCTCCTTGAGAGTCAAGTATGTGAACTCCATTGAGCAGAAAGACAGGCAAGAATGTTTGAATTTGACATTGACCTCTGAGTTGGAAGCTGAAGAACTGCCCACATATGGAGGAACAGGTCTTGATTTGGGAAAGGGATCATAATGTTGATTGCAAAATTGGGGCATTCACCTTCTTCCTTATTTTTAAGTAATTTATTTATTTGTATATTAATCACAGGTTATGTACTTTGTATCCCAGCCGTAGCCCCTTCCCTCATTCCCTCCCACTCTCCCCATCCCCCCCTTATCTTCTCCCTGCCCCCCTCCAAGTCCACTGATAGGAAGACCTCCCCTTCCCCTGCCCCCCCCCCATGCCTTCCATCTGACCCTAGCTTATCATGTCTCTTCAAGGCTGCCTGCAATGTCCTCTTCTGGGCATCTTCCTTATTTTATTACCATTTGGCTTTACTTTTCTCTCCCTCCGCCCTTCTCTTTATGTGATTTTCATGAAGCTGAGAGAAGCATGAAAGCTCAAGGCAATGTTGGGGGAGGGGGATCAGTGCTGGATCTTGACTCCGCCCTGATTCCTCACTCCTATCTAATTTCTGATTATATACTCATGTCTTGCCACACGCTCAAATACAGACCTATGAAGTATGAACAGACAAAGTTGATGGCTATAGCAGTCAGTGCTTCTTCTGGTACTGGGTTTTGTAGCAGCAGCAAATCCATCCTAAGGCTGGGTGGCAAGAAGCAGTCTTTGTGATGACCACTGTTGCTGGAGACTCGCTCAGGCAAGCGCTACCTCCTGGGGGAAGAGTGGAGTTTCAAGCTGATCCCTCACTGGGGAAAACCAATGATGTTATCGAACAACGCAAAGAACCCCTCTGTAAGCTGCCCCACCAAATATAGCAATCAATTAATGAACAAATGCCCCTGTTGTTTTTAGCCAGGTTTTCTGTCCCCTACAACAGTTGACAGTAGAAATGCAGGTGACTCCGGTTTTCTGTCTGTCCATGCCTGTGTTCAGATATGAGTGAGTTTCTTTGTGGGAAGATTCTCTTACTCTCCCTTCTAGGGCTTCCTTGAGCTGTGCTTTAGATGCCTTACTGCTGGCTTGTCAGTGTTGGTCTTGGTTTTCATGAGATCGTTGGCAAGTCAGGAACTGTGAAGAGCAGGCATGGCTGATGCCACCCTCAAGAAACAAGGCAAGTTTCACGATTACAATAATATTTTGATGTATAAACAGCAAGAAACCCTTGCAGGTGACAGAAAGTACACCCATCTAGGACTAGCAAGAACACTGTGAGTCTTGGTTACTTTCAGTCTCAACAGTGATACAACTAGACTCAGCAAAGGCACGGGGGAGAGACACAGTTTGCAGTGGGTCTAAGCAGCTTTAAGTCTGGCTACAGAAAACAGTGAATTAGAAGAAGCTTTTGATTATAAATGTAATTTTTATTCAATGACAGATTGAACTCCATGGGCTCCCAAAGTTTTCCCCAAGATGTTTCTGAAGTTAATATGACCATTTCTAGCATCCCAAAGAGTTGACTGACAAGTATATACTTCCCTGCTGTGAACCTGCTTAGTACACAACTGAAATGCACTTAGTTGATTTGAATTGGAATTCTATCTCTTCTGCTTGGTAAAACAGACGATCTCATGCTGATCAGTAGCTGTGGCAGCTGGGTAGACTTTTGATTAATAAATAATATGAAAATTGGTAACTTTCTACTGAAGTAGTATTGTAGAAGAATCCTTCAGTGTTGGCATACATGGAGGAAAGTGGTAAGTGATCTTTGAGGTTTCTATTTTTCCATTAATATTTATTGACCTTTTACTATGTGCCAGAAACGCATATAACATCTGTAAACAACACAGTGAATGCCTCTTTAGAGTCTCTGTCAGTAGAGGAAACAATACATACATACAAGTTGTGATATCAGCACAAAAGGAAATGTATAGGGTGAGGAAGTAGTACCTGCAAGACAGGAGGGCACAGAAAATGGGGTAGTCAGAGGCGTTCTGTTTCATGAAGAAATAACTGAGCAGAGGGAAAGGAAGACACGTGGAGTGCTATTATGTGTGAGAAAAATGGAATTTCCTGGTTGTGGGTTGAAAGGCAGGCTTCATGTTTGCATCAGGTGGGCAAGGAGGAGAGAGGATCGGATGCCAGCTCAAAGGACCTTGTGGCAAAAGTGTAGGTTTAATTCTAAGATCAAAGGGAAAGGGAAAATGATTGAAGGGCTCTGAGCGAGATTTTTATATTACTTTTCTGTTTTAAAAGAGCTCATTGGTTGCTGGTGTAGATGGATTTGAAGAGGCCAAGAATGGAAAGCTCAAACAGCCAGAGTTGTAGGAATCTAGGTTTCACAATGGTTTGGCTTAGTGGATGTCTCTTGTTCCATCTTTGCTTGGGCACCGCCTGGAATAAACCATGGGGCTATTGCCTCTATGTCTGAATTCCAGAGATAAAAGGTGGGGAAGGCATGCCTGCTCCCTCCAGGCACATTTTCAGAAGTCTGCTCACCACTGCAAAGAAAGCCGGGTTATGCAGAGCAGTTTTGAATGGTCAAGAGCCCAGGGAGATTCCATCTAGCGAAAATAGAAGGGAGTCATCAGTCTATTTTATACACAAAGATATACTGACACACACACACAGACACACACCTATCGAAATCAAACGTTAACCTTCTTTAAAGGCTACAAGTCAAATATGGAATCCCTTTTTGGGGTGTATAAGTCCAAGATTCACAGAATAGTTAGTTAAATGTGGATCAAGTAATTAGCTTTATTAACAGCTAGGCAAGCACCAAATGGCTCCCCAGACGCAGGGCTGTCTGTTAAGAACTAGATTGCAGGGAAGCCAGCTTGGGCCTGAGGCCAAAATGATGCCTCCTACTTCTGTATCACATCTCAACCTCAGGACTAACTTTCTCCCTTCTGGCAGACTTGACATCCTGTAAATTCAACCACCAGGGCTATAGAGCAGGGAGGGGCTGGGCTTCTGCCCACATGTAGAAAGGGAGCCTGAGGTGTTTTCAGCTGGTCTGAAAATAAAGAACTTTCTATGCAGTCTTGTCCAGCTAGTACAGACCTCTGGCCTCAGGCTTAGTTTCCTGTCTGTAGGGGACAGGGAGAAGCAGACAACCAGATTCAAAACCTTTTGTTCTGTAACTTCCCCAAAGGAACAAGGCGGGGGTGGGGGGCACAGCTACTAGAGAAGTGGCCTCTGAAGCCTTTTTAAAAGGGAGGGAGTTGTCTTGTGCTGTATAATTAATTGCCTCAAATACCCTTTATTTGGGTAACAGAAAGGGCCTTATTTTAAGCATACATTATAGTCTTATGAAACCTCAGCACAAAGAAAATGAGAAGTGAAGGAAAGCAAGTGACAGGTGTTTCCAAATATGCAATTTGATGCCTTTAGGAGTTGAAAGAGAGAAAAAAAGGGAAAAGCCTGCTGAGGACAGAGGTGGAAATTGTTGAAAGGGAAAGTGGGCAGCAGTCTAAGAGGTCAGGGTAAGGCTGAGGGTGGTGGACACAGACCTGCCTCAGGCGGCGCATCAGTCAGAACAGCTGGGCTTCTGGCTTTCTGGAGGAATGGGGGAGAGAGGTTAATAAAAGACTATTTGTAAGGTGTGGGAAGAGACAGGACTTCCACTTGATGCTTTAGTCTTCATGGGTGGACAATAGTGAGGAGACCTGCAGAGCTCAGGGTTGATGATGTCTATGAGAGGCTGCAAGAGCTTCGGCAAAGGCTCAGGTGGAGACTGCCTTGTTATTGGGGGAAGGAGCTGGTGGAGTAGATCCTGACCTCTGTCTGGTCTTTCTCCCGTGCCTCAGACTCAGTGGGAAGGATAGTGTAGTACAGCAGTGTACTGTAGAGCACTAGTGTAGAGCAGCCCCCTAGGCACACAAGGGAGGGGAAGATTGAAGGGTAAATGGTGTGGATCCTTGCCACACTGTAGCAGTGAGCAGCATAGGAATTGACACCAAATTTCCTGTCCTGGGTTAATTGGTGAGCTACCTGTAAACATGCATTGAACACTCGCTCCGTTGTGTATTGTAGATACCAACTAAATAAAGAACTGAGTTCTGGGAGGCTCATGCACCAGCTGCCAGTCAGGACTCTGGTTCTAATTCAGATGAGAGGCCTCGAGGGAGTGAGGAACACTATTTGATAGACCCAGGTGAGGTGTGCTGTGGAGGGGTGACGCTGGGGTCCGCATAACGTCAGTGGCAGAGGAACACAGCCTCCCTGCCCTGCGTGCACACGTGGGTGAAGGTGCAGGTGTCTACCACCTGGCTTTTCTGTTTCTAGCTCCAACTGAGTCTGGCCCAAAGGAAGCACAGCAGCAGCAAGAGCAGACAAAGGCCAGGATCTTTTCCTCCAGGCCCTTCAGCTCTGGGTGGAACACAGCAGGAAGGGAGAAAGCTGTGAGTCTGAGTGGTTTCATGAACCAGAGAGCATAGATTTTATCTTTAAAATTGTCAAGCGGGACTTGACACTGTAAAGGACATTTCTTCTTTAGAAGGATAAGTGAATAATGAGGGCTGCTTTCCTTAATGCCTCCTTTTGTTGACACATTTTCTTTGGTTTTCCACATTTCCCTCGCCACTTCTCTCCTTTGATCAGCACCTTTATATTGTTGTTGTTTCTGAAAGATAAAACCCCAGGGTGAAGGGACCAGTTAGGATGGGCCTGGTGCAGTGAAAAGCAAAAGAAACAGCCGAGATCTTTAATAAATTTTCACTTCAGTTGCCAGTAGGGGTTTAATTTCAGGGTAGTGGAAATATTGGGGGTGCTGGCATAGAAATTAAAATGCTTAATGAGCCAATGCTTAGTGGTCTATGGCAAATAAAGTAAAAATAGGATGTGAGTTCATGTTGGTTTGAAAAGTTGGCTTGAAATACTATCACTATACCGTGATGTTATTGTAGACAGCAACACAGAAGAGCTGAACAAATGAAATTGCAAACACGTACTTGCACATTACTTTTTCACACATCGATCTCTAAAGAGAAAACTCTTCAAGACTTTGGGGAGAAAGCCCATTACTGGATTAATCAAACAACCATCTTCTATCTGCACTTTTATTTTATATACCCTTACACCTGTTTAATTAATCCTAAACACGATGCTGACTGCTAATTAAACAGCCCTGGAAGTGACTGACTGAAGGTAGTAATTTGAGATAATTAGTTTTGGTTTCAAACACTCAATTTTCACACTTTGTGCTCATTTTTAGAGAGGGGTGGCTCATTATCACAGGCAGGGTGGGGGTTGTACAAGACGTTTTACTGCTGGACTCTGAGGAGCTGAGACTTCAAATAGGACAAGAGCATAGTATAGTGTTGCAGAAGCCCTGACAAAATGCTCACCCACACACCACATCCACACCCACATCCACACTGCCACACATAGCCTGGGTCAGACTGCTGAAGTTTTTCTTGTTAGAATATAGAAATGCACATTGGGATGATTTGGGGGAAATTTTTATCTAGTGCATGGCATGGCAAGAGCTCACTGAATGGTCAGGATCTTTTATCCAGGATTTTTAGAAGCAAGAAGAAGAAGGGGAAAAAAGGTGAAGAAGGTCAAGGTCGCTTGCACTCTGAGATTTGGAGAAGTGTGTTGCTGAGCAGTCACCTACTACAGAGGGAGGCACAGGCCATCTGTCTGTCAAGGCAAGGCTGGTATGTGTGGAAGAGTAAGCAAAGGGCAGGAGGAGGAGGCTCAGAGTTTTTATGGTCACAGTGTTAAGTTAACATATTCCCCGCCAGGGAAATGGAACCAAGGGGAATTTAGGATTAAACAGGCTGACCTGAGCAGCCCTTGCCACTGCTGCAACAGGTAGAAAGCTGGAGCCTCCTTAC
>CM053763.1:23399710-23442735 GCA_028658305.1 Pachyuromys duprasi
CCCTGAGGAGACAGGATAAGCTGGGGTTGGATGGAAGGGAAGGAGGTCCTCCCCTGTTGGTGGACTTGGAGGGGGCGGGGAAGAAGGAGATGAGGGAGGGAGTGGAAGGGTAGGAGGGAATGGGGGAGGGGGCTACGCCTGGGATTCAAAGTACCTAACCTGTGATTGAGATAAAAATAAATAAATTAAAAAAAAAGAAGTGTTTTAAAGTGACAAAGAGGAGTTCAAGGGTCGGTTACCATGGGGATAGGGTTCATGGGTTGTGATTTGCTTTGCCCCATAACTAATAACACTTGAACTCAATTTTAAAGATAGACATTTACAATTGCTAGCCCCTCTCCCCAGCAGCCCAAAGGCTTAGGATAACACTAGACTGGTGTGAAAAGAACATTAATTCGTTGACTCTTCATTTCTTGTCCTTCCCATCCACTTTCTCCCAACCCTCTCTCTCATCCAGCATTCCTCTGTACAGTATAATGAAAGCTCAAGGCTGAGAGGGTAAGAAATAAGTGTCACCAATGGTTTTAACTACAAACATTCATGTTAGGCTGTAGAGGTGAGGAAATCTGTAAAACAACAACAACAAAATCGTCTCACCAGCATAGCCCGGGCAGAAGGCAGCCATTTCAAGTTCACGCCCACTAGCAGCCTAGGTGTTTGGATGAGACAGCTACCCCTAAAGGTTATTTGACTTTGATTTTGGAATTCTTCCAAAAGGATGGAATTCCCAGTTAGCAGTCAGTGGCTGACCTTTCCTTCTAGAATCCAGTTGCTAGATGCCAGGTTCTATTCTAGTTCAAAGGCTCAGGTCAAGCAAAGGAAGCAGGGTCACCTTGCAAAGCTCATGTAGCAATACCAGAGACCGGTGAACAGATTTACAGACAATCTGCTAAGGGCTCTAATGATGATGAGACTTGCTGATTCTGGGGAGTCAGCAAAGGAAAGGATGCAGAGGTGCCAAGACGATCCTCCAAAGAGAGAACATCTTTTCTTGTCTTGTTCTTTCTTGAAAATTAACATGAAAAGGCAAAGAAAATCTAAATTCAAATTTTAAAAAGACATGAAAGAGACCCCAAAGTATTAAATTACATTTATTTGTTTGTAGATATTTTCTCAAAAAGGATCTGTTAAAACCAGTACAGTTGGAGGAACACTGACTCATTCATAATTCTTCAGCATAATTACAGTCTCCTGATGATTCTTTAGCTGCTCTATTGCTTAGCACAGTTATCTTTTTCCCAAGCATTCTACCCACAAAGCTAAACATGCATTTTCACTCCTAATAACCAAATACACAACAAAAACAATAACCAAAAACAAAGCTTCTTGTGTTGTCCTGAAAGCAGTTGAGTAGCCACAGATATATTGGCAACTTCTTTTTTGGTAAGCATATAAGATGAATTAGAAAAAAATTTGAAGATGTTTTGCCTTTTTAAAATGATCATTGATAAGTATTTGTATTTAAATATACTAGCAAACATCTCTGCCTGGTCAAGGGGAATGTAACAGATTCTGATACTTGGTCCCATGTGAAAATCACTGATAGATATTTTCTACTATGATCACAATACCCAAGAGATGTTTCAAAACTGGAAGCAATGAAAGAATGAAAACCCTTGGGTATTAAAGCGTCTGAAGTCTTGCCTTCACCCTTTAGAGTGCATCAAGTTTAGAGAGATGTGTCCAAGCAATGTTCAAAGATGCCTTTCTAATCCAGGTATACCCGCCTTGTCAGAATTCAAGTGATCAACTCTTTGATTAAATGAGATAAAAACCTGCAGACTATCAAAGCAGATGCTGAGACTTATAGCCAACCATTGGGCAGAGTGCAGGGAATCTTATGAAAGAAGTGGGAAATAGCAAGATTTTGAAAGGACAGGAGCTCCACAAGGAGGGCAACAGAACCAAAAATTCTGGGCACAGGGGTCTTTTCTGATACTCCATCCAAGGACCATGTATGGAGATAACCTAGAACCCCTGGACATATGTAGCCTATGGCGTTTCAGTGTCCAGGTGGGTTCCATAGTAATGGGAACAGGGACTATCTCTGACATGAACTGATTGGCCTCCTCTTTAATCACCTTTCCCTGAGTGGGGAGCAGCCTTACCAGGCCACAGAGGAAGACAATACAGCCAGTCCTGATGAGACCTAATAGACTAGGATCAGAAGGAAGGAAAAGAAGACCTCCCCTATCAGTGGACTAGAGGAGGGGTATGCGTGGAGAAGGGGAAAGGAGGGAAGGGTTGGAAGGGGAGGAGGGGGAAGCTACAGGGGGGATACAAAGTGAATAAAGTATAATTAATAATAAAAAATAAATAATAATAATGAGATACAATTTTTAATGTAAGGAAAATATATATTCACTAATATATCAACTTTATAAAGTTAGTAAAAAGACTATTAATATGAAAGTCTAAAATAACTAATAAAATCCATAAAGACTCTTCAAACTAAGAGTTACAAAGACATCAATAAGCAAAAATTGGTGAGAAATTCTCAATACTAATTTTTTTCTCATATAAATATACAAAGTAGGACTAATAAATACATACAGAAAATTTTACTTGAACAAGTGATATATTTTAGGAAACAGAATACAAATATTCTTCAACTGACATGAGGTTACAGCTTAGCCTGAAAATGTTGTAAACACAGGACAGCATCATACTTTAGCCAGAGAAGACACTGTAAGTCAAACCATTATCAGTGGGAGACCATCTATATAGAAGATACAGGGACAATAATCTGCAGAAGGTGGGAACCCAAAGGAATGCAACAGAAGTTAGAGATGTTCTTAAGATTTGTTTCCATAAGAACCATATCTTTAAAAAAATTCCAAATCCAAAAATGGAGCAAGAATAGCAACAGCAGAGTTTCCAAGTTCTGCAGATTTATTCAGCTCTATATTAGTACTCTCCCTCTCTAGAAATCAGTTTATGCAACAGATGCATGTTGCAAATTTTTCAAACTAAATTTGTATCTTTGAGAGCAAATAATATTTTGTAGCAGACTGATTGCAAATTAATTTGCCTGCTTTATGATCCTAGAGTTCCACATGCTTTCGCACTTAAACGGGGACCCATTTGTTTCACTGCGTCATCATAAACTAGTGACAGTGAGATTAGGAGTAGGGGCTGGGAACATTCATATGTAAGTTGTCTTCTTCCAAACGCTACATCTAGCTTATGTGCCTGAGACAAGTATAACAAAATTCCCACTTACTCTTTTTCATTAATTGAAAATTTTGTACATGCAAATAATGTGCTCTGATCGAATCTAGCAATTCTTCTGCCCTTCAATTCTTCTGTTCTTCCCCCTACCACTTTTCTCTCTTAATTTAACCTGATCCCTTCTTAAACCTCCTGAACTTTGTGCTACCTGTATGGGCATGGATGTAAGATCATTATTGGAGCATGGGTAACCCATCAAGGGCCATTTTCCCAAAGAAACCTGACTCTTTCCAATCATCCATTAATTTCTGATATCTCCTAAGCTAGAGGTTTGACTTTGTAGTCCCATCTCCTATCTATACTGAAGTTTGGGCTGGGTTGATCTTGTACAGATCTTGTACATGTAATCTTGGTCACTGAAATGGTGCTATCAAGTCTGGCAAGGACTGTTTCACTGCAGATGCCCACTCTGGCTTTTACAATCTTTCTGCTCCCTCTTCTGTGATGTTCCCTATGGGTGGAGAGCTGTAATAGAAACGCCCAATACAAAGCTGAACACTCCAGTCTCTTATTTTCTGCATATTGACTAGTCTTGGGTTTCTTCACTAATTGCCCCATATACTGCAAAAAGAAGCTTCTCTGGTGAGGGCAGAGAGTTGCATTACTTTCTGGATTTAGAGATAAGAACTTATGGGGACGTTTATTGTTTTCTTCACTAAGTAGAATAAAGTTTTCAGTTTTCCTATGACATATCCAGCCACTGATTTTAGAGCCAGTTACAGTACCAGGCATGAGTTTTCTCTTTTGAAGTGCCCTAAATCCAATCATACAGTGGTTGGTCACTCCTATAATATACTTGTCACCACCTTACCCATGGGTTTTGCCAGGTCTGGCAGGGTTCAGAGCTGGAAAAGTCTGTTGATCATTTTCCCCCAGTTGTGTACAAAGCATCTTCCAACACCACGAAAGCTATACAGGATTGTTTTCTTCTACCTCTTGAGTATTTTGAGTCATCATAAACCAAAAGAAGGCAGCACATGGAGATTTTTTTAAATTTTAACTATGTAAATTTAAATTACTAAATTCAAGGAAAGAAAAGAATGATAGCACTCCTATTCTTTAAAGCTCCACTAAGTACCAAAAGTTATGCCTATGGCTTTGTATGTGTTATCTCATTCAGTTCAGTCACTCCCGATGATACTGAAGTCAAATACAGTTGGGGTTTGTGGGAAGATGTAACCCAGGCTAGACATGAACTCTTTATCTTCTTGTCTCTGCCTCTCAGGAACTGGAATTATAGGCATGTGACACATTTCCCAGCTTAGAACATAATTATTAAACAACACAACCTACAAAATTTTGTTGCTTGAATTAATTTGTAAGTCCATCATTTCTGTAAAAAATATATGCCTTAAAAACATCAAAATTAACTGAACATATCTTTTTATTATATTTATAGATTAGGTATGCACAAATTACATTAACAGCTTGATTACTAATCTCCAGCTCTAAGGCCTCTGTAATGTAATTTTTAGTCCTAACTCCACCTTCTCTTCCTCGTTCACCCATCCTCCTCTCTTATCCTTGAACACACAATTCTGCTACATCTTCAGAATACTCAAGGTAGACACTATATTTCTCATCTGTCATTAAGAATGAGTAATGAAGGTTAATGCCATACCAACTTCCTCTTTCTCTCCCCCTCAAACTCAGTGTTTCAGATGCAGAGACTGAGGTCCATGTGTTTCCCAGCACAATAGACATGGTCTGCTTTATTTCCATACCAGAGCTACCTGCTTTTATACAATACAAAGTGAGGTTCTGATAAACTGAAAGACCCAAAACTGAAGTTCAAGTTAGTAAGCTTCAAGTTGTGAAGTAGTGTCTAACCTGCCTTGACTCCGGGCTTTCCGATTTCCTTGTAAGAGAATGCTCTATCCTGGGGAGTTCAGACAATAAGAGCTGTGAGAAAGAGCAGGCTGTTGGCTAAGCAGGTGGAGCCCAGGAGCGCAGGAACACAGAACCCGAGCAACTGTAAGATAGCATATGTAACAAAAGATCTTCACCAACCCTACATCCAAAAAAAGGGCTAATATCCAGAACATAGAAAGAACTCCAGAAATTAGACACCAACAAACCAAATAATCCAATTAAAAATGAGGTGCAGAGCTAAGCAGAGAATGCTCAACAGAGGAATAGCAAATGGCAGGGAAACACTTAAAGAAATGTTTCCTTAGTTATCAGGGAAATGCAAATCAAAACGACTCTAAGACTACATCTCAAACAACTGGAATTGATGTGGCATAAAGTTGTGAGCCTTTGCTGTTTGTAGAAGAAATGTTGAAGGTGCAGACTCCTACAGAGTCATGATGACACTTCTCATACGAAAGATGGTGACAAGGAGACATGGTGAAAGCAAAGGTCCAACTAGAGAAATTTTCAGTGGACAAGTCAGGACACGTGTGTGTGTGTGTGTGTGTGCGTGCATACTTTTATTTATATGTTTTTAAAACAAACAGTAAAAGCTTTGGGAGGAAAGATGAAAAGAAAGACAGGGATAGAGCAGGTTATGATCAAGGAGAACAAGAAGGAAAAGGAGAACTAGGAGAGTAGAAGGAAGAGGAAGTTGACAACGTCAGGATGAACAGTCTGAGAAGATGGCAGAGGCTCAGGCATAATTCTCATGACTGTGATATAGAAGTCACAGATGGAAATGGAGACAGCCGTTTCCAATAAGAGGTTCAGCACAAACCTTCCCACCAGCTACTGGACTGTGTGATCCAAGCAATCCGCTCACCCAGCCCTCTAACAACAAAAGCTAAACCATACCTTTTTCTGTGAAAAGAAATACATTTTTCTCCTTTTTTGAAAATGCATCCAGAAAATGGTTGAAATCATTCATTGTTCCAAAACTTTTTCTGAAAAGCTTTGACACTTTAGAAGCACAATTCCTTCAAAGAAGGGTTTCTTTATAAGTCCAGATGGGAACTTGATGACATTTTTTTAAACAGTGAGTCTGCAACTTGGTTTTTCCCAATGTTTAGTGGTAGCAAAGCCATCTCACTGAAGGTAGCCTCTGTCAGCTTCCTCCCTAGAGCCCTGAGAATGTCAGATGATGATTTCAATCAAAGCAATCACTCACTGGACACATAGTCATGAATAATTTAGTGGGACCATAGGGCTATTACTTAATATAGTGCTAACCTTTTATAGTGCCTGTGCCTAGAGAGATAGCTAATATCCGTGTCACACGAAAACTTTTCTCAGCGTTGGGTTTTGGAGAGAACACTGTGACTCATAGAATACCTAAGCACATGCAATTATAAACCACAGTATGGGAAAACAGTTAACCTTTGTGCAGCATTTAAGAGTTTAAAAAGCACTTTCTCAGACATTATCTCATCTGAGGCTCAGCTCAACTCTGAGAGAGAGGCTTTATTTCACACCTGAGAACAAGAATGGAGGAGTTAAAGTGTGTTGCCTAGAGCTTCCTACCCATAAAGATGGGGGTCTGGTGCTGAAAGTCCAGGCTGTCCTGGTACCAGGAATTGTAAAAGCCAGCTTATTCAATCTGCCTGTTTTCGTGGTTTTATTGGCCACCTCTGATGATCAGGAACTCTGAGGACAGACCCCGCCCGTGGAGCAAAATGCTTATTTTCTTATGAACTAAATCACATATGCTCTCTTCTATAGTACAAACTCAGCACCCTGCAGCAAAGGAAGGTACATATCTGGGAGTAACAAGTGCTGAATTCTTTAAAGGCTTCCTGACATGTGACCAGCGCTTAGCATTATATCCAATCACAATTTAATCTTTATCTGAAATTCTTACTTGTACATTATTTTTATTTATTGATTCTTGGAAATTTTCATACAATACGTGTTCATAAAGAATAATTACCTTGATATAAGCTAATTGAGGGAAATTTGTTTTGCCCATTTGAGAAACTCTGGAATACTCTTCATTAATCTACTCCTATCTTCATTCTGCTCTCAAGTTCCTCATTAAACTTAAATGTCTCCTCTTTGCTTTAAAGAATAGTATTCTGCATTTGATGCAAACTGTTAAGAGGACCATTAGATAAAACTTGCATTTTTTATAGTAAAGTAAATTTTATCCAATTTAGAATAGTATAATAAATCCAGTCTTCACTGGTTCCATAAATCATTTTGTAACAATATTTTCATGGCAATTTCTTGTATCATTTAAATGTTTAATCACAAGTGATAACAATATAAGGACCATATAAGATATCCTTAGCCAAAGCTCCTTAAAAAGGTTTGGGATTTAGCATGCACAGGCTTATACTTGCCGTGCTAGTAGTTGTCAGTACCTTGTACCTTCATACCAATGAAAACGAACAGCAACAGGGAATGCTTTCCTGCAGAACGTAATGTTTATGTTTGTATAGTGAGACTCAAGTCTTCTCCATTTCTTCCATCTCATTGTATCAAAGGCAACTTCTCCAAACGTCTGTTCTTAACAGAACCCTTTAATAGGTTGAAATTTTAGTCATTACAATTCATGCTCAAAGGATGTGGGTTGTTTGCTCATCAAAAACATGACATTAGGACAACTTGCAGCTGATACCCCAAATTTAATTTATTAACACACCCAGCAGTAACCAGAGAATTACAGTAATTTAGTTCGTGGATTCAAACTCAGCAAGAAAGGATCAGAATTTCTGGTATCAGGTAGCAGCTAATGGGATTTCAGGCACTAAGATGGAGTTTGTAGGATGACTGACTATTCTGGGATGCCTGAGACAGCGTGATGAGTTCTGGATTTTCAGTGTAGGAACAAGGACAGACCTAGCCAAGCAGACTCCACTTTAGATGCAGTGGTAAAGTCTCTTCAACTTGACCTAGGGACAGCAGAAAACCCATGCTGGGAAAGGAAATAAAAGCCACATCACAGGAAACAGAACACCAGAAGCAGAGCACTGTGTGGAAGCTGGACTGAGGCAACATCACACATATATTCAGCTAAAGCCAATCACAGAGACACACTAAAGGCAAGATGGCCCTGGAGCAGGACAAGTTCCCAGCTGGAGTACACATGCAGTACAAGAGGGCAAGGCGCAATGGGGAAATTAAATTTGTAGAATTCATTATGATTAAAATCCGCGTGCTTCCCAGTCATCTCATCAGTCTGCTCGTCTGCTTTTCTTTAAGCCAGGCTGAACGGTCTCGTGGGCACAGCAAAGCTTCCGCTCCAATGCCCAAGACGAAGGTGAGGATGTCACCAGAACTGCCAGGCTCCCTGCCACTGCGAGGCAAGCTTCCTGAGCAATACCGTTTGAGTCTTTTCTGGACTGGATACTTTTCGCCAGTAGACGACCGAAGCCCCTTTCCCTCATCCTTTCTACAGGCTTACAGTGTAGATTTCTGCATCTCTTAAATGAAGATGGATATTTGTGAACTTGACTGGCTGTGATGGAGCGGTTGTGCAATCGGTGGAAGTGGATGACAGAACATCTGTGAAACAGAACTGTTAACATACACGGTGTCCTGCCACCTGCTTCCTAGTTCCAAACTAGGGATATCAGTGATACTCACCCTAATGGGTTGTTTTACTAATGGAGGTGACACCGCATGACAAACAGAGCCACAATATGGTGTCATGACTAAAGCCGCCATTTATTGCATTGTTAGACATCATGGTCTTAGCTAGCACTGTAACTCTTAGAAGCCAGGAATCCTCTTGTGAAAAATTAAGGAGCAAGACTCACAATGTCCAGGGATATTGTGAGAAGTAGGTAAAATAGCAAATGTGGAATGCTGTTTGTGACACTGGATGGTGTTCAACAAGTGTTAACTTTTTTCTTTCCACTGTCCTATGAGAAGATCTTGCCTGCAGGTGAACAAATAGGTTAATCTCAAACTTGAGAACTTGTTCATTATCACTGTTTATTACCAATCTCAGTTACCATGTGGTGAGAACTAACCCAGTTCATTTTCTTTGTTTTTCACATTTATTTTACCCTTCAAAACCATAAATATCTTTAAAATACCATCTAGCCGAATAAATGATTGTCTAGTAGAGACAACCTGATATTTGTATCTGAAAAATTCAAAAATGCAGCCTGAGTAATCAAACCACCCACTTTCCTGTGTCTGTCTAAAAGCATACCTCCTTCTGGGTAGTGACAGTTATGTAAGATAATGCAACCCCATGTATTTGATTATCTTCAAAGTGAAATCTGGGTAGAAAAGTCAACACTACACCTAAAGACCTGTGAGGCGGAAAGTTGTGCACATCAGGAATTAGAGTGACATACATGTATATAACAAGTAATCAGAAAAAAGGGCCATTAATTTGGGAGATAGCAAGGGGGTGTTACATGGGAAGATGGAAAGGGAAGGGACAAATAATGTAATTATAATCTCAATGAACAAAAGAAATATTTTTCTAGATGTCCTTCAACTGAAAAGAAATATTTTAAAAACTCAATCATAAAATGGAAGACATACAAAGTTTCCCCACACTTCTCAATCAGGCAAAACCTCAGTTCTTTCTAAAATAATGCATGAAAGTCAACATACCCAGTAACTATTCTGATACCTTGTCCATGGAAAGAAATTGGTGAAAGGGGAGCCTGGCATCAAGTGTTATTTTCCTCAATGCTGATTTCTATTAATAGAGAAAAATCAAGGGCTGTTACCATATTCAAGAATTGTCCCTTGAATATAATATGAATTCAAGAAATTTGTTCATCTCTCACAATAATTCTGTACTAAGAGTACTATCATTATCCTCATTTTGCAGATTATTAAAGTAATACTTGGAAGGTTCTTCAAGGTAGCGAAACTGGTGACAACCAAAGCAAAACTTGAACATGTGTCTTGTAGGCTTCAAAACACTTTCTTCTGCCCTTCAGTTATGTGAGAAAAGAAAGTTCTTCCTTTTAGTAATATTCTGCCTCTAATTGCAAAATAGTTCATTTGCTATGCTTGCTAGTATGTACTAGTTGGTATGTGCGTGGGTTCCTCAATTTCTTCACCACTGATTTTTTGAGACAGTCTCTCAAGCTCAGCTAGACTCGCTGTGCAGAGAATGTCAGGGGTCCACCTCACATTTCGAACATAATTGAATAATTTGTCAGAACAGGCAGCTTGATTTTACCTACCAGTAGCTACAGACGTCATTTTATGAATCTCAGACTTGGGTCACTGTTACTGTTCTATAGAAAATAATGCTGCAGCCGTAGAAATTCTTCTCCAAAGGAACCTCTTAGATTTGCTGTAAGTAGTTTAAGCAAATGCCTTTAATGTTCTCTTCATCATGGCGGAGGGAAAAACTAAAAAGCTCTGAGTTGTATTCACTTCAAAAATGAAATCTCTAAAGGTTTGAGAAAATGTCCCAGATATTTTTTCAACTCAACTTTCAAAGGTTTGTAATGGTTAATTTGATATTCGAGGGTATTCAGCAGCATCCCTTAATGAGCTTAAAACTGGACCTTTTTCTACAGGCTTGGGTTTCAGATAATGGTTTGAGACCACCTCATCCTGCCTTCTTTGCACACTGATGCCATTACGTTCAAAGTCAGGCATGAAGGTGAACAGAGATTAATTTAAGACCATTTGGAGCTCTGTTCTCTGCATTAGCCACAATGAACCTCCTATGTTAGCCCTTGACAAGGCTTCTGTTAGTTGGGCCAGATCAAAAGCTGGATGGAAATCACCCTGTATGGCCAGGCACACATTTTCTCTTTTCTCTTCCTATTTTTGGGGGTCATTTCAAAGGTCATGAGAAACACAGTAACTCAAAAGAGCATGGTGAGTATAAATTATATGAATAGATTAAAAATATGATAGAATTGAAGTTCATGAGTGATTTTTTTTCTATATTTGGGAAGAGGCAGAAATAAGTCAGAGTGGACTCTTTTCCTTGAGATCTTTCAAATGGAATATCAGACTCCAACTGAAATTAGGTGTGGTGTGGTGAAATCAGAAGTTTTTCCTGTTTCCGCACCCATCATTGCTTTGTAGAATGCTGCTGGTCCCAAAGGGCAGTAGCTCCTCCACTATTTTCTCTGTTTCTTTCAATGGCCTTATCCTTATTCAAGCTGTGTCAGGAGCTGTTGTGCTGCCCACGGAGACATAGGAAGTTTTGTGGTAGTTCCAGACCTTTCACATCATTTCCTTCACCTTTATACAGAAATACTTCTCTGCCTGTTGTCTACCTGCTCAATATTTGGTTCACCCAGACTTCACCTTTTTAGCCTTCTCTTTTGATTTGGCATGTGTTATCTTCACATTCACATTTAAGGGATGAAAAGCCTCTCACAGGGGTTGACGAGATGGCTCTGTGGGTAAAGAGTTGCTGGGCAAGCATGAGAAGATGAGTTCAAAAATCAAAGAACTCACAAAAATAGCCAGGCGCTACAGTGAATGAGTGCCTGGAAGCTTGGTGCTCCTAGGCAAAGATGGGACATAGACACACAGGAGTATCTGGAAGACCTTAGGCCAGCTAGCTAGCCTGGCATATATAAGGTGAAAACAATAAAAGAGAGAATTGTCTCAAACAAAGAAAAAAATAGGATTTACAACTGAGGTTCTCCTCTGGCAGATGTGCATGAGTGTGCGCGCACGCGCGGGCGCGCACACACAATTCTTTTTAAAAGAAAGAAAAGCTTCCCTGGCTGAAAAAAATTTTTCTCAAGTTTTACTGATGAATTTCCTCCTCAAAGACTCCTTGTGTGCTCCACTCTTCCTATAAAACACTTGGAGGGTTACATATTTCCCAAAAGTTTCCATCATCTATAAAGTTCAGTCCAGGGAACCTGGTGTCTAATACTCTCCAAGGCTTTACTATATAAATGAATTTTCCCCCAAATCGCACCAGGTTGCCTAAATTTCCTCCTCACATTTTAGACTTTATATCTGTATCAGTAATTCTCGAACTAAATTATATTCTTCCTTCTGTTGTTCCATAAGGGTTTCATGTGTTTTTTTTTTGGGGGGGGGTTGTTGTTGTTTTGTTTTGGGGAGTTTGTTGTTGTTGTTGTTTTTTGCTTGTCCTTGCTACCGCTGAATGCTGAACTGTCATAATATAGATCTGTGGATCTGGATCAGGACCCCACAAAGCATGCATATCCAAAACTGGTGCATCATTTTCCAAGAATGATGCATGAATGGATGCATTGATGAATTCATGAAGGCAAGAAATGATCACACAGAGTTGAAAAGTACAACTTGGAGGGAGACTAGTCTTGATATTTTGCCAGCCCACCTGATAATCTCGAGACATTGTAAATAAGCCATCTGAAGAAGGGCAAGGTGGGGCAGGCAGCTACTGTTCTAATTACCTTCCCTTGTTCTGATGAGGAACCAGGGAAGGTGAGGTTAGCACACTGGTTGCTGGCAAACAAGCCATCCTCCTTTCCTTTCTCATTTTTCCTCTTGCTTCAAAAAATGTTATTCTACAGAGACAAGTCATGGAGGAGGGCAGAGAAGGTGAAGGGGGAATAAGGAGAGAGAAAGTCAGTCATTCATCATGGGCACAGCTGGAAGATGGCAGCCTTCCTCTGCCAGAAGGCAGGAGAAAAACATCACTCTATTCCAGGCCACTGAGCAAACCTGAGCAAGATATAACTTCTAGGGGCAAGAGGGAACTATTAGTGGGAAAAAAAAACCTTAACTGAAGAGGATTAGCCACACAAAAAGCCTAGGGGACAGAAACTCAAATCCTCTGGGTCAGGCTGACCATATGAATATAAACAGCATAAAAATGAGCTATCACTGCAAAGGGGGTAAATGAGTAAGTACAGAGAAACATGGGCTGTGTCTCATCAGTGAAAACCCAAAGATGCTCAATTGAGATGCTCATTTTCGGTGTTTACGCACCTTCAGATCATGAACACTTTCACTTTCCAAGTACTCTTTCAAGAGTATGAAAGTACTTGCTTGATTGCCTGGGACAGATGGTATTTTTTTCCCTTAAGTCCAAGAAACAAAGCCTGACTCAGAAAAGATGGGTTTTAGTAGATGGAATGAGAACTGGTGAATCCAAGCATCAGGAGCCACTGGAGGCCTCCAGGGTCATAAGCACAGGACGGGCTAGCACATCAGGAATGTGAAGAAAAGCCCAGGCTCAGTCAAACCCCCAGGGCACAGTTCCTCCTAAGACCATTTTTTTTCCTGCCTGTGAAAAGACTGTTCTAACTAGACAGCCTAGTATATGTCATTGACTCAGTATTTTGAGGTTTCTATACAGCACATTTTGTCCTTGAAGAAAAAATTCTTAACGGATAAGACTTCCACCCTGTTGAAAACTTAGGCAGCCAAAATAGTATACTTTATTTTAGTGTGTTTTCAGCATTGTAGAAGCTTTGGTGATGCTGGACTGTTTCTCATACAAATTGTTGTAATGTGTTTGGTTTAATAAGACTGGGAAATGGAAATAGTTTCACTGATAAGCCCAGATGGTAATATAATAGTGTGTTGAATTAATAGGATATTCTAAACAATATTGAACTTGTAAAATAATTAAAGGTAGCAATAAAATAATATCATGATTAATTATAGAGTACAGATGCCACTAATGGGGTATAGAGAGGGTTGAAGGACTTCAAGGTAAAATTCAGCCTTTTTGCTACTTATGAAAATTTAATTCTACCTAGTCCATTTTCATAGTTCCAATTTCCATTCACCCGTCACATCTGAGCATGAAATTGTGCAATATAGGCAACCGACAAGGACAGCAGAGGGTCACAGATGTGTGTGCTGGAAGAAAATGAGGCAGGGTGATGCTCTTCCTTGGGGACAGAGCTTCTGGGGTGTCCCCACTTGCCCTTATCTGCATGCTGATTCTCAGCTCTGTTATCCAGCAACATGATTTTGTCAGACACCTGGGGACCAACTTCCATTAATGAATGCACACAGAACCTTGCTATCATTAGAGAGAAGAGAACTAATTTAGACTTGCTTCTAGCAATGCTGTAATGGATACAAGTTGGCTTGCCCATCCCTGGGTCATAAGATTTGATCCCTTCTACTGGTCCTATTTCCAAGCACACTGATACAAAGGATATATATTCTCTTCCTCCTCTGTCTTATCCCATCCTATTGGTACTTTCTTTCTTGCTACTCTAAGTCAATAGTCAAGTTCTGTCTAAAGTTAAACTATTCCTTCTCTTTGGAGATTCTGATAGTTAAGACAGTCTTCAAGGGCTCGTTAGTATCCCAGTTGTAAGCACTCTTCCCATCGGGGTGAAAAGCAACCTCAAAGCCGGGTCACTTAAAATTCACGTCACTCTCAGCACCATGGATGTGGTTTCTCCCTCATGCAGCAACCCAATGCCAAAGTTCCTAATGGTTTTATATAAAGCTTTATTTTATTTCTGAAAAATTTTGTTTTGGCATAAATTTTCTGCTCACAGTCAACTTCCTAGTAAAGAGCTCAGTGATTGTGTGGAAGGCATGATGTTGGCAGCTAACACCTTGCAGTTTCACCAAGCAGGACTCTATGTTACAGAATGCTCAAGTAACAGGATTTGTATCTTTAATTAAACTTAAGCTGTAAGTCTATTGTAAATAGATACTTCACCAAAATGACTCAGCTAACTGACTATACTGAAGAAAATATGACTGTATTGGTAGTTAGGAAAATGAAATTGATAGTTGATTAAATAAAATATGTGGAAGCAGTAATCTCACCAGCACAGAACTTACTTAATAAATACTTAAATTATTTTTAGCTGGAATTTCAAACGTTGATGAGTGGGGGGATAAAGTGAGAAGTTTAATTAAAATCAGAGAAACCAGAAGTAAACAAGGGGATTCTTCTCACATACACAATAAAGCCACATTTCTTAATTCAGAAAGAATAGGGCTGGTCTGCCAAGGATGTGTTGGTTCTGGTTTGGGACCATTTCCCCATTGTTTTTTAGTCAGTTGTCAAGGGAGCTTCTTCTATTATTGAGTGGAGGAGAACATATAAATAGCCACGATGAACTAACTGGTGGGGTAAATGCACAGTATGAAATATGAAACCAAATCCATCTGCTTACCCATCCCTGCCTCCCGTGATCACTGAGCTCAGACTGAATAAAGCAGTGTTGTTGTATTCATCTTTATAAAGGCCAACAGTAACCAGCAGATGGCCTTACACAGAAAACGCTAGGATGCATACGAATCAAACTGTATGGTGGCATAGACCACGCTGTAAAAGCGCTAAAGTGGAAAGCTCAGTCTAGTCAAAAACATTGTGTTTAAGAGGCAGGAGCTTGGAAAATGTGGTTGATAGAGTGTCTGTTTGGCTAATAGACACTTTGAGTATCTGACAGCTGCGTTAGAAGCATAAATCAGCAAACAACTTGCCATGGTGTGGTAAAAGATTCATTAAAGCACACCCCACCACCCTGAGTCCCAAACAGGGATGAAATCAGCTGAGAAAAAAAAGGAAAGCAATAAAAGGAAGCAGATAGATTTCTAATGGTGTAACACACAGCAGAAGCCCTGTATTTCTCTTCAGCTTTCTATCCACCTTGAGGGCCCAGCAAACAGACAAATTGGGACTTTGGAGGGGATTGGCTGTTATCATTATCAATAGTAAATAATGACTGAAAGGGAAAAGAGAAAACAGCCCACAGGTTGGGATGAGCAAGAAAGCTCCTGAAACCCTCATGGAGGCATGGTGCCTGCTGTGGAGGCCTGGAGGCTTCTCTTCAGTCCCTCCTGCTTTCTCCAGTGACAGACACCTTGACAGACCAGAATGCTGCCTAAGGACTCTCTAACAAGCAGCATATGGTTAGAATGCTCCAACATCTACCGACTTACTGGAAGCTCAGACTGTTACTTGACCCTTTGCTCCATTGCCTACCCATCATATCTGCTCCAAACCTGAATTTTTCCTTCATCCAGCTGGTCGGGTCAGACACGACAAACAAAAGGCTTTTTATAAGCAGGGCCCGTGCATGTGAAGAATGAGGGATATGTTGGTTGTTTCTATTTCTTGAGAACACATAGAATGTTGGAGAAAGAAAGGTCTGTAGTTAGCAGTTAACGGTATATCTCAACAGTGGTTTTTCATAAGGAGGAAACCAAATCCAGAAGGGTGAAGCAACCCCTGTGGTCACACAGAGGTGAGAGGAAGAGGCAGGACCTATTCCCGGTCCTCTGTTCTGGCCACTGTCTGTCATGGTGTGCACATACTGCTCTCCACCTTGAAAGCTGGTATTGTTTTCTCTTCCCATACTGTTGTCTGAAGCTCAGATCTTTAAGGGAATGTATGTATACGCATGTGAGTGTGTGTCTATATCAGTTCAGCTAGTTTGGAAAGAACAGTGGAAAAAGAGCTGACAAATGCCTTAGACATGCCCGAGTATTGCACTGGCCTTCTACTGTCAGCCCAGAAAAATACCAATGCAACTCGTATGTAATCCTCCTTGCCCAACATAACCCACACTTCACCCCCTAGGTGTTCTTCCCTCTTTCCAATACAAACGTGCTAGCTTGAACTTCTCTTTTCCTCTTTGTGTTCAAAGAGCCTTCCCCAACTGCTGTGATTTTCAGAGCATGTTCCAGCCTGAAGTTTTCCCAGGGTTCTAACTCATTTTCTTTAAAAAAAATCCCACTTTCATGCCATATATCCGAAGCATTTTGAAAAGATTCACATATCTCATTACCCTTTCATCTTCTTCTCTCTCTTATTAAACCACTTCTTCTTTCCAACTGGTACCCACTTACTTTTATGATTTTTTTTCTTTTTTGTGACTATTGAGTTCATTTGGGGTAACTCTCATGAGCATGGATGGAGTTGTGGAGTTTGGGTAACTTACCTGTAGCTATACTATTGAAAAATAAATTATTCCCCTCTGAGCGTGACCCTAGCTGGGACTCCTAGCAGTGGGACATGAGGATCCTGAAGAGGCCAGCTCCTGTAATCAACTTTGTTTTCCAGTGGAGACACCAAGCCACCCATAGAATCATTGACCCAAGATTTGTCTTGCCTACAAGATGAGCAGGGATAAAGATGGAGCAGGGATTAAGGAAATGGGCAAAAAATGTCTGGCCCAACTTGAGACCAGCCCATGAGACAGAGCCCTGACACCATTAATGATGCTCTGCTGCGCCTCCAAACAGGAGCCTAGCATAACTGTCTTATGAGAAGCTTCATTTTGCAGCTGATGGAAACAGATGCAGAGACCCATAGCCTAACAATAGAAGGCGCTTACAGAGTCTTTTGGAAGAGTGAGAGAAAGGATTGAAGGAGCCAGAGGGGTCAAAGACACCACAAGAAGACCTACAAAAACTAACCTGGGCTCATGGGGCTCACAGAGCCTGAACCACCAACCAAAGAGCATGCATGGGCTGGACCTACGCCACTACACACATGTAGCAGATGTGCAGCTTTGTCCTCCTATGTGTCCCCTAACAACTAGAGAAGGAGCTTTCTCTAACTCTGTTGCCTGCCTTTGAATCCCTTTCCTAAGCTGGGCTTCCCTGTCTATCCTCCATGGGAGAGGATGGTATGTGCTTAGTCCTGCTGCAACTTGATGTGCCAGGAAAGGTTGGTACCAAGAGGGAGGGGCTCACCTCCTCAGAGAAGATGAGGAGGGAATGGGGATAAGCGTGTGATGGTGGGACTGGGAGGAGATGAGGGAGGAGGTTGTTGATCAGGATGTAAAAGTGAATGAATAAATTAATTAATTAATTTATTTATTTAATTTATTAATAAATTAATAAATTAAATTAATTAATAGGAAAAAAGAGAAAAAAATTATTCCATATCTCCCATCAACCCAACCACTTCCAATAGCTCATCAAGAAGGAGTGAATCCTTATAAGCCCCTCCTTCATCTATGACAGAATGTTGGTGTGCATAATCAACAGGTTTTGGTAATGTAGCCAGTTACTAAGGAGCCATTATTGCAATGGCCATGTCCTATCAGACAATGTTACACAGTAGTTTTCTTTGTCTTTCACTTTTGAATTATTTCCACTCCCCTATCCCCCAGTGTTCCTTGGGCCTTATAGGAGGTAATATATATATTAATATATAGATGGATAGATAGTTTATATATAATATGTTTATATAATGTATTAATATCTACATATGTACATATATATACTGTTTTAGGATAAACACTCAAAGACAATTAGTTGTTCTTAGCACTTTGACAAGTTATGGGTTTTTGCATTAACTACTGCCCACTGCAAAAAGAAGCTTCTCTGACCAATGCAGAAAGCATCTCTGTTCTGTGGGTATAATAAAAACACACATATTTTGAAGTCATTTTGACAATGTGTCCATAAGAAGGAGGCTATAGTAAGGTCCTCCATCCTGGGGCTGTGATTTCCAGAGCCAAAGGCTTCTGGGTACGTTTACAGTACAAGGAATGAGTTTCCTGTATGAAGCAGTCATCTCCATAACAATCAGGCCACTATGTCATCAGTGGGAGCATCTTGCCTGCAGGTTGGGATCATCACAGTCAAGGTCCACACTTAGTCCAAAGGTAAAATCACTGATTACTTTCCTTGCCCAGTAGTTTGCCTAGTAGCCTGTAATACTAGCAATACTAGCCAACATGGAGAAAGCACACACTTCATTTCCAGCCTGACTTTTCTGTGTCGCGCAATCTAAATATGTATTGTCTTCACAACAGGGTATTAACAGTGGGTAATAAAAGCCAAGGGCAATAGCTTGTACTACATGGCCAGCCTGTGAGACCCCCCTGACCAACAACACATGGAACTGGGATTTTCATTTAATAAGAGTTGGCTTCTGGGAACAGCATTAGCTAGTCCTGCAGAGGACATCCATTCATTTTCTGAAACATAGCTCCGGTTATGGATTAGCAACTGCAATGAATGTGACATTCTCTGTTCTTTACCATATGTGGTGCTCAAATCCCTTCCAAAAATTCCACCAAAACCCAACCCCATCCACATAAGCCTTGTGCATATGAGAAGGAATAGGAGGTTTACATTAAAACACTGTTAATTAACCCTTCAACTGGCCAGAAGTTATTCCGATTCTAAAAGAGGCCTCTTCCAGGGAAATTTATTTTCAAGTTAACCTCCCTTAGTTACTCAACTTTTTTTCATCTCCCTAATTTCTTTTTGTTCTTCACTGTGTTCTTGTCCCATTTACCTTTCTCTCCAGGATAGTCAGTAAACCTGTGTTGTTTTCATATTAGTTAGAATTTACTCTCAACTGCAAGTAGTTTTCCCCCCTAGAGGAAATGTCACAATTATAACAAGACATTCATGGTTGTCACAAATGAGGAGGTTCTGCTAGAGGCATCTGGGGAGTAGAGACTAGAAATATGCTAAACATCATATGGAAATGAATCAGACAAAAATCCTACAACAATGGATTGATTACTTGACCCAAACTTCCATGGTGGTGAGGAGGCTGAAGCAGAGTGAATTTAACTGTTGCAAGCCACCCCTTCCTTCAGCTGTACTGTCATGGTACTTATTACACGCTGCAGTTCTGTCATTCACCCACCTGGTAGACAGCCTAGTTGCTTAGCAGCATAGACCACTCTCTTTCAGCTCCTCTGGCACAGACACAGTATTTAATAGTGCTTGTGTAATTGAATTGAATGCTCTTACAGCAGCTCCTCTGGTCTTAGTATGAGGCCTGGAATAATAGAAGGGGTTGTATTGGCAGCTGTGGGTAATCATAGTGTCTGTTAGACAAGAAGCCATGCATTGCCATGGGGGTGACTGCATAATGATGGAAGATATGGCCTCAGTTGGAAGACCACATACTAGCCCTCTTAGTGAAGGGACCCAAAGATGACTGAGCACAGCTCTCAGAAATCTCTATTGTCCACAGAGGATATCAACCAGCTGAGGTTGCTACCATTCCAATTTTCAGCAATGCCATCAGAGCTTGCAATTTGCATCGCAATCAGGACTATTTTAAAAGAAGAGGTGTAACAGCCTATCTAAATATTGCTAAAGCCCACATAAATGCCCATTTTTCTTGACTGAGTGATAAGTGGTACAATGATTTTAGAATTAGCAGTGATTTTCTAAAGCTTTGTGAGCAGTTCATGAAGTAACAGAATTTCACATGGTAACTTCTGGATAAACAATCAGTTGGTGAAAAAGAAAAGAAATATTGCCCACATATAAGGAAATGAGATTTTATTATGACATTTCTAATAAACTATTGTAATCTCATTTTCCACGTCCTGTTCCATCAAATCAATCACCCAACCGTGACATCAATAAGCACACTCAAGATATTAGGCAAGACCTTTAAACATATATTTTTAAACTAACGACAACCAGACTTTGACTTTTTACTAATAGATACTTCATTATTTTTTTTAAAGACAAAATGAAAGCCAATCAAAAATAGGAAAAGAAAAGGGGCACACAAACTATATGGGTTTTATATGTCTTGGTCCTTAACAATCTTCGCCTAAACTGATTATAGTTCCTCCTGCCTTGGCTTCAAATGACTCCCCCAAAGCAGATTCCACTGACAAGTTACTCAAAAACCAGTCTCCTTGCTCCTTTGCTAATGGATTGCTCAGGAAGCAGTGTTCACTTGCTTCCAGTTGATTAAACTCAGGAGTTTCAAGTGAACACAGGTCTAGTTAAGCAAATGCAATAGTGCCATCCCTCAATATTCCAAGTTGACGCTAGCCCCTATACTGCCTAAAGGAATGACCAAAGAAAATCTGTATATATTATGATGCAGTATTTTAAAAATAGTTGAAACCACAGTTGATTGAATCCATCAATATGGAACTGGAAGTCATGAAGCACCATCTATATTTCTAAAGCAGAAACACTCGTCTTCCCCTAGAGCCTTTGTAGTTATCTTTCCCTCCAGATTTCATCCTCATCCTAAGAAATCTTGACTTCCAGATACACTTCACTTTGAAAGACCACAGATTATTGCAACATCTAAGATTGTGTCCTCTGCCATGTGGAATAATGGCCCCCTAACGGTGCCCACATTCAAATCTCCAGAACCTGTGTATGTAGTGGGCTGCAATAAAAAAAGGGGGGGAATAAAGGTTCCAAACAAAATAAAGGTTGTTAAAACAGAAAATTGGAGAAGAAAAAATTTGTGTTAGATGTAAACACAGGGTGCTTATATGGTACAGATGGGAGCAGAAGAGTCAGAAACACAGAGGGGCCATGACGAAAGAGACAAAATTGGTCTTTGCTGTCATTGACAGAGGGAGGGAAACGAGGTGAGCAGGGAAATGTTTGCAGACAAGAACCCAGGTCTACTGTGTGAATACTTCTGAATTACAGGCCAGTGAGACCCATTTTGAAATTCTGACAATCCGAACTATAAGATAATAAATCTGAGTTGTTCAAACCCCCTCAATCTTTGGTAGCCTATGGTGGCAGCACAAAACGCTGATATGCCCTCAATCCAGGAGTCATTTCCATCACTGCATGGGTGAATGTCACTGTGGAGAGCATGGTCTAATCCAGTCACTGTAAGTCTATTCTCCTTTCCAAGTATTGATTTCTAAACAGTCACATGATAAAATTCTAGCCTGGGAGACACAATGATGTTATGTGAACGCTTCTGAGAGTATATGCTTTACTCTTTAATTTTAAAAATATACTATCCATAAAGAGAAACTTCTCTTATGTTCTGTAGATGGCACACTCTATGTGGGATTCCTAGACATGCTTCAAAGAGATCGTGATGGTAGATACATAGATAGGAAGCCTGTGTGCTAAGAAGAGCAGAAAAATGGGAGAAGGGGGAGTCATGCTGTCCTCACTGGGCGACGACAGACAGAGGCGTAGGTACCCCTGGAGCTGGGGTACCTCCAGACTTCTGGAGATACAGATGCAGGGGATGGGGGAAGAGGGGAGAATGTAGCCCTGATCTCACGAGAGTATGAGTGGATCTTCTGTGGCCATCAGAGGCAGCCTCTCTTCCTTTTGCCGGAAACTAATCACTTCATAAACAAAACACTTAAGCATTGTTTTGCTAGCTGGACTGTAACAACACAAATGGAGGCTTCTGGAGTAAAAGATAGCCTCACTCTGAAAGATTCTATGAATCAGCTTCCAATTAGAGAATAAAAAATAAATCCCAGAATAACACTGACAATATGTTTTGACCTTCCTTTGCCAACTGAACAAGCTTGTTGTTTCTCCTGACCCCAAGCTCACAGCTTGTCACCGAGAACACGTCGTCTCACTTCCTCTACCCTTCGTGGTGCTACTGAGCAGGAAGGTCGCCATAGACTTCCCCACCCTCTCCCTCTACAACACATTCTCATTCTTCACAATGTAACTCAGACATTGGCTTCAAGGAACCAATCCTGGCCTTCTCCCTACCCAGTGAGCATTAATATTAGTAACCTGACTTTCCTTGTGTCCCCACAGAAACTTAGATACGTTCTCATCACAGCACATGAGTATTTTGAATGGTTAGAATTTCTACAAGGTGAGCCACTGTCTTTCTCGCTCCCTAAGACCTGACTTTAAAGGTTAAAACTTCACAGGTTATACCATGTGGCAGGACTGTGCCTGGCCCAGAAGAGAAGAGAGGAAGTAGAGGAAAGAGGGGGAGGACGAACAGGAATGAGAGTTTCTATCAGAAGCTCAGATGAGCCATCAGGAGTAAAGACACAGTGTGGGGAGTCATCAGCATACTGATGGCAGCTGAATATGAAGGCTCAGAAAAGACACGGAGAACACTTCCTCAATACAATTCACCATCCTGGATGAGAGGACATGAACGCGCCGAGAAGGAACCAGGGGGAGGGATGTTGTCTGTGCTAAAAGGAGACAGTTTCTAGAAGAAAAGGGTATCAGCGATGCTACATAAAGCAGAGGGGCCAAGAAGGAAGCAATCTGAAAAAGGGGATTAGACTCGACCTCAGAGAAAACCTACAAGGGAGTGACTTCAGGAAAATGGACAGAAAAGATGGAAAATGCCGGCGGCTCAAACAGATCATGAACAGAGCCCAGGGATTCGCCTGTCAGCACACATCCCACTTCAGGTGCTCCCCTCCCCCCAAGAAGGAGGCAAGCACTACACTAGGTTCTTTGTCTTCCTTTGTTCTGCATCATATGGACTAAGAGTCCTGAAAACAGTTGCACTTAATAAACAAAGACAAAAGCCTGGAAGATTTGTCTATTCAGGAAGGAGGTCTTCAAGTCTTTTGTCTAGTAGGTCAGCCACACTGTCAGAACTGGCTTGGAGGCTAGGAGACCACCTGTGGGATGCTGACTCATATAGGTTTTCTCTTTCTCTCTTGTTATGTGTCTGCTTATTTATTTTATTTGTGGGGCATGGATGCCACAGCAGATATGTGGAGGTCAGAGAACAGATTGTGGGAGGGGGGGAAGTCTTCTCATTTCACCTTGTAAGGTCACACTACTGAATACAGATCATGTCTTGACAGCCCCCAAAACCGTGTGAGCTGGCAACATTGTTAAGCTCAGTGGAGAGCTGAGGCAGTACGGCTTAAGGAAGTCATCTACCCAGTGTTATCCTAGTGACATTGTGGTCAAGTCTAAGAGCAGGGGCCAGCTCACACAGGGCAGCCCACAGCCTACAACACCAGAGAGAAAGAGACAGTAAATTCTTCCTCAAAGGAGGTTAATCTTTTTTATTATTATTTACAGCATCAACTAACTGGATGGGATGGCACACAATAGAGGGTACTTTGCCCTATCAAAGCCCAACTAGCTAAGCATCAAGCCATCCAAAACACTCTTCCAAAAACATCCAGAACAATGTTTGAGCTCATTTTTGCAACAAGACCTGTCAAGCTTATATATAAAATTTAAGCATCTACTTGTGCTTAAAAGAGGTTCTCAAGAATATGTTTTAAAATATTAGCTCATCTCAAAATACTTTCTTTCAGAGCCCTCCTTTTTGTTAATAACAGACCCTTTCCTGTGGATACTCAACCCATTTGAGGCTTTCCTTCCTTCCTCTCTCTTGCTGTGCACCTGAGTGCTTGCAATGACCTATTGATTCTATTCCCTATTTGTCACTTCCCCTCCAGTCTCACTAACACAGCTTTATTTAAGGCCATGTCATTTGTTGCCTGGACTATTTCAATAACCTTCTAACTCATTCTACTACCTACAGATGGATGGAGTCTGTCCATCCATCTTTCAACCGATTGTCAGAAGGACCTCCCTAACACACAAATCTGGCCATCCTGCCGTTTTAAATCCGTCCATAGCCCTATCCCTTTAGTCTTGCAAGAAGTTCTTGTACAGCCCTGTCCTCATTTATTTCACAGCCTCATCTTATGTCATCGGTCTTCCTTGCATCTCACCTTATAAAAATTCTGTACTCCCTTGAAACCACCATATTCTTTGTTGGTGCTGAAGTTTTTCAGATGTTCTTTCCTTCTGCCTCAAACGTCAACTTTATTCTTCCCAAATAAGCTCAAACATAATTATTTTGTGTTAACTAATATCTCTGGGAAAATAAAATACATGCCATGCTGTCTGCCTGGGGCCTCAATACAGAATTTACCAACCTCGGAAACTAACTCCCCTTTCTACTCTGAGTCTTCAGCAGACAGTGCTGTGTTCTCTGTCTTTCGGGAATTTAAACCCTGAACAACATAGAATGTGGACATCTAAGAGCAAGCAAATGCTGTGTGCACATACTGGAGAGCTTGGTGGCGATTCAGCCTTTATACCCTGCATGTGCTGTCTCTCTTGTTTTCTTAGTGAAACAATGTACTCAGTAGCTCAGAAAAAAAAACACTACAATTACCCAGGAACAGCAAATAATTATATATGATAACATAGTTTTTCTTAGGGAGAGTTTTAAAAAAGATCAGTTTTCTGACTTCCAGAGAAAGGCAGTAAGCAAGGGCAAATTGGTGATGGGTTGTAAAAAAAAAAAAAAAAAAAAAAAAGCAGAGCCTGGGCAGGCTGCCCCTCATGATGGCTGCAAACACAGAACAGGGTGGGTATCTCTGGTTTAAGGAAAGGATGCTAAAATGAAGTCCTGTTGCCTCCCGCAGTTGAGCATTTGAGTACTTGAACTACAGCAGTGAACCAAAGACTCCAGCGTCCCACAGACCACATTTGCTATATGAAACCCCAAGTCACGTTTATCATAGAGATAAGTCTTGCCATTCTCTGGAAATATAAGACCATTGCTCAGTCTGGGGACATAAGCTGCAATAAGCCTCAAATTCTGGAATCCAATAAAGTTAATTTATGGCATAATTTTGTCTCCACAGAAAGGAAGAGAAAGTCATTGTTTGGGAAACAGGGAGGGTTCGTGGCTCACACATGTGACCAAAGGTGGATGCTCCCTGAGGGACCAGGAGAGCATCTCTGCTCCATTGTTCAAGTCACTACTACAAAAGTCTACCCAAAGAAGATCAGAGGCCCCAAGGCACTGTCCTTCAAACCACTGAACATTTCAGGGTAAGGACAGTGAAAAAAAATATTACCATGAACAGAAAAGAGGTATAGAATGACATAATGCATCCCATGGAATGCTGGAGATCAACAAACATAAATCCTCCTGATGGATTGGATCCCTTTGGGATCACAAAATGAAGGAGAGGAAGAAAGCAACTGTATCTATGTCATAAGAAGCAAAACTAATTTTCATTTTTGTAATTGAGAAAGCTTGGTGTCCAAATTCCAAAGCAACCTGGGTTATTCATCAGTGAATGCCTTTAGCTTCTATGAGCACAGGTGGTTTAGAGGTTTCCTGCCCTCCCCTGCCCATCTCCATCCTCATGCATCCTGTCCACAAAGCCCTCCCAAAATGTCTCTTGAAGCTAACAGCCTTATTGTCTGTACTCGCACAGCCCCACAGCCTGCACCTCTCTTCAGTAATTAATTTCTTATCTTGGCTTCCGGCTTTTTAAAGGAACAGTCATATCACATCCATCTTTGAGTCCCTCTCTGGTGCCTATCACAGAGTCTTGCCTGAAGCTGGTGTGCAATACTTCTTATTCAGTATGATCAAGGGACATGGTGTGTTGTAACATAAATAAAAGAAGTCAGGGACTGCTCTTGCCGCACATTCATTCATTAATCAAGTCCTACCTCTAGCTTGTTATTTACAGGCAAGGGAGAGAAGAGCTGAACTCACAAGTTCACGCTGCTGAGAGCTGAACTCACAAGTTCACGCTGCTGAGAGCTGAACTCACAAGTTCACGCTTTGAGGTCCAAAGCGTATATTGGACCACATGGAAGGCCCACTGCCAAAACCCAGGGAGAAGCCAAGGCTTCTCCACAGAAGATTATAGCTGGCTAAAGAGGGTTAAATGCCTCAAGTGAAGGATATGTCCTGGAGCCACCTTATTCTAGAAAGACTTCCACCGAGTGCTAGTTTAACAACAGCAAAATACTCCACGAGGCAGGCAACTACACAGGAGAATAAGTGGTGAATGAGTGGGCAGCACACACACACAGTTAGAGCCCCAACTGTGGAAGGGAGAAACTTCCATCCCAATTGAATTCCAAAGGTTTATTATATAAGCCTAAATACTTCAATAACTAAAATGATATTTTTATGTTTTAACAGTGCTTGAGGACCAAGAATATGAGACCAAGGTACTCCACCCACAGTGGGAAACCTAGACACACATAGAATCCACAAGAAGATAGTCAAAGAACATGTAGAAACGAACCAAAAGGGGCCTTGAGCACTTGTAGGGAAATACGCTACTTACAAAAACAAACAAACACTGCAGGACATCACTTAAGTGGGATATCAGGAGTGTGAAAATCATAGCATCAAAATAAAGAATGGGGTCTGGAGAGATGACTCGATTGCTAAGACTACTTGCTGCTCTTGCAGAGGACCAGCTCCAGTTCCCAGAACCCAAATGGTGGCTCATATCTGCTACTCCAGGGCATCTCATGCCCTCTTCTGACCACGCAAGCAAAACATTCCCATAAGGTGAATAAATTATAGTAATAAATAAATTAAATTAAAAAATAAAAGTCTCTTAAAAATATGTGGAATGGTTGCTGGCAGGAAATAGAAGTGGGAGGAAATAGGCAGTTGTGGACCAAAAGGCACAAAGTTTCAGTCAAACCAGATAAACAAGGTGTGGAAATATGCACCCTGAGTCAGCCACAGTGCATTGCATAGTTAAGACACTGTGGAGGGAGAGCTCAAAGCAGAATTCTCAACAAGTAAAAAAATAAGTGAACAAATAAACAAGCAAATGAAGAAGAAAGAGAAGAAAAGAGAAATAAAGGAAAGAAAGAAAAAAGGAAGGAAGGAAAGAAGAAAGGAAGGAAGAAAGAAGGAAATGAAAAATAACAGGATACACAGGAGTCTCCATTTTAAAACAATGTGGTTATACAATGTGGTTGCTATGTCAATTACTTTTTCATTTTAAACAATCAGATTCATTTTAAGTTGTTTGTTTGTTTTTGTGTTTTTATTTTTCGAGATGGGGTTTCTCTATGTAGCCCTGGCTGCCCTGGAACTCACTTTGTAAGGAGGGCATGAATTTTTTTTTATTAATTACACTTTATTCACTTTGCATTCCCCCGTAAACCCCTCCCTTCTTCCCTCCCAATCCCACCTTCCCTTCCCCTTCTCCACACATGCCCCTCCCCAAGTCCACTGATAAGGGAGGTCTTCCTTTCCTTCCTTCTGATCCTAGTCTATCAGCTCTCATCAGGCTGACTGGCCTGCTCTTTGATCACCTCACCCTGATGGGGGAGCAGCCTTACCAGGCTGACCATGAATTTTAACAGCTTTTAATGGTATGATTTCTCATAGCACCTTTCCCTTCCTGGCGTCACAAGGTCACAAGATGCATATGGCTTCTGCGCTTCTTCACAGATGGGTTTCCATAATTGTTGGAAATTTTTTTATTTAAAAATCACAAAAAGAATAAAATATCTTCTTCAAAGATAGAGGGTTCAGCCATGTTTATAACAGCCAAACAAGATGTGTGCCTAGTTCCTTCCTTTTAACATAGGCTCTTCTGGATGCCATCCAAATAACTAGTAGACCGAACCACCCTATGGCTGAGAAGTCCCTTTAGGGAAGCTCCGGCTGCAGTGTGGCATTTGCTATTTTCACTGATTAAAATGAATAAACTGGTTGTGGGGGTAAAAGCTTGCATGTCCTACTGCAGATAACTAGGAAGTACTGAGACATGTCTCCACTGAAGGCCATATGCCCCTGGGTGAAACCCTTTAGTCCGCAGTACATGAGGGCTGATGAAGGGCACAGAATACAGACAATTTCCTCAACACAACCCTTTTCTTATTTTTAAAACTGCTTTTTTTGTTGTCATTTAGGTAGAGGCCAAGACTATTTTTAACAAATATTATGATTCATAGTTACATTTGGATCCTAGGATTATTTTTAGGGAAATGTTGGTCTCTGTAACTTAATTTAACATATGTTGATAAAGTCTTCATCATGCCCCAGGCACTGATGAGTCATACCAGGTTGCTCATAACCCTGAGAAGGTCACAGTCCATGTGGAAGGCAGAGGTGTCAACAGTCCGATGTCTGCATGGCCCTCAGGCCAAGCAGTCTTTTCTCCCCATTCTGGATGAGCATCCCAATTTATCTTTGAAACGTGACTCAATGGATGGAATTGGTGTTTCTGCTGAGGTTAACCCTTCTCTTCCTTCCCAAGGACCCGAGATAGGCATTTAACTAAATGACTAGGACCTTCTGTGAGCTACAGTGATTATTGGGTGGTGCAATCATTTGACACACAGCAGGGGCATGTTGGAATTTCTGTGGGAATGCAAAGGAAGGAAATACATTCTTTCAGCTAGTGCTTTAACAATGAGCCTAAAAGCACCACCACTACCCCAAGAATATGTATACACCTGGGAAGCCCAGAAAACAACCTAATTTGCAATAAGAGAATCTATAGAGATTGTTAAGAAAAGGGAATTAAGAGTGAGACCATCCTGGATGAAAGCAAGCTCTGAGTCCATGATGACTGTCCTTCTAAGAGACAGAAAAAGAGAAGACACAGACAGAGAGGAAGGCACTGTTACAGTGGAAGCAGAGATGGAGCTGGGTGGCTACAAGCCAAGAATTGCTGGCAACCATCAAGAGCGAGGACAGGATCCGGGAACACATTCTCCCTCAGCACCTCTGCAAGCCAGCCCTGCTAATGTCTTGACTTTGGACTTTGGACCCCATGGTAAAGCAGAAAACACCTGTGTTACGCCACCCAGAGCATGATGATGCATTAAGGTGGCTCTAAGAAACTAAAACGGCTGCTAAGTGGCAGCAGACAAAGCCCCTGGCTACTGATAGTCATCTTCTCTGTACAGGATTTGTAAAGAACAGAGCCAAGACGCCAGCAGACAGAGTGAAGTGATAGCCAGACACTGTCCTGTGAACTTACTCTGAAAACATAGGACTTCCTAAGGCCATCTGAAGTCAAAGTAGCCACCAGATTTCCTTTGCTTTCTCAACTCTGTTTCCTTGTGCTGAAGTCTAGGTCTTGGCCAAGGGAAATGTTCTCTTTCATAACATGTGAATTGAGTGCTACACTCACAGAGGCAAACTCAGCCAGAGCTGCTTCAGGGAATCCCAGAATGTTGCACAGTGAGTCATTACTTATGCTCAGGACTAACACCTGAAAGTCACTCCGGGAAAACAGTGCATCCTTTCCAACAGGTAGACAGGACCCACACAGGAAACAAGAAAATGTTTAAGCCAAGGTGACAGGAAAAGAGAAATGAAGCTGTGTGCAAAGCACAGGCTCTCTGTGTCCTGTGGTGGCCTCACAAGGCAAGAATGGCAACCATGCGAAACCAAGACAGAAAACCTCAAAGGAGAAACAAGCAAAGGGCAGGAAAAAAATGTGCCCACTGGAGTCCAGCAACACTACTACTTGCTAACTAGGTGATCTTGGGCTACACTTATTATTGAAGCATTAATTTTATTGTCTGTGGAACAGGAAGACTATCTGCCTAGTGGCACAGAAATATATTAGAAGACATATGTCAAGTTGCATTTGTACATCAGTTCCCTCCTATTTCCCTTACTATCCAAAGGGAAGCTTATATTAAAGAGAGAGAGAGAATCCTATGGAGGGTCTCAATCTTCCGCTCAGGCTTTGGGGGGAGTTAGAAAAGTAAATAAGCCATATTTCATAGACTATGTTCTGTATTACATCTTACAAATCAAAAGCAGTTAGGCCAAATTACAATTTTATATACTTTAAATGGAAGGCACACTAAATCTAATTTCTAGAGACAAAAATGTGACATAACTATGACCTTTGATGAGGTAGACCCTGAATGATGCCATAACCACAGCTGTATGATGAGAACACAGAAAATGTCCAGGAACCTGCTCATGATTAATGAGCTTCCAAATGAATCGGTAACACGTGAAGCAAAAATGAGACCTAAGGGGTAAATACTTAAAACTATTAAGAACACCCTAGCTTCCAGGTCCACCTATGACCGAGGGAAAAGAGATCTCTAAATAGATTTTACTTTTTAAAAAGTAACTGCAACCTGGAGGTCATTTACCTTTTCATCAATTTCTCACTAAGCCATCAGTTAGAGTGAAACTTTGCCAGGAAATCATCCAGCTGGTGCCCTGCTCTTCAGTCATCCTTTCAAGGAAGCTGGACACCAGCATTCCAATCTGAGGACTGTCAGATACATCCTGATGTTGGCTGAGGCATCCCACCTGAGTTTTATTTCAAAGGCATAAACCTTCACAGAATCAAAGTCTTCAGCCTCCCAGACCTGGGATCTTATCTCTACTTATGATATTGCCAACTTCTGCTTTTTTCTCTCATGCCCACTCTGATCCGGGCCAACCCCAGACCTTGCCTGGAGTGCAGCAATGAATCTCTAGCTCATCTTCTGCTCCATCTGTCCCTGAAACCTAATCTCTATACGTTATCTTAAAGCCTAAAACACAGCATAGCATTATCAACCCCCCCCCGAAAGGCTTCCCATTGTTAGACTGCCACCTACCCATTCCCTTCACGACCCACCCAGCTGGAGTCAATAAAGCCCTTGCCTGTTCGTCCCATGGCTTCCACTCCTGGTGCATTATAGCCACCAACTTCCCAGCTATTTCTCAAATAAACAGGCATTTGTTTCTTCCTTGGTAAATCAAAATCTGTAATCATTATCTTGTTTCCTTTCTGTCTCTTAAAATCAGTCTCCTTGCCAGAATCCAAGGCCAGTGAGGCTAGAAAACACACCTATGAAATTCCAGCATGTAGCACAAGCACAGAGCCTCACATAAGCATCAAGCCTGTGTGGAGGGAACGGTGAACAAGCAGGACTCTAGAACTCAGAGAAGAACTCTAAACATGAAGAGCACCAGGAGCCCTGGACCTGCTTGGATTCTTGCAATCAAGAGTCACACCACACATTTATACACCTGGAAACACAAGATCAGCTGAAAGAGGAGCAATGCGTTCAGCAAATCAATCTACTTCCTGTATTTTGCATCCAAGCCTATTTGTCAAATGCAGCAAAGCTCTGGTCCTTAATTTAGCTTTTTCCTGATGGATCTATGTATTCTCCATCTGGTACTTGTTCTCCAGATCAACTGTGACAATCTGGGCTTGGACTTACTGGCATCCACTTAAGCTCATGCTTCTGTTTCCCAACCTAAACCTGGCCCTGAACCTTGGTTTTGGGGAACTTCTCCCTTCCTCTGTACCTTCCCTTTGCAGACACAGCCATGGCACCATAACCCACTTCTCTCAAGTGCCACCAGGCAAGCTGTGATTCTGAACTTGGGGTCAGAGCACTGCTTCTGCTACAGAATTCTTAATCTGGACATCTAGGCTGTTCATCCCCCTTTCCCCAAGCCACCTGCTCCCTGATGTCCTGTCTCCAGGGTTACACTCAGTTACCTGGTGTCCACTTCTTCACATATTTAGAAAGCATTCTTCCAGATCTTACAATCATGCAAAGATAAGCAAAGTGCGTGCTCCACCTTTGTAGAAAGAAAGAAATTAAAAGAGGAAATTGTAAGATATCTGTAATGGAACCATAAGGTATTCACAATGACGAATTTCTTATGTTCCAGATGGTCTGGGCAGAACTCTCTTCTTCCGAGAATACGCTGAACACTGCTTTGCCCAAACCTCCACAAAGAGTAAATATAATGTATCACCTTTACTTGTTTATCTCAGCAGGCACGTGTCCTGTCAGATAACACTATAGATGCTGCAGCTTCCCTTTAGCCATACTATTAAGCATTTGCTTATTCCTTTCTATCATGTAAAACATAAAGTTATGTCCTTTGGTTTTGTGTAGATAGACTCATTTCTCTACTGCGATTTTCTTCAAAATAAAGTCTCTCTTTATCTAAGTCTGGGCTAATTGTGACTTGACAGAATACCTAGAAGAGGTTCTGGGAAGATTGTTAGATTTGGGAAGTTTGTTTTCATTGTTTAACTGATGTTAAGGAAAAATGACAAAAAAGATAAGGTGTGCTTGTGGGTACTTGATATCTCAGCTCTTGGGAGGTGGAGTCAAATGATCCCCGGAGGTTCCCTGGCCTGTCACCCTAACTCACTTGGTGAGCTCTAGACCAGGGAGAGACCCTGAGACAAAGAAGGCAGTGTCATCTGAGGAATGGTACCCACGATTGTCCCTTGACCTTCACAAATATAGGCAGGTACTCCTCCTACTCCTCCCCTTCCCTCAAACACCTAGAAGAGACTGTGTGGCTGGACGAAGTAGGGGGTAGGGATCAATAAAGGCCTCCAGGAAGTAACCAAGAATGGATAGACAAGAGGGTGTTAACTGCCCAGCCTGGGGCAGAAAGGTGGTAAGTGTGAATCAGGCCTTGCTGCTATAGGATGAAGATGTCACCGGAACCATAGCTTCTGGTCTACACTTGCATGTTTGCTTGGAATTCTGTATCCTTCTTACACATGACATTTCCCAAATCTGTCACTCCTCCTGTTTCCTTGCCTGCTCCAGACCTAATCTACATGCACACATGCTACTTTCTTTCCACTGTGCGGCTCTCACCACGACCAGTAAGGCACATACACCCTAACCAAACTTCAGCCTCTCCAGACAGCCAAGGGATCCATCTGTATATGTGATAGAGACAAACCCACTCTCTGTTCTTCCATGGCTTCAGTCACATCTCACTCTGCCTTATACTGAATTCTCACACTCCAGAAAGATGTAAGATTCAAACAGGCACAAAACTTACACATTTTATAAGAAAGTTTGACTGAGAACCCCACTAGGTCAGGAGCCTGGTCAGTTTCATTAGCATTGCATTCTTATCATCTGACATGATGCCCCAATACATCGTAGGTACTAGAATATTTGTGGAAAGAAATGTCACATCAGCTTCCATAAATAGTTCCTTTTGACACAGGGTTTCCTCAGGCAATAACACCATGCAACAATTTCAAGGAGAACACAGTGATTGCTCTCCATGATATCCAATACAAAAGACTGGCAGTGTACTCCGAATATCCCTCTTTCCCTTAATAGCCCATTACATGCATGCCAGCCATGATACATGATTCAAAAATGTGACTCCAGAGTCACATGGCTATGCATGCCACTGCCTGGGAAGTGGGTATGAGCTGTTAGAAGAGGCACCATTTATTCCCTCACTGTTACAACTGCCAGAAGACATGTTTAAATCATTAGCTGAAATTCCTTTCCTGACCAAACCTCTTCCCAGAGCTGTTAACAAGAAACCAAATGTGCTGACTTGAGGTTCACTTTCTCATCTTCCCCTGCTTTCCCCTCGTGCAGGCCCCGGTCCAGTACGTCATTAAAATAGCTCTGGTTAGGCAGCAGGGAAAGCAGCGAGGAAAAGATATCATGGCCTATCAGGCAGACACGTGCTGAAGAAGAGAGTCCATACAACACATTCCTGCCAAGGGCCATAACCCTTGAAAAATTGGTACCTATTTCCAATCAACTGTTCATTGTATAGCCTTCTGGTTTTATTATTCTTGAGCCATTTATTTTTAAGGAAATGATAATTATTGCTTATTTGGGAAGTTATAGGAAACTGGGAAAACGCACTTCTAATTCTCAGGCCAACTCTGTTAAGGTCTGTAAAAATGACATAAATGGAGTCTGGTTTGCTTCATTTCTGTAGAAGGGTATTTGTATGGGGTACTTCTATCAACACTGTAAGGGACAGACTGCACCTTGAAGTTCTCAGCTACTGACAGAGTCTCCAAGCAGAATGCCTTTAACACAGAAACATTTTCAGGAAAGAAATTAAGAGAATGTGATTTCTTTGGGGCTAAGCATAGGGGAAAGTACATTTCTTGTAGTGATTTGGACATTTGGTCCTAAGGCGTGTGGGGACAGGCTGGCAAGGACAAAGAGAAATGGAATAGCCCATCTGACTACAAAGACTGGTCTCTCAGGGGAACACAGGTGATCAGAAATCTAGGCAAAGGACAACTGTAAATATAGGCTTAGTTCAAACAGGACTCCATCGATCAGAGTTCAATCAGTAACTATATTTGGTGTCATTATTAAATCATGCTCCCCCCCCAAGAAAAAACATCTTAAGGCTTAGTATTTCCAAATAGAACTAGATTTGTAGAAGGGCCATGGTAGATTTAGTTAATCAAATTAAAATGAAGTCATGTTGAAGTAAGATGAGTCCTTCATTCAATATCACAGAGATCACAGTAACACTGTAAGGCTGCAAGAAACAACAGATTGTCATTAATGTATCACTAAGGGAGAAGCATGGAAGAGTTGGGGCTCTTGCTAATGCCTGCTTTCATCTGGAACATTCAGTCTCTCAGAGCCACAAAACAATGCAATTGTGTTATTTAAATATAACTGATTTATGGAATTTTGCTACAGTAGCCCCAGATACTTAATGAAGTTGGCAGCAGGAGACAGGTAACAGGAAACCTCAGAGGCCACACTCCTACTGTGACAGAGCTTGGCCTTTTCTGAACAGTTAGAAAGGAATCCCTGAATGAGAGAAATAAACTAAAACCTAATGGTGAATTCTTTCATTCTATAGAACTCTGTCTACTCACTTATGCTGTCCTAACTAAGGATAGGATACCAACAGGACAATAAATTAGGCAGGATCAGAACCTATGCTCATAACAGAGATCAGGAACCGTTAAGGTCCTGCTCAGTGGTTTCATGTCATAAGATGGCATCCACTGGGTGAGAGGAGAGACAGATGAGCAGATGCTGCCACCCAGGTGAAAGCTGGCACAGACAAATGTTGCATTGTGACCCAAGCCTGGGGAAGCCAGAGCGTAGGACCAGGTCCCCCAGTCAAGTCAAGGATAGGACACCGTAAGTTTGCAATAACAGAGAAGAGCCCAGGGCTCACTCCTGATGAAAGCATTCACATTTGGTGACACAGTTTCAACCCTGACAACTCAAGGGTTCAGGCTGAATTTAAACCATTGTCCCTGACTTACTCTCAGAAACTGAAGGAAATTAAAATCACTGCCAAGGGCATGGGTGATCCTAGGGTAAGCGGCCCTGACTTGCACATAAGAACAAGTCAAACGCTGATGGCCTAGGAGACAATACTTCTGAGTAATCGTCAATAGATAAACAAGATACTATTGTCAGATACTGTTAGTGTTTTAGACACAGTAAACACTCCTCGTATATGCCCTACATTAAAGTTGGCATAGTCTGCATTGCATTTTTCTCTGAAGCCTTACCTCAGAAATGTCTTTCTTCTGAAGTTCTCTAAAGCAACTCCCATGATACTGTGCTTGGGACCTACCAACCAACTCCCCTCAGCCTCCTGATGAGTTTTTTGTTATGTGAGCTTAAAGAAGCCTTGCGGGAGACCTGCTGTTCTTCTATGTGGCTTCTAAAGGATGCTTCCGCTGAGACAATGCTCATAATCTGCATTTTTGTTTGTTTGTTTTGGTTTGTTTGCATGTCTGTGTTCTCTGACTCTCAAAAACAGTGACCTGCTTAAAGAAAAAGGGTGGGGGATCCATCTCTTTGTCCCCAGAATTGACACAAACATAGCCTAATACATGGGAGGCTAGAGATGCTGGCTGGAACTTAATATTTAGAAGAGTAAAAATTTGAGCGTGCAGATTTGGTGTGCAATGATGACATAATTCATGTGCTCAGCTATATGCAAGCTCTGTCTTAGGTAATATATTTGTCATGTTAAGAAAAAAAAAAGATAAGTCAGTGCTGGGAACATTTTCTCATGAACAGAGTGAACTGGATATAGACTCCGAGAAATAAGTCCACTATCAAGCCACAGGATGTTAACATAATACAAGCTGAGGTGCAAAGAGATGGCATATGGCTTGTGATCTCAGCACTCAGACAGGAGGATTGAGGGTTGTGAGTGTGAATCCAGCCTGGAGTATATGACAAGACCCCGTCTCAGTAACAATGATAATAACAGATGCTTGTCCACTACCCTCCCACTTACACATGATCTCATGCAATTCTCAGACAGTTGTTGCCTTCGTTCTAGAGATAAGGCAATTAGACCAAACATAATGAAGTTCCCAGAGATTCTGTCGATAGATGGGAAACTCAGCCTTAGCCAGCAGAAGCTCTGAACCACTGCCCAGCACTGCCTGGCTAGTAGGTGGGAGTCGGGATGAGCCGGAGCTTTAGTATTTTGGGACACAAAGGAAACAGTGAGCTATTGGTGCAGAAGCCCTGCAGGGCTCCCTCAGCCAGAAGCTAGTTAGGTGTAGAAGCCATTCTTGGAGGTTCTTCTGCCCTTCAGTTCCCAGAGTCTGACCAAGCATAACCTCTGGGCTAACATAAAGAGCCCACCCCTAAATCTGGTGACAATGGTCATTAAACAGAAACTCATAAAGCAAAGGTTGTGGGGCAGGCAACCTGTTGGGTCCTGGGTGGTCTTCCACTGAGAAAAACACACTTGAGTGAGGAAAACACTCAGACAAATCAGCATTCTGATCAGAAGGGTGAGCAGTAGCTCACCATGAGGCCCGGGACATCACAGGAGCAATTCCCCACAGACTTGTAAAGAATTTTAGTACTGCTAAAGTGGCAACAGAGTTGACACAGGAAAAGATAACTATCAGCTAGCATAAATAATAAGCAACACCGCATATCTAAAGTTGACAAGACACAAAAAGAACTCGGGGCAGAACACTTGCTGAGATGTCCCTAGAAAACTAAAAAAGAGAAAGGAAGGCATGCAGTCAGAGGCCACCAAGCAGGTCTTCCAGGCAAAACTGCTGCATGCAGTTAGTTTGGAGGTGATTAGCAAGTCAAGAAAAGCTCTCTGTCCTCAAATGCTGCTTGCAGACAGTGGCACCTGCCATCATCCTATCTCACACAGCTTTGTTCTGCTATGGGGAAGGCCCTGTGTCTTCTCTCCTTTCCTTTCATGAGCAATACCTGATATTAAGCAACATTTATACAAATACCATCATAAGGATTGCATCCCTTGATGCTTACTGAGTCCTTACCAACAGATCAATCCCTGGGATAGGTCATGAACAGTCTCATGATTAGGGAAAGGGATTTAAGGGGGGGTCTCTGCACCCTACTACCATTGTTTCCTGAAAACTTAACATTTGAATTACAGGTCTGAAAGTGTGTGTTTGAAGGCTGTTTGCAAGGTCACACTAACTGCTGTTGTTGAGACTTAGCAGTTACTATAAGCCCTAAATGTTGTGTAAGGTCAGAGGAAACAGCTTTGAAATGATACTCTGTTTGATCAGGTTCTGCAGTCATTGTTACAACCATATACACTTTTTGGAGATCCCGCCAAAGCCTCAGAAGCGCTGCTGCACCTGTGGCTCTGGTTTGCCATTTTCTCAGCCCTCCTTTGAAGTTATTGTTGCCAATTACCTGGTGTTAATACTAATTAAATGTGATTTGCAACTTGGAATGTAGTGTTATCAATGGAACTCAGCTGTATGAATATGAAGTAAAATTTTCAATTGAATTAAAATGTTTCCTTTCGTTCATAGTATTTTAGAACATTAATACTTTTGTCAAATTGATTTTTGCCTGCTGGAAGTAATTTTTCCAAAGCAATGAACATCTGTTGGGGGGAAAATGTTCTTTATGTGTGCTTTTCTTTCTCTCATTGGAAATACTTTATTTTAATCTTAAAACTGAATCTATTGTTGTTAATAGATATTTGGTTCTTGTTTATAACCTAAGGGGGGAAAGCACATTTTTCTAAAACAATGTACTAAGCTAAAATATGTACATATATATGTATATATGTACATATGTATACATATATACATATATATGTATATACATATATGTACATATACATATATATGATCAGTGGACTGATCAGTGATCAGTCAATATTTTACTAGGAATAAAATTTTCCATTAATGCTTGCTCTTCACCAAAACTAAATCACACTCAAATTTGGGGGTCACACATCAGTCATTTTATGTAACACACTTAATTAATTAAATTGGTGTGTCCCATTATTCAAACAGAAATTGCCAACTCTCTTCACAGTCCTTTCTAACACTGAGATTTTAAGATTCTGAACACATGTCAGGTAATAGTCAGAAATGTCCAACATCGGCAAATTAGAAGAAAAGTCACATACAGAAGATTTGACAGATTTGGGTCTATCCTGCCCCTTGTAATATACGCAGTGATGACTTGAAGGCTTGTCATCTTCGATAAGTCGTTCATAAACATGATGACTGATTAAAGGAGGTGTGTGGACTTACTGTGCAAATCCATAATGAAAAGATATCATGCTTTTACAAATTCCTTTTATCTTCAAAGATAAAAACCCTAGCTCCCTTGCCCTTTATAATAATAGTGATAGCATTAACATTTATTATCCTGTCTTCCTTTAAAACTAGCATAATAAGGTAAGACAAAGAAGTGAAAGAAACTGTCCAAAGACTCAAGGAAATCATTTCTTGAGGCAGGAGCTACAAGCCCCACAGCTTGTGACAGAAAAGCATGAGCAAATTTCATCAACCCCTTTATTACAGTATCAGTGAAACCTTATATTGAATAATTAAAACAAGACAAATAGAGGAGTGTGCTTCTATCAACCTAGGGTGTGTAACACGGATGATGAATAAGGCTTAACCCAGGGAAACTAACCTATTCCCTTTCCTCAGACCTAAAGAGACCAAAGGGTGAAATAAAAATAAATTAGGCTAGAAGACATACCCTGGGTATTTATAACGTTCTAGGTATTGTTTTTAAATGGTCATTTTTGAAACTGCACAAAGCAAAGCGGTTGAACAGCAAGTGTGCAGCCATATTTGCAGTGTCCCTGCCAATCCTACTGAAAGTTCTTGACAATTTAAACAACTTGACAATTAGACACTGGGATCCCCACCCACCTATACACACATAGAGCACTAGATTGCATACTAAGCCATCCTGTCTTTGTAACCAAGACCAGAAGAGTACAATTGCATAAAATACCAAAGAAACTTCTAAATCAGTTGTATGATAAGCATCTATCATAGCTATTAACTGTCTGTTATTCTGTATTCTCAGTACCTTTTACAGCCGTATTGCTAACCTTTTCTTTTGGCCTACCTCCTGCTTCTCTTTCTGGATGTCAGCCCCTCTGAGACTGTCACAATTTTACCCTGTGATGTATTGAACCATGCCTACAAAGATATGCTAAAATCCCAACCTCTGTAACTCAAAATGTGACCATTTGGAAATAGAGACAACGCAGACATAATTAATTATTCATGATGAGATCATAGGAGAGCAAGGCGGTTCTATCCAATATGGCTGCATCCCTTGACAAAAGATCACAAAGACCTAGAGCAAGATAGAAAGTGGCTGTGTGATATTACAGGCAGACATCTGAAGTGATGTGCCACAAGAGAAGGGAGACCAAGGAATGCTTACACACCACAGAAGCTCCGAGGGAAGTGAGATTCTCCTCTGAGACCTCAGAAATAGCACAGCCCTGAAGCCACCTTTGTTTCTGATTTCCGGCTATCAGATGTGAGAAGCAACAGCACTGTCTTAACTCGCCCAGACTGTTCTTTGTCCTGGCACTTCCGTGAAGATAAATCATCTCTCTAGGTCACACAGCATGGCTCTATGTAATTGCACAACACACTTGCAGTTATGCTCACTGGAAAAAAATCCCACTCTCTCATTAATCCTTGAATTAAAAAAAAAATAGCTAGAGGCTGGAGAGATGGCTCAGAGGTTAAGATCACTGGCTGTTCTTCCAGAGGACCTGGGTTCAATTCCCAGCACACACATGGCAGTTCACAACTGTCTGTAACTCCAGTTCCAGGGCATCTGACATCCTCACACAGAAATACATTCAGGCAGAACACCAATGTACATAAAATTAAAAATAAATAAACAATAAATTATTTTAAAATAGCCAAAGAAAATATATCAATGTTTTCTATAATGAAAACTGTCTTCGAAGATGACCAAGAGGCCCCTTATGGCCACCAGCCCACCAATAAGACAGAACACTGTCCCAATCCTTGCTTCCCGTTACTATACGGAGCCATCATTCTCATGACACTTCTGCCCAGGAGCCTATCCTTGGCTATTTCTCACTCTCTCCGTGTTCTGTCTCAGCATCCACCCTTCCCTCCTGAGCTACAATTTTGTAAGAATGGTCTTTAGGGTCAGCATCTTGGCTCCTGCTTATGTGGACCAATGTTCCAGATGCTTTTCTCCACAAACATCTGTACCGGCATCTGAAACACAGGGTGCCGCTCACCAAACTCATGCTCCCCACTCCACATCAGCCTTGTAGCTACTGTCCTGTGACTGTGCTTGCCTTCTCTGAACTGCCCAGCTACAGAATTTTGTGGTTAACTCTAACATTTTTTTTCCTGACCTTCAAGATCTACATTTAATCAGTAGCTGAGGTTCATAGACTTGACCTCAGAATCGTTTCGCACATCTCCCTACTTTCCTACTTCTTCTGCCACAGCCCCATGTTAAACCCAGACTGAGCCTGCAGAGGACCCTCTGTGGCCTTCCATCCTCTGCTTACATACTCACCCTGGTAGATTTCCTCAGCCCTCAAAAGTTTGTGCAATTATTTAGAACAAAGGATAAAATAAATACTTTATGACATATTGATGTCTGGCTTTCAATTTTATTTGCCATACCTCATTGTATACTGTGTTCTAGTCAATTTGTGTATTTTGAGAACTTACATTGTTCTAGGGTTTTGTTTGTTATGTGTTTGATAGATTCTCCAAGATATGGCTAGGATAAGCTAGAACAGCTAGGACACCAAGAATGTACTCTATCAAATGCCTCTTACATCTCCTACACGAAGATATCGCCTAGAGATGAGCCATCGTCAATATCTGTTCATGACTACCATTCACACATAGTCTTCATTCTCTCAGACTCACAAAAAAATGGAAACTCAGATCTGATTAAAATGCAAAACACTTTAATTAAACTGGACACGCAATGTATCACTACATAGATTTTCATTTTGCTCTAACTGGATTATGACCTACCTGAATTAATCAGAGATGAGACATAGGATGCCTCAGCTTACACTGAAATTTCTTAGTAATCAATGTTGCTGAAGAGAGAAATTCAGAACAGAGCATGGAACTTTTTTAGAGAAGTTGAATGAATGCATAATTTTATTAATGGACGGATATTGCAAAAACTGGATGTATGCCTCTCTCTCTTTCTCTTTGTCAAGACATTCAGATTTCTAAATACACACTACTAACATCATGACATATTCAGTAAGAATGGCAAATGTTACAGAGCTAATGAATTTTCATTAGAGTCATCAGATAATTCTGGAATGGGTTAAGTTGCTACTATTTGCCATTCCCATTAATATCATTGTCATGTGAAAGGTTGGATTTTCAGCTATTTTTGTTCTAGATAAAATCTTTGTCATTAAAATGAAGGATGATTCTGATATTTAATATATTCCATGGCATACTCTGGCGTGGTACTAATTTGGCCTTTTCAGCATTCTGCATATTAAGTGACAATCCATCCCTCCTCCATTCCCTACATAAGCTAGAACTGGAATAGAATGGACAGCCAATCAAGTCACAGGACGCTGAAAGGATCTACACAAGGAAAAAATGTGTTGCTCTAATCAGAAGCATACATGAGGTGCTAAAATGATTTTCTTCCGTAGTAATGACTAAGGTAGAAAGAGCAATAATGAATGGCATATCTGAGCCTTCCTAATGGTAGTGTGAGAGTATTACCAAAGTACAGCAAAGCCTCCTAAAAAGAAAATCAAGTATTTCTTATTTTAGTCAACAGAATTGTACTCTCACTTAACTTTTAGAGCAATACATTACATCACATTCTACAATAGGCAAATTATGTCCTTATTGAATTTTTCATAGTAATCTGTCCTATGCGCACAAAATGTGTCCCAACACTGAAGAATGGCTCGAATCACTGCAGAAAACTTATTTCAGTACATACTCTATCATTTTCCTCCACATGTTGAATTATCACTTTGGTAAGAACTGACATCAGCTCCTTGAATAATGTATTAACCCTGCTTCCAGAAGCGATTGTTGTCATCTGAGTGGGCATTTCCTTTAAGGATAAACATGGGACTTTTTTCCCAAGAAAATGATATAATTTAAAGTTTAATGGAAGCTTCCGAATCACTTTTGTAGCTATAGTAATACAATGTATAATTCCCAAAAACAAAGATTATGGTATCACAGGCACAGTGGGTACAAATGCTCATCCAATTAAATCAATTAACCCATCTGCTGGCTACAGGAGTCTCTGCAGCTTCCGCCACAATCCAGCCACGGAGCTCATGTTAAATACAAAAAGTACTGAACAGAGTAGACTGCCCTGTCCTATCACCTCCAGAAGAAAGGCCCCTGGCACCTATGACTCTCAAGTGAAAATCTTGCTTCAAAACCTTTAGGTCCTTTGTTCCAGGAAATTACAGCTGAGTCTTAATCATCCCCACGCTGCTCTCCTGAATCGAAACTTCCAACCAGTAACCGATGAGCATAATTTCCTTCCTCAAG
>CM053763.1:23443235-23459499 GCA_028658305.1 Pachyuromys duprasi
AAAAAAAAAAGAGAGAGAGAGAGAGAGAGAATCTTGGTTATACTAACAGTTTACTTTGTAAACAATTCTTTTATCTGAAAGAAAATTGACTTTAATTCTATTTTCCTTTGAATTATTAAAAATATTTTTAAATGGTGAAATCCAAACTAATTAGAATTTGGCATTCATTCTACACTGAGAAGAATGCCATTGTATGTGTTTGTCCCATGTGTGAGTAGCAAGTGGAAAGCAGAGTAAACGTCAAATCATTTTATGTTGAGTGTTAGTATTATGGGCTTGCAAAGGGACTCAACATTCATTTAAGCATTAAGACCCACTGATACTTGCCTGATTCTCCTGTGGAATACCTCAGTAATAGTTGTGGATTGTTTCTGTACCCGACATGGAGAAACTCAGTTTCATATGCTCTTGGCACACATTTCTATCTCTTGTCATTTACCTCTTTAGGTTCTTCAGAATGAGACTATTTTCGTTCTCTGAACAATTAGAGATATTTGAAAATAGCTGTTGTGTTCTTGTTCCCATTTTTTTCATACTAAAGATTACTTTTAAAATGTCTTTTTATTTGACATTGTGAACTTTGATTTTTTTTTACCATTTTGGTATGAGAAATTGAATTTCTAGAACATTCATTCCTTTAAGATTCAATATCAATTTGTATTTTAAATTTTAACCTTCAAAGATCTGCGGTGTGGAGTTCGGTTTCCAGTGCAGGCCTGTGACTTCACTTCTGCAGTAAAACTTTCTTCTTCTTATTGTACCAAAAGGGATGCAAGCCCATGGGAAAGCCAGACCTTGCTGATTCAAATTGAACCAGTGTTGCCGGAATTTCAATGTCTCTTTCAAAGTAGACACAGGTTTTTGTTAAACATTACATACCTGCGAAGTCTGTTTTTTCAATCCTAAAATTATCTCTGTTAAATTTCGATTTGTTCAGCTTGACCCATCTCTTCACTCTGTCACATCTACATTGGCTTATGTAACATATTTATTGCCTTGCTCAGCTCTTGTCATCTCTTCAGTTTAGGACGATACTTGCTGTCTGTGCCATTGACAGTGTTGAGGAACACAAGACCAAGGGAAAAATCCCGTGGCATGTTTCTTTGTGTCAGTCAGGATCCTTTTCTTTGTCACTAGCCGTTTTTGTCAGATCAGTCTAATTACTTATTGGCTGTCTCACCTCCCAGCAGCCATTCCTTCATTCTCCCGCTTACATGTAAGAAGCCCGTTAGATTATTTATTTATTTATTTTTGCTGCAATCCAGATGAAGGACTGCAAACAGCTTCCTCGCGGGGAGTTATGAAGTTCATGTATGTGGAGAAGTTCAGTGAAGGTAAAATGGATGCATAGACGAACTACAGCATCAGTAATCCAGAGGTGGTAAAGCTGATTGTACCCATCTAAACGAGAATAAGTAAATGGGCAGAGCCCACTGAGTCTTTCTTATTTGGTGCCCTCATCACTTTTAGCTCCGAGTCAGTTTTCTAATCACTGGGGGGAAATACCGTCATAAAAATGCTCACTAGGCCTTTTCTGAGGACCGCTTCACAGGGACCGTGAAGGCATAGGTAAGTGTCTAAGTGCTGGAACAGCTGTTGGCGTGATCCACGTGAGGGGTCCCTTCAAAAGAAGCTCCCTTCAAAGCCTTGCCTGTCAGCTGTGACTACTCCTCAAGGTGGGTCAGGACAGACTCAACCCTTGGTTGGGTTTCAATGCACTGTAATGCTATACTAGGCAGGAAGTACCCACTTCCCAGAATTCCCTTCAGCCTGAAGGGGGAACTGCCCATAAATACTTACATAGTCCATGGCAAAGTATGAACTCACTAATTAGTCCTATTAATTAATTTTGAATTAATTAACTGTATTCTACCATGTGGCACATACTGGATATTTTGTATAATTGAGAAAGATGTGCATTTCACCCCTTATACTAAATACAGTAAACATAGAATTTATATAATAACTGAAAATAAACACTAACACACATACTGCATTGAGTCTAGAACAGTTAGATGTTACTCATTAAAGTTTATCATTTTCTAACAAAACAGTTGAAAATTTAAACTTAGAATGTCTCTAAGAGCAATTGGCTTCTTTGGTATTATGCAAAAACAAAAGATTTTGGATATGTTAGGGTCCCATAAATAACAAAGCCCACTTTATATATCATAGGTAAGGATATGTAAACAGATAAGAGATGCTGAGTGATTTCAGGGACCTACTTAGTCTATCTTAGAGCTAACCCCAGATCTGTTGACTTTTTAACTGTATCTAGCTTCATTCTGCAATGCAGATTTATTGACTTTGTATGTTTGTATTGTATCTAGTTTGTTTTTAATAATACTTTCTGTTTTTTGAAGTTATAGTATAATGACATCATCTTCCCCTTCTTGTTCCTCCATTCAAACTCCGCCATGTACCCCAGCCCTTGCTCTATTTAATTTCTGCTTGTAGCCACTCAGAATGAAATATATTTTTACACACTCTTCTGGTCAAATGCCTAAAATGTGCCTAGAATCCTATAACTTATGATGCAGTATCCCAAGCCACAGCTTGAAAAATGCCATCTAAACCTTATGTGTTGACTTTGAATATGCAAGTTAGTGGAAAAAATTAAATATCACCGATAGACATACTTTTTTTGTACATTTGAACTATTTTGTAATAATTTTGTTAAAATTAGTCATCCTTTGTTATGATCTTCATGCTATTGAGGTAGTAGGTGACACTTAAAGAGGGTCTGAAAATCAGCCTCTTTGGTAAGGACATTTCCCATGGGAAAGTATAACCTAGGGAAGATGAAAACAAAGCATTTTCTGAACGTGAGAAGCTAACAGCTAGGTAGTTAGGTGAGGCCATTTCTGATGTTGGTTCAGGGCAGGATGTGACTAGAGAAGCATCATGATGATCTTGAAGATGATGTTCTCAGTGACCTGCATTGCCAAGGAAAGGGCCTCTCCTTCAAGGAAAGGGCCTCTCCTTCAAGGAAAGGCTGCTTTTAAATTCAAGCACAGGGGCTTTGTTAATCCCACACAACCTTCCTTGTACCCAGCAGCTCTTTTGTTTTATTTTTATTCTTTTTTGCCTTAAAATACATCTTAGAGCACCAGTTCTATGATTCCTGTTTTGTGACATGCTATTAGTCCTCGCTTTCCTGGGCCTGTAAACAAGGGCCTGTTAGGGCAGACAGCTGGACAAGAAGTGATCAGGGAGTGCAGCCCACGAATGGCCAGAAGAAAAGACTCAGGGTTCTCTGCTTAAACTCAAAAATAGATGAAAGAGAGAAAGCGAGTACAAGACACAGACGCTGTGGAGGCCTCAGAACTCAGCTTCCTGTTTTGCAAACTAGGAAACCCAGGCTTGGACAGACAATAAACGGCAACAATAAAGGCCTGCATCTCCAGACTTGGCCTTAAGCTCAGGCAATTTGACAGGTTCCAACTGAGGCTTGCCCTTATCAACATTTTAATGAGAGAGCTCATCAATTTGAAAGAGCATAGAAAACAATGGGAAAAGCCTATAGTTCTGGTCTTGTCCACCCTGGGTCACACCTTAATCAATTGCTGTATTTTCTTCTGATTTTCAAAGAAATAGAATTGATTAAGCCCTGCTAATGTTTCCCTCCCTCCTCTCTTTTCAGAGCTGACTACTTATGACTGCTTTTCTTCTTTATTTTTATCTTTGTAATTTTACTCCATGAGGGCATAATAGTACCTGATATTTTCAGCACATTACAAATATTATATAAACATTAAAAAAAAACCCTAACGTTATACTCCTGAGATTTTCCAGGATGGAACCAGTGTAGCATCATTCATTCATTTTAACTAGTGCGATTTCAGAGAACAAATATGCCACAGCCTATGTGGTCTCCTGTATTGATAGGTATTTAGATGATTTTTCATTATTAGAAATGATGCTATGGTAAATGCATTCATTTCTTGTTATTCTATGTGATTTCTCTGCTGGTTGGCCGGGAAAGGTTTGGATCAGCAGGACTGGGAGCAGCTAAGCCCCTGGGCTTGTAGCTTGTAGGCCTTGGCAGCCTCAAGCACTTAGCGGTTATAATCTATGTGCCAATTGTACAAGCAGCACCACCACCTTGGGTATTTACTAAGTGTGGGAAGAAGCACTGTTTCCAAAGCAGCAATTCTTAAAACTGTGTCAGGAGTCCCATCCCTTCCCAGAATCCCTGCTCCAGTGTCCATGGCGAGTCTCAAGTACTCGTATTCCAGTAAAATCACAAGTGGTGGTGATGTTCCTGGTGTAGAGATTGAGTCTGAGGGTCATTAGTGTGCGTGTGCCTGCGTGCCTGCGTGCCTGCGTGAGTGTGTGTGTGTCGGTGGGAAGAAAAAGTTGCACTGTCAGTTTCGAATAATTATTCAAATATTTTGAAAATATTATAATTAATGTATTCATAACCTACAAAGTAATTTAAAATGTAAACAATATGATTCTTTAACAGCTTCGAATTTATAAGCCTTATGTGGAAGATCACATTTATAGCACGCCATGCTGAGAAACGCTTTTCCTAAAATAGTAAATTTTGCATTCACTTTTGAGTAAATAAGGCAGAGGAGGAATTTAGAAAGAAAATTAAAGGGGGAAGCCATACTTTTCCCCTCTCTTTCTCTTTCTTTTTTCCTTTATGGAGTAATCAGTAGGTCCAGTGTACATTCACTAAGAAAGGAAAGGCTAAAGAGAAATGTCACAACCAAATTTGTGTCAACCCTCTGCAGAATTGCAAAATCATTGGAAAGTGCGGTTAAGCACCTGTTTGGGGTCAGCTGTGTCTCTCTTGAGGTCCTTTCCAATTCCTATCTGCTACATTTGAAGATTCATTATCTAGATGTGTACACATGTGCACGTATGTACACACAAGCGCACACACCCAGAGTTAAGGGTTGGAAACTTGGTCTTTGATACAGGCGTTGAGAGGTACACGCTATCTGTAGATAGCGCTGGGATACAAGCAGGGCAAGGAGAAACTATCACTGCGAGGACGAGCTCCGCTTTTGTAGAGATGATCAGGTTTTACAATAAGGAATTCGTTCTTGAAATGTCAGATTATTGCAAAAGAGCAAAAATCCCTGGCCCTGTGGTTGGTCTGTTTTCTCTTACCATGGTAAAAGAGCTACCATTCTGTAACTCAGCCAGAGGTCATCAGATATGACAGCCCAGCCTTCACAGCATGAACTCAGAATCTCTGTTCTCTATAAAAACAAGCATCAGGCATGTGTTACTGCCCCCTTCATTGTACCCCCTTTGGGACTCAGCCCTCTCTGGATAACAAAGCCTTCATCACCATCCTCTCCTTCCTTCTGCTATTCTTAAAAGGTACCTATTTCTTCCCTTTTATGAAAATAGCACCCCTCTTTTATTTTCAATAAAAAAAACACATTGAAAGAAAATCTTGTGCAAATAGCAGTTCGTGCTGTGGTGCTGAAATGGACCTCACCCTATCCTTCAGCCCTAAAACAGTTGGAGTGAGGTTGCTGGGAAGAAGCGGTGCTGAAATGGACCTCACTCTATCCTTCAGCCCTAAAACAGCTGGAGTGAGGTATCTCTTTCACCTTTTCCATCTAGAGGCTTTCATCTCTTCCAGAAAATGAGCTCCCACTTTTCGTTCTCTCCAATATGGGCACACCCCTGAGTTGAATCTGTTCACCTTCAACCCCTCCTGCCTACACCTCTGTCCACATCACCTCACCTTCCCATCCTCAATCCCTTCTAAGTCATTCTCCTACAGCTGCAGACAAATCTTTAGAGAGAGGAGCAAGCCCTACTTCACTACTGCTAAAAATACTCCTGGAGTGGCATCTCTTCACTTTTAGAGTAAAATACAGATCTTTTATTGCCTCCAGCATCACCTTGCATGGTAGTTGGCTTGACCTGCTGTATGCACACCACAGCACAGTCTCTTTTTTCTCATTTCTAAACCTCTGACTTGCTCTGTATGAAGCCCTAGGAACAGGCTCCCCCATTACTCAAGAAGAGACAGAGGTAATTTTGTAAAGGAACCTGATGGACTCCACTGAGCAAATACCAAGTGAACAAAGACTTGAAGAAGGATGAAGATGGGCACAAGACCCCCAGCTAGATTTCTGGTGTGAGTAGGGGACGGCAAGGAGGCTGGCTGGCTAGTATCCAGGAAGCAAAAAGAATAGCTAAGCTTGGGAGAGTGTGGAAACCTGGTGGGCTCTCTGAAGAAAACCAGGAGTTATGGAGGGGTTTGGAACAGTGGAACAGGACTGATCTTTAGAGAAACACTCCATGTGTTGTAGGAAACAATCTTCAGAGGCCACAAGGTCAGTGAGACTACAGCAGCCAGGAACACTTACAATTTGATCTTTAGAAACATTACATTTATTTATGGAGGCAGGGATGGACCCAACATGCCATTGAGCAAATGCTGAGGTCGGAGTCCAGCAGTCAGAAGCTGATGCCTTCCTTCCACCGTGAGGATCTTGGAGATTGAACTCAAATTGTCACACTTGGCAGTAAGTGTCTTTTCCCTCTGAACTATCTCACTGATCCCTGATTTATTTTTTTAAATTAATGTTTGATTTCCACATCTAGAGTGTAAGCTTCCCAAGGGCAAGAATTATTGCTTGATTCATTTCAATGACCTGCAATGGTACCTAGCGAATGGTGTTCAATTTTGGAGAGAATGAATTTGAATGAAGTAATCTAGTGAAGCATATGGTACTAGACAATGAAGTCTGGCCAGCTTTTTGTGTAATCCAAGGATTCCATCTTGCTTGGCTCTTAAAGCTCTAGAGTGGGAGGGAAGGAAAGAAGATGAGAAGAGCTAAAAGAGGAGACAGGAAAGGAGAGACAAAAGGAAAAGGGAAAAGGAGAACCACAAACAGAGGAAACAGAAGGAAGAGAAGTTAGGGAAGATTGAAAATAAGAAAACTCAAGAAAATATTTATCCAAACTACAGAGACACAAATAGATGTGAAACTTTAGTATATGCTTTTAAAAGAATGTTGCTCCCTCATTTATGATAGAGTCATAGGAATCTGATAGGATAAGAGAGAAATATTTATGAATATAAGAAAGTAGGAAGAAGCTAAATTTGCTCTTACTTGTAGATTCTGTCATTATTAAAAGGAAAATCCAAAATAATCCATAAACTATTTGATCTAACAAGAGAGTTTATAATGTTCTTAGATAGAAAGTCAATTATGCAAGTTAATATCATTCTTCTACTAAAAGCTAATATTTTTGTTTGATTAATCGGTTTCAGGCACTTTACACATATTAGCTTATTTATTTCCACAACCACTTCATGAGCTGTTGCTAGTATTACTTGAAAATTGAGAAAATGAGGTTTGGTAAGATGAGAGATTTTCTGTGGTGACAGTACTAGTAAATAATGCAATTGGGATCAACAAAATGAGAAATGGTGGCATTGTTTTTTTGTCTTACGTATCAGGACTAGCCTACTAAAAATATAGAAGAAAACTTTCCTTAATGTCAACTAAATATATATATATATAATATATATATATATATGCTCCTAGGAATAAGTGTGAGAAAATGATGTTAAAGCCATTATGCTAAAGCAAACCCCATGAACATTACTGATAGACAGAGAAGTCCTGAATAATTAGTGAGATAACACGCCTATTTAAATTCATGTGTTGAGCGTTTCAATATCGCAAAATTGTATAGTTTTCAGTCAGTTTATAAACTCAATGAAATTTTAATAAATGCCTACTAGTTATGATGAATAAAGAGTTCACATGACCTGAAACTCATATGGAAACCAAATTGTATGAATAGAAAATATAGAATGATTAAGAAAGTAGAGAGTAAAGAATTGCCCATATACCGACTTATAAAAGGCATTCCTGACAGAAGTGTGGTGTCTGATGCTTGCTTGGAGAAAACCAAGCAGATCAGGTGGAACAGTACATGCAGCTTGAGCTCACTCACCTGCAGACCTTGGAAGATGGGGCTTGCGTTGAAAAGCATTCATCATTAGTTATGTTTATTTAAAAATAAAGCTAAACTTTGGGAGGCAGAGGCAGGTGGAGCGCTGTGAATTTGTGGCTAGCCTGGTCTATAGAGTGAGTCCAGGGCAGCCAAGGCTACACAGAGAAACCATGTCTCGAAAAACAAAAGTTAGATGACAGATTCATAGATAATAGATGATAAAGATAGATTTAAATGATAGATAGATGATAGCTATTTATGATATCAGGGTAAGGAAAGGCTACTATATGCAGTTATAAGTTTCCTACATGACTGAAGACCAATTACAAACATAAAACTGGACCGCATTTTGTCAGAAGATTTTGCTGTATATGAAAATGACACCTATAAATTACTAAGAAGAATGCATAAGGAGGCCAGTGCAAAGAAGAGGCTACACAGAGGGCCATGCAGAAAGGCTGCTCAGCCCAGCAGTGGGTGACCAGAATATACTCATTAACAAAACTTTGAGATGCTGTTTTTACTTTTCTGTGATTGGAAAGAGAAACATTCTGGTCACGTTAAGTGTCAGGGCATGTGGGAAAGCAGGCTAGAGTGAGAGGTGGAAATGCTCCAGGGGGAACAATTATGTAATATCAAGTACAGACTGAAGTATGAATATGTACGTCCATGGGTCAGGTTTCTCTAGGTAAGTGATCCCAAAGGAGTTTTGCTAAGGTATATGAAGAATTTCCCCCAAAATTAATTATAATATTAAAAAATAGGAATTATTTAAATACTATAGTACAAAAATTGATGGATTCTGACACATCCATGAAATAGAATATTCTGGAAGTTATAGCTTAACAATTCGTTCTAAACATCTGTGTGTGAGGCACTGTTAAGTGGTGAGTATGCATTCTTGAGTGAGTGACAAAGAGTCTTCTTTTCTGTTTCGGTGGGAGCAAAGAGAGCAAATAGCAAATAAACTTAGTGGACTCTTCAAAGTTGCTGTGTCCACTGCAGCAGACTAATCAGTTGTGACGACAGAGTTTGAGTTACCTTTGAGTTGAGAAAATTTCAGGAAATAAAACTAAAAAAATATACTTACATTAAATATTAGGTTGATGTAATAAAATGTTTGAGGTGATGATATACTGATCTTATTAATTTGCTTATTCACATTGTATATGTGTATTGGATCATCACATCCCGTAATATGTAATGTGCCTAATTAGCCATGAAATATGAGCAAACAGGACTGAAAGTGTGTGACCACCTCTGAGGAGAAAGAGAGAACTATAATTTGGACAATGTGAGTTATCATCCATACATTTTTTTGGTGGGCTCTGAAACTGTCGATATAAGCCAGGCTAGTCTTGGACTCATGAAGAGTCCCTCCTGCTTCAGCATCCCAAGTGCTGCTGTTACAGAATGAGCCAACACGATCTGTCCTCTTTTTGAAAAAAAAATTAGAAATCTGAAACTTTAAAAAATAAAAATCTGAAACAAAGTGTCATTTGTTAACTTTGAATGCCAGGTACTCAACGTCACAGTAGTTTTCTTTGTGTTTAGAAAAAGGAGAGTTTGAGGGAGGACTGTGCGCAGAGCCTGGTGCTGATGTCGGAACTGTTAGCCATTGCTTCACCATTGTCTTTAACGATATCCCTATTGAAGTCTCCTCCTGCAACATCCGTATTTAGCTTTCAGTGTGGCTGATTCCATCAGCGGCTAGACTTTGACACTGACCAACTTCCTACTCATATTCCACGGTGTCTTTTTTTTTTTTAATTTAACAGCAAAATTCTTTATTTCAAATTCTTCCATATTTTCTGCCCCTCAGACACCCCCAATAGCTGCCATTCTTTCAAGCATTCCATTTCCCTACAGAGTCCTTGATTTTTAGTGCAACCATGGTTCCGAGAAGCACCCACTAAGAGACTCTTAATTTAGGTAAATTGCTAGTAGAAGTTTTGTTTTAACTAATATCAATATATTAATGTGTTGGGATTAGAATAGACTGTGAGTTCTGAGTGGGGAAGCAAGTGGTCTTTCAGGGCTTGATGGCTGTGGGGCAAGGTGTGTGAGGCACACGCTTGAGCCTCCTTCAGTTACCGGTTTTTGGAGCTGAGAGTCTGAGCTGCCCACTGCGGTGAGGAATGACAGAGCCCCAGCTCTTTACCCAGCTTCTGATCCGCAGCCAGTGATGTGTGTACATGCATGGAGACGCTCAGGCATGACACCCTTGAGGCAATTTGTTATACAGTGAGTAGAACAGCCGTGTCTACTCTCAGTTTCTTTCACAGCAAACTATATTGAAATCCAGAGAGTTGTGAGCTGCCTCATCCTCGGATGCTGTTGTATTCCCGTGGGGCCAGGCCAGCACTCTACAGCCTCCTTTGCTCTGCGGGTCTCTCTCTGTAAGAGCTTGATAAATTAAGTCCTGAGCAAAGTTTCCACCTCGGAGCTTATCAGTGGGGCTAGGGATATGGCTCCGGGCATAGAAGTTCTGAGTAAACGTGGGGACCTGAGTTCACAGGCCGGTGCTTGTGTAGTAGTCCAGGCATGGCCATGTGCCTGTAACCCCAGTGCTGTGGGCGACATGGATAGGAGGATTACTGGGGGCTGCTGGCCACTGGCATGGCTCTAGGCTCAGCAAGAGATGCCTTGTCAAAGCAATAAGGAGGTAGACTGTGAGAGAGCTGAACTCCTGTGTCCTACTCTACCTTCTAGGAGCGCACCTGGAGAAATGAGTGTACCTACACATGCAAGTACAGCCTCCAACACACTCACATACACACCAACACCCCCCACCCCCCACCCCACATTTTGAAAAGATTACCAAAGAGATGTCATGTGAAAGGCTGAAGAAAAATGTTTGTGTTTTCTCTGATGTTCTTCAGAACCTAATCCTCAACCCTATATATATATATATAAGATATATATATATATATATCTATCTTAGCCATTGCTCTAGAAGCTTGTGTGTTGCCATGCCCATAACCACCCAGAATCATCTTCAGGTGGCCCCAAAGTCACCCATTTGCAAAGGCCTTTATCTTTGAAATTCCTTTTCTTTCTTTCCTATAGCCCAATCACCCACTTCCTATCGGTCAAAGCTGTCAGTCACCCCTGGGTGCCTTTGCATGGCCTGTTTCTCACTCCTCTGTCTGCATCAAGTCTGCTTCCATTCTCTTGCTTCACTTGGCTCAGTTCAAATGGGAGCCTGTTGCAAGCACACTGCTTACCCTGTAGCCATTTGCACTCTCTTTGCTCTAGAGGCCCTTTGAGCATAACCTTTAAATAGAGCTTATCATTGTGCTGTAATTGCTTGTTGATCCATTTATCTCCCTCTTTGGTGTCAGAGGCACCAAATTAATTTCATTAAATTGTGTTTCCCTGGCTTTGGGTTGGACCAGGGGTAATAAATGCACGAATAGAGAGAATTTCAGCTTTATTAGTATCAGGAAGACACTGGTAAAGTCTGAGCTTCCGTGACGCTGTTTGGAGAGCAGAAGCCATAGATTTCAGCATCCTCTGACAAGTTTTCCACTAGACTGGCCCAATAAGGGGGAGATAAGATGAAACAACTCAACCTCTGCTCTTCTACCACAGCTTGGCCATTGAAGTTTCTGGGTCCAGTCCATGGTTTGTGGCCCATTTTGCTCTCATATATTCAGGGTTGAGTCAGGATTCAGGGGACTTCAGCAGAATCTCACTGCAACTTTCTGCTCTGGAAAATGTACTCCTTTCTCACCTGACCACAGATACACTAATTACAGTCATTTATAGGAACTACTTCCACTTATCATTAATCACCATGAAACTCAGTGATTCTATTGTATGTCATGATTTATTCCTCAAGTAGGAATTGGAACCCTGCTATCAATCACTGAGCTAAATATTTATTGGAGATACAAATATTTAACTTACATGCCAGAATAAGTTAACTGTCGTTTCTTTTTCACTTGACTCTAGCAAATTCTCCATTCACTCATTCCTACTTCTCATGTTCTCCATGTTGACGGGCATGTTGGACAGACCATGCTCATTTCAAACAACACCACAGAAGAAAAACATAAAAACAAACAAAACCAACCTAAAAAACAAAGCAAAACCAACAACAAAAAACTCACCCAGCCAGTTGGTTCTACATTCAGAAGAAAAAAAGTAGTTTCAAAGGCAAAAGGTCAAGTTGGAATTTACCAGAATCCTAGTTTACTTTCTGTAGCTGTGATAGGACACCATGACCAAAAGCAACTTGGTGAGGGAAGGGTTCATTTCATCATACAAGTCCTGATAACAGTCTTCCACTGAGGAGAGCCAGGGCAGGAACTCCAGCGGAGGAGCAGGAAGAACCTGGAGGGAAGAGCTGAACTAGAAACCAGAAAGGAATGCTCCTCATTGACTTCTTTTGAAACCAAAAGAAGCCTGTTTTCTCATATAACCCAAGACTCAAGGGTGGCGCCTCCCAAATTAATAATGAACCAAGAAAGTGCTCTGCAGACTTGCCTAGAGATCAGTCTTGCAGAGGAATTTTCTCAAGATTCTCTCTTATCAGATATGTTTAGGTTTATGTCCAGTTGACAGAAAAACCACTATTACCATCACCCATAGCCCCCACAGTTTGGAAGCCTCTCAGGAGGATCACCACTGTCCTGATTTGTGCTTTCAACTTGGACAACTTATACTTCTTACAAAGAAAAAAGAATTAATTTGTATGACCGGTATTTTCCGTGTGGCTAGAACTCTTTAGTCATGCACTATCTGCCTACATTGGATTTAACTCTTACAGAACATAGAACAATATTTGCATTTCAGCAAAATGAGAATACTCTCTAGCTCACATTGTTAACCAACAGAAATTGTGGTTCACTGGTGTAGGTCTGGACAGGCATTTGTTACGTCTGAATGGAGTTTTTCCTGAGTGCCATCATGAGAATTAGCCTCTCAGATTTCTGAGTTTAGGGAGTATAATGACTGGACAATCCAGCTACCTTTCCCCATGGAATCCATCACCTTTGATGGCTGTGAGCTCCCTTCCATCAGTGCTTAATATGGCAGGAAGACCAAGACATTCCAAGCCTGGGAGGTAGAGGATTTTCTATGGTTTTGTCAAGCTTGCCTCGTCTACATCTGGAGGTCTCCGACACTGCTATCCTTCCTCTTTCCCTCCCACCTTTCTTCCTTTTCTTCACCCAGAGCCAGGCTAGCACTGTGGACACAGCCAGCCCTGACTCCTTCCTCATGTCTTCTCAAAGGAGTTTCTGCTTGTGCTCCAGTCTTCTGGAATTGCTAATAATAAAGACCGGGCGGCTTAGTATCAGAAGTATATTTCTTATACTCTGAAGAACAGAAGCCTGAGATCAAGAAGTTGTGGAGGCTGCTTTTGTCTGATCTCTCTCTCTCCTTCTCGCTCTCTCCCCTATCTCTCTTCCTTCCTCTCTCTTTCTCTCTCTCTCCTTCCCTTCCTCTCCTACTATGTCTTTCCCTCCTTCCTTTCCTCCCTCTTTCCCTTCCTCCCCCTCTTCCTCTCTGTCTCTGTCTCTCTCTCTCTGTCTTTCTTTGTCTCTGTCTCTGTCTCTGTCTCTGTCTCTGTCTCTCTCTCTCTCTGTCTGTCTCTGTCTCTCTCTCTCAGTGGCCCCATCTTCTTCTATGTCCTTACCTGGTCTTTCCCCCGTGTCTCTCTAAGTCCTAATCTCTTCATTCTATGAGGGCACTGTTCCTACCTGCTGCTATTCCTACCTGTTGGATTAAGAATAAAATCTGATCTCATTTTGACTAAGACTATATATAGACCCTCATCTCCAAAAACCGACAACAGTCAAGCTGCAGGAAGTTGACACTTCAACATATAATGGGGGAGTGGGTTATGTAATGCATTCCTTAACATCTAGTGACCTAATAATTATAATATTTAATTAGCAATAATTAAATAAATAAACATTTATTTGAACCTCTATCTACCTTTGCTTTTCAGAGGATATGGTCTAATAATAGTATAAAAGAATGTATGAATCGTCTGACTGAGATTGGATTGATGCAGTGACTTTGCTAAGTCTTGGAGACAGCAGAGTGTATGGTGTCCCTCCCTCTGATCTGTTTTAATGACTTTTCCAAGTCTTTAGCTATAATTCAGACATACAAACACTTCATTGGTTTCAACACACATAATGTAATAAGTTTTGCTTTGCTTATCATGAATTTATTAGTCAGTGTCATTAATTTTAGTTGTTATTTAGTCAAGCATTGCCATTACTTTATTAGGCTCAAAACAGAAAGATGAATAAATACTTCCACTTAATCTATCACCTCATTTGTGTAGAGAATATAAATTTTGGAGTATCATCCATTGTTGGAGGTTTAATTATTTAATTTCAGATTATTATTTGTTACAGATACCTTCCTGACTTTTGAAATTTTATTTCTGCTTTTAAACATCATTCTAATATATGAATATATAAATATATATTTCTATGGGTAAAAAATTAAAATGATGTTTTAAATTCTTTGTGAGTTCACTCAAAGCTTATGTCATTTCAGTATTTTATAATGGGTACATTAAGATGAACTAAAGAGTTATTTAAATGTCTTGAATGTCTTCTATGTTAATGAAAATAATATTTCTGCCTGGGCTGAAATAGCCCTTTGTCAAATTCATAGCCTGCATTCCTTTTAATGGCTAAGATCAAGACTGTCTTAAATGATCGTAAGAGCCAAAGGACCAATATTCTCCCTCAAGATAATGTCTTCTGTATGTGACAGAGAGTTGTACCCATGAAATCTTAAAAACATGGTCACCTAAACAAGACTTGTATAATGACAGTTGGCTTTCCAGTGAGGATGGGGTAAATATACAGGGCCCTGACCTCAGATGAAGAGTTGATAGCAATTGATGGCTGCCCAGAGAGGGGAAACAACAGTATTCTCCAGTATGCAATCCCAAGCAGTCAGTTCTAAGCACACATACATACAGAGCAGCACTGTATGGAACTCAGCAGGTTGTATGTATGTGTGTGTGTGTGTGTATATATATATGTGTGTGTGTGTGTGTGTGTGTGTGTGTGTGTATGTGTGAGAGAGTGAGAGATATTTGAGTGGAGGTGCTCTGGAAGAGTTGGAGGAGGAGAATGATGCAAATACAGTACACATCTATGAAATTCTTTAAAAAGAAAAGGATGTGTAAAAAAATCTTGTCTTTCCTCATGAAGGCTTTTTACATTGGCTGATTAAAAATTCCTCTCTTCCTCCATTTTTTTTCTGTAAACAATGTACTATAGCCTTTTTGCTTATTGTCTTATATTATTCTTTCCTGGTTTCAGGGGTACATGTGAACTTTTGTTTCCACGGCTAGATTATCAGTTTCTAGGTATCTCTTGTTTAAATGTGAAGGAAAAAAGGAAAATGAACTTAAAAATATGATTTTGTCAGTGTCTCCCTCAATGATGGAAATCTTGAGCAGCAATCATGAGGCTCTGCTGACAGGTAATCACTTTGAACATGCCTATCTAATGTTATTCTCAATATTATTAATCATATACTCGTGTAATACGAGCACTATATTGTATTAGTCATAAAATACATTTCATACATTACTATAATTGGTATTTGTTTTGTACAGTCAAACTATGGCTTTAGTTTTTCTCCTTATTAATTAATTTTTAATTATAAAAAGCACCCAAGTTTGCAGGGTTTTTTTTTTGTTGATACTATATATAGTGTTATTTACACACACGCACACGCACACACACACGCACACGCACACACACACACACACGTGTGCACACACACAGACACACACTTCAGCTACTTCAGCATCTGGCTAATCATGTTTCATTGTCATTCATGTGCTCTGCAGGCGTGATGCATCTTTTGCACTGATGTCTAGTTTTGCATCTTCCTCAGACTGCCTCTTTCCTGTCATTTACAAATTCCCAATAGTTCCTGTTTCTTTTTCTCTCTGCCCACCTCTGAAGTAATGGGATAGAAATACTTTGGAGCCAGAATCCTGAGCTGGCAGGACAGCAGGGTCACCATACTTTGAGAGACAGGAGACAGGTGTATTGTGGGAATGCCAGTTAGGCTATGGAATGAAATGAGTCAATGACATAACAAGCGGGAATATAATTTCATAGTCCTTGCATGGAGAAGTAAGGAAGGTGAGGGACACAGACTGGGAGAGGTGAGAGTCCTGAGCTCTGCCTTGGTGACACTGACTTGGAAAATTCCCTAAGCCTTCATTCTGCTAGGCCTTCAGAAATCTCTGGGAGGGAGTTTTGAATCTTTCTTTTCACCAATGAAAGTGCTTGTTCATTAGAATCTCTATGCCATACTCCAG
>CM053763.1:23459999-23520157 GCA_028658305.1 Pachyuromys duprasi
TGATTTGTTGCTTTTTAACTTCTTGAGTTAGCACTCTGTCAGATACAGGGTTGGTGAAGATTGGTGAAGATTCTTTACCAATCTGTAGGCAGTCATTTTGTTTTGATGACAGTGTCCTTCACTGTACAGAAGCTTTTCAGTTTCATGAGGTCCCCCTTATTGATTGTTGATCTTAGGGCCTGTGCTGTTGGTGTTCTGTTCAGGAAGTAGTCTCCTGTGCCAATGAGTTCCAGGGTCTTCCCCACTTTTTCTTCTAACCGGTTTAGTGTGTCTGGTTTTATTTTGAGGTCTTTGATCCACTTGGAATTTAGCTTTGTGCAAGGTGATAAATATGGATCTATTTTCATTTTTCTGCATATAGATATCCAGCACCATTTGTTGAAGATGCTGTCTTTTTTCCATTGAATGGTTTTGGCTTCTTTGTCAAAAACCAAGTGAACTCATAGGTGTATGGGTTCATTTCTGGGTCTTCTATTCGGTTCCATTGATCCACTATTCTGTGTCTATGGACTGGAAACTTTATGAAGACATGATTCAGCATGGAATAAAATTGTATTAGTTTATGTGAAATAATTATAAGGTCAGTTCTGTGACTGCTGCAGTTTGGTATTGAAGAAGTGTGGAGCCGGGCACATGGGCACTGCGAGTAGCTGAGAGATGGCACTATTCAGTCTCCACTCTGCTTGGCCTGTTGCTTCTCTACTTCATGTTAAAGGCAGGGGAAAACTAAAAGCAAATGTTAAGTGCTGTGTCATTAAGTAGAATCAGGAACAAGATTAAGATGCCTATAAATCCTGTGTACTTGTTTTGGATAGATCACAAATTTGGCTGTAACCTAAAAGGGAAACCTAGTTAGGTAAACGCTCCATAGGGTTCATAAGGAAGAGCACTTGCTTTGAGTCATTCTGTCCTTGGTACAAGGAGCAAGCCAGGAATCAGCTCCAAGAATTTTAATGAGAGGGTCTCTGCCATGAAACAAACAGTGTCTTTACCCCCCCTATTCATTTTTATTTTTATTAATTACAGTTTATTCACTTTGTATTCCCCCTGTAGCTCCCTCCTCCCCTCGCAATCCCACCCTCCATCTCCCTTCTCAACCTATGCCCCTCCCCAAGTCCACTTATAAAGGAGGTCTGTCTCTCCTTCCTTCTGATCCTAGTCCATCAGATCTCATCAGGAGTAGCTGCATTCTTTTCCTCTGTGGCCTGTCAATAGAGGAATATCAAGTGGCAGAGAAACACTTAAAGAAATGTTCAACACCCTTAGTAATCAGGGAAATGCAAATCAAAACAACCCTGAGATTTCACCTTACATCAAATGGCTAAGATCAAAAACTCAAGTGACAACACATGCTGGAGAAGATGTGGAGAAAGGGGAACCCTCCTCCACTGCTGGTTGGAATGTAAACTTGTACAACCACTTTGGAAATCAATCTGGGGCTTTCTCAGAAAATTAGGAATAGCACTTCCTCAAGATCCAGCTATACCACTGCTAGGCATATATCCAAAGGATGCTCAAGTACACACAAGGACACTTGCTCAACCGTGTCTTTACAGCTTCTTAATCGTGGCTCAGTGTTCAAATTCCACAGAGTTAGCTCTATTTGTTGAAGAACAACAACAAAAAATCAATGCCAACTTTTCAAATAGCAATTTAATAAACACTTCTACAAGGACCAGTATGATGGGGGTCCAAGTGTCCAAGCTCTTCTTGTTTCCATAATAAGCAGCACTTTTGTTTTGTTTTTTTTTTCCAATGCAGGGTTTCTCTGTGTAGCCCTGGCTGTCCTAGACTCACTTTGTAAACCAGGCTGGCCTTGAACTCACAGAGATCTGCCTGCCTCTCCCTCCCTGAGTGCTAGGATTAAAGGCGTGTGCCACCATACCCACTTAAGAAGCAGTGCTTTGAATCTATGGTAGTGTAATTGTACTCCAGGTAAACTGTCAAGTATTGATTTTTTCCCACGGAGTTGATACAGAGTAGAGAGCATGAAGTTTGTGTTAAAATTGTGGATTTTATGTTAAGACTTCTGTGCCTTAATGCTATTGCTGGGGAAAAGAGTAGAAATATTAGAAAATAGTCTTTGTTAGAGTATGTTTCTTAGCAAAAAGACAGCTACTTCACTTTCCCTTGGAAGAGGCATAAGAGAAATTTACTCTTGTATCGTCTGCTCTATCTGTAACTTCTACACACATGTTTCTAATCCGTATGCCAGATGTAGACACTACAGCTCTCCTTCCGTCAGCCCTAGACAAGATCGGGTGCAGTCAGGGTGGAATGGCCGCAGACTCAGGTCAGCTCCAAATAAGGCACAAAACATGGGACAATACACAGCTCGAACCAGCATACTTTAACAGATATGCTCATCCAAATTTCAAGGAATTTAATAATCTTTGTGGTTGACAAATATATGCTGATGCATACAGAGCAAGTTGATATTTTGTAAATAAATGCTTGAGTTACACAGGCAAGCAATAGAAGAAGTCAGAATGAATATCTGCCATGCTATGAAGTAATGCTTTGTCAAAAGTACAATCCATGAAATTGGAAGGGCTTAGTGTGAGCAGAGAGGGCAGCGTGGGAACAGCCCACTACAGGGACGGAAACTTATGCTGCTCGCTCAGCCAGCCTTTGTTCATATGACGTCGTAGTGTACAGGGATTAAGGAACCACATCAGTTCCTATCAAGGCACATCCTGTGACTCCAGAGCTGGAGCTCTCCCAGCCTCTAAGGAATAGGGTGCTGACCAAGGTGCTGGAGGAGGTGCTTTTGAGCCCCACTCTGCCCTTGCAGGAGCTCCATAGTCAGCAAGGCAGACTGGCTTGCTGAAGAAATGAGCAGTGAATGCTGTGGGGGACAGCTGCAATTGTAGGAAGGGCAGTCTGTGCGAGAGCAGTCAGGAGCCAACCAAATGTCTAGCCCATCCAGAAAACCAGTCAATCACTTTAATTTAGGCAAACAACACGAGCTTGAGTAAATGTTTCACTAAATTGACTGGTTGCTTGAGTGAATCAACCTAATCAAGTGTGTGCTGGCATCTCATACACACAGCCTTAACAATGCAAACATCATTTTTGTCCTTTGCCTTTGAACTAGTTCTGTAGAACTTTCCTGAGGATACAGCTGAGCTTTCTGTTACACGGCAGTGAGAGGATTATTTTTAATAGGATGTCATTTATTTTCTTTAAGTGTTTCCAAATATTTCTAATACTGATATTATTCCTAACGTTTAAGTCTCCCTTTAAAAGCTGACACTGTGTCTGGCTGTTCATTGGTAGCTGATCTGAGCTGAGCTGATTTAGTTTTTGACTATAAGTACTTTCTTAGTTTTAAAAAATACCTGCTTTGAAAGGTCTGCGGATAATTTTTTCCATGCCTACCCTAACCAGGAATTTTAAAAGGACTTGAAGTGAAAGTTCAAAGTTTTAATGTGCTTTCCTATAGTAATGCTATTTTTAGGAGGGCAAACGGGATATTCAGTTATTTTCTTTTCCTAATAAAAGCCACCTCAGTTCTGTCTTCATGATCCACTCTGTATTGGTGTTCAAGGTTATTTGAGGGATGGCGTGAGCACAATATTGCTTTTATGCCCAGGAGTGTGCACCAGTTTTGTGAAAGGCCAGGTGTATGCTTCTGTCTGTGATGTGTACTCTTCAACCAATTTTGTATTTTGACTCTAGCCTCTGAGTCTGAGTGTCTCTCAATTGTCAGAACAGACATAAACCTTGCTCCTTACAGCTGGGTCTGGGGAGAAAGAGGACTTTGCTGAAGGAACAGAGCTGGGATTGGAGAGACACTACCAGTTCCCCAATGGGCGAGCTTCTCACACTTCTTATGTCTGTTTGGAGCAATTATGTCTTTTGAGACTTGGGTTAAAAGACCTGTTAATGTTGGCTTCTCCCTCACTGTCTCAGTAATTTTATTATACACTCAAAGGTTATAGGTGAAAACGCCTGCAGGGAGGTTGGTCCATGTTATATACATAAATCACACCTCAGCCAGCTATGATGTATTGCCACCAAACTGGAGAGTGTACACATATTTGTGCAGGAACACTGAAGCTTTTCTATAGGCTGAATTTGGCCACTGACTCTACCAATGTGCAACTCATGGATTAAAGTGCATGGGAAGAAACTACACTTATATGTAGCTAATGGAGAGATGTGGAAATTAATTATGCAGCAGTGTCTCTATGTAGTTTTCCTTCTGTGATCATTTCCAACTTAGTGAGATGAGGAAACAGTGAATTAGAGGCATTCCATCTTTTAGATTCAGAATTTTCACTCTGCCAGAAAACAATTCCATTACACCATGGTGATTAATCTTCTGAACTTTAGGTTTTGTGGTATGTCTTCCAGACAGTATAATTTGTGATGCACTCTTAGTGCTTATGGGAAAATAATTGAATAAATTAAAAGCAATGTGTTTACACATGTGATTTTGGCTTTCATTATTAATGGGCTCTATTATTTTTAATATATGTGTCCAGAATTTATATGAGGGTAGATTATTTTGTGGGTCACCAGTCCTTTATCTCCTAAAACTGAGGGGCTGAACTTGAAGGGTAAGGAAAATTTCTTCAATGACATCTAAAGATTTTTTTACATGAAATACAGGTGGAATTTCCACAATTTTGTGCTTGGGTTTAGGAGATAACTAAGTATTCTGATGTTTAAATTCTGGTTCTAACCTTTAAGACTTAGAGCGCCTTGAGGGAAATACCTAACCTCTGGAATCTTCATTTCTCCATCTACTTTGTAAGGCTTTTTTTTTTGTATGTACCTTTTAAAATAAAGCTTAAGTAAGATGGTACAGATAGAATGGACAGAGAGTGTTCTGCATCTAATCAAGGTGTAAGCCATTCAGTCCCATAAGGGGCAGATAGAAGATTGGGGGTATTTTATTTTTAAACAAAGCCAACAGATAAACAACAGAACAGCAGATAAAAATCATGACACATACACCAAGCAGAGGATTACTAAACAAAAACAAACATCTTTACTTTGAAAACATTACCTCATAAAAGTATAACAATAAGGTAAGATAATTGAGAGTGAAAAGATTCATAATTCACAATGATAAAAATATAATTAAAGGAAGCTATATCATATAAAAATGAAAATAAAAACAGACCTGGAAAAACAAGCCCCTATGTAATTTCTAGAGACTTATGGATGAAGGATACATAGAATGGCCTTGGAGAGAAGTTTTAGATAAAAGTTCTTCTATCCGTCAAAGATCATTCCCAATGCAACTGTTAGCAGAAATAACAACAACCTAAAGGAAAATAAAAAATTAAAAATAGAAAACTCTTATCTTTCTTACCTTATGGAAAAAAACCACAAGCCCTTTCACTATCCCCTCTCATACCCAAATCTGGAAGCTACCCAGTTCAGGAAAAGTGGAGTTCTGAGAAGGAATACATAATTTGAAGGCTAAATGTCCATTTTATATTTTCTTAAATTTCCTATGTTCATGCATAGTTAAAGATTTGGGCTGTTTGTCTCCAGTGGGAACTAATATTGCTATTGATTTTTTTAAGTACCCCAAATTGAGGTTGCAAACAAACCTTTATAAAGTACACGGCTTCAATTTCCCTTCAGGAGCATTGCTAGGAAGATGGTAGAAGCAATTTCCTCTGGTGAGAGATTGTACAGGTTTGGTGTGCCAGAGAGTGTGTTCTTAGCCTCTGAGATGCTTACGTTGGTCACCAAAACACCAATAAAAGTGAGTCGAATGTGGCAGGTTTGAGGGAAGGAGTTCTGAGCAGATGACGATGTGCAAGGAGAAGGAATGTCAGTGTAGAGAGTAGGAAGTAGCTGTAGCATGTCTGTACAGCACCTGTTCCTGGGATGGGCATGGTTCTGTCAATAGGCTCACACAGGGAAACCACAGCTCTGAGAAATGCCGAGCCATGCAATGTGTTTTAAATCTACACAGAACAAAAGGAACCATGAATGACAGGCTGACTGCTTAGAGGTGGGGGTGGTGCAGCTGGACTGGTTATTGAGGAAAGGAAGAACAATTTTAACCTTAATTTTTTTCTGCTTTATCATTTCCAGAAGAAAATATAATTATCAGGTTGAGAGCAGTTTATAATAGCAATATAAATGCTATAAATAACTAATAAATTTATAAGATAGGTGAGGAAGTAATAGGAGATTTAGGTATAGCCTGAGAGAGAAGCTTCTGGATTGGCCTTTACCATTCCCAAATACATTGGGTAGGGACAGACAGAACTTAAGAGAATCTAAGCATGGCAGATATCCAACGAGGCAACAGTGTTTACTGAATAGTTATTTCCAAACATTTAATAATTTTTATGAGGAAAATTAGCTAAAAATACATATATCATACTAACCGAGGTACGCTTTTAAGACTTAGCTGATGGTATTGACAGAGCTCATGTAACTGTTGTAGTTAACCCACTTTTTTCCCTTTGAAACAGGGTTTCTCTGTGTAGCCTTAGCTATCCTGGACTCACATTGGGCTGGCCTCAAGCTCACAGAGCTACACCTGCCTCTGCCTAGGTGCTAGGGTTACAGGCGTGCACCGCTGTGCCCAGCTTTAACCCACTTTTTAATTTCGTCAAACTATTGCTCCAAACTCTGAAACTCAGGAGCGTTTAGAGAGAGTTAAAGCTAGTGAATATGCAAATGTAGACTGCACGACTGCATTGCCAGGTAGAGTTAGGACAACTTACCGAATGAGAAACCATATCTAAAAATTCCCATTCCAGATGATGGTCCCTACACCATCCCACAGCTCTGCCTTGATGATCTTCTACCCGTCCCCTAGAAAATGTGCAACAGTGCATCAAATAAGGATATAAAAATGTCTGTCAAATTTGCAGGTAATGACAAATTAGATATCAAAATATAATTTAAAAATTCTGATAGCCTGTAAAGAATAGAATAATAAGAAAAGTAAGAAAAACATAGTGAAACTGAGCTTACAATTCAACATTTATACTTGAAAAACAAACAAACAAACCCTGGAACCAATATATAGGAATTCAAGTCTGACTGGTCGTACAGAAACTAACCTGGGCTACGAGTCCACCACACAGTGTGGCTGAGCTGTTGTGTAGCTTCTAGGCTGATAAAATTCACTTCCCATAGCAAACTCTTGCAATGTCATGCCAGTATAAACAGCACGAACGGAAAGGCTTAGCCAGCTCTCGGGAGGTGATAACATGGCTGCTCCTAATTGATAGACAGCATCTTAAAGTGTTCCCATTGAGGTTCTCAACCTCCCCAATGCTGCGGCCCTTCCGTTCCTCATGTTGTGGTGACCCTCAATCATGAAATTATTTTTTGTTCCTACTTCATAACTCTAATTTTGCTACTTTTAAGAACTGTAATATGGACATGGTGGCACACAGCTGTAATCCCAGCACTCAGGGAGGCAGAGGCAGGCAGATCACTGTGAGTTTGAGGCCAACCCAGTCTACAGAGAGAGTCCAAGACAGCAAAAGCTACACAGAGAAATCTTGTCTTAAAAAAATCAGAATTGTAACGTAAATCTCTGTGTTTTCTGGTGGTCTAGGCAACCCCTGTGGAAGGGTTGTCTGACCCCAAAGGGATCACAAGTCACAGGACCATTGTTTTACAGCGAAGGTGGTTAGTGGGAACAGAAACTCACTAATGTGACCTGCGAAAACCAGGGAAGAAGAATTAGAAACATCAGCTCTTCTGGAAGACACTTAAAAGAGATGTCATCAAGGAAAAAAATCATTACTCTGTTGTATTGTCAGAAACAGACTAGAGTAGATACATATTTCAACTACATAATATGCTTCTTTTGGTTTTGTGCCACTGTTGGAATATTATTCTGCATAGGAAGATGTACTTGAATCTGCACTAGAGGCAAACATGTACATTTAACAGTCTGTCAGTGAGCGTCCATTTTGTGTCCAGCACTGTTTTATGTACTAAGGACAGACCTTGATGACAGATATAATGTAAGGGAATGATGGAGAGTTAATCCATCACAGGGAGATGGTATTCCCTTTTGTGTCTGGGAATTGGGGATTTGTCTCCAAGGTGAATAACAGAGCGCCTAAGTTGACCTCTTTTTAACTAGAGAGTACTGCTGGCTCTTGTAATATCTCTCTTTCAGCACTTATTTAGAAAGATAGGTGAAGAAACAGTCATACCGCCACTAACCATACACTTACCACTCAACGTAAGGGGAAGAAGCCAACAGTCTGCTTCTGAAGGAATATACTCAGAGCTTGACCATTTCTATTCCTCCTCATGAATGAATGGGGGTGGGTGTGGTCTTTACGTCTGATTGAAGTCAAGACAGCAGCATTTAATAGAAGCAATTTTGGGGTATTTAAGAATGGTGGGATGTCATAGCATTCCATGGCAGAGTTGGTAGGACTATTTTGATGATTAGTGAAGGACTAGACTAGAAGAAAACTCTTAAGTGTGGTCTTAGGGCCTAGCAATAAGATTTACTATACTCCTAATGACATTCTGCTATACTCATAGATCAGAGCCTTGCTCGACCATCATAAGAGAAGCTTCCTCTTGCAACACATGGGAACAAATACAGAGACCCACAGCCAGCCAGGCCCTAAAAAGAATGAGAGACCTTGGAACACTCAGCCATAAAAGAAATGTCTCCATCAAATTAATCCCTGCAGGACTCAGGTCGACCTTTGGAAGAGGAGGCAGAAAGAGTGTTGGAGTCAGAGGGATGGAAGACACCAAGAGACAAGAGACAAGGCCTTCTAGACACAACAGGACTGAAACTCACAGGCACTGAAGTAGCATGCCCAGGGCCTGCGTGGCTGTGCACTGCATGGGTCCTAGAGCTGAAAGAAGAGGGCAGGTGGCCCAACCCTAACCAGCAGGCTATCTCCGGTTGAAAACCACTTGGAAATAAAAATTTAGTTTCCTCCAAGGGAGTCTCACTGGAGAAACAAATTACTCTTAAGAGTAGGCTGCTTGCCCAGCAGTAGATGCCAGGAGCAAATAAACTAACAAACTCAGTGCATCTTTGGAGTTTCTTTGTCTTATAATATCATATCAGGGTCTTTTCTTTCTTTTTTCTTTTTACTATTTTTTTTTACCCTGCAGATTCTATGTGTAAATATTATGGCTTCAAGTTTTGTTTTTTTATGGGATTCTTGAGTGAGCAAACGAGGGGGTCTCTGAGTCTATATCTGTTTCTTGTGCTCTTTGGGGTTTCCCCCTCTTCTGTCTGTTTGTTTTGTCCTATTCCAATGTTTTTTTTAAGTCATATTATATTATATTACCCTTAGAAGCCTGTTTGTTTTCTGATGACAGGCAGAAAGGCAGTATATCCAGATGGGAAGGAAAGTGGGGAGGACCAGGGAGGACTAGACAGAGGGATAACTGTAATCAGGATATAGTATGTAAAAGAAAAATCTATAATAAAAGAAAGCAAACAAATAGGCAGACAAACTAATAGGTTTTTCTTCACTGAAAAAAATGAGCCAATTCAAGTCAGATTTAAGCATATAGGCAGTTTTATTGGATGCAGCTTTTGGGCATATTCCCTGGTTCCAAGGAATGGTCAGAGAAGTCACCGTGGGGAGACAGAGAGGAGGGGGAAGAGAAAGAGAGAAGAGTGTGTACAGGCTGGGAGAGAGGAAATGTAGAGAGAGGAGGGGAAGAGAAAGAGAGAAGAGTGTGTACAGGCTGGGAGAGAGGAAATGTAGAGAGAGGAGGGGAAGCAAAATGTCTAGATTATATAAGGAAGTTCCAACCCTTGGCTGGAAAGTGCAGGGTAGAGGGTGTGATATGCCTGCTAGGCCCTCTAACAGGTAGGGACTGAGGAATGCTGGGAGAACCTGGAGGCTAGGTCACTTGACTAGGTTAAACATGCACCTCAGCCACCTGTCGGGGTTCTGAAACCCAACACAAACAAACAAAACAACCCGAAGATTTACCATACATTCACATCTTCTCATCCCCAAATAGAATAAAATTTAGTATCTGACTTGGGCTCTTAAAGAGTAGTGAAATTATTTCTAAAATTAGGCCTTGGAGACTTCAGAGCAGAGCTTAGGGCAGGGCCTGTGGTACAATGGTGTGTCCATGAGGAAGAAGAGGGGATTTCACCCCATTCAGAGTTATTTTAGTCTTCAGGGTATGTGAGGGATCCCCTGTTGTTAGCCTGGCTGTACTTGCAGCCAATCAGAAAGAAGACAGGGTAGAGGAGCTGGGGCAAGCTTTGAAATGCTCTACTAGGGGAAGGCGAGAGTAAAAATGATAAAAAGGAGAGGGTACTGTTCCCTGTAAACCCACCCTTCACTTTCACAGATTCCACAATCAGAGGTAGCTAGGTGAACAAGAATTAAAAGCTGAAAGCCTTTTGTCATCAGGCACACAGTAGAGCCTCCTGAGAGCCAGAAGTGGGGAGCTCATATGTTTAAGAGCAGGTGGGCAGAGGCTCCGTAAGAACTCTCTGTACTTTCTACTCAATTTTCTTTGAACCTAAAGCTTCTCTTAAAAATAAACTCCATTAAGATGATAACTTATCTGACAGGGAGGATCTCTATCTCTTAGAGTCACCTAGAGTTGATATGATTTTAATTGTTAATTAAAGCAGCTCAAGCCATTTCTAAGGAGAGGAGAGGCCGAGCTCCTCTCTTCTGAAGAATGATAAGGATTTTACTAAATGCAGATAATAGAGGTTGCTTTTGGCCACCTCTCTTGTGGTGTGTCTCTGGATAGGATATCGACTGCTAAAGAATTCTACAGAGCTAGCAAGAAAAATAAAAGAATTAAATATTGAAGATACTGGAGATCCCAGGAAATGTTTGCACATTTACCTGTTACAACTCAGTGTTTGTTTGTTCAGATGGAGGAATGAATTAATGGACTGAAAGGAAGATGACTCCGGATTCCTAAACTAATACATACCAGTGCAAAAAAAACTTCTTCACTTGGTGAGAACAGAAAAAAAAAAACCTATATCTTTGATAGTCAAATAAAATAGGGCAAGCAGAAAGAATGTGTTCCTTGGTGTAGCTGTTCTCTGGAGTGTGGTGGGTACGTTGACCTTCCCAGGAAAGAGTGATATCTTTTAAAGAGGTAACAAACAGGGGACTGTCATGGAGCATGGGGTAGCCTCTGCTTGGGATCTTTGAGACAAGTTTTGAAAATGAATAGGGTCAAACTTTAGATGCCAAATTGAAGTTGCTGTCAGCCTATGAGGACACAAACTATGGGGTCTAGTAAGAATTCTTAAAGAGACATGTTCCTTAGAAGAAAGGATGATTGTCTTGGTAGTATAAATGGAGGGCTTTCATGTCTATGTCCCACAAAGCAAAGATAGCTTCATAAATTGGTTACAAAAGCAAATAAACAAATAAAAGAAAGAAGAAGAAGAAATGTGGAAAATAAGATAGAGCGCATGGAAGAAGCTAGTTGTGGAGTGAGAAGAAGAATATTTCTCTTGGTAGGGAACCACAGAGCCACCATGAAGAGCAAGTAGCCTTTGAAAGAAGTCTGTACAGAAGGAGCACCGAACAATATAGACATGAGCACTGAGCAAGGGTAACGAGCAGTTGCCAAGGTCTTGAGTGGAAAAGCTGTGGTCCAGACTAGAAACATAAAAACTGCCAGGATGGCTAAAGGAGAGAAGAAGTGGCAGGGGATGGAGTCATGGAGTAGGTTATGGGAGTCCTTGCAGGCATGAGATGAGGCTGGATTTTATGCTCTTAAGGGTTCCATAAGAAGATGGATGTAGTTCACAGAAAAGATGACTTTGAATATTGTGTATAGAATGGGAATAATGAAGGGAGGAGTGGAAGTAGAAAAACACTTAATAACCAAGCATCTCTCTCTCTCTCTGATGTGCTAAAATATCAATTATTGTTTACCATTATTTATGGTGAACACAGAGAAACAATGAACAGCAGGATATCTCTGATGATGAGTTCTTGGCAAATCACTCCCTTTTTTCCTCACTTGTAAGATAACTGCACTTGTAAGATATCTCACTTGTAAGATATTAGCAGCTGCCAGAGACTGGGTGCTTGTGAGCTTGCATGTGCTGTGCCAAGCATGCAAATGAATCTTACCTTATTTAATCCTCCCAAAAATATGCCTAGTAATGCTGTCGAAGAGGTGGCAGCTGTTAATAGCCAAATACAAGGCTTGACAAGCTATCAATTTAGTCAAGCAAATGATTAGTAGTGCAGTGATTTAAAACCAATTCCATATTTGACTAAATTCCATCTTTAAAAAATGACTTTATTTACAGTATTAGCTTTGGAGAAAAGACTTTAATATCAAAGTGAACACATGAAATACTCTCTAGACAGAGATATTTTGAAATCACAGTTATTGTCATGAATATATCCTATCTAATTACTAAATCATTTTCTAAAATACCTTTCATTTGTCATGGTTTTTAACATTCTAAAATTTTATGTAACATAGAAAATCCATATTGAAACACAGAATTTATGAATAGTCTCACTCTAATGAACAAACAGGGTTGCGTGAAGCCATGTAAACATAGGATGAAGGGTGACCATGGATTCAAAATTGGATTTTTTTGTCAGTGGAAGAGATTTTTTTGGTCTGTCTCTATGAATTCAATTTTACAGTTTTTGCTTGATGAAATGATCAAAGTCTCATGCTTCTAAGCTACATTCCTTTGAAATGTAAAATTAATGGTTCAAACCTTAAAGGAGAAGTAAGTGTGATTTTTAGGTTTTGGGATATGACTAGTGGTTGTGAATACTTGGAAAAAGAAAGTATTCTTCAAAATTGAGTGTCTAGATTTGGAGAGCAATCAGATGTCTCTTCTGTACAGGTGGAGGCTTTCCCCCATGTTTGTCCTTTTAGCACAGTGCTGTGTGGTTCTGCGAACAGCAAAAGGTTTGTTGGCCTGATGTGACAATGCAAACTTCTAAATATATTTTGCCACAATCATCAACTATATATGATGACTAACTTTAATTTTATAAACACTTAAGTGTCATTTTAAATAAGGGAAAAATACCCATGATGACACCAGAGAAAACTTGTTACACAGAAAATACCTTTGACCATCACAGCACTGCTGAAAACATAAAAGAAACTACCACTATGAGTGTTATAAAAGTGAAGATGTGCAGTGAGTTCACAAACTATGGCACACGCAAGAACATGAGGCATACATGGGTTTGCAGAGAGCCAGGTGATATTTTGATATCCAATTTTTAGTTATTTTTACAAAATTGTGTTTGTTTCTCAGTTTCTCTCTTAGCCCAGCAATCACACAAATAATTGAGGCTCTTTTATATTTGTTTAATAATAAGCTCACAGCATAAGAACTGAGCAGTTATTACTCTATTCTTAACCCTCTAAACTAATCTGGTTTCCTCTCAGTATACATCCCAGAGATACTTGAAACTTTTTTTTTAGCTTTCCTGCTCCAGCTCCTGTCCTGATTTCTCTTGGATCTCTCCCATGGCTCAATCCCTCCTGGATATCTGCCTGGCTGAACCCCCTGCTTCTATCTCTAACTCCTCTTTCCCTTGCTGGCAGGAAGTCAGCCTTACTCGCTCCCTTGCTCAGCGACTGGCTCTAGGCTGCTTTATTGTCATATCATGGGACAGTTGGGGAGCAGAGCTTATACAATGTCGAGACAGGAGATTCTCAGAACAAGGCTTTCAGCTAGGGGATACAGAAGTCAGCTTTTGATTTACACAATAACCTTATGACTACATCTAATGTGCTGCATCATTATAATATTGGGTATTTTACAAGAACTTAAAATATTCTGACATGGATATTATTAACCACTTTTTTCATTCATTCACTTTGGGGCAAAGTCTCATGTAGCCCTGGCTGGCCTTGAAATCACTGTGTGTGGCAGATAACCTTGCACTCATGTGCTGGAGTCTCAGGGATGTGTCTCTACGCTCACCTGTGGGCATATGAAAACTTGAGAGGTATTTTACTTTGAACTCAGGTCACTATAGTATACTATTTTCAGTGCTGGAAAAACTATAAAATTTAGGTGGTTGGTAAAATAAAGGTGTAGGAAGATGTATGATTATTACATTAAAATCAATGGGGGTTTTCTTGCTTGGTAAAAAGTTCTTTGTCATTTTCTGTTATCTTTCTTCCTTGTTCATAGGCTCCTTTCTCCAAGCCATGATCTGTGAAACTGTGGACTTGACATATTTTTCTTACTTTTTTGCTTATGATTGTGTGGTGCTCTGAACTGGAAGGAGTTGATAGAGTCTTTCCTGATAGGTTTTTTCCATGTATGGCATAAACTCTCTCTATTTAAAAAGAAATACTTCTTTTACTTTAAAGTGAATTAAAATTTGAACAAACCTCCACACACTTGGGACATCCTTATAGACCACAGTGAAAACAACTGCTTGCAAGATAGATTAGAATTCAGATAGTTGCCAGGCAATGACGGTTGCTACTATAATAACATTTCTATTGAAAAAAATTAAGGAAGTAAGAAAACACCATCAATGCAGGGAAAGAGAGCAAGCGTGTTATTCACAGGAAGTCCAAATGTCATTTCATCATGAACTAATATCATGTGTGGTCTGTGAGCCAGTTCATTCCTAGGCAGACTGTTAGAAATGATAAGTGCAATTTTAGCACTGTTGCCAAGTATTTATTGCCTAAGACATCAGACTTGAGTTTGATAGCACACTGTTTCATCAGCCTTCAACTCAACTATAAAGATGGAATAAAAGAAAATAATAATAAACTTTCCCAAAAGGAAGGTATAACAATTACTCATATTTTTAATGCATGTTAGAATAAAATATAATCTTATAATGTTCTTCCTCCCTTAAAGCGCCATGAAATTTAGTCTAACAATGTATTGTCTCAGAGTTTTTAATTATTTTTTTCTAAAGATTTCTAAAGATTTTTCTAAAGATTTTCTAAAGAACCTCAGTATTTGAGGTTCTGTTTTAAAATACTATGACAAGTAGTAGATTTTCTAATGATTCCACAGTCATATGTTGTCTGTCACTCAGAAAAGACTACCTTGGAGTATTCTGTATAACTGTATAAGCTTACAGGATCTCACTTTGGCTCACCAATTGAACACCAAACCATGGAACAGGCTTGCCTTCTCTTGTGTCGTGTACAGTTCCTTGGCTCCCATACTTAGGTAGGTTGACCCACAACACACAATTAACTTGCTGGAAGCTGAATTGAGTTTAAGTTATATTATTTGTTATTAAAGGTACAAACTACATAGGAAAGAAAATAATTTAAAAGTTTAGGCTCAAGTAGTATAAGTGTAAGCCTATATTACTTTGTAATCCTTCCTTCTGTCTCCCTTTCTCTCTGCCCCTTCCTTTCTCCCTCCTTTCCATCTTTGCTTGCTTTCTTCTTTCCTTCCTTCCACTTTCTTTTTCCTTTGCTTTCTAGCTTCCTCAGACAAGGTCTTGATACATAGCCCAGGCTTCCCCCAAACTTGAGATTTCTGTCCCTCCCTCTCTGAGTGCTGAGGTTGTGAATATGTACTACCAGACCTAACTTAAATTTTATTTCTTTAAAATATCCTACTTCTGTAGCTTTTGGATCAGTATTCCTTCAAGAAGTTCTCTGTGTGGACACACACACACACACACACACACACACACACACACACACACACTGGTAGTGTGGAAACCAAGACTTCACTTCTGCTTCTCTTTATCTGTTTAGGATCTCTCTTTGAATAATAACTGCTGGATTTGCAATACCTGCAAATGTGAGCATAAGTAGCTTTCTCCTGCAGCAGCATTTTGAAAAATGTGGAGATGTTCTTCATTGTAAGCATTAGGACCTGAAATCAAAAGACTAGAAGGTGTTGGCAATTGTACATCGTACAATCACTCATCTCTGTTTCAGTAATGTGCTCTTCAGCAAGGCACACATTCCCCTAGGAAGCTCAGTCAAATCATCCTTTCTTCTACTTAGAAAGAGAGGTTTAATTTCCTTCCTGTGTCTATTCTGAATGGTAATTGTACATTGAAATTCTTGTTTGCTGATTTATGATGATGATTAGGGCAACAGAGGAATAATACACATTTGGCTACTCTCACATAAAATAAAATGAAACGTTGTCTGAATAATTACAAGGGTCGATAATGAGGATTCACTCCCCTCCGCCACTTTCCTAGGAGGGAGTCAACAAGACAGCACATTTGTATCAACAGACAAATGAACTGACACTTTTAAAACTGGCCAAGAAAATGTTCCTATTCATAGTTCCTTCAGAAAAAAAATATGAATTCTATGTGTCCATAAGTATTACCACGCTTTATCACCAGGGTCTTGTGTAGATGTGTTGCGCTTACTATCTATTGCCCGACAGCCTGCCTTGAAGGAAGTGAAATAGACACGAGAAGAGACAATGCATCAGAAGTGGTACTTAGTGAGCCCTATGGTTTTGGGAAGATGTTTGGTTTTACTCTATTTCAAGATGAGGAGGCAGAAATTTCTGAATGTAAGAATCACAGGAAGGTAAGAATGGCATGATTCATCGAAGCATGGCTCTGTCCTTGACTCTTCTCTGTGTAGGGTCCTGGCATGCCCTGTACTCCATGCTCACAGGACGTAGAGCAATTTCTCAAGATTCCCTTCTGGTGTGGCAACAGTCATTCCACGCCCACATTACTCTTCAAATATGGGAGCATTTTTTTTTTACCATCTTTATCTCAGATTTCTGTAAGGTTGTAATCCTTACAGAAGAATCTCTTTTTAGGTTGCAGCTAACTGAATTGGGATCTGTTCTGTGGAAACATGTTTTTACCAGCTTTTACTTCTGCTTCCTTTAATGAAAATTCCTCAAATGCAGTTCATTGTAGAGAAAGAGCAAATGATAAAGGAGCCGTTGTTTGCAGAGAGCTTACTATAGTGGTGTAGACATGACTACCTGCTCACTCTGTTTGTTTATAGAGGATTTGATTTAATACTCACAAAATGCAGGTATTCGGGCACCAAAGCTCAGGCGGACTGGGTAGCTTATTTCTGCTAACCTGATTAGCATCTGATAGAGAACTCAAATCCCAAAGTTTGAGGGCTTCAGACTTTATCAGCTATGCATACCTTATGTGGAAACTCATGTTATAGTGGACAGGATTATACAATTCCCAAGGGAGTGACTCTCTGTGTTTTTGATGCTTGTCTACGCTGGCCAGAGTCAATTTTCCATACCTTGTAAAATGGCAATGACATGACAGATCAATGTGTATAATTAGGAAAGAGGAAAATGTTAGAAATCTATTTATGCCTTAGTAACTAAAAGAGGACTGCTCTCCTGCCAAATTGACATTCATTTTTGGAGGCAGAGACTCCAAGACACTCCTTACACGGTACTTAGGATAAAAACACCACTTAAATGTCCAGTCACCTCCTGAAGTACATAGCTCAGCTCCCAAAAGAATACGCCTCACTTTCTAAGATGGTATGGACTGATGTAGAATAACAGAGAAAGCCTTTTTCCCCCTAATAAAGTACTAAGATGTGACATCTAGCTCTTCCTTCAATTTTCTGTAGTTTAAAAGCTGAAGAGCTTCCAAGGGGTACCATTTATATTTTTAAGACATCTTCATAAACATCCAACACATTTTATGTATAGCTCCATCACTCCATGTTTGTGTGGTGAAGACCGTTGTCAGCGCTGTACCAGAGACGCCGAGATAGTTTTCAACCTGTAGCTCTGCTCTCTCATCACTATTTGGTCACAACAACATCAATCTGTCCTTTCGTCTCACTGTACTCTTGTGTCAATGGGAGGATCACTTTTGTCTACAGCTTAACAGATCCAAGTCCACACAGACTGCCCAGACGGAAGCGTGCTTTGTCTTGTAACAGAAAGCCCGCACATAGGGAAGCACAGGTGCAGAGCAGCAGCTCTGGGAAGCTCTCCAGCTGCCCTCTGTGTTCCAGGTGTGTCCTCGTTAATTGGCTGCTCTTTCTCTTAAGGTTGCCTTGCATGTGACTTTCAGATAGGTGAGAGAGAGCAAAATGTTAAACAGGAAGAAACTGTGCTGCTCTCAGGAAAGCCACGGCATTGGGAAATCCTCGTAGACTGTCGCAGATGTAGTATTAGTAAGACTTGTCAAAAAAGGGACTCTTAGCAGGCTGCCAGAACGACTTAGGTGAGCTCTTTGCTGCTCTGCCCCCAAGTTCCGTTACATGAAAGAGGAATGAGTGCTGGGTAAACAGTTAACTTTATTTACCCTGATCCCAAACCCAACACTGGACTGTTTACTATTGGTGTTGAGCTAGCATGAAAAGTCCCGAAGAGAAGGACTCTTCTATGCTGCCAGTTGCCTATCCTTCCCCACCTTTCTTTAAATTAAAAACAGTTTCTTTTCTCATCCAGACCACAGTTTACCCTCTCTTCACTCCTTCCAGTTTCCCCACTTCCCGTCCCCCCTAGATCCACACCCTGTCTGTTTCCTCCTCAGAGAAGAGCAGGCCTTCAAGGTACAACAGCCAAACAGGACAAAGCAAGATCCAGTAAGATAAAGCAGCTTGTCTTTTCCTTGCTTTTCTTCTCCTTAGTGTTGTGATTTCTCTTTTCCCCCTGACTTTCATGACCTGTTTTGCCATCATTGTTACTGTTTTTATTTGTTACTTATCACCAGGTAGTTCTGTTTAATAATGTCATTGACACTTTAGACAAAGTTAGGCTACTCCCTTTTATACCCGTGTCCAGCAATAGACTTTGCTTTTTTTTTTTTTTGGTATGGCTATTACCATTAAGCTTAATGGTGAGTGTGTGTGTGTGTGTGTGTGTGTGTGTGTGTGTCTGCTTGCATGCACACATATATCTACCTAAAGACTCACTCTCTGCTCCCTTCTCCAGTCAGCAGACAATGAGGGCAGAGGCCAAGCTGATCTTCCATATGGGATGTCCATCCTTATTGTTCAGTAAAGGGTTTGGACACAGGATCTCCTCAGTAGATATTTGTTGTAATGGTGCAAATAGAAAATGTTCCCCATATACTCTTCTGTTTGAATACTTGTTCTACAGTTGGTGGCACTGTTTGGGAAGTTCATAGAACCTTTAGGAGGTGATGTCTGCAGGGAGGAGGTATGTCATTGGACAATGTCTGTGGGAGGAAGTATATCACTGGGTGAAGGCTGCTGGAGGAATTATATCATTAGTTGAAGTCTGCCAGAAGAAGTATGTCACTGGGGATCTGCACTGAGGTTTGTAGCCTAACCAAACTTTCATTTCTCTCTCTGCTTCTGGGTTGTTGATGGAAGGGTTCGGGCTCTGTTCCTGCCATCAAGCCTTACCTGCTATGATATGCCATAAGCCCTCTGTTACTGTAAGCCAAAATCAGCCTGTTCTCCCTTAAGTTGCCTTGGTCACAGCAAGAGGAAAGAAACCAAGACATTTGTTAACTGAGTTAATAATGAATGAATATACTTTATTGGTTTTTCATCTGCTCACTCTCCTTTCGATTCCTTTCGCTGTCTTCATTTTCACTTGAAACATTATTTAAGCACTGCCATTCATATTCACCTACTCCTTTTCTGTTCATTTTCTCTGTTCCTGCCTCCCTTTCTGTATTCTTCATCTTTGTTTCAAGGAGGTATTATCTTTGTTCACACAGAATGTGAGCATTCTTGTCCCAGCTCTCTCCTTTGGATTTCTGCATCATGGGTCTTGGGTCTTATTGACAGTGGCATTTTTAACTGGAATGCCTTTCCATCACCCCACACGCAACAAGTTCCAAATGACACTCATCAGATCCCCATCTCAATTTTCTCATCATTGAGAATAATGACACCTTCCAGTTACTTACACTTTAAAACTTGATGTTATTTGTGGCATGTATTTATATCATTAGGTGCTGTTTCTTTAACTTAGCAAATAGCTCTAGATTTTCTCCATTCCGACTGCTGTCATTCTGGTGCACAGTGTGTGGGCTGCAGGTGCTGGTGCCTATGAGATGGCAAGATCAGAGGACATTAATCAACTAACCAAAGGTCTCCATCCAGCATGGGGCAGAGGCTTTGCTGGTTCACCATGCTGGAAAATTCACTACAATACCACATTCTGTTGCTTATAACTTGTGAAACAATTAGTTGAAACAATGTGGGATTGCTCTGCTGTGAAATTTATGAGTGTTTGGCTATTTAAAATTAGTGATGCATTTTCCCACTTATAATTCCATTTATGAGAGGTTTCCTCAATAGCTGAATCATTAAGGATGGAAAGCATGTTAGTGGTTGTCTAGGTCTTGTGTTTGGAGGGAAAATGAAGAATGAATGAATACAAGTACTAGGCTTGGAGAGGTAAAATTAACTTAATGAAAGCTGCCCAGTGCCAAGTACAATGAAAACTGTTGTGGTTATACACCATAATATAGAAGTATAAATTATGTATTATATAAATAAAGTCATTGATAAGACATTGATGATGGTGAGGAGGAAGAAGGATTGAGCACAGAATAAGGTCAAAATGGCAGTTCTGGGCTGGGGATGCAGGATGTAGCTCAGTTGGTAGAGGGCTTACCAAGCATGTACACAGCCTTGGGTTCCACCCTCAGTATCACACGGATCAGGAGTTCAAGGCCATCCTCAGCTATGAGATCAGTTCCAGGCTACTCTGAGGCTAGAGTTCCTCTGAGTTCCCTTCAGCCTTGTGTGCTGTATGGGTGGTTAACTTGGTGTGTTTTTCACTCACGTGCGTCAGATTGGCAATGTTGGGTCTGAAAACTGCATTTCTCCTTTGCCTGCTGTGTATTTTCATGAGTTCTATTGATAGCTTTGTCCTTATCAGTGACTGAAGCAAGATCACTCAGCATGATTCTAACCATGATGTGGTATCTGATGGAGGCTCCTAGGCATAGATAGCTTCATCCATCCAAGTTGAAGCTCTCAAGGTTGGTGTCTTGGTGCCTGGGCTTTGTTTGCTCACAGTTTCATCATGGCAGAAAACATGACAGCAGGCAGCTTACTGGAGAAGTAACTAAGAGCTACAGTGATACATTCTTTATGACAGTAATCATACTACTGGTAATCACAATGTAGATGACAAGATCACATAATTCTATTAAACAGTACAGAAGCACAGTTCTAGCATTAGTGGGCTTTGTAAAGACAGATCAACTCCCACTCAATCAACTCCATAATACAGAAATTAGAAGAAACTTATTGAAATTAATAGGTATGAAATTTAGAAAACTTGGCACAATAGCTTCTCAGATTATCTCATTAATCAAAATGTATGTTTTTTTACAGAAAAATGATGAGTCATAAATGTTTTGGTTCAATAAACGACTAGAAGTGTTTATGATGCCAGATTGACCTGCTAAAAAGTGAAAAAATTTCAATAAACTTCTTATTTAGCAATTTGTTGGGGAGGGGTAGGCAGAGTTCATATTTGAAAAAAAACTGTACAAAGTTACATTTTAACATAAAGCCTTCATAAGCATTATATGAATGGGTAACATTTACATCGTTTTAGGTATATGTCCATATTGTATTAGGATCATTTTTCACAATTTTCTCTTATCCTATAGAGAAGGCACATTTCTTCAGTATCTTTCCTGTTTAGATTGAGAGAACCAATGGTTTATAACAGTTCATTTTTAGTTTGCTGTATTTGTCATGCTGAAATTCATCACTGTCACCATCATGTTCTTTGGGATAGGTTTTTGAGTAAATAGAAATACAGAGTATAGAGATAAGGTAACACTCTGGTGTTAAAAACATGGTCACATCACTTGTAATTTTCCTGACTTTCTACCTCTACCTTACTTTGTCAGCTACCTTACTTTGTTCAGACCCAGCTTTGTCCTCTGGGATATCTATCTGTCTGTCTATGTATTTATCTATTCCATATATATATATATGTGTGTGGTGTGTGTGTGTGTTATCTATATATAAGATTCTATCTCTAGCTACATTTAAATCATCTATATAGACATTTGTATCTGTATATAATGCAAGAGCTTTCTAGGGAGCCTATGAAGTATTTGTTTCCTTTTGAATTTATATTGATCTTTTTATATAGGAATTAGGGCCATGTGCTTACATTTCTGCCACATTGTGACCCCATGGGAGTACTGATGCTTTGGAAAGAATAGCAGAGATCCAAGAGTTATTCCTCTATTTAACTTATTATGTCTATAGCTTCTCTCCCCTGGACATGTTCATATTTTCCAATAAGGTAAAATAAATATTGTTTGAGACTTCATCCATCATAATAATGGATAGTAACTGTCACGAGGAGAAGGTTGGAGTGTTGAGAACTACGGCAATTAAGATATCTGTGCTTAGTCATATGGTAAAACAGCAAGTGAAAGGCAGAAAAGAGATACCAAGAAGAATCATTGTTTCACCCTTTCTTTCTAATCTCACCATCATGAATGTCTAGAACAGATAGATATAGCTCAGGAGAGGCAATTAAACTAAAACAATTTCAATTGATTGCTATTATTCAGCATTAAAACTGATAACTTTTTCCCTTTCAGCTGGTTGGGGTGGTATTTTTATGTATATCCAAGCAGTATTTTTTACCTTGATATATGTCACTTTAGTGAGAAGATATTTATCTCTGCCAAAAATATAAATATAATAGCTGCTGGTATGATGCTTGCATTCTTTGTATAGAGACTTTCTCTTCTACTTTGATTTCTACAGAAGTTAAAAAATTCAACTCTGAGCTGGGAAGAAACTTCAGTCAGTAAAGTGTTTGATGAGAACCTGATGTCAATCTCCAAATCCCACAGCAAAATGCCAGGCGCAGTGACACATACTTATCATTTTGGCACTGGGAAGGTGAAAGTAGAGAGATCCCTCGGGTTGGCTGACCAGAAAGTCTAACTGAACCAGAAAGCTCAATGACAGATCCCATCTTTAAAAGGGAGCCAGAAAACCAGGGAATATGCTTTGATACAGTGTCTCCTAGTAATGTCAGAAGTACAGATATAGACTATCACCACCGTGACTGCATAGACATAAGTTGACCAAGGAAAACAACAATGGACATGCCGAAGCAGATGGAGGAAAGTTCATGAGGCCTCAGTATTACACAAATAACTATAGAACTAAGGAATTCTGGGAATGGGATAGTCTTCCCCAGAGAAAAGCACATGGATTGCTCATCTAATACAAATAGTCCACCCTGAAAACGTACATACAAATAAGAGCACACAGACAGACCAGCTTATATTTAGAAACATACATGCGCACACACACAAATATAAAACAATTGATAAAAAACAGTGGCCATGATTTGAAAGAGAAAGAGGAGGGGTGTTTGGGGGAGTTTGGAGAGAGGAAAAGGAAGAGAGAAATGATCTAATTATACTGTAATCTCAACAAAGGAAAAGAGAAGACCTTCAAAGTTATCCTTTGACCTCTGTATGCACACAGGCATGTATTCTAGCAAGCACATAAACATACAGTACGCATGCCTACCACATACCCATGTGCACAGGCACAGATGCAATTCAAGAGTAAAAATGGCTCACAGCCAACTTTATGTTTTGATGTGGTAGAACAGTGAGAATAATTGTGAGCAGTGAAAATTCATATCAAGCATGCTGGTTAGTGGCCTGTACCCAAAGGTTTAAAACCAAAAGTTGAATAGAGAAAAGATTTCATAACTGTAGGGGACTACCTGCAGAGGATCCGGCCTGGCCTTTGCTATGTTCACCTGCACCTCAATTTCCTAAATATTCTGGTGCTCTCCATTGCATCCCAGTCCTCCAGGTGGTTCTCATCCACTTCATGAGAACCAGGTAGTTCTGTTACTAACACCGTGCATGTGCATGGAAGGCCACAGGATTCTTTTCATTTGGAGTGTGTGTGTGTGTGTGTCCATCCTCTTCTTCCACGTTAGGTATGAATGAAATATACAGTTTTCTGGTTTCTAGCTGACTGACTTTCATTCACGAGGCCAGAAAAACTGTGAAGCCAGTGCCCTAAGTGGCAGAGAGAAAGCATACTAATTGGCTCAGAACTGTTCCACTTAAACACAACTGACAAAACAAATTTAACGGCCTGTAATTAATTTACCAGTTCTTTAAGAATTTGAATTCAAGTTTTGAGTGTGATACTTTGAAAGTGGAGAATCAGTTTTCTCCAGGGATGAGCCCTTTGATCAGTTTATCCAATCCAAAGTGGCTGTCACTAAACATATATGTACATATGAGCAATACTAAAAGGACACTGTAAATTGTATATATACACATGTGTGTGTTACAACGATAATGAAAAAGGAAAAAAAAACACAGTTTGTGAGGTAATTGGGAGGCATGTGTGAGTAGTCCGTGGAGAAGGGAGGGTTGAAATGATTACATACACAACTCATGCATGAAATGGCCACAAAATTCAAAAAATGAATAATAATAGCATCTCTCAAATACTGAGGCTTTAGTGTTCTGATTATTATACTAGACAATCCATATTTCTTGACTTGTTTAACCTGGAAAACCACACTGCGAGGTAAGCACTATTCTACATGTATAGATGGTGAGGGCGGAACACTTCAGTTGTTCACAGAAGGTAGCACAGCAAGTAGGCTGAAGATTCAGTTTTAAAGGTGCACCTTCAGATACTGAATGTTAAGAGGACCTCTCTGATGCTCACTAAAGTGTTCACCCAAGTATCTATATGACACTACTTTGGGGACAGTTCTGAAGATTATTAGAGCTTAGAGTACTAGCCGCATTAAATTCTTGGTCATGATTGTGTAACAATGGGATGAAAGGAAGCAGCAGTGGGTGTAGAAAATCATGCAGCTCTCTCTGCCGTCTCTGGGGCCAGTGGGCTCTCTTTACTGCTCTTTCTTTCCAGTATCCCCAGGACCCGGCCTTTCCATCCTTGACCTTGTCATCATCAATTACTATGCTGTGGGAATCCAGATGTGGCCTTGTCTGATCAGCTTCACTGAATTCTAAGGGAAATGGTCCTTACCTTTTCTACAGAGGCCTGTAACTCACCAAGAACCTTTTGTACAATCTTGGAGCCTAGGACATGGGCAGAGGGCTCTTAACTCCATGGTGAAACAAATTGATTTTAAGTTTTATGTGCATGGTATTCCTTCAATTATTACTGCCCCTCACCCTTCTCTGGCCTCCTGTACACAGAAGCTTCTCAAAACAAAAGCAAAGATAAAGGCAAAAATTGAACTCTTTAAATTAAATTCTGAAACATCTAGTGTGGCCTAACAAGGAATTTTATGCCGTGGAAATTAGCTAAGAAAGTATACACACCAGCGAAAACCTACAACCCCACCTTCTAGGAGCCCACAGCCAGGACCCTCTTGGTGGTCAGATGCCCTATGGTCTCTCTCCTTTGTGATTAGTCTATGTCCATATAAAGAAGGTGAAGTTGAGGCCACATCTTCACCTCCACATCTTTGTTGCTCTGCAGCTCTTAGTAGAGGCTGGTTTACGTTCATCATAATAAACCAGACTCCTGAAACTGATGAAAGAAGTGTATGTTTGGAGGCTCAGCGTGAGCACCAGGAGAGGTATGGTCCTTTCCTGCCCTGGCCTCATGCTTTCTGACCATCCTTGGTTGGCCACTGCCTGTCAGCCCAGTTCTCAGAACCTGTAACAGGCTGCTTTGGGTTGCAGGTGAAAGTGATGCACAGCACAAGGACAGTTAGTGTTTGCAAAATATTAAGTGTATGACTGAGGGGTCCAGTGTTGACTCATATCTTAATGGTAATCTCCCTTACACCCAGCTGTTTCTTGTCCTTTCTTTGCCCCCAGAGGTGTCTGATGAGTGTTTGGCCTTCTGGTTTTTGCTAGATCTAAACAAAAGGAAACTTACAAAGTACCCAAGCCATGAAGAACACCCATAATTGTAACAGAAACATTAGAAAGGTCTGGTTTTATAAACCTATTTTTAAGGTAACTACATTTTCTTCTCATTAAAATGAGTACATGGAATAGAAGGGAATGACACATCTTATGGGTTATTAAAGATAGCTTTATGGTAAAAATAATTTTAAGTTATTCACTTCCAATTATTAGGAAGCTGTAGTGATTCTATGAGATGAGAAATTAATTAAGAAAGCTAGCAACCAAAAACTATCATACAAGCTGTGGAATGACCTTACAGAAAAAAAAAAACATTACAAGAAGAATAAGCAAACGTTTTTATTATACTATCCACGGCACTAAAATGCTATTTAAGTGGAACTGAAGGACCAAATGACTACAATTATGGAGTATTGAAATTTTTTCACATTAAGAAAAAAATTTATTTTTATGGGAGGCAAAATTAGATGAAATTGCGACAGGAGACAAGCTATCTGAAACTGTGAGAATCTGTGGGTCATGTGTGATGCTCCCTACACTTCTCACAAGACTTCATTTTTTGGGCTTTCTACCACTGACATACTTCCTGAAATGCCCTGTCTGGTGTCTGTGCTGAATAAGAAGAAAGAACAGTAGAAGAGGCATGAAGAGACCTGTGGTTCAGTGGTGAATGGTCAAGGCAGACAGGGCCAGGCCCAGGGAATGGAGCCGAGACACACAGGTGTCTGAAGGACTTGTTCAGATCCAGCTCTTCTTTGAGTGCTTCTCAGAAAGTGGGTCTGCTGAGGTGACTATGAATGTCTCTGAGCTGCAGGGTGTGGGCACTCTGTGTCCTTCAGGGAGCCAGCTTTCTACTTCAGGCTTTTTGACACCCACTCTCTCCTTTCATTCCATACAGTTGAGCAAAATTGTTGACTTATAAATAGCTGCTATTTGTGTTTAGGAGATCAATTATCTGTTCTAGAAACCTTTTTAAGGGAGGAGGTGGTTAATGCATTTGTGAACTCCAGTGAGAGAGCAGGTGTCATGGTCATATAAAGGTAATCATCAGCATAAAACGCACAGGACATTTCATGCCTAAGAGATACAAACAGTACTCCACAACTTGGAATATGAAGGTAGTCTTACAATATTTCTTCAGAATTTTTATATTTCAAAATAGTTCTGTTTAAGTACATCTGGTGTAAAACTTGCTGAAAAATACATCTTCAGTAAATGGAAAATTAAAATTTCCCTCAAGTGGGAAACATTAACATTCATTTTCGCATTTAAGAAGTTACCAAACCATTCTTAGAACACAAAAGCTTTTGTCTTTTCCTGTAAAAGTCCTCATTAGGCATCAGATGCATAGAAAAGAGGAAGATCATTATACATGCAAGACATTTAATTAATGTGGTATTAACACATCACAGTTCTATATCCAAGCAAGATAGATGAATTCTGTAGAAACTGCCATTACTATGACTGTGAAAGCTAGCAATTTTTTCCTCCAAACAAATTTAAGCTGGGTTCTTAAACTTCAAGTCATGCTCTGCAGTGTGTGATAGCAAATGCATCAAGCAAACACTGTGACTTTATTTTCCTAAATTTGCCATCTTTCTCCTTTCTGGAAAGTATCATACATTTCACAAAGAAGAGGCCAAAGTCTTTGGCTGTGAAGATTTGTGAACCAGGCTGTGTGGATTGAAGGTGGTCCTGTTCTGTATTCTGTGAATCTGTTTTTGAGTTTCATAGAATTTGGCACACAGAGGAAATGTCTCTTAAGTGAATAATGCAATGACTTCTTTAAAATGCAAGAAATTAAAATAATGTCTAGGAAAATAAATAAAATTTGGGGACAATAATAATAAGTAATAATGAACTAGATAGTTATCTCCCAGTTAAAGGCCTTTCTAAAAATAATTACTTTCTTCTTACTCTGCCTCCTTTCAGTTCTCATCCTTTAATTAAATCCTACATGGTAAGTATCTCTGAATATCATGGCTACTCAAAACATAGCTTTGCATTAGTGAGTAATACATAAATCTTTTTATTCTACTTATAATCAGGCTGAATATGTTGGCTGTACCAAATGATTGATTGATAAGTATCCATTGAAAGAAGTTTCTGAACTATGGACTTCTCTTGTAGGGAACAACAAAAAACTAGCCAACTGTGGTTGAATGGAAGTTTTAATGGATCTACGTTAATAAATAAAAAGGGAACATGTATAATTAAACATGATAGCACGGAGCTGGGGAGATCGCTCAATTGATAAAAAAACTTACAGTGCAAGCCTGAGGATGGGGTGCAGATCCCATCCCCCACATGAAAAGCCAGGCATTGTCCTTAGTTTTGCTTAATCCTCCCTCCCTCCCTACCCCCTTCCTTTTTCCCTCCCCCTCCCTTCCTTCTTTCTTCTCTTTTTCCTTCCTTTTCTCCTTCCCTCCCTTCTTTCTTCTCTTTCTCCTTCCTTCCCTCTTTCCTTCCTTTTCTCCCTCCCTCATCCACCCTGCAATCCTCACTCATTCCTGATTGCACCCCTTTTCTGCTTTTGTATCTCTTATGCTAAGCTAGCTGCCATTCTTTAGGGCATACCCACCCAATGGACCTTTTCTACCTTGCTTACCTCTGCAGGTGCTCCAGGTTGAACACACAAATAAAAGTTTTGACATTAGGAGCAGCATATGAGAGAGATCATACAACATTTATCTTTCTGAGCCTGGGTTACCTCAGTCCAGTCTTGTGTAATTTTATTCATTTATTGGCAGATTTCCTAATCTCATTTTTATAGTTGAATATTATTACTTTATAAACCAAATTTAAAATATAAATTAATAAAGAGAGAGAGTTGAAATGATGTACCTAGTACAGCTGGATAACACTTTACCTGAAAGCTGAGGGATGCTAAAGAAAAGCCCTGTTGGGGCTATCTCTTTATGAGTTTTTGGTCAGGGAGTCTCTTTAGGCCCCAGAAATATGCATCTGCTTGCTATTCTTTCTGTTTCCCTATGAGAATTGGAGGATTAGAACCTAGTCTGAAGGACAGTACATACCTTGGTTGCAAGGTCTAGAAAAGCCAAGCTGAGCTGAGCTGGGAGTTTCCTCCCTGCCTCAGTCATGGTGCCAGAAGGAATGCTGTGAGCCTCTGGGAGAGAGCAGGCATCAGTTATCTCTCCCCAGCTGGGAAGTCTATGCTTTATAGTGCTAACTTGCCCTGAATGATTTGTCCACTCTTGCAGTAGCAGCATGACCATGGGTGACTAACTTCTCACTAGCTGTCTTCGAAGGCTGCTCCATAAGAGAGAATTCATACCTAGCACTGTAAATCTCGTCAAGCGCCATTGATGATGATGTCTCAGGCCTTGCAGGCAGACTAAATAGTGTGGGTGAGCGAAATTGTTTTAGCACCAAGCTGCCTTCTACATATTTATGTTTATACCTCTGGGAAAATGCCGTTCCCAGCTTTTGTTCAGAAAGGCCTCTCTTCAAAATGACCCATGACAAATACAGAGATGCATGGCTGCTCAAGGTGCTCTGTGATTGGCCGGAAAGCTGGAGCAGCCAAATTAGTGAGTAGCAGCCTAGGTGGGAGATCCTGTCTTAAAAAAAACCCAAAAAATCATAAGGCAGAGAGTGATCAAGAAAGATGCTTGATGTCTACCTGTAGCTTCCACTTGCATGAACATGGACAAACAAACATACACATGTACAAACGTATACACCGAGGTGCACAACAACACACAACTATGGAAACATGACGGCAAGAAAGTAAACACTGGGAAGATTTTTAAAATTGGTTACCGTGTAGATGGTTTCCCTCTTACAGTTCTGTAAATATATTTTCATAGAATGGTTTCACGTTGAGTTACTGTATTAGTTACTTTTCTGTTGCTATAGTAAAAGAGCCTCAACAGAAGCACCTTGTAAAATGAAGAGTTCGTTTAGGCTTACAGTTCAGAGGGATACATGTAAGGGAGTCCATCATATTTGTCATGTGGGGGCGGGGGAAGAGCATGGCATCAAGAGAGAGGCAACACAGGAGGAGCAGCAGACTGAGAGCTCACACCTTGAGCTGCCAGTCCAAAACAGAGAGAGAGAAGAGAAGTAGAAGGGGAAGGGGATCGGGGAGATGAGAGAGAAGAGAGGGAGAAAGAGAGAGAGAGAGAGAGCGGGGAGAGAGAGAGAGAGAGAGAGAGAGAGAGAGCACTTTAATGAGCAACGGGAGTGGTGCAAGACTTTGGAAACCTCAAGGTCCTTCCCCACTGACACACTAGCTCTTTCTAGCAAGGCTGAACCACCTAAACCACTCCAAATAGCGCCACCAACTGGGGGAAAGTGCTGAAACACCTGAGACCATGGGGGACATTTCCGACCCAAACTACCAGTTAGCTCCTAACTCGTCACCACTTTTCACCCTAATGATTTTTATATTCTTGATTTCCACCTGTATAGCTATTACTCAATATTATCTTTAAGTTTGCTTACTCTGTAATATAAATCTCCTTTACCATAAACTTTATATTATGCCATGACTTAGAAACCAGCATCCTCTGATCATGCACCAAAGAAGAGTGTGGTGAACATGATGCGATTATAGTTTGGCTAAGATCTGTTATCTGGAGGAAGACTGAGCTAGAGCCTAGTGTTCCAGAGGAATTTGGCACAGATCATAGAAGTGTAAAGACATACAGATGCTAAATTGCGCTTTGCACCGAGGATGTTACGGTAGTTGAAAAAAAAATCACTGAGTAACAATTTGTCTCTACATTAAGTGTTAATTCCAAGAAAGGGAAAAAAATAGCTTTTTCCCTCATCACAGTTTCCTCAGTGACTTCAGTTTCTGTCCCAGTACTCATTAAGTGATGGTGGTAGTCTCATTAATGCCTTGTTGAGAATGTAATTCTAGTAGTGTCCATGAAGTTACAATATTTGTGTGAATAAAGTTTGTTTATATTGTAATGGCTTGTGGGATTAACTAAACAGAAAGTAGACTTAAATGATTAAATCTCCAAATTTGTATAGAGAACTTTAGCATATCAATTTCAAGTATTTTAACTTATCAGTGATTTCTTTGGGCAGGCAATTTTAATACTGAGAAAATCAGTTTCGGTTATATCTGAAATATAACCAGTTTGATCGCCTAGATTGAAAGAATTGATTTCTTAACAACAGAACAATAGTCTGTCAATGTGGTCACACCTCCAACTGTCAGTCACTCTAATCAAAATCAACCTGATTGTGTGCAGAGATAGAAAAGAACCCTGTAAATTTTATACCATCAGTCTCCCTGTCACTTCAGCAAAAGCTCCTACACCGAAACTCAACTTGGCAAGTTTAAACAAGCAAGCAAATCAAATGAGAGATGTGATTTAGAAATTTCACATGAAAGGTGGCTTGTGTTATATAATGCTTTTTTATGAGAACCTCATCCATGATTTATTACATTGGTGCAAGCAGAAAATACATTTGCAAGAGTGGAAGTCAAAAGAGTTGACATCTTCAATGAACAGCCGATATACACCTACATTGTCCAGGAGGCAACCCACAAACATATGGAAAATACCCACATGACCAGGAATTAGGCAACCTTTTGAATGGCCAGTGGGGGTCGGGTGGGGAAATAGCTCAGCCAGTACGGTGCTTGATTGCAAGCACTAGGACCGGAGTTCAAATCCCTCTGGTCTGAAAAAGCTGGGCGTGGTGGGACACATTTGTACTCCCATTGCTTGGGTGACAGAGATAGACTCCTGGGGCTCTTGCTGGCTTGCTGATCTAGGCAGTGATCGCCAGGTTAAGCTAGAGATGGGAGTGTACGGTGGCTAGGAGTACAGAGCTAACACGGAAAGATTCTGAGCTTTATGTTAATAAATGATGTAAATTAACATGGAAAGGTGGGAGAAGAGGAGGCTCCCTGACATCTGTCCACGACCTTCATATCCACGTACCCAACCACACATACATGCCCTCACAGATAGGTACTTATATACACACACAGACACAAATTAAAAATAAATAACTGCAATGTACTTTTTGAATGTTGTTTTTCTTCCTCTAATTGCCTTAAAATAATATTAAATAAAGCAGTAGGGCTATTAGAAGAGAAAATAAATGTCAAGGAAATATTTAACTTTTAATAGTTTATCTGAACAAACACTGACAGACTAAATCCCAACAGAAAATTGTAAGTAGTTTTAAATAATTTAGAGACCAGCTCATCCTCTTCACAAATGCACTGCAAACAATTTAGTGTCCAGGTGCTCAGGCATGTGGAATAATTTCCAGAGTGTTGTTGAAGTGGGGGCCAGGGATCTTGGGATGACCTGGGGTACAGTGGAAGGCTGGGAGGAGGGCTTTCCTGGGGTACCTCCTATAGGGACCCAGCCCTCTGTGACTCCTCCCACCCCTGAAGGCAGCTGTTTGTTCCAGTAGAGCTTTTAGTTTCTGTTCTTCTCAGTATGTATAGGGCTGGTGTCTCTCTGTTCCCCATAAGCCTGTGAGCCTCAGGATCCTAACGTTCGTTTGCTCTTCTGCGCTGGCACACCAGCTGTTTAGCGTTCTCCTCGATCTGTTTCTGCAGAGAGTTCCTTTCCATCAGGGGCCCTGGCCTACTGATTTCAACTTTCAAGACCCTGCCTCAGATCTCTAGCTGGCACAGTCTTAGTGGCCCCTTGTCATTTCACTTCTATGTGAAGGATCGTCTTTCCAGGATGGAGAATCCTTAGTCCAGGAGCAGACGTGGTGGTGCCCCGAGCTGATCAGCTCTTGCTTAGGTCCCCTGGAACATGGATATGCCTTCCTTATAGACGATGATTAGAATTTGGCTTATTTTCCTTCCCTTCAGTGTTTCTGGAATTTTCTGAGGAGATCTCATTAGTTGAATCAGATGCAAATAGGAGCCACATGAGACTTTGTGGTTAAAGGTCTTCCTGTTTGTCATGCCAGTATTGAAAAGCGTATATCCAAACCTAGCTAGATTACTGTTTGAATGGTGCAATCAAATAACATGCTTCAAACCTGTAACAGAAAGATCAGGATGGAAATGACTTTGGGGATCACACCTTGGAGCTTGCTTTCATTGTTTGCCTGTCCTTCCCTGGCTTCATTCTCTTAAACTTTCAGATCAGACCCAAAGCTATAATTAGTCATGACAAGCAATGCAGCTGATCTCTAAGAACTGGTTACCTGACATAAAAGGATTCTATAAAACTAATTCTTTAGGAGTAAACAAATGTTTCACAAGTATAGAAACCTATAAATGCTCTGAAGAGACTTTGTTAAAATCCTAGATGCTTCTGCAAATGAGGAGGTTTCACAGTAGCTCCTTTTACAATAACTTCTGAATCGGGGAACCTTTGACTCCCAAATTCCCTATTATTATTGCAGATACTTTAGAGGTAGCCATGATATGGTTTAAGTCAAAGAGACACTTGATAACACATTTTAGAATAGGGTTTCACTGGGTGTCTTTATGAAATCCAAGAGAAAGCTCTCTTAAAGTCTATGATTACAAGGAAATTATCTTGGCCTTGAACTTTCTAAGAATGCAAAAATATTCTCTTTCTTTATTAAGATGTTAATCCTTACCATATTACTCTATGGTAGTCTGAAAGAATTCACTAGTGATAAAACATTGCTCAGAGTCAAAAGTTAATAGTAAAATTAATGAAAAAAGTTATTAATACAAAGTAAAGCAGAGTGATGGGAAGAATCAAAGATCCTTCTCTAGGGGATAAAAATGTTTTCTTATTGAAAGATTAACATTTTTCAAGAAACAGAGCATAAAATGACATTAGAAATCTTTAAACTTTTACTGCATATATTAAGGAAAATATCACTTATAATAATAAGTGGTTAGTGATATATTTATCTTTTAAAAATGATAGTTAAATAGAAATGACTGACCATTTTTATAAATAAAAATAATTACTATATCTTTGAATTAATTTTATAACTACTATTCTTTTGAATACATTTTATTTTTAAATAAATTTTCAAATATTTTCAAATAATTTTGAGAACATTATGAAACAATGATGATCCTGACAAGAAGAGTATTAAGAGTTTTCAGCCATCTCTTGTATAAAAAGGAACTCGACAGTGTCTTCTAGAAGGGAACATTACCTATTATACAACTGCTCCTGATTTGGGATGGGATAGACATAGAACTTCTTTTTAACTGTCTGATGGTACAAACGTGACACGTGGTCTGTAGAAATGATGCCTCACGTTTTGAATGTGTTGTTTCTCTCAGGTAGTGATATGTGGTAGAACTCTCTACTGGCTCTGGGCAGCAGCGCCGGGCCACAGCTGAGAATCAGCATGTTACTCCAAGGGAAGCCGCAAGCACACCGCATATTCTGTGCCACTAAGTTGTGATGTCTAGCCTGAGAAGTGTACAAAATGTATTTCAACTTTCAGTGTGGTTATTAAGAAATGGTATCATGGCTAAGTTGAGAATCACCCAAGCCAAGAACCCCAGTTTCTACACCAAAATTTAGTTGACAGACAGGTTCAATAAAATGAAGGTTTGTTATTAAAATGAAGAAGGAAACAACAGGTGTTGGTTGGCTATCTCTCACTCTGAGAATTTATTCCAAGACATTTTAGAAAGCAAAGAATGAAGGTCACTTACCTATCAAGGTTCTTCTGAGAGATGGAACAAATAGGACATATTGACATGTTTGTATTTATTCATGTGTAAGTATTAGAAGGAGTTGGCTTTTTCGATTATGAAGATGAGAAGGCTCAAAATGTGCAGTTGGAAAGTCAGAAAAGCACAAGAACTGATGGTTCAAATTCCAGTCCGGATTCAGAGACAGGTGAATACTAATGATGTGGTAGCTCAAGACATTCAGAGAAACGATTCTCCGTGTTCCCTTCAGTTGCTAAGGGAGTGAGAGCTATCAGCACTGGGGTGGTAATCTGCTTTATTCAGTACTCTTTTCAAATGTGAGTCTTACCTAGAATCTCCTCTACAGAAACACAGTAATGTGTGGCCAAATACGTGATCGCTATATGGCTGGCTTCAATTGACAGGTAAAACCGACTTTCACAGTTATGTCTCACTGTTCCTTGAAAACCTTAATTAAGGTTTTGATCAAACGTAAGACATTGGAACTGTCCTTCAAAGAAAGAATGGGGGGGGGAGGAGAGGACACAGCGTGGAATAGGCTGATGTGATACACAACAGCAGGAGTACACTACAAACATAATGTCTTGTGTCATGTCATCACAGTGCACCTTATATTAAGAAGGAGATGTGGAGATGCTCAGGGAGGGGGTGCTCAGTATAGACTCCAGGGAGGCTCATGTGTACCTGTGGACAGATGTAGGACAGAATGAACATGATGGATGCTGGTGGAAAGGGAGAAAGAGGCTCTAGAGACCACTAACGTGTTTCAGAAATGACTAAGCTGAGCCTGGCCTGTGTTGATATCTTAACTGGTTCACCATATGCTCGTATGGAAGAGAGTATCAGGCAACACTGTGAAAAGCCTATGGTCTCCATGGCAACAGTGAGACAAATCAGCTGGGTTCGTTCAGTGACAAATGCTATTCATTCATGCATGGATGAAATACTTCTTGAGCACTTCCTGTGATGCTGATAGAAGCTTATGACCCAGAGATACAGCAGCCATTGTTTGCCTTCTTTTTTACAACAAGGTATGTATTTTAGTGATGGAAATGGCCAAGTAGCAGATAGACACAGAAAGCTAAATATGCATATTTAATAGTATAAAAGCAATAAGGAAGGAAAGCAGAGTGAAGCAACAAAACTAAAGAACGTAGGATAAAGTACTAGGAAAGGAAACGATTATTAGAGAAGATAATTGACTGCTGTGTGTCAGTTTATGAAAAGGCAACCATATAGGTATAAATATGTAAGCTCACAGGAAATGTGAGTTTAATGTCTTTGAGGAGGCAAGTGGGCTGGCATGGTTCAAATGGTGAGAAAGGGAGATGTGGTTGGAGGGTGGGGAGCAGCCAGGTCATATGTAGCCTGCCTGGTGGAAGAGGAGCTAACATTCTCTCAGGAGCTGATGGATTCCCAGTTTTTACCATCAAATTAATGATACAATCTCCTTTAAAACTTCAAAAAATGTTTAATAGAGGATAGAAAGAAGAGTAGATAGTTACTGGTGGCTATAGTTGCCTGAGAGGAGGACTAGCTTGGACTAAGGTGATGGCATTCAAGCCAATAAGAAAGAATGCTGGATTTAGGGTATTTTGAAGGTAAATCTGGGAAGATTTGTTGATGGTTTCGATAGAGGTCAGAAGAAGAGTAATAATAGAGGAAGGGCCATATTAGCTACTCCTGTGATATTGCGACCTCAATACCAGGCAGGCACAACTTAAGGGATGAAGAATTCACATTTCAGAGGGTTTCAGTGCACTAGGATGAGGAGATTATGGCTGAGCAATTCGGTTCTTAGTGGAGGGAGCCTGTGGCTGTTCACAGTACCGTGGACCAGGAATCATCATGAGACAAGAATCGGACACCTCCATGGACCTACTCTAACGGAGCCAGTTCTTCCAGTTAGGGGCATCTCTTAAGGTCAGCACAGAATCACACAGGCAACTCTGTTTTGTTTGCTAGGAATCAAACATTCCAAATATCCACTTGACGATATTTCAGATTCAAACCCTAGCATCTGATACAAAGACTACAATAAGATACTTGGTTTGAAAAACAGCAGTTGATGGTGTTAGTAGCTGAGATGAGAATAGAGGGTTTTCAAATGTTTTCAAGATAGAAATGGAGAGCTTTGCTTGATTGTTTAAAAGGCGTTTAGACCTCTAAGTGTAGATTTTAGATAGGCACTTATAGGAGTTTGGAACATGAGCAGAATAGAATTTTGAACATTTAGACTATAGATTATCTACCTGATTTGAAAACCATTAGCATATTGCTCATTATCAATGAGGAGCCCATCGAGATTATTTATGGAGAAATAAATGGAAACAAGAAAAGCAGCCAAGAACTAAAGAATGTAAAACAAATGAAATAAGGAGTCAGTGACGGAAACTGAGCGGGGGAAGCCAAAGAATAAAGAGGAAAATCTGTAAAACAGTCCTCACTGGTGCCAGGGGAAGCACTTAATTTGAGAACAAAGCTATTGTTCATTAGCTTAGCACTTTTGAGAAGTTGAGTAATTTAGAGACAGATATAACAAGATGGAAGGTCTGAATGGCCTTGATCTTAGCAGTTCCTCTGGAGTGGCAGCGACAAAGTCTGATTAGACTCAATTAAAGAATGAACGGGAGAGGGGAGAGACACTTTCCGAAGAAAACAGGGAAAACCGCACAGAAGCTGAAGCTGGGGGAAAATAACATCCGGGAAGCTTATGTGTTGGGTTTTCAAGATGAGAGGTGTTTCACATGCTAAAGGAAATGATTCAGTTGAGGGGAATTCTAAAAGGAGCCAAGAAGGAAGGGAATAATTCAAGTAGGAAAACTCTGAATGCATGAGGAGGAATGGATGCACGGCACTTTGGATGGTTGACTTAGACGGACCGCAGGGGTTTCCTCCATCACTTATCAGTAGAAAAGACAACATGGGCACACCAGATGCAGCTATATTAGAGGATTTGATGATGGGGAGAATAAAAACATTTTCTTCTATTGGACTTTAGGGGCTTTCGAAAATTTTAAAGTAGAAGTCAAAGGCATTAGCTCTAAGTGAGGGGCAAGAGGAAGAGGGGATGTCAAGGATTTGAGGTAAAAACCAAATATGTAAGTTTTAGGAAGAGATAGAGACAAATTTACTGTAGAAATATAAAAGGAGGCAGTGGAAGAGAGAGTTTCACTTATTTTTGTGTAGTCTCATTGCCCTGGGGCCTCTGTTGAGAACGGCACATTATAGAGGGAACATTTGGCACAGTTAATGCCTCATAGTGCAAGCCAGGAAACAGAGGCAGGGAGAGACTAGGGTCCCACAAATACCTTTGGGCACACTGCCACAACAATTTAAAGGGCTTATCACTGGGCTCTACCAGCTAACTCATGGACTTTTAGGGTGATAACCAAAATATAGAAGTGGTTGTAATTTTATAAAAATAAAAGACTTTCTTAATGTTCTTTTTACAAAGTTTGAATGATATCAGTGAACACAGTTAGGTGCTTTCGTATTCTGAGAAAGGCTGACTCGGAATGTGGGATGGGTTTTCTTCCCTTCAAGTAAATATTTTTCTTCAGTACTGGGAAGCCAACTGGATGTTAGATTTTAACAGAATTTGAATTGTGGAAGGAAACATGTAGGCAAAAAGGAGAACACAGACATCGGAATGAGTGATGGTACTGTATGAAATAGGGGCAAAGACATAGACAGTGGCTTGTTATTAAACCTTACATAGAATTCAAGTAAGACAGCAGATACTGTAACCGTAAAAGACTTCTCGAAAGTAGAACAGTGCTTGATAGGGCCACTCTGATATACAAATTATGTCTGGTTTTGACAGCTCACAGTGGAGCCTTAGGGGAACAACAGTAATATAATCATAACCATCAATTAGCTTAAAATTTTATTGTTTTGTCATTAGTACTTCCAACATCCAAAGCCAGACATCATCTGGAACAAAGAAAAGCACAGCCTGTGTCTCTAGGGAACTGACATTCTACCAGAAGCTTGCTAGGAGAGATAATTAGACATAGAAAAGGATTCACAATTGTTTTCTTGAGTAGAGTCTGTTTCAGTGGGAAAGCGACAGGCACATCGAGTTGTTTCTCCACTCTTGTAGAGTACAATGTAAATATTTATGGAATACAAACCTCTTTTAATCAGCAGCACAGTTGGATCACTACAAAAATAGTGTTCTCTATCAGATACTTCAAATTAGAGAGAAATATCAGGCAAAATTACACAGTAAAATATAAGATATGAAGTATGAGCAGGGATTCCACGAAATCACAGTGATGCTTTGCCATCAATATAAACTGATCAGTGGTCTCTTCTTCCTTTTTCTTTATCCCCTCTAAAAAGTAGGTGAGTGGGAAAGCTATAAATACTATATTGTCAATTCACTAGTTTCTCCCCCTCTTCATTTTATGCACTTATAAATTATTAGCAATACCTATATTGCTGTCAGTTAGTATTACTTGCCAACTTGTTAGGCTCAAGAATCATCCAAGAGACAAGGCTCTGGGCACAACAGTGAAGAATTATCTAGATTAGGCTAGTCTCTGGGCCAGCCTCCCAGTCTCTGGGATTGTCTTTATTATATTGATTGTTATGAAAAGACCCACCTTAATTATTGTCAGGTCCATTCCTCAGGCAGGGCATGGGAATAGCTGACAATGGGGGAGAGCTAGCACTGGCAAACATTCACTGCTCTCTGTCCCTGGTTGTGGATGAAGTGTGCCAACAGCTTCAGGTTCCTATCACCTTGACCTGTGAGCCAGAATAAATCCTGTCTTTCCTCTGGTGCATTTGTCAAGGTATTTGCCACAGTAGCAGAGAAACATTACTAGGACAATTGCTTTTGTAAAAATAGCACCCATCAATCTTACAAATACGCTCAGAAGGTCTGCTGCTCTATTGGCAACTGGGTGATTCTTGGGAAAGGGAGGCAAGGCACCCAGGCTTGTCTCATGCATGCATGTGGTGCACTTACAAACATGAAGGCAAAACATTCTACACATAAATTAAAAAATAATAAAAATCAAATATAAAAACAATAGAGTAAAATACAAAATACAACAAAGCATACTTCCCGCAAATAATCATCATAAATTTGTTGGTTCTTATTAAATTACCCTATTCTTGCTTGCACTGGTAAACAAATGGAGAACAGCATTGGATAGGGTTCATTCTTGAAGTTGGGTGTCAGTCACTATAACAAAATACTTGTGATAATTAACTTATAAAGAGAAAAGGTTGTTTGTCTTGGGATTTTGGAGCTTATGTGTCGTGATCTAGGAGAACAAATTTTTATAGGTCTCCTGGGACCAAGGTTTAACACAGAGCTTTGAGGGACAAACCCTATTTGTACTATCTGTCATTTTTTGTTTCTTTCCCCTGGAGTTTCATGTGTCCTTTCACCTGTAGATTTATCTGCTGCATCCTAAAATCAGAAAGAGTGGGTCAGGGAGAGGGTTTATTGGGTAAAGCCTTTGCTGAATAAACCTCGTGGCCCAAGTCCAATCCTCAGACCCATTAAAAGGCAGGGACGAACAGACCTGTGAAGCGTCCTCTGACTGTCATCACACAGGGTATGGCAGGTCCCATCGTTAGTGTGCACATATTACCATTAACTAATTTAAAGGGCTTTTAAAAATTAGAGTTTTATTGTACCTTGTCTTTACAATATTTTTCCATGTTGCTTTTGTTATAATATTGATATTTTCTGTCTTTTGTATATATTATGATTTAAAAGTGGCTTTAGTTTATTTATTTTCAAATCTCTCTTTCTCTCCTTCCCTGTCTCTCTCTTTTTCTGTCTCCTCCCCTCCCTGTGGTGTGTAAGTGCATGCTTGTGTATGTGATTATGTGTGTAAATGTAGGCATGTGTGTCCCACAGCAGGTGTGTGGAGTTCGGAGTGCAGCCTGGGGTTTGGTTCTTGCCTTGAGACCTTGCTTGAGGCAGGGTCTCTTGCTGTTGAACAGTGTTTATGACAGGCATGCTGGCCTGCAGGTGTCTGGGGGTTCTCCTGTCTCCACATCCAGTCTCTGCCTCAGGCACTCGGGGGTCACTGAGTTGGGCCACATGTCTGTCTTTATGTGGGTTACAGGGATCTTCACACTTGTGTGGCAGATCCTTTCCTTGCTGAACAGTGACTCCAATTCCCTCGTATATTTTTACTGCATTCAATGTTTTTCAAATGTTTCCTTAATGAATAACTTACTCTTCAACTTGTGTAGTCATTTATTTTATCTTATTTTTTTATTATTATCATTTAGTACAGTTTATTCAATTTGTGTTCTGGCTGTGGCCGCCTCCCTCATCTCCTCCCAATCTCACCTTCCCTCCCTCTTCTCCCCATAGGCCCCTCCCCCTGTCCACTGATAGGTGAGGTCCTCCTCCCTTTCCATCTGGCCCTAGCCTATCAGGTCTCATCAGGACTGGCTGCATTGTCTTCTTCATTGTGGCCTGGCAAGGCTGCAACCCACCCCCAACCCCCTGCCAGGGGGAGGTGATCAAAGAGCCAGCCACTGAGTTCATGCCATAGACAGCCCCTGTTCCCCTTATTAGGGAACCCATTTGGAGACTGAGTCTATGGGCTGCATCTGAGCAGGGGGTTTAGGTCCTCTCCATGAATTGTCCTTGGTTGGGATATCTCTTCAGGGCCCCCAGGGCTCAGTTTATTTGACTCTGTTGATCTACTTTTGGAGCTCCTGTCCCCTTCAGGTCTCTCTCTCTACCTCTTTTTTCATAAAATTCCATGTCCTCTACCCAAAGTTTGGCTGTGAGTCTCAGCCTCTGCTTCAATACCTCAATCAGTAGAGTCTTTCAGAGGCTGACTGTTGTAGGCACCTGTCCTGTTCCCTGTCTTCTGCTTCCGATGTCTGTCGCGTTTGTCCTTCTGAATGAGATTGAGCATCTTCCCTGGGCTCTTCCTTGTTTAGTTTCTTCAGGACTATGGATTTTAGTGTGTTTATCCTATATTATATGGCTAATATCCACTTATGAATGAGTATATACCATGTGTGTCGTTAAATTATTTTTTAATTTTACTAATGATCTCCCTTTTGTTCTCACTTTGTACTCTTCTGCTGTGTTTTCCTTATTTAATTATTGCTTCATTATCTCTTGTTTATCTTTAATTTAATTCATATCCACATAGCTTAATTTGTTAATATAGAAAATTCATAGTGAAAATTCTGACTTGTTTCTTAGAAGAGCCCTCAATGCTAGGTGTGTGGCTCATGCCTGTAAGCCCAGCATGGAGGTAGAGGCAGGAGGGCCAAGAATTCAAGGTCAATAGAATCACATGGAACTACTAAAAAAAAATCCTAAACACACACGTATGCACATGCGCATGCGCGCGCGCGCACACACACACACAGACAAAAGAAGAAAAAAGCCACTAGAAAAAAAATTGCTACTCACATCTGATCATAATTAAATTATTGGTAGCTAGTTTAACACGTTTCTAAAATCATGGGGATCATTATTAATTCCTTAGAAGAATGTCTACAATTGAATTCTTTGTATTTTCCCAATTGCCTTCATTTCTCCTCGTCTGTATCCCATGCTCCATGCTGGCTCAAGCTGGATTGCTCATTTTAAAGATCAAAAGCAGATATAATGGCAGAAAAATTTCAATTTGTCAACTATTGTTCAAAGCACAGACTCACACCTATTACTTCTGTATCAACTCAATTTTTGTAGTTTAGTTATTTTTTTCTATTTGACAGGACACAGTTACCCATAATATAGAGTGCTCCAGACATTACAGTATTCTTCTAATGCACAAATTGTAAAATTTCTTGGCACAAAGTGTTCTTCCTTTCTTCTGTGGCTGTGGAAGCTGTTTTAGGCTCCCTTCCTGTGGACAGAAGGGGGTAATTTTCCATTTGGATGCCACCTGTAAGAGTTCACACCTTTCCTAGGAGGAATTGTATATATCATGGCATAATGGCATATCAGTTTACAGTCTTTCTTTCTTTCTTTCTTTCTTTCTTTCTTTCTTTCTTTCTTTCTTTCTTTCTTTCTTTCTTTCTTTCTTTCTTTCTTCCTTTCTTCCTTTCTTCCTTTCTTCCTTTCTTCCTTTCTTTCTTTCAACTTATTCACTTTGTATTCTCACTGTAGCCCCCCTCCCTTGTCTCCTCCCACTCCCATCTGCCCTCCCTCTTCTCCATCTATGCATTTTTCCTAGTCCCCTGGTAGGGGAGGACCTCCTCCCCTTCTAACTGACCCTACTCTATTAGGTCGCATCAGACTGGTTGCATCATTTCCTCTGTGGCTTGGTAAGGCTGCAACCCCCCATCCCCCAGGGGGAGGTGATCAAAGAGCAGGCCACTGAATTCATGTCAGAGACAGTGTCTGTTCCCCTTCCTAGGGAACCCACTTGGAAACTGAGCATCCTATGGGCTTCCTCTGAGCAGGGGTCTAGGTCCTTTCTATGCATGGTCCTTGGTTGGAGTATAGGTCTCTGCAGGACCCTGTCGGCCCAGGTTTTTTGGCTCCGTTGTTCTCCTTGTGGAGTTCCTGTCCCCTCCAGGTCTTTTTATCTCCCTCTTCTTCTGTAAGGTTTCTGGCACTCTGCCCAAAGTTTGGCTATGAGTTTCAGCATCTCCTTCAGTCCATGTTCTTTTAAGCGATCCTTGTCACCATTCTCTAGGACTCAAGTATAGAGAGTTTTTATGAGCTGTTTTCATAATATGTTCCTGTTTATAGATCCATATCACTTGCATTTAAACATGCTTAACAGGATTGAAGGTTGACCCATGGCTTATACATTGCCTATGTAAGAATATTCATGCTGTGTTTTCATGAGGGTCACTTTGTGGAATGTGTGTGGTGACTCATCTGATTTGGGGTTCAGATTTGGTTATGTATGATAGCCTGTCAGTCAACTCTCTTCAACCTAAATGGATGACTAAAACATTAAGTGTTTCTGGCAAAGCAATGAAAGAGCCACTCATAAGAATATTTTTCAAATAGCACTTGTGTTTCCTGTAACACACAAGGAAAGTGTTAGAGTCCAGACAGTAGACCCTAACTCCAGCCCACCACAGATTCTGGCGACTTGACTCACAGCATCAGCATTGCTGTTAGCTTAATGAACCTTAGTAAGAAGAGCTGTAGGAGTTTATATCTGCACCACTTTAGTTCTGCTTTCTGTATTTTATTTTTAATCATTACTTTTAAATTTGAGATTATAATATATAATCCCTCCTTTCCTTTCTTTCCTCCAAACTTTACTTGCTTCTTTCAAAATTCATGATCTCCTTTTCTCTTATTTTTTGTTACATGCCTGTGTGTGTGTGTGTGTGTGTATTCCTAAATATAACCTGCTCAGTCAATATGTTACTTGTATCTATGTTTTCAAGGATGATCATTTGGTACTGCATAATCAACTGGTGTGCTCTTCACTGAGGAAGACTATTTCTTCCCCTTTCAGCATTCTGTAGTTGCCAGTAGCTCTTTGTGTAGGGTTTAAGCCTCCTGGGCTGAGCCCCCATCTGCTTAGTCATGTACACCATTACACTGTTGTCCTTGCTCACCTTATGTTTAGGCAGCTGTGTTGGTGAGATTTCATGGGTGTGGCTTCTGAAATTACCAGGAGACACAGTCTCACAGTGAACTCCCTGATCTTCTGGTGCTTACAAGCTTTCTGCCCCCATCTTCTACAAAGTTTCCTGCACTTTAGGTTAGTGAGTTGTTTTGTAGGTGTATTTATTGGGACTGAGCTACATAACTCTGCATTTTGATTGGTCGTAAGTTTTTGTTTTGCTTTTTTTTTTTTTAATGGCCTCTGCTTGCTGCAAAGAGAAGCTTTCTTGATGAGGGATCAGGGCTATATTTGGGCATACGGACTATTTAGAATGTTGTTAGATATTATGCTGCTTTAATAAAATGGTGATTATAGGTTTTTCCAGAGATCCATGAATTCACCAGCCCCCAGTATTTGGCTTCCAGTATCAGGCAAGGTTTCCCTCTTGCAGAGTGGGTCTTAAGTTCAATTAGAGAACTATTGGTTACCACTAAGTTATGTTGGTTTGTTGTGGTTCATAGGCATCATAACTGTTGGTTGTTTCCCTAATTTGGATGCTTGCACAGCATCTTCTGTTATGCCTTCGGGGAGAAGGCGTTGAAATTGGTTCCAGCTCCTGTACCTTCAGGCTCTGTGTCTGAGGTGCAGGCTGTCTTCATCAACAGGTACTTATCTTCCACCCCTAACCAAAAGCAGCAGCCATAGTACATGGAGTTTTGAGAGTCTCTCAGGCAGTCCTGATCAATAACTCAAAAGAAGGAGTCTCATGCCTGGTGCTGGGATTTTTTTTTTTGGACGATCTTTGGAGAGAACATTGTCAACTTAGATGAGAAAATTTCATTTAAACTGTATTTGTGTATGTATACACAGACTTGTGTGTATTATAGGTGTTTTTATATCCTCTCTGATTGGGCCACCCTGGACAAATCGCTGAGAGTAGCTTAGAGCTGGTGATTGAGGGTCAAAAACTAGTGGATTTTTTTTAAAGTTGTGGTAGCTACAGAAACAACATGATTATATGGGTATCTCACAGACAGGTTTAGTGTGGAGCATCCTGCAGGGGAGCTGGCGATGCCAGAAGTTTCTTCAGGGCCTGTCTTGGGAACCCATTGTCAAGTAGACAAAGGGAAGTGCCACAGAGCCGTCTTCTATGAGAGGACCTCACCGTTCCTGACTTACTGAATCATCTTTCTCACAATGTTAAGTATGTAAATGGTGTGAACTCATCAGGACAGCATTTCTCGGGCAGTGTTGGAGGCTTGTGTGTATCGACATCTTCACGTAAGTCTTCCTACAGGTCCTGGGGCTTGACTTAACATGCGATGAGCGTGGATGTCTAGCTCTGCTTTTAAAACCTTTATCAGGTACAGTTTACAGTCAGCAAATTATACCTGTTCTGTTCCCAGTTATGGAGTCTGATGATGTCTGACAAACATGTCTCTGTAACCATCACCTCCATCAGGATACAGGGCATATCTAGAGATCACCTACCTCCCCAAAGTCTTCTCAAGTTACTGTGTCAGGACTTCTCTATTAGTAACAGCCCAGGCAACCACTGATCTGTGTCTCATCAATACACCCTAGTTTTGCCTTTTTAGAATTTCAAAAAAATGCAAAAGTACTTTGAACATTTTCTTGTTGTTCAGCAGAATGTTTTTCAAGCTCATCCATGTCATTATATGTCAGTATTGTTTTGTACTCCCAAATCGTATTCCTTTGAATGGCAGTATCATGTTTTGTGGTTGGTACCATGGCCAGGTTTTTTTTTTTCTACTGTGTCCTACTGTGGCTCTGATATGGATATTCTTGTGGAATAGGCATATGAATTATGACATTGGGGACTGGTAGGATACATGGCAGACTTTATAGGAACTTGCCAGACTACAAAGTACTTGTAGCATTCTACTTTCCTAGAGAGCTGTATGGTCTTTTCACTTGTCTAGTATTTTTATCTTTAGTCATATTAATGGGTTTATGATAGGATGGAAATGTGTTTTAGATTTGCATTTTGTGATGAATTATGGTGCTGTGCATCTTTAGTGGACCTTTGCGTTTTCTTGTATGAAGTGTCTGCTAAAATCTGTTGTCAATTTTGTTAAAATGAGTTTTTGTCTGCCCGTTATTAAGCTGTATGTTATTAGGCTCTGGATGCAGGTCATTCGTCATGTGCATGAGAGCCTCAACTTTCATTTCATGTTAGTATAATTTATCAAATTTGGGATTTTGAAACATTTCTTCTCCTTTAGGAAATTTATAGTTTCAGTTTTGATGTTTCATTCTGTGATACATTTTGGATGAATTTGTATATGATTTGAGAAAAATAGTGATCTGAGAATAGTTCACATATTCATCTGCATTTTCAGATTCTTATACCATTTGCTGGAAAGATTCCTTTCACTGTTAATTATGTTGATAATTTGTAAAACATTAATTGGTCACATAGGTGAACATCTTGTTCTCTTTTATTTTTGATCTATATATCCCCTTCAACATAAATGGTATATTGTCTTGATAATTCATAGTTGGAACAGGTAATGTAAGTTATCCTACTTATCTTTTAAAATGATTCAGGTTGTTATAGGTCTTTATATTTTATATTGAATTTGTTGATTATTTTGAAAAGCCATCTAGGATTTTGCATTAAATAAAGTGTTTTACTAAGTATAGTTGCCATTTTAATAATTTTTAAATTTGAAATGTAGTGGCATTAATTACATTTTCAGTATTACAAAACTATCAGCTGCCATAAATCACTCATCTGAATTCACTCATATAAATTTACCATGTAAGTGGAATCACTTATTATTTTCTCTGTGTGTCTGGCTTAATTCACATTTCATAATGATTTACAGATTCATCAGTGTTATACCATGAGCCTTAACTCTTTTTATGGACAAATGATATTCCTGTGAACACATATGCCAGCATTTGTTTCTCTACTTCATCTTGTTAACACCTGGGTTGCTTCATAGTTTTGGCTACTGTGAATAAAGATACAAATATCTATTTAAGTTCTTGTTTTCAGGAATGTTTATTCTATTCCTCTGAGTGAAATTCCTGGGAATGTTGAGATTTTTATAGGGGTTGTAGAACAATTTGAATGGATTTGTACTTTAAATCTGAACAGTGTTGCATCTGATAGATGAATACAATATGCCTTTGCCCTCTTCAACTTGGGCTGTCAAAACCAAAATACTATAGACTGGATGGTTTATGCAAAGAGAATTAATTTTCTAGTATCTCAGAAAGTTAAGGGGTCCGAGGTAAGGTTCTGGTAGGCCGGTTTTGTTCTGAGGATTCTCTTGTAGTTTGCATTGATTTGTAGGTTTCATCACCTAAGGGACTGCAGGACAGACTCAGTGTGTGGCACATCTTGATCTTGGTCTTTTAAAGTTTCCCTGTTGATTGTGCTTCTCTCTTCCTGTGTGCCTTGTTGCCTGGAAAGAAGCGATTTAGAAGATGGAATGTTTACTTGGCCTTACAGTTCCATGATGGTTCATTCCATCATGACTGAGAAGGCATGGCGGCATGAGAAGAGGGAATTTTATTATCTTGCAGGAAACAGAGTAACAGGACACGGGGCCAAGCTGACAAAGCCTCAAGTCTCCCACACCTCCAGTAACCCACGTCTTCCAGATTCAACAGCCTTCTGTTTCTCTGACAGCTTTCAAATTTAATCAGCTAACTAAGAAGTTCTAGCGATTATTTTTGTATTTTTAAAAAAAGATTTTCCATGTGCCTAAGTATGTTGCCTGTGAATGTGGCTCATGTATTCCTTTCATCTCTTCCTGCGTTTTCTTTTCCCCCTTGTTTTGTTGCACTGACTGGGCCCTCTATAAAACGTGTCATATGGACAATAAGAAAGGCAGCTTTGCCTTGTTATAAATTCTTTGAAATTCTTCTTACATTTATTTACTTTCTCTTTTCGTGTGTATTTTGTGGTTGCGCCTGTGCCACAACATGCGTGTAAACGGCAGAAGACAGCTTGACGAAGCGGGTTCTTTCCTTCCACCATGTGGGGTTTGGATTTGAACTCGGATTGTGAGACTTGGCAGCCAACACCTTTACTTGCTTTACCTTGCCAGCCTTGCTTCTGCCAAAGACAAAAGGGCTGTAAGACATTCTAGTTTTGTTTTCATATTTCCAATGAAATAATGCAGAGGAATCAGTTTGTTGGGTATATTGTTTTTTTCCCCTTTACCTCGATTCTGTCATTAGTAATTATCAAAGTTTTAGGCCCTTCAACCCTGTTTTGATTAGAAAATTTGTCATTTATCTATATAATATTTGAACTGCTACATAAAATTTCCCCCGGTTTAATAGCTAAAATAATTTTGGAATTATTGGTCTAATTGCATTGACTTTTATTTAAGTTCAAAATAGCCACTGAGCCTTACTGTAGGGCAAAATGTATGCAGAAAAACTACTGTGTTTTGAAGGATGACCCCAAGAGAAAAAAAATTCCTATTCAAATATAGTACCAAGACCACACTTATTGGTAGTAATGTCTAAAGATATAGATTAAAAAGTAATATGATAAAAATTGCTTTCTAGGATTTTCATTTGTGCTTTAGTCTAATTGAAGCTCAATGATTTGTTTTCATAATAACAGCCATGATAATCTTTATACATTTCTGTCTTTTTCAATGCTTTCCTTGGTTGTGACTTAGTTAACAATGTTAATTTAACTGTGTTTTTTTAATGTAATTCAACTCAAAATCCTTTTACAAAGGGTTTAGAAGCATAAATTATAATTTCCCTTTGAATTAATAAAAATCTATTTCATAAAGAGCCTATCTTTTAAATATTTAATTGGTATAAATACTTACCTTTAAGAGGCTTAATGGAAAGCTATAAATGGGATGTCTTTAGGCTTGGGAACGTGTTTTACTGGCTTCCTAAGATAAGCTTCCAAAGAGAAGCCGTGGGAATAATGATCTTGTTGAAGGAAAGCTAAAATGATTTTGACTAAAAACAAAACAAAGATTGGAGATCTTCTCTTTCTCAGTGATCCAAGAGAATGATGGTGAGGTGTCCTGCTGACTTCCTAGTACGTGAAGCATGAAGCATGAAGGATTCAGTCTCTTGGGTTTCTGGGTAAAGGTGTGATAGGTCCTTGGGAAGCTACTGTGTGAGAGCTCCAAGTCACACAGTTAAGGACAGAGTTAAGGACACTGTTTCTGTCTTAACTGCTATATCAGTGGAAGGTATTTGGCTGTAACCATTTTAAACAATCAAAGAAAAAAAATCTCTTCTTACCCTGACCATTGAGCTGGCTGCAGGCAGGGACTGCTTGAATTGGTGGAGCTGCTTCAAGATCTCACTTGGTCCCACTGTCCCCAGGGAGCTGGCTTTTCCTTTTCATGCTTTTGGCTTCGTGGTTGTAAAATCCATAAGGCAAGCCCAGCTAACCCACAGAGGCAACACCAGCCAGATTTCTCCTTTGTGAAAACCAGGAAACCAAATTTTCCTCAAGAAGCCCCGTGTTGGATTCTGCTTTTGTCTCATTTGCTAGCCTTGTGTCAGTGCCTCTTCCAAGGCACACAGAAAACAAAGGTTTTTGGTGGTCTTGGTTCGTGAAGAAGGTGGCTGGGTCAGACAGTGACTCAGGCTGACCAAACAAGTGTCTGACATACATGTCATGTACCTCTGATGCTCTACAGAGATTCATGCACAAACCTTAAACATAGTGGCTGAGGTAGGGAGAGGGAATGAGAATAACACTCCCTTTTGATTGAGATGTCCCAGCAGAAGGCTTTGGGAGCCTCTTCTCCACCTTACCAGCTCTCTTTTGTGTGTAAATATGTTGTCTCTGTTGACCATGTCCCTGAACATGTATGGTATGGTATGTAGGTATTGTAGTGAACATCTTGTCCTGGCCTACAGATGTCAAGAAAAAGACACAACACTGATTCTTGGTGTAGTACATTCAGACATGACAAACATTGTATAATAATGAAGATAGGGCAATATGATTGGCAGAACAGTTTTCTCCTTACTAGAAAAGAACTATGCCTGAATAATCATGCATTATTAATACAATTTAAGCTGGTAACCTTTGAAGCAGAGTTATAATTTATTGCATTGTTGTATTTCTAACTTAATATTCAGAACAACTTGAAGGTTAACAAAAAAGAAAAAAGTTAAAATGAAACATTGTAGTTAGTGATAAAAGGGTAAGTGGGAAGGTTGTTAAGGATGATAGCAAGTTACAGCTTTTGTTGGTTAATTATCTAGTTGTACTTAAGTTGTTGTGCATCAAGAACTTCCGTATGTGCCCTGCATTTAGGAATGGTTAATATGAGGAGGGAAGAGAATCAATGAGCCATCTCCGTGTGTAGTACTTCTGGAAATTTTTATAGATGGGAAATATTTTTATGTGTAGCAGAGAGGTTAAGTGGGGTCACACATTCACTCAAACAATTGAATATGATGTAGAGTCTGTGCTGGGGAAAACAGGAAGCCCAGGGCTACAAAAGTCATGTTTCTCATTCTCAAGAGCTGTGGTCTAGCGGGGTGCTGGCCTCCGAGCCATCATTCTCTTACTGTGAGTCCACCAGCACTAACATCAAATGCCAATACTAGCTTTCATTATTTGAGTTAAGTGACATTCAAATTCAGCAAATGCAAAAGGAACAGTAAGGGCACCAAAGACACACACACACACACACACACACACGTGTATTTCTGCCATCTAAGATAAAATATAAAATTATTTTTGTCAAATTGTATTCTTCCTTACTCTGAGTACTAAGATCTGGCTGTCAGTGCTATCAGGTCTAGAAAATCTGAGAACTACTAACCTGATTGAAAAGTATGGCTTTGCTGACAGAAAATGATTTATACAAGTAGACCCAATAGAGCACCTAGCATATAATGGGCACATAATTAACAACTTTATAAGTGAATGTTGCTGACTGAAGGCAAATAAATCACAATTTCCCCACAGTCTCCAAGAATTAATAGGACATCTATAACTAAAATTTCTTACTTATGAAAATAGCAGGCAATTTGAAAGTTAGAGCTTGTGTTGACTCATAAGTCTCATTAAATTCAAGTTATTTTGCCTGAAAGATTTCTATAGGAATTCTACTGGAAATGCTTAGCATGGCTCATGTAGGGTTTCTCCTGGCACATCTAAGTCCTCTGTTAAGTGGGCCAGTCATTTTGATGTCCTTTGCACAGAATGACTGAGTGTCATTTCTTGTGGAGTTCCTGGATAGTGTGAATAGAGCAGCAATGGACACGGACCAACAGCTGTGTCTAGAGTAGGATTTGGAATCCTTTGGGTATATGCCCAAGAATGGTATAGCTGGATCAAGCGGTATATCTATTTATAGCACTTTGAGGAATCTCCATACGGATATCTATAGGGGCTGCCATAGTTTGCAGTGACTAAGTTCTCCCCTGTCCCCACATCCATGGTAGCATTTGTCATCATTTTTTAAATCTTTAGTTCTGAGAATACATACTTGTATTTCCATGCTAGAGATTAAATTTAGGACCTAGTGAATACTATCCAAGTACTTTACCATAGAACTATACCGTACCCCAAAGAGCATGTTTCTACATGATTAGTATTAATTTCCAAATGTGGAAGTAACTTCAAATATTCAGAGATAGATTATGAGAGGGCTTACGAGCCCACAATTTGGAGCCAATCTCCTAGGTTTAAGTTCTGACTTTGCCATTCACTGTCCTAATGGCATGGACAAGATGCTTAAATATCCCTAAACTCCCACATTCCTGTTGGTAAAATGGGATACAAGACCATTTAACTCAAGGCTGTTGTGATAATAGAATAAATTAATATTTATAGAAGGCTTAGAATAAGGCCTGGTATCCCAGGCAAGCGCCATATTAGTGTTTGCTAAATAAATATTGTCATACAAATATAGAACCATTTTAGCACAAATATTTACCTATTACCTATGATGCAGCTTTATCTCTTCTTTGTATTTCTCAGCTAATGGGGATAATTCTAATGCTTCAAATTATAGCAAAAGGGCATATTGATTAGGTTCTAATCTTATCCAGGGCAGGGCAACTGTCTATGTACACTAATATGCATAATTTTATATACATATATTTATAATTGTGAGCATTTTATAATGTATATCTTCTCAGATTCTACCATATGTATAATGCCAGAGACTGTAATTATTATGATGAAAAAAAGCAATAAAATGGACTTAGTAACTTAAGCATTAGTTATCTTCTATAGTGCTTTTTAGGATATGCTATAACTACAATATTAGTGTAGCTCTGATAAAATAGAACAGAAAGCTAAAATTAATTTCCCTCCCTTTATTAATTACCAAACATCAATAAAAGGACATTATTTTTTGTACAGTTGACCTTCAAGACACAGAAATATTTTTAAAAGGGTGATTAGCATATCCTAATAAAGGTTGCTTTAAGAATATTGCTTCAGAAAAAGCACCAGATTCATTTCTAAAATGGTTGTACAAATTTAAATTTCCACCAGCAGTGGAAGAGGGTTCTCTTTTCTCTATGTCTTCTCCAGCATGTATTGTCACTTGAGTTTTTGATCTTAGCTATTCTGATGGGTGTAAGGTGAAATCTCAGAGTCATTTGATTTGCATTTCCCTGATGACTAAGGATGTTGAGCATTTCTGTGTTTCTCTGCCATTTGATATTCCTCTGTTGCGAATTCTGTTTAGCTTTGAACCCCACTTTTAAATTTGATTATTTGGTTTGTTGATGTTTAACTTCTTTAGTTCTTTATATATTCTGGATATTAGCCCTCTGTCAGATATAGGGTTGGTGAAGATCATTTCCCAGTCTGTATGCTGACATTTTGTTCTGTTGACTGTGTCCTTTGCTTTACAGAAACTTTTCAGTTTCAGGAGGTCTTAGTTATTGATTATTGATTTTAAAGCCTGAAGTCTTGGTCCGGTGGGGACTTCAGAGACTGATGAATCAACCAAAGACTGTACATATATATAGAGAGAGGACCTAGGCCTCCTGCTCAGATGTAGCCCAGAGACAGCTCAGTCTCCATGTAGTTCCCTAGTTAGTAAGTGGATAAGAGATAGTCTCTGACATGGACTCCGTTGCTGGCTCCTTGATCACTTCTCCCTGGTAAGGCAACATAGCCAGCCCACAGAGGAAGAGGATCCAGGCAGTCCTGATGGGATCTGATAGGCTAAGGTCACATAGTATGGAAGAAGGACTTCCCTTATCAGTGGATTAGGGGAGAAGGATAGGGGAGGATGAAGGAGGAAAGGTGGGACTGGGAGGAGATGAGCGAGGGGCTACAACTGGAACACAAAGTGAATAAATTACAAAAACAATAAATTAAATAAAAGAAACATGAAAAAAGAATATTGCTTCAGTGACTAATACATTTAAATCATAGCTTTGGTTTTCGACCTTTAAGCTACATGGAAATCATAAATACAGTTTTGGTTAAAGAGTTTTCTTTTGACCAGTGGAAAAATTCTTCCAGATTATTGAGTCAAAAGCTGAGCTGATTTTAGCTTGTGGATATCAATGGAAAAGTTGCCAGCTGGAAGCCTTTCTGTGACTAATCTAAGCTGCTGAGCTTGGGCCCTGTGGAAAAGGACATAAGGCTGGCTTCGTGTGGGTGACAGGGGAATGGAAGAAGTGTGTAAACTTGGCCACAAGGTGCTAGAAGAGTTTTCTGATGCTTCTCCAAGCTTCCATTTCTGTCAGACAGTGCAGGAAATTTTTTCCAAAATTTAAAAAAAATTGCTTTTGTGTGAGTTCATGTTGCATAAGAAGAAATTTGATGATAAAATGGACAATGATCAGTGAAGTCTGAATTAGATAAAATGCTAATACATACATAGGTATATAATAACATGGGCACCTTAATTTAAAAACATCTTTTCCAGAGGCCAACCCTGTAACAGTTCTAACTCCTAAATGAAATGGTCACTATAATACTGGACAAGTAAATTTAGGCTTATTCTTTCTTGAGAAAAAGAAACTTGAGTCCATACATCACACAGAGTCCATGGCGCATTCTTGCCTAGATCAATGCCATGACATTTTTCTTTATCTTTCCTTTATTAGATACTGAGCCAGCTACTTTCCTTGGTGGAGCAGAAAAGCCAGAGGCTGAGAGACAGGGGGAGAAGAACCATGAGGTAGAGGTGGCTCTTGCCCATGACACAGAGGATGGGAGAGGCCATCACCAGGCAAAAGAGCATCATGGCTTTTCAGAGGGTGAAGTCCAGGATATGAAAAAGTATTGATTCAGAAAGTGGGCTCCTGAAATAACCAATGTATTCCCAGCTCAGCCTGAGCCTATCCCCAAAGCCAGCTGATCCCATTGGAGTAGTCCCAGTCCCCAAGGGACTGGACTTTTGTATCTACTTATTTAGTGCTGTTTTCCCAGCTGTTAGCAGGGATAAGGTGGCCAAAGGACATAGAGAGGTGAGCTTTGGTCTAGCCCCAGTGTGGATAGTGAAGATTAGCACTAGAGAAGGGCCCCTGACCGTGATGGAGGGTGTGGAGATAGACTTCACAGAGGAGTCCATGTTCAGGAGGGAAACGGTATGGGAGAGATCCTCCAGTGCAGACACTCAGAGAGGGCCACAGGGTACCTTAAAATGGATCATGAATTATGCAGATGACCAATTGCAAGGAAAATAAATTTTGTCATTCAGCCCTCTGAAAACTTCATTTCAGTCATCCAAGAATGTGGAATGACAGCCTAGGTTATATAGTTCAGAGTAATTGCAAGTGAGATAGGAGTTCAACAGAGATTCTGAGGATCTGATGAAAGATGATGAAAGGAGCTGGTTGTAAGAGCCCACCGGCTGAATCAAACAGTTTCTGAGTGGAGAGTGGAGATGGAAATAATTAAAACAAGTCACACTATACAAGGGATCGGCTTGAAAGGGCTATCAGTAAGACTGAAGCATGAGTTTATTCCATAATTCCTTTTTTATAGGCAAAGCAAAAACAAGTCACATTAATACAAGAAAGAAATTCATGGAGCTGCCAAACTTGTTTTCTGAGACTACTTCCCTATAGCAGATATAGTTCAAGGCCGCAAACAAGTTTTAAGGAACTTGGCAAAACCTCCTCTTTTCTCTGTCTGAAGGTGAAGGCCAGGGTAAACACACATTTTTGAATAACAAAGGAGCTTGACAAACAAGCAGCTCTCCACAGAGGGTATGTTTAAAAGTTTGCCATATTATTGAAAATATAAATATATTATAAATTTTTATAAGTATTTATAGATATAAATATATAAGAGATATTTATCATATATAACAAAAAAGATAAGAATAAATATAAATATTTATATTATAATATTTAGTTAGGACACATTTTAGACTGAGAAAACAAGAGAATATTGAAAGAGAATTAATTAGTTAAGAGATTGGAGAATTAAGAGGCAATCAAGTATTGTCAAGAATTATGTCTGGGCAAATGCTAAAGAAATATTGTGTTAAGTAAAACCTAAAATTCTCAGTGTCTTCTAGATGCAGAGCATCAAAACATGGGCCGACTGCAGTGAGAATGGCCTCTTCAAATTAAGAAAATAAAAACAGTCCACATTTTGCTATGAGGCTAACAAGAAAAAAAATACTAGCATTGACATTCATGGCTAAAAGTGTTGCTTCCACCAGCCTTTATCTACTACCTATTGTTGATTTCGGTTTTCCTACTGAATCAATGAAATCAGATGAAGGTTTGTCTTGTTTGTGAATATAGGTTCAATGATCTAGACCATATGCAAGTCAGCGAGTTGGTAGTTGTATGGTGGATAGCCGAGTAAACACTGCCATACTCTGTTGTTCAATTGAGATAAAGTCCAGCAAAGCCAAGGACAGTGTTTACTAGGTCACAAACAACATAGACCCCTGGTGCAGTATGCTCTCATGAGGAGTGACAGAAATGTTGCATGTACAGCCAGGGCCATGGGACTTTCGAGAACATGAAATGTGGCTAGTACAACAGAAGAGGCAGAATTTTCACTGTTCTTAATTTACTTAAGTTCAAATGGGCACACATGGCCAGTATCTCTCATACTGGACTGTCAGTTTAGGGGTGGCTTCACCAGCTGGGAAAGCCTGACTCCTCTGGGCAGATGTAACCCATGCCAGGGCACTGGCTGTATGCATGAAGAATTTGCAAAAGTCATGAAGAATTTGCCACTGGGGCTTTTTAACCAATCCTGAGCCCAAGGAACAAGAGCAAATTTCCAAACTCACAGGAGTCATTTCATCAGAGGAAGGAGACTTGAGAGGTGTTTGGATCCAAAGCCTCAGAGAGCAAAGAAGTGAAATCAATTTGAGGTTCTTGGTGAATTTACAGGTTAGAGATTTATAAGCTCAGGGTAGAGACTGCTGTGGAGGACTAGGAAGAGTTCAACAGGGAGAAAGCCTACTTACCCTCTTTGAGCTACAGTTAACAGTAACTGCATTTGGTTATTAAAAATTCACTCAGAAGAATATCAGCATTAGATATTTTAGCTATATCGGGTACTGAAAACACTGTGTTCAAGAATATTTATTAAGGGAAAGACAAGATGGCAGCGCCAGGAGGACGCAGCTTCTGAGGAGCAGGACAGCATTTTCGGTACAGCAACCAAGAGCCTGAATTCTGGGCCCTAAAACACCAGGAAACTCCACGGTGCTGGAATCGGTTGGGTCCACTCTCAGATCACCCAGCCAGAACCCGGAAGAGACCCTGGCTCACACAGACACTTGGTCGCCAGACCAGAGCCACATGCCTGCATGTCCTGATCACCTTCCCAGGCTAAACGGTGGGCACAAAAACACCAGAGACTGGGAGTCCCAGTCGTGAGAAAAACCCACAGGGAAGGAAGGAAACGGGACTGACTTAGGTCACCCAGCCTTCCCCAGGAAAAGGTCCCGCAGACCAGAGGGCATACAAGGCCATCTCTGAACTAGGCTCCACCCGCAAGCACAGAGATTTGGTGCGCGCCTAACTTTCCGCCACAGAAGAACTATGTGACCCAGGGCATCAGAGAATGGGTTCCCTTGTCATGAGAAAACCCCACAGAGAAGGAAGCAAACAGGGACCGACTTAGATTACCCAGTAGTTCCCTGGTAAAGGTCCCACAGACAGGCGGGAGTGCTCTCTGCCAGCCCAGAGACCTGCTGTGCACCAACTAGCCTCCTGCTGCTCCCATGAGAGCAGTGCTTACCTGCCACTGACTACCACTTAGGTACTGGGACGCAGAGCTCCAACCTCAGACCTATAGAAGCCTGGGATCCCCAAGATCAATGCCCAGACACTGCTCCAAGGGGCAATCAGTTATCCCTAACAAAACTGACCAAAACACGGGACACCCAAGCAATAGCTGCAGCTCACTAAATTTACAGCAAGAAACCCAGAAGCAGGGCAGCTGTCCCCTGGGTGAGAGGAGAGCCCCCCTGACTAACAAGGACCACAGTTACCACTCAGATCTGTACGCCTGAGGTGAGCTGTGGCAATTTCTGAAAAACACTGGCCATTCAGTGATCATACCCAAAAAGCTAAGGAGGCTTCCTTCAGGAAAAACCATCTTCCTGCCAAGGGGATTCTCTCCACCACAGGATTCCAGGAACCACCAGAAACTAACACCCAACACCTAAGATAGCCCAATGGGTAGAGGCCAGCATAAAAGTTCAACCAACAAAAGACAGAGCACTATGGCATCTCCAGGACCTAGTTATCCAGGGGCAAGCAGTCCTGGACACCCCAGCATAATTGAAATTCAAGAAAACCTAACATCTATGCTTATGAAAAGAATAATAGAGGAAACAAATAAAATGCGTAAAGATCTAGAGGAAGATAAAGTCAAACAGATTATGGCCATCCGTAAAGAAATACAGGAAGATAAAGACAAACAGATTATGACCATCCGTAAAGAAATACAGGAAGTTACAGTCAAAGAGTTGGTGGCCTTTAGAGAAGAAATACTTAGATCACTGAAAGAAATAAAAGAAACAGAGGAATGTTCAAACAAACAGCTGAAGGAATTGAAGGAAAAACAGGAAAATACAGTCAGACAGGTGAAGGAAATCAACAAAACAGCTCAAGATCTGAAGATAGAATTGGAAAAATTAAAGAAAACACAAATGGAGGAAATTATGGAAAGAAAGAACTTAGGGAAAAAAAACCAGGAACTACAGAGGTAAGCATAACCAATAGACTACAAGAGATGGAAGAACGAACCTCAGGTATGGAAGACACAATGGAAGAAATCGATGTATCCATCAAAGAAAATGTTAAATCTAAAAAATTCCTGACACAGACTGTCCAAGAAATTCAAGACAACATAAAAAGACAAAACCTAAGAATAATAGGAATAGAGGAAAAAGAAGATTCCCTCCTCCAAGGCCCAGAAAATATTTTCAACAAAAGCATTGAAGAAAATTTCCCCAACTTAAAGGAGAGGCCAATAAGAATACAAGAGGCCTACAAAACACCCAATAAATTAGACCAGAAAAAATCCTCCTGCCACATAATAATCAAAGCAATAAGTATACAGAACAAAGAAAAAATACTAAAAGCTGTAAGGGAAAAGGCCAAGTAACATATGATGGCAAACCCATCAGAATCACACCTGATTTCTCAAAGAGACTATGAAAGCCAGAAGGGCCTGGACAGATATCATGCCACAGATGTCAGCCCAGGCTACTATACCCAGCGAAACTCTCAGACCTCATAGACAGAGAAAACAAAATATTCAATGACAAAAACAAATTTCAACAATACCTACACACAAATCCAGTGTTACAGAAGATACTAGAAGGACAAATACAACCCAAGAAACCTAACCACTTTTAAGAAAACACAGGAAATAACTAACCTCACTACAGTAAAACAAAAAGTAACCAAGCACACAAACTTACTACCACAGCCAACAACAAAATCAAAAGATCTAACAGCCACTGGTCATTAATCTCTCTCAACATCGATGGACTCAATTCTCCAATAAAACAACACAGACTAACAGAATGGATTCATAAACAAGACCCAGCAATCTGTTCATACAAGAAACACACCTAAGTCACAAAGATAGACATTACCTGAGGGTAAAGTGCTGGAAGACGGTTTCCAAGCAAATGGACCCAAGAATCAAGCAGGAGTATCCATTCTAATATCTGATAAAATAGATTTCAACCAAAATTAATAAAAATGATGGGGAAGGACACTTCATACTCATCAAGGGAAAATTCCACCACGAAGACATCACAATCCTGAACATCTATGCCCCAAATACAAGGGCACCCACATTTGTAAAAGAAACATTGATAAAACTTAAACCACATATGGATCCCCACACATTAATAGTGGGAGACTTCAACACCCCACTTTCAACAAAGGACAGGTCAAACAAAACAGAAATCAAACAAAGAAACAATGTCTCTAACAGAGGTCATGAATCAAATGGACCTAACAGACATTTACAGAACCTTACACCCAAACACAAAAGAATTTACCTTCTTCTCAGCACCTGATGGAACCTTCTTCAAAATAGACCATATGGTTGGTCACAAAGAAAGCCTCAGCAGATACAAGAAGATTGAAATAATCCCTTGTATCCTATCTGGTCACCATGGAATAAAGCTGGACCTCTACACCATCAGAAATAGCAAAAAGACTACACACAAGGAAACTGAACAACTTCCTACTAAATGACAGCTGAGTCATAGAAGAAATAAAGAAAGAAATTAAAGTCTGCCTAGACTTCAATGAAAATGAAGACACAACATACCCAAACTTATGGGACACAAGGAAAGCAGTGCTAAGAGGAAAGTTCATAGCACTAAGTGCCTTCAAGAAGAAATTCGAGACTTCTCATTCAACCAACTTAACGGCTCACCTAAAAGCCCTAGAAAAAAAAAAAGAAGCAGACTCACCAAAAAGGAGTAGACGGCTGGAAATAATCAAACTCAGGGCTGAAATCAAAAAATTAGAAACAAATAAAATAATTCAAAGAATCAATGAAACCAAGAGCTGTTTTTTTGAGAAAATCAACAAGACAGACAAACCCTTAGCCAAATTAACTAAAAGGCAGAGAGACACCATCCAAATCAACAAAATCAGAAATGAAAAGGAGGACATAACAACAGACACTGAGGAAATCTAAAAAATTATTAGTACTTAATTCAAAAGTCTATATACGACAAAATTTGAAAATCTAAATGAAATAGACAATTTTCTTGATCGATTCCACTTACCAAAGCTGAATCAAGACTGAGTAAATCAATTAAATAGTCCTATATCTCTTTTTTATCTTTTTTATCTTTTTTT
>CM053763.1:23520657-23542159 GCA_028658305.1 Pachyuromys duprasi
GCCACAGAAGAGGACATTGCAGCCATTCCTGAAGAGACCTGATAAGTTAGAGTTAGACGGAAGGGGAGGAGGTCCTCCCCTATCAGTGGACCTGGAAAGGGGCAGGGAGGAGATGAGGAAGGAAAGGGTGGGATAGGGAGGGAATGGGGGAAGGGGCTACAGATTGGATACAAAGTATATAACCTATGATTAATATAAAATAAAAATGTTTAAAAAATGGCATTTTTGAGTACTTAAGATGTGCCACACTAGTTTGTCTTTAAGTTACTCACAGTCTTTACACACATGTAACCAATGGGCAGGTTTGTCTTCATGTGGGTTCCCTACCAAGTGGAGCAGGGACTGTTTCTGATGTAGACCCTGTCCCCTGCTTTTGGATCTTCCCCCTGGCAGGGCTGCCTTGCCTGGCCTCAGCCTTCATGGAAGAGGATATGCTCAGTCCTGATGTGACTTCATGTGCTTGGAAGGGTTGATATGGGGTGGGGGTACTTTTTTGAGAAGTGGGGGTGGGAAAAGGTGAAAAGAGGGAAGATAGTGGGAGTGTGGGAGGGAGGGCGCTGCGTTTGGGATGTAAAGGGAATAAATTAGTAAACTTTAAAAAATCAGAGCAAACTTTCTGATTCTCTGACTCTTACAAGTGTTCTGTCCTGTCTTCTGCAATGTTTGTGGCATCATGGTTACTGGAGGGCAATCTACAACCACTAATCTACGAAACCAGTGTAATGCTTAACCACAACTGGAATATTTGTCCTTACACCGTCAGATAAGTATAGTGTTCTCTTCTCATCAAAGAAATTTTTCCCTGGTACAGCAGTAAAGCACTACAGAAAACCACCACCAATCAAAACTGTAAATGATGGAGCCCAATCCCAATGGGAGCATCTATAAAACAGTGCTGCTTCTGAGGCGCAGGGACACTGGGGTGCTTTTTAAGAAAATGAGCCAGTCAATATAAATTAGTTTTAGAAACCCACAAGGAAGCATGTTAATTAATCTTCCTTTTCAACTTGATCAGACTGAGGATGCAGGAGATTGGCAGAGCTCATTTCTAGGTGTCTGTAGTGGGATTTCTAGAGACCATTTGCATGGGGACAGCAACTGAGTGGAGAAGACTAGCAGCAAATGTGGGCACTGGCGAGGAGCCAGTGAAGTAAACATGGAAGAAGGACACACTCAGTGGGGCAAACATGCCTTCTTGCTTCCCAGCCTCTGAGGACGGGGATCCAGCCCTGCTCTTCTGTGCCACAATGATTTGCCTTCCCTCAGGATAAAAGCAATGGCTCTAGTCAACCTCTGACTAAAAGTATCAAGGCATGGGGCAGAGAGATTCTCCTTTTGAATTGTAGGACACAGTTATTTGTCACAGTAACAAAGACCTGAGGAGATGGCGACAACAGAGGACACCTATGTCCTTGTTCTTTTACAACTTCATTCAACAATCACTTTACACTTACATATCAAAACGATAACATTTCAGATACAGTGGACAACAAAAATGCACATGCATGCATTACACTTTAATTGATAACACTTAAAATTAATAATGAATTTAACCTGTTTCTTTTACTTTTTAGAATGTGTGACTACTAGAAAATGTTTAAAAAGTCTATTAAAAACTGAAGACACAGGCATGATTTTCATTATATTTCTATTAAGAAGCACTGATACAGATGAGTCTCTAAACAAAGGGACAGAGGTATCCAATTAATAAAATAAATGCTTAAAATATGTCATGGGACAAGACAATCGAGGGTCCGTGATTTGTTCAGTTTTGTACAAATGGCCCCTCACTTTTGCTATGTCTATATATCTAAATAATTAAGATTCAACTAATATTTATTGATTGCATATGTTGTAGAAATTATTGTACTAAGAAGACAAATAATGCTTGTGACACAGTCATAAATAAGCTACAGATTACACTGTATCAGATGTATAAAAGTGAAATAGTCAGTGCTACTGGAAGGAGTCTCTTGAAAGTGACCAAACTAAAGAGCAATTAAGGAGATGCAAAGTGTCATCCTTGTCCTTACAAGTGCATGTAAATTAAATAGGGCCAGTTAAAATATTCTTCCTAAACCAGTGTCCTTTTCCATCTTTAAAACAACCAAATGAATCCTGTGGGTTATTTGCCTTTCATAGGTAAGAGACAAATCTGTTCCTAGCAGTACATGTAAACACAGATCTATGCTCATGAAGGTTGGAACGTGATATGTAGGAAGATAAACAGAGACATGGATCATCTCAGATGATGGGCAGAAAAGTTCATTTTAGGTTAAAGTCCACGGGAATAATTTGACCTAAAGGATAAATCACCAGGCGATGCAAATATGTCGATGGTGGTAGTGAGGTATTTGCTGCAGGCTGGGCTGGGCTGGTAATCTTGGTGGGTGACATTTGTTCTAACCACAGGTAATCAAAGAAAACCATGTTAAATGTTTTGAGCAAGCTCTTATTGAGGGGGATTGGTTAAAATTGGGATTGCTAACTGTGAGTTATTAAGAGACACAGTATCCATAAATCAATTAAGGTGCATTACAGTCTATTCCATTCCCAGATTTCATTTAGAAATACACGGCTCTATGCCTTACTGAGGCAGTATAAATCAAACATCTAGGCTACCATAATTTATTCTATAGTGTTTGTCTTTTGTTGAAATAAAATGAAATACATCTTTCCTAATAAGCTTGAAAGGCTTCACATTGTATTCAGCAAATTCCTGGTGTTCTGACTTTATTTTTGCTTTGACTCTTACATCCTGACCTGTGCAGTGACATGGGGGCATTGTGAATGACTGGACTTTGGTCTCTGAACAGACATGATTCAAACAATGTCTCTATTGCTCACTGGATTTGACTTTGACCAAGTCACTTTATCTTCCTCGACTTCAATTTTCTTGTCTCTGATGACTAGATTGCAGGGCTTATGGGGAGGCATAGAGAAAACATTGCTTAGTACATGGTTTCCATAACCACCACCACCATCATTGTTGCTGTCATCATCATAGTGTTTCCGTAGTGTGGATAGGAAATTTAGGTTTGTGCAGCGAAACTCTAATTCAAATAAGTTTTGTAGGTTAAAAGAAGTGTTATTACTAGTGTTACCTCAGGGTTGAGAACGAGGGAGGAGTTGTAGGGACAAGGTCAATGAAGGGAAAGGGAAGCGTCAGAAAAAAAGTTGCCCTATGTCTAGCTAGGGGTTCTCAACATGTGGGTCACAACCCCTTTCTGAGTAGAATGACCTTTTCACAAGGGGTCTCCTAAGACCATTGGAAAACACAGATGTTTATATTTTGGTTGATAGCAGTAGCAACATTAAAGTCATCTAAAGTAGCAATAAAAATGAGTTTATGCATGGGGGTCACCAAACCGTGAGGGAGCCATCTTGGAAAGGCTGAGAACCACTGAGGAGCTTTGGGATGTGGTGGTGCTGGTGCTGGTTGTGAGTCTTTCAAGTGCATGGAGAGAAACCCTTAGAATCCAAGCAGGTGAGGAAGGAGGTGTCAGAGATAAGTGATCCTCTGGAGTGAGGTGCAGGGCTCAGTCTGGCCTGGCCAGAAAATGTGAGTCCAAAGATGGATGCAGAAACACTTTATTTTTTCATCCCCTAAGCTGTGTGCTGGGACAAACGCCTTCCCTTGGAACTGCGTTCATGCACAGCCTGGTCCTCTCTATAAGCAGAACAGAGATTGGAGGCACCCATCCTTAGGCTTTTTTGAGACCGAGATACATTGGCAGAGTAGAGTGGAGCAAGCACCAGCCTGGCACATAGGAAAGGGGCCTCATAAATGAACACATGATGGGACACATAAATGAACACATGCTGTGGCTTCCAGGTCCCACAACACACCTGGAGCATTCAGAATTTGGGCTGTTCCAGGCTTGTTCTCAGAAACAATAACCTCTTGTTATACTTCCTTACACACAGTGACCGCATAAGAAAAGAGAATGGAAATCGATGACAAACAGAGGAAAGGTATTAACTTTCCAAAGTCAAGTACTTGAAATGCCTCTCAGAATTCTGCATTTGCTTGTTTTACAAAATACTCTGATCAATGAAGTGAAGTAGGTAAGGAGTATCACACTTCGTGTTTCGCTTTTCAAAGTCTGTTCAGGAGCTAGAAAATCACCTCTGGCCCCCCTAAGCTTGACAGTTTTTTACAGGAAAATGAATTCTGACATTTCCGTTTCAAGAACGACTTCCATATCTAAGATGAATAGAGTTTAAGAGGCATGCGCTTTGTCCTGTAGCTCTGATAATATGGCCAGAGCCGTCATCATGAAAATGAAGGAGGAATGTGTGATGTGTGACCAGTATCCAGCACAGAATGGCCCTGTCCTGGCCATGATGTTTGTTTGCATGTCAGTCATCTCTGCTGCTGAAGGAGCGGGGTCTCCTAGAGGTGGAAAAGCTTTCTGTTGAATTTTAAGTGTTGCTAAACCGTTTAGCAAGGAGATTCGGGATATCATTCAATTTATATAGGAAGTAGGAGTAACGAGGAAAGAACAAAATTAAATGGCACCATTTTCAGTATGGGAAGAGTCTGGATTTAAAAGTTTATCTGTCTGGAAATAGCACATTCCAGTGCTATTCACATGTTTTAACTGTGCTTTTTTTTTACTGTATATCTGGGGAAAAGCATGAAAAATGTATTTTTTCTAATATTTGGCCTAGAATAAAGCCAAATCTAAATCTCTTTCTAAGTATCCAATATGGTTTTTTTGGGTACACTCAAAATAAATCAAGAGAATTATTTTTCTTCTCCTCCGATATCATCTACTTAGATAACTTCATGAATTATAAAATAAATGTTTATCAATTTCAATATTCTTAGAATAGTATGTTTGTTTATCTACTGTTCTTATTCTACTAAGTGTACCTTTTAATAATGGAAGCTGTTTTTTTTGTTGTTGTTGTTGTTGTGTTTTATGCTTTTGAAAGTCAAACATTTGAATTGCTTTTTTAAATTTTTCAGAAAATTTTGTATGCCTATTTGGATGCATGTGTGTGTGTGTGTGGATGTTCATGCATGTGTGTATCCATGTGAGTGTATGTGCAGGTGCACACTTGTAAACTCCAGAAGGTCTTGTCCTTAGGAACATCATCTGCCTCTTGGCCAGAAGCTCATCAACTGTGCTAGCTTGGCCAAAAAGCCCCAGCAATCCTCCTGTCCTCAGTGCTTAGATCACAAGTACGTGGCCATGCAGATTCTGGGGTTTATTTATTTATTTTTAATAATTTATTTATTTTTATATTAATCACAGGTTATGTACTTTTTATCCCAGCCATAGCCCCCTCCCTCATTCCCTCCTACTCTCCCCATCCTTCCCTCATCTCCTCCCTGCCCCTTTCCAAGTCCACTGATAGGGGAGGACCTCCTCCCCTTCCATCTGATCCTAGCTTATCAGGTCTCTTCAGGGCTGGCTACAATGTCCTCTTCTGGGGTCTAACAAGGCTGCTCCTCCCTCGGGGGGCGGGGAGGGGGAGGAGGGTCGAAGAGCCAGCCATTGAGTTCATGACAGAAATAGTCCCTGTTCCCCCTACTAGGGTACCCAGTTGGATTCTGGGGTTTAAATGCAGGTCCTTATAACTGCCAAGTCACCACATTGCCTAGCACTTGCTTCCTGCCCTGAATTCCCTTTTAGGTCCAGTGCTTTTTGCTTATATTTTAAAGTGTGTGTGTATGTGTGTGTGTGTGTGTGTGTGTGTGTGTGTGTGTGTGTGCGCGCACTTATGTCTGTTGGTATTTGAAGAAGTTTGTCTAAGCATCACATCATTGTATTAAAAAACTGTCTTGATTTATAAAGACAGATTGTGAAATGACCCGAATACTTTGTTGACAAAGATCCTGTGCCTTTGTATCGGGTTTTTTGTTTTCCCTTCCTGTCTATCTTTTAGTTGTTCTTGCTGTCCCTTACCAGTCCCTGTCAGGACTTGTCAGAGTGAAATAATTGGAAGACTGAGTGGTGTCCTTTCTCTTTCATTGATTTACCTGAGTTCCTGGCTGCCTGATGAATGTGCAGCATCAAGTAACATCAGGTATTATGGGCTATGTGTGTGAGGAGAAATATAAAGAGCTCAGTGACAAAGATAATAAGGATTATCATTTGTTAATACTTAAAGCTTGTTAGGTCTTGTGATAGTTGCTTCAAATATTTTCATTTACTTTCTCTGTGTGTGTGTGTGCATCTGTGTGGGTGTGTACACGCTTGCATATGTGTTTGTGAATGAGTGTGTGTGTATGCATGAATCTGTGTGTGTGTGTGTGTGCATGCATAAGTGATAGGACATTTGCCTGTGGAGGGCAGAGGTGGATGTCACGTCCCCATCTGTTATTCTCTACCTTATTAAAATGGTTTTTGAGTGTAGTGTTTATGTGTGCTTCAGGGCAGGAGCATGTTTGTAAGTGTTGAATGTCTTACTTGATCACTCCCCATGTTTAGATTTTGAGACAGGGTCTCTCAGTGAGCCTGACAGTCAACCCCCTGCCTCTGGGATCCCCTCTGTCTTCCCATTCCTGGGGTTACAGGCACATCACCCACCGTCTTTTACCTGTTTGTCGGAGATCTGAACCCAGATCCTCATCTGGCTTAGCAAACTCCTTAACCACAGAACTATCTCTTTATCTCCTTTTTCTTTAAGCCCTTGATGATAGGGTCTCAGATGAGAAGGCTGAAAAAGAAAGCATACTTCATTCACTGCTGGTCAGCTAATAGGTGATTAGCTGATTTCACCCTGGGTTTATCTAAATTAAGAACCCACACCAGATGGTTTGTATTCAAACTAAAGTCAAGATATTTGAGCCAGTCACGTTAGGGACACTGAAGATGCAGCAGCCACAAGCTGTTGAGAAAAAAGAGTGACACACACATATGCGACTAAGTAGGAACTGGAACAGAGCTCAGTAAACAGGTGAGGTTTACATTTCTACCTTTGATGTGGCTGTAGTTTCCTGAAATCTCTGTGTCCTTCATGCCATGAAATAGAACTAGGCTGGGTGCCATGTCCTGCCCATCAGTTCAAGATGAGTAAAACAGAGGTACAAATTCCTGTGAATTTATCTCCATCCAAGCACAAGGTTATCATCTTTCAAAACATCGAAAGTGCTCATTGTTGAGCTTCACATCTGCCTCTGTGTGCCTCCTCCCAGTCCCCATCTCATCTGCTGAGGACTTTCTGTCTCTTCCCTGGTTGACTCTAGGTCTTTTCCCCCTGCCAGCATCTGTCAGTTCTCTCTGTAGTCTGCTTCTCATCACTGTGGGTCTTTTCATTCTCAATTAGCGATTACATCAAGCCAGCGCTTAAGACGCTGTGGATTCTCCAGATCCTATGAATTAGCGCTAACAGCGTCTACTCTCTGCTTCAAAGTTCCTCTTTCCCCAGGGATGCCCTTGCAGGCTGTCCAGTCTCAGCAGCTTTTATCTTCCAGCTCTCCCCTTTCCCGTGACCGTGTTACATTCTACCCCATCTCTGAATTTTGTTAGGAGCTTGATGGAGTACATCGTGAGTTGAAGTTAGTCCCACATGCTGGTTATTCCATCAGTTTGGGAGGCACTGCCCAACTTTCCAAATGTGCTTTATGACTTAAGTTGGGCCGAATGTGGGTTATTTGCTATTTAGCGGAAAGAGTTGAGGGTCCAGGTAGACAACACCCTTAGTGAAATATACATGACTCTGTGTAGACGCCTTTTTAATAAGGAAACCCCCATTCATGCTTTATGTTCCTGTCCTATTAATGACAGAAGTATTAAGAATGAAAATATTCATGAAGTCATATGCTTTTCCAGTTATATTTTCATTGAATCATTGAAAATGGAGTAAGAAACACATTAGGATCAGCACTTACTGAGTACTAGCAGCCACTGCTCGTCCTGTTATTGCATGCAATATTTAATCAAATAATGGTTTTGGAGGTAAGTGTTGGTATTTTTCTTTTAGAGAAGAAGCTAAGGTTTAGGGAGTACTACTAGTAAGGAACAGAGTAAACACTTTCGAATGCTACAGGCCATCGTGTTGGTTTTCTATCGTTGCTTCTTTGGAGAGCTTCAAATATCAGACATCACCATCTACATATATTTCTTATTGTTCTTCAAATAAAATTTATAATGCCTTAAATTTAGGGTGATAAACGTGAATTTTTATGTAATATGTTCAGAAGCACATTTGTTTGTTCACAGAGCTTGTCAGTTCCATTTTTACAGATAGCTAATAATTATGCAAATATCACTGATTTGATCATATATGCTAGTGATATCTCAAACACATGTAAGGGTTACTATTTAATTTAGCTCTGTCTTTAATTTGACTATTTAATTGCTCTAGGGGATATGTGTGTGTGGCATGCGCATGTGTGTGTATGTGTGTGCTTGCGTGTCCATGTGTGCGCGCATGTGTGTGTGTGTGTGTGTATGTCTGTATACAGATTGGTGTGGAGGCCAGAGATCAATGCTGGGTATATTTCTCAGTTGCTCTTTACTTACTTTTTGAGGCAGGGCCTGTGACTAAACCTGTAGATTACAGATTTTCTTGACCCCAGGAGATCTTGTAATGATCTCTGGTCATTACAAAGGCGATTACAAGTACACACCATTGTGTGTGACCTGTTACCTATGGATAAAACTCAAGTCATTGTGCGTTGTGCCTGTGTGACAAGCATTGACTAATGGAGCCGTCTCCTCAGCCCCTTGAATTACTTTTGTAAAATAAAAAAAATGAGAATTCTGTTTGAACATAATTCTCATTAGTTGTGGAAAAAAAATTCTCTCCTCCAAGAAAAATCAGTGTGTGTTTGTGAAGTTGACAAAGCTATCAGACTAGTTCTTATCAAGTAAATTAGAAAGAAGTAGAAAGCCCTATAGAGATGGCACAATTAACTAGCAATGTAAAACAGAATAAAATATTATAAAAATGTTGGAATCTGTACTTTTCTTGATTGTGAGGCCCATTGGGATGTGTTAACAGGAAGACTGACTTGAATTGGCAGGAATAATTAATCTCTTGAGAACTGATGAAGAAAGAGAACTCATTTGAGTCTATAGAAATTCCCCAAATACCTATGAATAGTAGTTACAAAAGAAAATGAAACTTTTAGGTAGGTTCTGGCTCCCTGAATGCAGAGAACTATGTTTGGAATGCGCTGCTTGTGAGTGGTCACCTGGAGCCTCTATTTATTTATCTATTTTTTAAATTTTTTTCTGTCCGGCCAGCTGACAGAAAGAATGAGTTCATAGTGATTCAAACAGTCAGTGTTGAGAACCTTTCTCCACTTCTGTTTTTCACATTCAGCCAAGAGGAAAATGCCATTTTGTAGCCTTTGTACTGGTGTCGACTGGCTCTGAAGAGCCTTCTGGAGGAAGGAAGGTGGAGGAGGAAGATAGGGTCCTTCTGAGAGAGAGGTTTAAATGCCGGCTCTTATCCAGACCCAGGTTATCCTTGGCAGGGATGAAAACCAGCCTCTCCACAGAGATAGCTTGCTAGAGGTCACTGTCAATTCTTTTTCTTCAAGGGCTGGTAATAAGTGAGGTTTTAATTTACATACATACCTTTTCTTCATTTCTTTTTTGTTTCGGCTTATCTTAGCTGTTTCACTCCAATTCTTTTGCCATTTATTCTGAGTTGAAATGAAAAATAAAATGTATAAAACGTTGCTAGAGACTTCTGTAAGCTTTCCTCATTCTAAAGCCTGACAGTAATTATTATTAAGGGATTAAAGGAAAATCTTACAGGGTAATTTAGGGACTCTCAATTTATTCACAGGCTCTTCTTCTATCTTTCCCTTACTTAACACAGACACTTTCTGTCTCTATGAAAAAAAAATTAAGCATTGCTTATTAAGTTGTTTGCACTTGCAACAAATATAGTTCAGTGCAAATAGTAATGATGAAATAATTATAATAAAACAAGCATTTATTGAATATTTAGCATACACCAGGAACTGTTTTACACATTATCTAGGCCCTTTGATATACTCCTCACATCAACTCTGTGAAGAAATCAGTGATGCAATGGTACCATTTTTAAAAAAGAGGAAATGGAAAGTTGATAGGCATGAAAAATTACTCAAATTGTACGGACTGGAAGTAATAGGGTCTGTTAAAAAATCTAGGTCTAGAAGTTAAATTGCATCATACTTATACTTTTGAGAGAGGAGGAAGAGACCTGGTCAGATAAAATATAGGACATGCACTTAAATATGAATTTCAGTTAAAAAAAAAAGCAGAGTGCCCACTTACTGTGTAGGATACAGCACACACCTGGAACAGTTATCTCTGGTCATTCTGGGAGTGTCTAATTATTTTCAGAGTCAGGCTTGACCCAGAACGTTCTCTAGAAGCTATCTAGTTTTATCCTGTTAGGTTGCAAGAGAGGAAAAGCTCAAATATCTTAGATATTTATGTTTCTGTGATTGAAACTCTTGCAAGAAACAGGGCCTTACTGTGCCTCTGTGATGAGGAGAGCCCTGTTCATGTCTTATGTTCCTGTCAGATTAATGACGGAGGCATTAGGAACAACAGTATTAGTAAAGTCATGGCTTTTCAGTTATATTTTCATTGAAAACTCAGTAAAAACACATCTCTCCCTGGGTTTAGCACTTCCCAAATACTGCTGTTTGCCCTTCCTGTTGTCCCATGGAATACTTAATCAAATGATTATTTCTGAGGTAAGCTTTGGCATTTCAGCAGTTTGCCATTTGCCTACCCAGTGAGTTTTCCCTGCTGCTCCTAAGATCGTCGCTGGCTGCCTGTTTTCAAAACTGCTGACCAGAAATCGAGTATTCCCAATGATGTGAGTGACCGCGGAGGCAGAAACAACAAGTTAAAAATTCTGGCTGCTGCTTCATGTTGAGGGCGCCCAGCGTTCTTCCCACGTGGGATCTCCTGGGTGGAGGATAATGGTGGATATTTAATGTCTACTTGTCCCAGTCAAGCTTCTTTTCGACTGTAGCTGCGAGGGCCAATTGGAATGGCTGGTGCTGTTATCAGAAAACAAATAGCCGGGAATGAGTTTCATAAAGTAGCCATCCTTTTTAGCAGATAGTAAATTAAAATGTTGTGTAATCTGCTGGAGTTCAATGCTGGGTCATTTTATTCAAGAAAGAGAGATGTATTAATTAGTCTGTTGCTTGGAGGCTTCATTATATATGCTTCATTCCCTTTGCCCTGACTGGTTAACTTGGAAGCTCCTTCTTGGTAGGTCTTCTTCTGACAGACACCAGTAAACTGGAGAGAATGTGGTTCCAGTGTAGGAAGAGCAGAAAACAAAACCAGGCATTTTTTTTTTCTAATGTGAGAGAGCAAATAAGCTTGGCACCATAGCAGACCAAAGTGAAACATTGCACCAAGTTGTCTGTCTCAGGGATGAGGTTCCTTCAGGCCTGAAAACAAATGTACTGGAAGTGTCCTGAATTGGAGCTGAAATCAACTAAGGTCAGGGCCTTGTCTTTTGGAGGAAGAATGGCTTATCTTTGGAGCTGAAAAACCAGGATGGATTGCAGTTGAATAAACACTCCGGGTGTAGAGACAAGAGGTTGATGAGATCCTTACGTAATTACTGTTAAAGTGGGGCGTTTCAGGCAAACACAGCTTTTAGGACCATCATTTTCACAGCAGAATTGTGCCTCCTTATCACCAAAGTTGGTCTTTCCTCTCAAAAGTGATTGACATCTTCAAAACAATTTTCAACCTTATGTAAGTAGAGATGATACCATTAACTTATATTTGGAAACACTTTGAGGGTTTACAGACATTTTGCAAGAATGGTGCAGAGTTTCTCTGTGTCATAGCTAAGAATCTTACCATAGCAGAACGAGATGATTCTGGGTCAAGACAGTGCAATACCAGTAGGTAAACAGCCGACTGTATTCAGCTTTCATCTGTGTAGCATTGCTGTCTTCCCAGAATTCCATTCAGGATTCTGTTGTTGTTTCTGTGTAGTCTTCTGAGATCTGTAACTGTTCCTTGTCTAACTTTAACCTTTCTGACCTTGACGTTTTTTATTAGTCTAGGTCCATTATTTTTCATGCGTGTTTCTCACTTTGGGTTTATCTGGTGTTTACTCATAAATGGACTGAGGTTATGTATTTTTGCAGGAATTCTGTGGAAATGGTGTTGTATCTTCCCTATGTGTCATATAATAGGGGTCAGGGTATCAATATGTGTTGTTAGGGGTGGTAACTGACCAGTGTCATCTGGTTAGCTGGTTTCTGCTTCATTTTACAATTACTATTGTGTACTTCATTGCTGGAAAACATTGTGGGAGAAATATTTTGAGATGATGCAAGCAATATTTACCCTAATCCTTTCAAACAATGACTTTTGCCTATAACAGTGGATCTTGGCTCAGCAATTATTACTATCATTTACTTAATGATAATTTAAGATTTTCCTCATTCTATCAACATTTATTAGTTAGAATTATTTAGTAGGGAAGACTGATCATTCTGTTTTTCCCGATAAATTCTTGTGTCTTTGAGCATGTTCACATGGGTACTTACTTGTTTCTACAGTGTATTAGTTACTTTCCTCTTGCTATGATAAAGTGCACTGAAAACCTTAGGAGGAAGGGTCTATTTTGACGTGCAGCTCCAGAGTGGATACAGACCGTCCCCGCATTGGGGATCAAGTACTCCAATACAGCCTGTGGTGGACATTGCCTATGGCATTGACTCATCTGGTCCCTGTTCAGCTTGTTGCTTCCATTGTGGTAGCGAGGGCCACGGAGAGCCTTATGCCTCTGTTCTATAGTAAATGCTGCATCTGATTTTTGAGATCTTCCTTCCTGACTGCTTCATACTGTATTATAGGGTTGTTTGTACTTTATTTATTCTGTCTTGATAATGACTAGCTTTCATTGGTTGGAGAATGGTGTTCAGGATCCTGGATGTATATTTAAAGTCAATGTAACCTCAGGGTTAATTTTTGGCAGTTTTTCTTTGTAACTTATTTCTCCATCACTGGGGAATCTAGTTTTGATTTTACACAATATATTCACTTGCTTAATTCTAATGTGCATATGAAATGACTTTAGAATTGTTAAATTATACCACAATGAGAAACACATTTACTATTTAAATTATAGCACTTATAGAATTATTTTTAACTGGAATCTAATAATATTCAATAAAGTTAACACTTTCAATAGTTATTTAGGTTCATTTTTATTATTATTTTTCCTTTCCGTGTGATTTTGATCATTTGTAGTAATTAGATTCCTTTGTTGATTTTTACAATATGTCTGGGTTCCTTATCAAACTTCTAATTGTCAATAGATAATTAAAAGGTATAAGGATACTGTTACCTGTATTTTCGGATTTAAAAGCCAAGCTTTACAGCATTATATACTGGATAAGTGGTGTTCCACCCTTGCTTTTTGTACTGCAACCCCATCTTCCTGCCCCAGCCCCCTGAAGACAAACAACATACTTGGTTTCTAGAAAATTCATCTTAAATTTCTTTTATAAAAACAGACAGTTAATACAAACACAACCACTCCTTTCTTATACAAAGAGTAGGATACTGTGTTCATTCTATTTCACATTGTGACCTAGAAATCATCTATCTGTCCGAAACATCTTTCCTAATCTAGTTTGTAGTCAGTTTACGTATGGATGTCATTATCTTCTGTATGTACCACTTTCCTTAGGAGAAAATCATGCCTGTAGCAGAATAAGGAAATTTAACATTATCCTAAAGAGAAAGCAGAGTGGAAAACTGTAAAAATATCTTAACCTGCGGAAAGCAAGATGTCAGACTGCTACCTGTTGGCAACAGAAGCAGTACTAAGCCCTAATGATTCACTAAACTATATTCTTGGGAATACTTTGGTTTTGCTCACATCTTTGATTTATTGAAAACACCTTAGCATAGTGGTTAATTACAGTTTCTGCCATTAATGTTTGGAGTATCAAAAGTTTTTTAAAAATAGTTTGCTAATAATATATGTTTGGTTAAGTTATTTATCAGCTGCATGTCTCCTATTTGTTAAAAATGTTTGTATATATCTGTTTCTTGTATTTGTAAAATTGGGAGAAATAAATTAGCTTTCCCTCATAGCTAAAGACCATCCCCAGGAAGCTCTAGGGCCATGTGTGCACAATCAGCTAAAACATGGATTTGAAAATCACTCTTATGTTAATAACTCCTCTTAAATGTCATATTGTTTCTATTCTAAGATGAGATTTTTGTTATTTTACATGTAATTGATAATACTTTGTTAAACTTTCTTTTTGGGAAAGAGAGACAGAGACACAGAGATAAAGACACAGAGAGAGACATAAAGAGAAAAATAAAATTTTTTGCAATATTAATAACTAGATGGTTTCATTGTTAGTACAAGTGATACAAGTCCCTTTAGGTAATGAATGATGCTGATGTGCAGCATGAGTATATCTTAACAAGATATGTATAATTTAATCAAATTATTCTTGTACCTATATACATGCCTTATTCATTTAAAATAGTGTTGTAGATGTCTACAGTGCTACGCTTTCTGCCAGAAAACCTGGCCAAATCAGTCTGAATACTGATCAATCTAATGTGAGCTCAAATTGAACAGACATTCAAACTAGACAAAAATACCAGTAAACCTGAGTATTTGAGTGGGCTGGCCCTCAACTCTATCAGTTATCTATTTTTTTCTATAAACGCAGCACTTCTCAGGGTTTGCCTAGAAAAAATAGAGTTAGATCCAAGAAATCAATCTTTGCTTTTTGAACTTTTGTTTGTGATGTTCATTTTAGTGGTATTGCAAAGTGAAGGAATTAACCTCAACTTCAAACCCACATCTTTGATCAAAGGTGCTCTCCAGAAGCCCGCAGGCCTCCTCAGAGGCTCTAGTTCCAAAAGAGGCATTTTCCACCATGACTATGGATTTTCAAAATCATAAGTTTTATATCTTTAAAAAGATTAATTAAGCAAAAGGCTCCCAAGAGTCTTCTTTACTTATTTCCTCTTTCTCACCTCTTTTCTTTGCTCTAGCTGCATGATGCAAGAAGTATAGCTAGTGTTTTGATATTGACAACATTTTACATAATGCTAAAACATACAGAAATTTCTAGAAATGTAAAGATTATATTTTATTCTCAGTTTTAACTCATAAGGGTGATGACTGAGTGGATTAGAATTCAGCAAATTACTCTAAAGAAGGCATCTTTTTTCTCATACATACATATATTTTTATTAACTACATTTTATTCACTTTGTGTCTCCCCCTGTAGCTCCCTCCTTCCTCCACTCCCAATCCCTCCCTTCCTCCCCCTTCTCCACGCATGCCCCTCCCAAAGTCCACTGATAGGGGAGGTCTTTAAAGAAGGCATCTTCAATCCCAGTTTTTATGTCTAAAACCATCACACAGATAGGCATGCTATCCCTTTCATAGGAAACATGAGCTTGACGTATGTTGCGTTCTCATATTCTTTGTACCATTTAAAAGAGGGTTTTCTTGGAGGTAGAAGGAGAAAAGTAATTTTAAAATTCTTAGTTACTCAGAAATCTATCTTCTTCTTATTTTTTGTCTTGGCCTGCATATACTTCGTAGCATATATGTTGCATAGCTCTGGGGCCATGGTAAGGCCCCTTAAATGTATTTCAGATCTTGAGAGGGAAGACTGGGGCTTGATATGTTGACGATAGTGTTTCTAGGATCATAGGACAACCTTTAAAAATTCTAGACGTTTTTTAGAATGTGGAAAAAATTTGTGTTTGACTGCACAATATTAACCGTTAAATATTATACATTATGACATGCCTGCTATCTGCTAGGATCCGGGCAGATACCTCGAATTTCTTATATACTCACGATACCGGTCAGACGTTATCACTATATCCATTTCATAGTGAGGCTCTTGATTCTGAAAAAAAGCAAAAGCCCCTTCCTTGTACCATTCTTCTTCTTCTTTGCTTTTCTGTTTAATTTTTATTGATTCTTTGAGAGAATTTCCTACAGTGTGGTCTGATTACAGCCAACTCTCTCCCCAGCTCCTACAATCCATCCCCTGTGCCCACCCACCCAACTCTGTGTCCTCTTTTAAACTCATAAAACTGAATTTGTTCTGCTCATATACTCTTGACTGTGTGGTCACCCTCTGGAGCAGAGGCCACACCCTTAAGGAGAACTGACTCCCCTCCCAGCAGCTATCAAATGCCAAGAGGGCCTCACCTAGGGGTGGGACTTGAGCTTGTTTGTACAGGTTTTGTGCATACTGTCACGACTGCAGTGGGCTCATATGTGCAACTGCCCTCCTGTGTCCAGAAAACACTGTTTCCTTGTAGTTGCCCACCACCTTGGTTCTTAGAGTTTTTCCTCCCCTCTTCCAGGATGATCCCTCTACCTTTGGAGAAAAGTGTGACGCAGCTATTCTGTTTAGGGCCACGAATGCTGGCTGCAGCCTCTAGCATGCTGTTATTATAGTAAGCAACCACCTGCTGGGATTTAACCCAGGCTTGTGATGTTCTTTTTTCTTTCATTGTTAGATGTAGTGGGGACATGTGTGTGTGTGTGTGCATTTCTGGTATTCTGCAAAACCCTGCTTCTTCTAGACCAGCACAGCCTTTACATGCTGAGCCACCCATATCAGTAATGGGCTGTGGTTTAAGCCTGACCCCTGCCTCCCAAGACTTCTCTCACACCTCCCCTACGGGCTTGGGTCCAGGCTGAAGGGAATTAACTTGAGCAGAAACTGATGGGAAGAGCAGCACAGACGGACCTGCCTCCTTCAGCTCCCTTTCTTGTCTGAATTATTAACCTAGTTTTCTTGTCTCTTCTTGTTTTTATTTGCCTTTTTTAGATTTAAGTTTTTATTTTTTTTCTTCACAATTTATCGATTGAAGGCCTCTCCCTCAACTTCCCCCAGTCCCACACTCCCTCTGTCTCCCCCCCCCCCCGGCCTTTCCCTAGTCCACTGAAAGGGGGAGTTCTCCACTATTGCCATCTGCCCATAGCTTGTTAAGTCTCATCAGGACTGCCTGGATCCTCTTCCTCGGTGGCCTGGCAAGGCCACATCATCAGGAGCACGTGATCAGAGAGCAGTCAGCTGAGTTCATGACAGAGGGAGCCCCTGTTCCCCTTACTCAGAGATCCACATGGAGACTGAGCTGCCCACTGGCCACATCTGAGCAGGGGGTCTAGGTCATCTCCAGGCATGCTCCTCCATTGGTGCATCAGTCTCTGCAGGACCCTCTGGGCTCAGGTCTTAAAAGTGTCCTCTTAATTGAGAGTAAGCGTAACTATGGTCCTTATCTGCCATGGTCTTCTACTGGCTCATTCCTCACTTCTACAGGCAAAAGTCAAAACTCCTTCCCTTAGCATTATGTTTTCTTGTCTATGTCCTCCTCCTTCCAAATCTCCTGACATTTTCAACTTGCATGTTAGGTTCAGATGTAGCCATCTGTTCACAATACGTGTGTGTGTATGTGTGTCTTTACATTCTTTTGAAAGTGCTAGGTTTCTGTCTTCCCACCATGTCCTGTCCCTCTTCCAAGTTTTTTCTTTCTTTGGAACGCAGCTCAGCTGTCTTCTGTTCGGAGGCTTTCTCTGCTCTGCGGAGGAAGGAGGTTCTCCCTTTTCTGCACTTTTGAAACATCCCAGAAATGCCTTGCCGAAACATATTTCACAGAGTTTGACACTTGCTTGTTCATTGTTCACTCCACCTGGCTGTGAGCCCTGGGAGAGTGATGAATCTGTCTCAGAACTCTTTGTGTCCCTAATGCCTACCATAGCATGCTGTGCATTTGACAAACTTTTCTTGAGTGTGTTAGCAGTCAAACGTGGAATCGGAGAAGGTAAAAGTATAACTTGGTTTGCTAACATGCGGTATGATTAGTGACTTACAGGATCTCTCGGAACCTTAATTTTCTCATCCCTGAGATGAGGGTCTAGGCTGTAATATCTTATGTCTGTTACTTGAAGGACATTTAGCCACTTAAACAGTGAGGAATTAGCAAGTCCTTTTCAAAAGGCTTGCTTTTTGTTAAAATCCTTATTTCAGTATGAGTCTTTCAAATGAGTGATTCAGGCTGGGAGTAAGGATATCGACGTCTCTGGAGAGTGAAGTGCGCTGGAGAGGATGCTGTTATAATAGGCCTCCGGGCTTGGTTCAGGGTCACAGCATCTCGGAGTGTCAGACCGGGAGGGAATGAAGAGATTAGTCATGGAGCTTCTTTATTAAAAACTGAGGACCTGGAAAGTTTAAGTAACTTGTTCAAAGTCATAAAACTAGGCTGGCACAAAATGCAGTCTCCAACAGGCGGTGTGGTAACACCTCCATCACCTATCATAAGCAAACTGAGGCAGGGGGATCCTGAGTTCAAGGCCAGCTTGGGGTCTATAGTGAGACCCTGCTTACAAACCAAACAAAAAAACAGGACATGGGAAAATTTCACCTTCTATATTCTTAGATTTCTGCATTCTGCCTCATTAAGCACATAATTTCCATAATTAAATCAATATTTTGAATAATATTGTCTGCTGAGATGTGTGGATGGAAATATTGATGTTATTCCTTGAGCCTCCGAGACACAGTTGGTTAAGCCGAGTAAGTCTAATGACTTGTCAACTCCCTTGGTTTGATGGCTTGGTCTCCCTCTCCCGATGTGGTGTCAGCCTGCAAAGAACTTGTCCTTCGCTTGTTGTTGTTCTCTTTTAGTCTGTTTATCAGCGAAGTGAAAGAAGAGTAAACAAAGGGCCAAGGAGACTTTCCCAAGGGTAGTTACTATGATATATGCTGAGAGATCCAAAAAAAGTTGTACTCTGACCACAGTTAACAGGTATCAGGTTTCATGTACGATAAAATAAACGCACATCAGATAAGAAATTGGAGATTGCAGAGCAAGCTACGAAAGGCCTGATGCAAACTCTAATGACAACGGCAATCATGGAAACTGGTAGTTGCTTCAGGTTTTGTTTGTGACTGAACAAGACACCTTTGTTATAATGGATGAACCTTTTATCCAGTCTTAACATTTTCATATATAATAAATATTATTTTTTTCAGTTGCTGTGATGAGACACTCAGATAAAAAGTAACAGGGGCGGAAAGTGTTTATTTCGCTCATACTTCCAGGTCATGGGCCGTCAGTGATGGAGTCAGGGCAGGAGCTGAAGCAGGAACCTGGAGCAGAAACCACGGAGGGATGCTATCTGCTGGCTATCTTGAAGGTTCATATTCAGTTAGCTATCTTATCCACCCAAGGACCACTGCTCTGGCAACTGCTGTAAAGACCCAGTGCTCTATTCACTCTGAGTATTTGCTTATGCCAATACTTCAGACTGGATCAGGAAATCCTTACCTCAGATAATTCCTCTATTCTTTTATTCAAAAGTACTTTATTAATTCTCTGAGGATGTCATACACCGTATCTGAACATATTTACCCCTCACCTTCTCCCAATACCACCCTCTTGACTCTACCATCCCTTCCCACCTAAATCTGAGATTATTTCCTTTTGTTCCTCTTCTCCCACAAAGTGCAGTTTGTGTTGCCCAGCTAGTCTTGGGCTTGAATGAAGCCTTTTCCCGTTTGCGGTCAGCTGATCAGAGATTACACCATTAAAGGAAACTAGCTTGCCTTTTCCAAGTAGCTACGAAATGACAATATCTCATCAACGAGTGGCAAGATTGTGTCCACCTCCCTTACTCCTTGCTGGGATGTTGTCTAGATGGAGCCTGTAAAGGTCTTGTGTGCACTGCCAGCAGCTGTTTTAAGGTCACATGCCCATCTGCCCTGTTTTGTCTGGAAAGCAGGGTTTCTCTGATGTTATCAACCACCTCTGGATCTCAGAATCTTTCCAACCCTTCTTCCTCAACAATCCAGAACAGAGAGCCCCACAATCTTTTCTGCTCTCTGTATGCTGACCAGTTGTGGGCCACTGTGTTAATACCAATCTACTTTGGGAGACGTGTTGAACTTTGAGAATAATAATAATTTATGAGGCGTCAGTTTAATGCTATGTCCATTTGAGATGACAATAGTTATAGCTGCTGTGAGAGACTATCTGACAGAAGCTGCTTAAGGGAGGAGGGTTCTGCTTGGTTTCCGGTGGCACCGGTGTCACGGCAGGGAGAGCATGGCTGCTGGAGATGCTTCCTTCCTCCCAGTGGGATCTTGGTGCACAGCTTACGCAGATCTGGCAAGAAGTAGGGAGATCTAGATGGGATCATGGTTAGTCTTTATCTCAAAGAACTCCTTCCCCAGCGATCTATTATGATTTATCATGCTCAAAAGCTTTCACGGCCTTCCAAAAGCAGCAACAGCAGCTCAGGACCAAGTGTTCAAACACATGAGCGTGTGGGGACATCTCAAACCCAGAGCATAGTACCCTGTCTTCCTGTGCACATGGGCACTTGTGCCAATTTGTTCCTCAAACAGTGACCTCAAGTTTTCCCAACAGTAGAGTATAAAATGTTCCCACATTTTAACTTATAATTATTATCAAACTTTAAAAAAATCACGTTTTTTACCCTGATGTATATGAAATAGTATGTTAGATATTTTTCAATTTTCTGATTGTTTTTTTAAATTTTAACATTTTTATTTTATATTAATCACAGGTTATATACTTTGTATCCCAGCCATAGCCCCCTTCCCCATTCCCTCCCTATCCCACTCTTCCCTGCCTCCAAGTCCACTGATAGGGGAGGACCTCCTCCCCTTCCATCTAACTCTAGCTTATCAGGTCTCTTCAGGAATGGCTGCAATGTCCTCTTCTGTGGCCTAGCAAGGCTGCTCCTCCCTCAGGGGATGGGGAGGTCAAAGAGCCAGCCATTGAGTTCATGCCCAAAATAGTCCCTGTTCCCCTTACTGGTGTACCCACTTGGATATTGAGCTACAATTTGCTACATACAAGCAGGGGTTCTAGGTTATAACCATACTTGGTCCTTGGTTGGAGAGACAGTCTCATAAAAGACCCCTGTGCCCTGATATATTTGGTCCTTGCAGAGCTACTGTCCTCTCCAGGTCATACTAACTTCCCCTTCTTTCATATGATTCCCTGCACTCTGCCAAAGGGTTCGTTATGTTTCTTAATATTTGCTTTGATACCCTGCTAGGTAGAGTCTTTCCGAGGCCCTCTGTGGTAGGCTCTTCTCCTGTTACTTGTTTTCTCCTACATCCAATGTCCATCCAATTTGACTTTCTAAGCGAGGATTAATGCTCTTAGCCCAGGTCCTCTTTCTTGTTTATTTTCTTTAAGTGTACAGATTTTAGTAGGTTTATCCTATATTATATGTCTATATGAGTGAGTATATACTGTGTGTCTTTCTGCTTCTGGGATAGCTCACACAGGATGATCTTTTCCAGTTCCCACCATTTACCTGCAAATTTCATGATATCCTTGTTTTTTATTGCTGAGTAATATTCTATTGTGTAGATGTACCACAATTTCTGTATCCATTCCTCAACTGAGGGGCATCTGGGTTCTTTCCAGTTTCTGGCTATTACGAATAAAGCAGCGACGAACAGAGTTGAGCAAATGTCCTTGTTGTGTACTTGAATATCTTTTGGATATAT
>CM053763.1:23542659-23586830 GCA_028658305.1 Pachyuromys duprasi
GTTATTAGTGGCTATTGTAGAGGGTGTTGTTTCCCTAATTTCCTTTTTGGCCCTTTTGTCTTTGGTGTACAGGAGGGCTTCTGATTTTTTTGAGTTGATTTTGTATCCAGCCACTTTACTGAAGGTGTTTATCAGTTGAAGGAGTTCTCTGGTTGAATTTTTGGGATCACTCATGTGTATTATCATATCGTCTGCAAATAGTGATATTTTGACTTCTTCCTTTCCAATTCGTATCCCTTTGATCTCCTTTAGCTGCCTTATTGCTCTAGCTAGAACTTCAAGTACTATGTTGAAGAGATATGGAGACAATGGGCAGTCTTGCCTTTTCCCTGATTTCAGTGGGATTGATTTAAGTTTCTCTCTATTGAGTTTGATGTTAGCTATAGGCTTGCTGTATATTGCCTTTACTATGTTTAGGTATGTGCCTTGTATCCCTGATCTCTCCAAGACTTTAAACATGGATGGGTGTTGGATCAATTTTCTGATTGTTATTGAAGCTGAGAATCTTCCCATACATTTCTTAGACTTTAATTTGGTTTTGCAATTAAGTATTAATATGACAATCGTTCATATATTCACTAATGTTTTTCTACGGGATTATTTGGTTTTTTTGTATTGAGTTTTATGAGTTCCTTATGTTTTTGGTAAAATTCCCCATCTGAGGTCAGAGCTAGAGTTGCTGTCTCAAGGGCTCTTATTATTTGGAATACCCCTTTAGGATTCTACAGAAAGCTGCAGCTCACATACTTGACTCTCACTTTTCTTTTTATGGCCCCTGACTATGGCCTATCTTTCATTTAAGTTCAAATTGCACTGACATATTTATTGTGGTTATTTTCTAGTTGTTGGTGGTCTGAGCTACGCCTGTGTCATCCAGCTCCCATTTACTTATTTTCTTTTAGTATGTGACTTGTCTTTTAGCCCAGTTTATCTTTCAGGTATGAAGACCATAATGAGAACTTTGGCTAATTTCCTTTCTATATTTCCCTTTTCTAAATTAAAGATAAATTCTTGGAAAAACTTCTCACTTCTGATTTTTTTCTAAAGTTTTAGCTACTTTAATAATTTTTGTGTTTGGGGTGAAAATTAAGTTATGTTTCTATCCCTTGTGTAGGAATGGTTTTATTTTTACAGTTTTTTTCTTAAATATTCAACAGTTCCTGTGTGCCCACTATCCAGTTCTCACCAGTTCAAGCTTTCCCCTGGGCCGTGGCCTGAGGTCAGAGCAAGAGTCACAGTCTCATGGGTCCCTATTCTTGGACTACCCCTCTAGGATTCTACAGAGCTCCAGCTGATATACTAGGACTTTTACATTTCTATTTATGGCCTGTTGCTATGGCCTATCTTTCATTTACATTTAAATCGCATTGACATATTTATTGTGGTTCTTTTATAGTTGTTGGTAGTCTGAGCTATGTCTCTGTCAGCCAGCTTTCATGTTGCTGGGAGGTCTGTAGAGGATGAGCATACATGATTCATGATCCTAATGAATCCTGGTAGTGTCTTGGATCCTGGTCTAAGGTTCTGTGCTTATTTTTTTTTGTATGCTTATAGATTCAGCCCAGGAAAAGAATTATCAAAATACAGTAAATATTATTAATATACACTGTAGATCACTCATTTTATATTTCATAAAGTTCATGGATGAAATGACTTCTTTATTATAAAGAAAAAACATTCAAACTTTGTCTTTCTTAGACAAGTTAAAAACTTTTTGGTAACTATTTGACAAATATCTAAATTGATCCATATGTAAAGGTAAATTTGTCTACCTACTTACTCTCTTAAAAAGTTTACTTATTATGCATACAATGTTCTGTCTGCATGTGTGCCTGCAGGCCAGAAGAGGGCAGCAGATCTCATGATAGATGGTTGTGAGCCACCATTTGGTTGCTGGAAATTGATCCCTGGACCTCTGAAAGAGCAGACAGTGCTCTTAACCTCTGAGCCATCCCTCCAGGTCCTATCTACTTACACTTTATGCAGTTCATGGCCAATCTACACCCATTTACAATACTCATTCTGTGAACATGATTCTATTGGCCCAATTTTAACTGCCTCACCACCTGGCACACATTTAAGCTCAAAGTAGAGAAGAAGGTTAATGATCGGTTCTCATCTTGAATTATCCAAAAGTTTCCTACACTACTGAGTCAAATGGAGGCTTGAGGCAAAGTGTCTGAAATGCGTAAGACTTCTGGCAAAGTCCCAAGCGTATACCAGCTCCTGTAAAAAGAGGTGTGCAAGCCTCTGCCAATTTCCCATGGCTCTACGTGACAGGGACCTGAGATTCCAGCGTCTTTCATGTCTTTGTGTCCTTTAAGTGTCCACCAGACCTAAATCTTTGGTGTCATCATGACCATTCCATCTGCTTATGCACTGATTAAGATTAAAGTCTGGTTCATCTTCCTAGACCACTATGAATCTAGATTCTTGAAAACTTAGATGTTGCTGACCAACCAATATCAGTTTTTTTCAAATCTTTATTGCCTGAACTTGGGAGACTTCGGAGCTTGGTAACTCTAGAATCTCACTATATAAAGTGAGGCCCAAGGGCCCAGTTGATTTGACATCGTAATTTACTATAAATGAAGCATTGGTTGGGGTGATATCTGAATGGATAAAGGGCCTACAGCATAAGTATGAGAGCCTGGGTTTGGATCAGCTCTGTAAAAACGTGGGCTGAGCTATGTCTGTTTGTAGCATCAGTGTCCATCCATGGAAATTTTTGGCTCGATAGCCTAGCTGAAACAGTATACTCTAGGTTTAGGAAATAAAAGAATAAGAATAAGGCAGGTAGTGGTAAAGAAGCTTTCAGTTGTGGGCTCTGTCCTTTATATATATGTGCAAATAAATGTATATAAATATATACACGTATATACCCGCCTTCAAAACATATACCCTCTGCTCTCCACAAATGTAGAATTTCAGGTCTCTGTCAAGACCTGCTTTAATAGTCTGTACATTTTTATCAAATCTCAATTTAGTCTTAGATATCAGAATAACTTAAGGTTCTTTTCATTTTAAAATATTTTAAATTTTAATTAATTTATTCAATTTACATCCTGATCATAGCCCCTTCCCGCTTCTCCTTCCATTCAACACTCTCTCCCTGTTTCTGCATCCCCCTCCCCTATTCCTAAGAAAAAGGACCCCTACCTACCCCAGCTTATCAAGACGCCATTAGGACTGAGCCCTTCCTCTTCCCCTATGGCCTGGAGAGGCAGCCCCACCAGGGGGAATGATCAGAAAGTAGGCAGCAGAATCCATGTCAGACAGTACCTGTTACCCTTACTAGGGAACCCACATGAAGCCTGAGATGCCCATCTGCTACATCTGTGTAGGGTTAGGGCAGATGGGCATCTCAGGCTTCATGTATGGTCCTTGGTTGGTGCTTCAGTATCTGCAAGTCACTCTGGGCCCTGGTTAGTTGGCTCTGTTTGTCTTCTTATGGAACCCCTGGCACCTACAGGTTCTTATATCTTTCCTTCCACTTTTCTACAAGGCTCCCTACACTTAACCCACTATTTGGCTGTGAATCTCAGCATCTGTTTCCATCTGCTGCTGGAGTCTGTCCGAGAACAGCCATGCTAGGTTCCCATCTGCAAGGATAGCAGTGTCTCATTGTTAGTGTCAGGTGTTGGTGCTTTCCCATGGAGTGGGTCTCAGCTTGGCCAGGCATTGGTTGAACATTCTCTTCGTCTCTGCTCTATTTTTACCCCTGTACATCTTCTAGTCAGGGTAAATTCTGGGTTGAAGTTTTTGTGGGTAGGTTGGTGACCTCCTCCTTCCACTAGGAGTCCAGTCTAGCTAGAGGATGTCCTCTTCAGTCTCCATGACCCCTGCTACTAAGAGTCTCAGCTAGAGCCACCCCCATATCCTCCCAGAAGCTCCCCTGTCTTAGGTCTCCAGCTAGTCACAGAGATGCTTCCATTCATGGTTTTCCTTCTCTGTACAGGCTTTCTGTCCACGTCCCACCCCTGCTCTCTTCAGGTCCGATCTCCACTGTCATTTCTTTTTGTGCTCCTTCTCCTCCCTTGTTCCCTCTCTTCAACTACTTCCTTTGTCTATTCTATTTCCCCTTCTGAGTGAGATTAAAGCATCCTCCTTGTTACTTATCTTCTTTGGGTCTATGCATTATCATATGTTTATCCTGTATTATGGCTAAAATTTGCTTATAAGTGAGTATATACCATCGTGTCTTTCTGGGCCTGGGTTACCTCACTCAGTATGATCTTTTCTAGTTCCATCCATTTGCCTGAAAATTTCATGATTTCTTTATTTTTAATAGCTGAGTAGTATTCCATTGTGTAAATGTACCACAATTTCTTTTGTTCTTATTATTTAATTATTTTTATTTTTATTAATTACAGTTTATTCACTTTGTATTCCCCCTGTACCTCCCTCCCTCCCCCCCTCCAAATACAACCCTCCCTCTTCCCAATCCGTGTTCCTCTCCCAGTCCACTGATAAGGGAGGACCTCCTCCCCTTCCCTCTGATCTTAGTCTATCAGGTCTCATCAGGAGTGGCTGCATTGTCTTCTTCTGTGGCCTGGTAAGGCTGCTCCCCCCTCAGGGGGCGGTGATTGAAGAGCAGGTTGATCAGTTCCTGTCAGAGACAGTCCCTGTTCCCCTTTCTAGGGAAACCACATGGATACTGAAAAGCCATGGGCTACCTCTATACAGGGGTTCTAGGTTATCTCTATGAATGGACCTTGGCTGGAGTATAAGTTTCAGAAAAGACCCCTGTGCCCAGACTTTTTGGATCTGTTGCTCTCCTTGTGGAGCTCCTGTCCTCTCCAGGTCTTACTATCTCCCACTTCTTTCATAAGATTCCCTGAACTCTGCCCAAAGTTTGGCTATGAGTCTCAGCATCTGCTTTGATATCCTGCAAGGTAGTGTCTTTCAGAGGCCCTCTGTGGTAGACTCCTGTCCTGTTCCCTGTTTTCTCCCTCCTCCGATGTCCATCCTCTTCGCCTTTCTGAATGGGGATTGAGCATCTTAGCCAGAGTCCTTCTTCCTGATTAGCTTCCTTAGGTATACAGATTTTAGTATGTTTATCCTATATTATATGTTTAATATCCACTTATGAGTGAGTATCTACCCCTTGTACCACAATTTCTTTATACATTCTTTAGTTGAGGGACATCTAGGTGGTTTCCAGACTCTGGGTATTACAGTTTATGCTTCTGTGAACATAGTTGTGCAAATGTCCTTGTTGTGTGGTAAAGCATCTATTGGGTATATGCCCAGGATGGTGTATTTATACCCCACAAAATGACGAGAGTAGCTTCCTTCACTTGCCACAGAAGAATGTAGCCTATGTTTGAGGACCAGGGCTTACGGGTTATAGATTGAAATGTGAATGTCACTTAGATATGTCAGGGGGAAAAAGTCGTAAGAAACGATGGGCCTTGAATTTACAGTGCCTGCTTCTGCACCATCTGTTGTCCAACTTCAGACCTTTGCTTTCACCTCCCTAGTCCTGGCTGTCTGCAGGACTTGAAACAGAACATTCATATACTTTTCATGGTCTGATCTTACCACCACACACTGTGTTAGCAGCCATATGAGCCCTGGCATTTGGCTTATTGTCATGGAACAGAGCAAATGTCCACCCATGACAGGTTCAGGACCTTGGCCTTATTAGCACTGACCTCCAAACTGAGCTTGTTATTGTCATGCTCCTTGTTAGGTAATGACTGCTAAGCACCCACTGCTTCCAATTATAATGAATTATTGGCAATATGGCCTCAGCCCTCAAGCCAACTTTGCAGTCTGAAATGGGGAAATGATCTAAAGAAGCGAGAACAAAATGCATACAGAATTGGAAGAAATGCAACATATAGGCCTGCAGCGTGGATGTCTTGGGCCACATGCTGGTAACATCATTGTTGGATGTACTGGCATGTTAAAAATAGACACACTGTCAGCACAGGGCCTTCCATGCTGTCACTTTATTGGAAATAGTGATGTTTGGGGAAATGTTTGTTCATATTATCAAATGATTTAGAACATAGATTTTTTAGCATGAGACTCTTAAAGGGGCCTTAGAAATTCATTCCTTAGGTTCATTACCCGGAAAACAAGTCATGGCTTTACCAGGCTGTATTGTTTTTTTGTTTTGTTTTGTTTTTCATAAATTTTACTGTATCCCAGTTGAAGTAAAGAACTGTAGAAAAATAAGCTCAAGTATATTAATTTATGAATAAGATATCCTCTTTGTTTTTAAAATACTTATTTATTTAGAATTTAGTACTCTATGCATGCCAGCATTCTGCCATTGGACTATATTCCAGTCATCAACTTCATCTTTTTAATAAGAGGGAAACTTGTTTATAAAATATACTTGGAAGAAAATATTCCCAACCTATTTGATGGGAAAGTTGAGGGCTTGCCAGTGTCTTGTATATTTAAAGAATTTTTTTTTTAGCTAAACTTAGTTTTTATTTTTAACATTGGTTATTTGTAACACTATCAAACTTTGGAGGCTATAATTTCATTAACATGTTGCATTTTAAAATGATCTTGTTTGGGTAGGGTTTTTTTTAACTTAACAATTATATGATTTTACCATGCTAGTAGAACATTTTCAAACACATGTGCTTTATTGTAGTCCTAGGAAGGGCTTTGACTTGCTTGCTTTCATTGTAGCAAGGTTCCCCTTTAAAAAGCAAAGAAATAAGATTTGTTCCTCCTTGGACTGAGGAACCTCCTGGAAGGTTGTATGCCATTTGGCCAGTGCATGCTAAGTCCATGGTCAGGGTGATCCTGCTTCACCAAGAGCTTGTAGATAGAAAGGGAAGCTAAGATGGTGTGAACCATTTTGACATGTGGCTGAAAATCCTTATCATGGGATACTTTAGAATAGGCTCCATAGTTGATCAGAGAGAAGCTTAGTGGGTCAGACAACAGATGAACACAATCTGGGTGACAGCAAAGGACTTGAACATAGATAACAGTTCTGTATAGACCGAGCACTGGAGATGACAAGTACAAACCTGTGAAACCCTGAGCCCAGTTCTCATTTTCCTTGTCTCAAGGTGATGCAAATCAAATCAAATCAAATACAGAAAATAAAACAAAAGCCTCAAGAGTGGCTAAACAAAGAAACAATGGTGTAACCCCTCAACAATGCCATCTGCAGTAGTTATACAGAGGGCCCTGGCTCTGGGCTGGACACTTTTCTGCAACAGCTAGCCACGAAGCAAGCAGTTGAAATGACAAAATGAAAGAGTACATCTTTAAATGAAGAGAAAGGACATGTGTGTCTATGCATGCTTGAGCACATGAGCATGTACATACACATACACATACATACACACACAAGCACTAAAATCACAGTCATGGAAAACAGCCAACATGTTTGAGGGAATGCTGTGGTCCAGCCAATGATCCTAGAATAACAAAACAGAGCATTTCACTTCTCCTTTAATTTTGTTTTTGGTTTACAGGGAATCAAGGGCCCTTCTGCTTTGTGACAACATACATAATGGATCTGATGTTAGGTCTGGCATCTCATGGCTGTGTGACCAGGTCCTGCAAACCCCAGCGGCCTCGGTGAATAAGGGTGGCAATATTGACTCTCTCATCAAGTTCCCAGAGGTGCCTACCAGATGCAGCCAAGACGGCTCCAGGGCCTGTGACACCAGGGAGTGGAAAGAGATGAACTGTGAAGCCACCCAGCAGGCAGACCCACAGCTGAGAGAAAGCAGCTTAGAAAACTGGGTCAGACTCGGGTGGTGACTGTAATCAGAAACCTGTGAGAAGAAGTGTTATAAACATGTGAGCAGTGGCAAAAACTGATTGTTTCAAAGGTAACAATGAAGCAATGCATTAAAAGCAGCAATGCTAAGCCGGACCCAGAGTAGTGCATGCCTGTAATTCCAGCACTCAGGAGGCAGAGGCAGTCGGATCTCTGAGTTCGAGGCCAACCTGGTCTACAAAGCGAGTTTAGGACAGCCAGGGCAATGCAGAGAAACCAAAAAACAAAACAAACAGCAATGCTGAATGTTGCTGGCCCTGACTGATGTTATAAGAGGTATTGAAGGTGCAGCGGAAAAGGTCATTTTTAATCCATTAAGTGAAAAGCTTTGCTTTTCTCTTCTGTTTCAAGCATCGGTTTCATGCTCCTGTCCACGTTAGACATGGAGGATGTACCGGGATGTTGGCCTACTCAGTGTTAATGGTCCAGCTCAGCTCCACGAAAGCATTTTCTTTGCAAACTTAATTTTAGTTTTGTGAAATCATTAGGCCCTGGAATATGCTCAGTGACCAACATTGCTGGTATTGTTATTTACCCGTGTCTGGAGTAGTCATTCAGATAGAGTATATATAGTATTAATAAGGAACAACATGGCAGATAGAATTTCATGGAAGTCATTTAATTTCACCCAGAGAGGAAAAAAAAATCTGTGTTTTATGAATATATCCTACCCATAGACACTAGATACTCCTAAATAACGTCATGGTACTCATGGAGAATGGGAAAGCACACTTGGTTGGTAAAGAGAGTATATCATCATGGTGAGGAAAACAGCACAAAGCATATATTTGCTTCCCAGTGTATCTATGTCTCATGTAAGCACCACCGTTTGATGATGCTATCTTACTGAACAATTTTAACAATGACAGCATCCCTGTCTCCATTTCCAGAAAGCTCGGTGTAGAATTCAGGAGTAGCAGTGAGCATCTTGCAGGTATTATCTTACTTAAATCATAAGGCAATCTGTACGGTAGATTTACTGTTTCCATGTTGTAGGTGAGGAAGCCTTATTTCAAAGCTAAACCCCTCTAACTACACCCCTATTGGGCAATAATCATTCTCAAACTGCTGGGCTTATTTATGCGGATTAGGTATAAGGAAATGGGAGTTAATCTCTCAAACCTAGAAGTTGAGCTTTAAAGTAACTGTGGACATGAGTTTTAAAATACATGTATTTACTGTCCCGTGTTTGTTCTTTATTTCATGTGAAGGTTTTTATATATGCGCTAAAAAAGTAAATTCTTTTTTCTTTATTAATTACACTTTATTCACCTTATATACCCCTGTGTTTCCTCCCTCCTCCCGTCCCAATCCGTTCCTTCCTCCCCCTTCTGTACTCGTGACCCTCCCCAAGTCCACTGATAGGGGAGGTCTTCTTTTCCTTCATTCTGATCCTAGTCTATTAGGTCTCATCAAAAGTAAATTCTTGATTGAACTTCTCTTTCTTCAGAGACCAAGGCAGTAGTCATTCCATGGCCTGTCACTGGGAAAGCAGCTTTCTCCTTGAGAGTCACTATGCTTGTGTCTGAGCAGTGACCTTTCCAAAATCATGTCGTGATTGGTTTAGATGGATTTATTAAATCTCATAGAGAGCTGGGCATCACCCAGGTGCTTGGTGCCTCATCTCATTGGATCCACAGGAAGTTCTTGGAGCAGAGTTACCTGAGTCTTAAAGAGCCCAAACAAGGAATTCAAGGTCAGGTGGCTTGAAACTGGAGAGTTGGGGTGCATAGCTTTCATCTGTCCTCAGAATCAGAGCTATTACTCATGTGGTCGACTGCCTCTATGATGAGATTTCCTTTTCTGATTTCTGTATTAAGTATTTTTGGTCATGTGTTTATTCGTTTCTCAGATGAGTTCTTTAATTATTTTTCTTTATAGGTTTTCTTGAATAGATAAAGTGACTTGCTATTACCTTTATATGATTAAAATAGAAGAAAAACCCTTCATCTCACAGATCTTTTATAATTTCAGATAGAGTGTTTAAACTAAAGGTGATTTCAATTATTCTTGGGGATTTTCTCAGCCATGCTTTGGTGAGGGCTAATGGATTTTAATTCATTCATTTTAGGACTCCTGTACCTTTTAAAGTGACAGTTTCTCTGTCCTGCTTTTAGCTTCTTTATACAAATAAAAGAGCATACAGTAACACGTACTTTGTATTCAAATCACTTTGCTGTTCGGTTTTCCCCTGGATGTGTGATGAATCAGGGTACATACTGCACTGCTTTAGAAGCAAGGCACTAACACAGTTATCTTTCCAACTATTTGGGAAAGCAGATCAGGGAAATTAGGAGGCTGTGAGGTCTTCAGAGGCCCCGTCCTTCATGCCTTTGCTCTGTGCCCGATGGTACTCTCCCTAGTTGTAAGCTCAGTGCTTAGTGGTGGCATCTAGCATCACATCTGCATTTTAGTCCTGTGTGAGGGACCCAGGAGAGAAAAAGGCGAGATCAAGTAGTTATGGTTAAATATCTACCCCATTGTCCACTATCTATACTCTTTTGGTCAAAGTCTGATTATGTGTCTATGCCCACCCAGCTACAAGAGTCTGCAGGAAATGCAGGCTCTGGCTCAAGGCATTTGTCACGCTCTGGGATCTGCTTACCTAAAGGGACAAGAGGAGGATGAATACTGGAGTTAATTAACAGTTTCTGGCACAGTTTGGCTCTCCTGCCTCCAAGCATCACTTCCCACCTGTCATTTCATATAGAGGGTATGCTCGCGATCCTCTCAATGAAAACAGACAAAAGTTTTTCCTGCTTACTTCTCATAGATGAGAGTCTAGGAGGTCTGGTGGATGTTCTCCTGTCTCTAGCATGTCTTACCTGGCCCCAGAAACCCCTGTACTAAATATAAGGATGCCTTACTTGGTGCAAAACTCCTGTTTGGAAAGAGAAAAGGAAGTTCAACATGGAGGCTGGGCAGGAACTGCTTGGCACTTTTGTTACAGCTTTTTGGGCATTCTGAACTTGCTCTGCGGACTTGCTCACTAGCAGTTAACTTACCTGTTCCTTGCTCTTGGTGGCGCTGTGTTTCCTAGCCACATGTGTGGTGTAAGTTGCAAAATATGGCAAGTTGCCCGTTTTATAGCCTGCTTTTTGTGGGAACTGGGGGCTTGGTGTAAGGACTGTAGCGTGGTCATCCAGGCTTTTGCTTTCTTTGTGATGTAATTTACTGTGTATTTGCTGCCAATTTGTTCCATACGAATGAAACCTTGGTTGTGGTTCATAAGCCTGTAGATTCCAACTTTTGATAAATTTGCTTTGGAGCGCAGCCTACTCCAAATAGTGTTTCCCAGCTTAAAGGTTTCTACCTTGATATCTTTTGATTAAACAGTTTTGTGTAAGAGAGCTATTCCTGTTCCAGCTGTGTGCTTGTGGTTGGACTGACTCCCCTAGGGTTACCCAAGAAGATGCTCCATAGGGAGTTCATGCAAGAAGCTCTGCATTACAGCCTCTTATTTTATACCTTTGGGGTAGCAGAAGCAGGTGCCTTTTTGGCACTCATTTGTAGACAGAGCAAATAGAAAACATTGCAGTTCTGCATCTTGTAGCATCTGTGTTTTGAGCATCTATGACCGCGTCTCTTATGCATTCTTAGATATGTTTGGCTCTGTTGCAGCGGTACCCAACTGTACAGAGCAGCTCTGTATTAAGATATAGGACTCAGAAATGGTGTGGATTAAACAAGAGACAAGCTTATTTTTATCCCAATGGCCTTTAGTTGAGCAATTACACAGCTAGGGGTCAGGGCTTCAGCTCTTCAGCATCCATTAGAGATCAGGTTTCTTTTATTTGTTACTGTCTTGGTCTCCAGAACATCTCTCAGTTGCCTCCCGCCATTCTGACCACTTTCCGTTTGGCAGGAGCTGAGACAGTGAGAGAAGAGTTGGAGGATAAGTGACACCCTTAGGAAAACACAAAATGGTTTACACGGATCCCTCCTAACTGAAATTTACTGTCCAAAATAAACGGTTAGTCACCCTAGATGAATGACTTGTAGAAGCAAGGAGGCTCCGGTGAGCTTGTCATATGTGTAAATACAGTTCAAGGGATTCTGTTGACAGAACGGAGGGAGTTCAGTGGAAGAGCAGAGAGGCTCTGCTATAGTGCTGATAATTATAAAATAAGGTTAAAGCATGACTGGAGTCCTGGCACGTCTTTCCCACCATCTTCTTCATAAGGAACCTATCCCTAATGTCAGCACTCCCTCTCTCTGGGTCCATCTGTCTCTGTGTCTCTCTGTCTCTGTCTGTCTGTATCTCTCTCTCATGTGAGTGTGTGTGTGTATTATTGCAAGTACAATGTGCACTGAGTTTTAAGAAAAACTATCAGGACAATTGACCAAATGTTTTAAGTGTGTGTATATACGTTTCATTTTTTACCTCCTTTCAACCAACCACGCTGCAATTCCACCACAGGAACCTATAGTCTTCTCTGGAAAGGTGTTGCTATAACTAATTTCAAACAGCATGATTTAGATACTATTCATTTTTTTTTTCTAAATTCTGACCTTGTCAGCAGCCCTGAATGGAATACAGCTTGGGAAGGCTACGTGTGAAAGCAAGCATTTTATCCCAGTGAGTGATGATGGGAAACCAGTGAGCTATCAACCAGCTCATGCAACCTAAATTCCTGTTAGCTCCCCAAACACGGAATCTACAGACAAAACTGCTTTTCAGGCTTATCCTAGGGAATAATGTTTATTCAAATTGAGAAGAAAAGGAAGCACCAAAGAGCTATCACACCTGAAGGAGTGCATCAGGTTGAGAAGTGTAATTTGAAATTGTGTGTGATATTGCACGTCCATCTGGACCACTGGCAAGTGATTTTCCGTTAACCCTGGCGGCTCTGTTATCAGCCCTCACAAACAAATGTCAGAAGGGCTGGGAGCAGGAGCCTCTGGCTCTCTTTCCATTCCCAGAGGCAGCAGAGAGCTGAAGTCAGAGACTCTGGCATTGGCCCCATCCTAACCTTGACATTGCTGCTTTGCTCTTCATTCCCAGGAATATTTTCTTTGTCGGTTTTGTGCTGCTTTCCGCTTGGGGGTGGAGGATTGCTGGCATTGTTGTGCTGGGATTTTTCCTGGCATTACTGTAGCCATTGCTTTTTGTACACCCCTGCTTCTGCGAAAGGGTACAACTCAGCTGAATTGTGAACCTGGCTTTCAGGCTCTACTCTCTCTTCTCCTGTGTGAATGTTTACCAGTGCATGCTCTCTCTTCAGCCTAAATCTCTGGGTGGCTTAGAGTAATCTACAAAAAGCACCACACTGCTTTGTAGTTTCAAGTTTTATTTCCCAAAATGAATCTGAATATTGTATTGTACAATACAATTTAGCCATTTGTTTAAATAAGTAACTTTAATTAGCTTCATCTAGTTAAAGCCTTGATCTCTATCTCCTTCCACTCTTCCAAGAAAGACTTGACTTTCAGGAAAGCAAGCCATGCTTATCTGGTGGATTTGAAAAGTCTTTTGTCCCATGCATCAAACCCCCAGGGAGTTAGAATATCCTACGGACATTCTTAGCTGAAGAAATTGGTCTCTAACTGTGGAGTTGGTGCTAAGGTATGTTGTTCCTGAAGAGCAAGTTTCTCTCAGACGCCTGAACATCATATTACAAATAGGGTTATTTATCCCCCAGGAATCCAGTCCAACCCACGATTATAGTTTCTGCCCAGCTCTTCTTTGACTCACATCCATGAATATTGGTTTTCATCTGACTGTAAGGCATAAAAGACCCGGATTTTTATCCCTTGCTTTACCAATAACATACTATTTAGTGGTCTTTCAATCTGAATACTTTAAGCCATTTGAAGACACATTTTTATTCATTTGCCTTTTTTGTAGTGCTGCTTTTTATGACCTAGAAATTCCTGGCATGTTCATTTTTAACTCTGAGGTTAACCTCTGTGTGTGCCATTATGGAAATCAATCTTCAGGAGTCATAAGTATGCTGCAGAGACCCATCACAAAGCGTTTATATGAATGATTTAGAATGGGGCTAAATAATTACATTTTGTGGCCAAAAGACTTAGCTTAGAAGTTAGAGGAATAAACCATTTTAGGCGTTTCCTAAATATATATTAGAGTTACCCATTTTAATATAAATTTAACAATGTAAAGTCATTTTGGTAGCATAGTTGAAGACTGAAAGAATCTGCTTACACCCACATTTAGCTAAATTTGGCTCCTTTGGTATTAGGAAAGTAGCTGGTTAACTGTAAGTGTGATTATCTGAGCCATTAATTGTATGGGACATATAGAAGGAATGAGTTCCTGCCCATGTTACCTTGAATATACTCACCAAGGTCATCCACTTTCCAGATAGCTTCCTCCATCCCTGAAAACAGACAAGACCCCTCTCCCATGATCCAGGGTGGTTGTGCCATGATCCATTGAGCACTACTTTACACACCAAACATTTTCTTTCCAAAGCACAGAGCTGTGATTTCAGACTCTTCTTGTATAAGATTAACCAGTACATATGTCACTATCAAACTGTATGCTGCAAGCACTCATATGAGAAACTAGGGGGACTAACAAGAGGTCTGGGTTCACAGGAGGCCACACAGAGCCAGCTGTGAGTAAGCAGAAGAGGACCAAGGCAGAGCAGAGTGTCATGCTCAGCTTTTACCAGGCAAAGCACATTTCCACATAATCTCTGCCCAGTAACCAATTCCCGTGATGCTGATTTGATGGCGCACTGTCTCTCGCACTGTTCAAAGTGCTCCTGTGACTGTGTGCAGTCTGAGAGAGTCCTCTACTTTCTCTGACTTTGCTTTGGAGACTACCCCTTTGGAGGTATTTTCTGGAGAGAAGATAGAAAAATACATTTTAGTTCACAGCATCTTCCTTGAAAGAATTCATCTTGAAGTTGAGTGGCCAGGAAGGATTCTGAGGGCCTTCTCTTTCCAAAAGTGTGAAGTTTGATATCGCTGAGAAAATATGCCCTGACTCTTAGGGAAATATCCCGAGTGTTTGTTGTTTTTTACTGTCAAAGTCATCCCCATCTCCCCCTCCCCCGATCTGGCCTAGGTAGGGGAAGGAGATCCAGGGGCCAGAACTGTCAGATCTTTTAATTTATGTGTTGATATTGTATAATTCTACCGCCTGAACTCTCTGTCTTTGCTTTATAATATAGCCAGTCTGGCTATAGTCCAGTGTTTACACTGTCCTCACGCCCCACCATAGCCTTTGCAGATTACATTCTGACTGTGCTGCTGACTGTCTCTGCTGTGCAACTTGACAGTCTTCACTTTTACCTGGCTACAGGCTGCTGTCATTCCTTCATCACATATGCTAATATGCAATATTTGTATCTCGTCAGGAAAATCTTTTTATTACTTAATTCATTATAATTTATTCCAGATCTCTGGGTATTTTTATATGTTATTTACCTGGCTTTGTTTGAACTCAATAATGCTCTTGTTGATTTTCCCCAACTGGGTCATACATTTTTGTTGGATGGTAACAGCTATGCCCTTTCTTTGCATTTTCCCACGGAGACCTTCATGTTAACCATCTGAATAATCAAAAATATTTATGAAATAGTGAATACTATGTTGAAGATTCAGTTGTCTGTAATTTTTGTTGTCAACTTCAGCTGTAGTGTTCCAATTAAGATATGCTTTTTGTTTGATATTAACTGAGGATAATATGCTCATTGATTGATTTTTTTCTTACTTTCTTTTGACATTGAGGATATTAGCCTCTATACAATAATTCTGTACTCAATAATGTCAACGCCTGGGGTAGATATAAGACCTTGTAACTCAGCATTTAAGACAGACCAAGGCAGAAGGATTACATGAACCTAGGAGTTCTTAGAAGAGATTATGCAACAAAGTAAGAGGATATCTAAAAACCAACCAACCAAACAAACAAAAAACAACAACAAAAAAAATCCTGTTGCAAAGAACATATAGGTTCTTAGGGAAAGACAGCAAAGTTGACCTAAATAAGGAAGTATATTCACCAACTGACAAACAATGCTCAGAGAACAGAAAACCAATTTATAGCCACTTTTCAGAAAGAGAGATCCTATAGCATAAGGGTTGACTCTGGTAATTCTTGTCTAGGGCGCTTTCTTTTCTTTTAAGTGGAGGTGAAATTAAAGATATTTAAAGTGAATGTTGGCAAAATGAGCATAAAAATGGGGCCTTTGAATCTACGCATTGGTCAATACTTATTTTCTGTTGAGCGAGATGTAAAGCTCTGTGTGGTGCTTTCAAAGTCACCACAATAAATTATTAATATTTGTAATTTATTACGCACACCAGAGAATAAGAGATTGCAGCGTGAGCTGATGTTACGAAGCAGTGCTGGCTGGAGCGCTGGCTGGATACTGTGTGAGATTGTCTGAGGAAGCTCTGGGCTCATTAGTAACTCACATTGCTTCAGGAGACTGTCTTCCTCCTTATGAGGGTTTGTTTTTCAATCCCAGATAGGAAACTGAAGCAATCTGAGCATGTATTTCCATTATTCAAGTGTCTGCGTGCAGTCTCTCTTTTCTGACAGTGCTAGAACAATTGCCAGTGTTTTTTTTTAATTAATTGATTGATTAATTTTAGTAAGTAAATAAATGACAGAATTTGGTCCTTCTATTTAAACAAAATGTTTCCTGAAGCCTTGCTAAATATGTGTTTGAATGTTTGGCTTTATCTATGTCTGACATGAAAAAATAGTGATTGTTTTTGTTTGTTAACCTACTTACAAGCTATATTTCCTGTTATCTGTAGTGTGATTTTATGAAGAATAATTCAAACTAAACATGCAACAGCATGCCCTGGGTAAGGATTAATTCATAAAGCCTGCCGACATTACCATTTTTTTCATCATATCTTTGTAACCTGAGTGTTTTCTTCTACTAATTCAAAGTACATTGTTGGATCTGTATTTGGAGGAGAATAAAAAACACTCTTACTTTCTTTCTAGTGATTATAGGATGCTTTGTCCTATGTGTGGTTTATTAGTTCTATTGTGCCTTAGAAAATTTTGATTTATTGCACATTATTACTAAACATTTTATTATGTGTTTTAACTAATGCCTTCTTCTTCAGTATTCTCTGTTTTATGTTTCTCCAGTGCATTCAAAATCAGCTTTAATTATAGACAAATTATTTCACTGCCTTTGAGATAATTTTTAAAGGATTTTAAAGCTTCTATGCCACCATACAAAGCAGTGAAGCTAACTGGAGGTAGGAGAAAGTGAAGGGAAGGGAAGGGACGGAGGGAAAAGGAAAGCTGAAGATTTTTGAGTGCTGGATGGAAAGACAGGGTAGAGAGAAAGAGAGAGGGAGTTTGCACAGGTGCAGGCCAGAGCAAAATAAATAATCTGAATACAAAGAGCATCCTAGTGGAAAGCCAAAGACAGGGAGGCTTGCAAGAATTCCATGATTGCCATTGATAGCACTGTGTTTACATGAAAACATTTAGCAGAAAGTGTCAGCTTTTAAGTTTAACTAAGATTTCTAGCCCATTAAAAGTTGGAAGGAAAAACGGCCACACAAAGGAAAATCATAATTAGGCTAGTAACATAATGGAAAAAGTGGGTATCAGAAAAAGCAGAAACTTGGTTGAACACTCTTTATTATTATTTATATAATACTGTGTTTTCTATTGTCTTGGCACTTCTCTCATCCCTTATCAGACATCCATGAGCAAAGATATTTTACAGTCAGAGAAGGACTGCTCCAAATCAGAGCAAAGTGCCTTCCCCAGAGATGCTTCCCCTAAGATCCTTGACCTCAGTAGCCGTGTGTAGTCTGTTAGGTTAGCAGCAGCAGGCATGATTTCTCCTGATGATCAGGCCTTGTGTTCAATTAGACAGATGCTGGTTACCACCAAGATGGATGTGCCACTATTGCAGCTTTAGGGGATGTTATTGTAGTTCATAGGCATTGCTGGCGGGTATGACTATTAATGGCTTTCCTCCTGTGGGAGTTTGCATAGTACCTTCTGGTACTATAAAATCTAGTCTCCAGAGAGAAGCCTTTCGTGTCCATTTAAGCTCAAATTCTAAGAGTGATATGCCCTAATTGTCTGGTGTCTTCTGCAAGAGGAACTTACCTTCAGCTTCTAGGAGGCAACCAAAGGCTTTATTGACTATACTATTTTGGTAGCCTCTTGGATGTCCATGATCAAAAATTTGACTGGAGATTTATTGCCTGGTACTGGGTTTTTATAGTCTATGCCTTTTGGAGTAAGTATCACCACTCAAAGTGGTATAACTTTATTTAATCTATATCTATATCTGTATCTGTCATCTATTCATTTATCTATCCATATACATTTATATGTGTTATATGTAATTGTAGGTAAATACAGAATGATGTCCTATGTCTATTGCTACTCCCTGCTAGGTTTCTAAAAAAATATTGGGTAGTATATTATGTATATCAGACATGCCATTCTGTTTAAAGGTATCGCTAGGAAGTGAATACTACTGCTACTCCCATTAAGCTGAGGAGTAAGGTGATAGAAAGGAATTACACAGGTGGAACATGGTTAAGTAGCTAAAGTGTCAGCACTGGCTTCTGTGCATGGGCTGTCCCCTAAAGGCCCTTGTCCCCTACCTGTGCAGCCTGACTCACTATGTTCTTTGCTTCAAAGAACCATATTTAATTTAAGTCGGGACAGGGAAACATGATTCCTCCCCTATTGTCTCTGTAAATGGAGAGTTCCATATTTAATTTGTTTATTCTTGTTAAATAAGATATGTGAAAGCACATAAAAATACATCAATCAATACAAGCATTGTTTTATTACCTCTCAAATAGGTCAACATGCCTGTTAAAGTTCTTTTTACCTCAAAATTTGTTTCATCATTTTATTTTTATTTTTACATTTTAATTAAAATATAATTATAACTCTCCCCTCCTCTTTCTTCTCTCTAATTCCTCCTATTTCCCTCCATCCAACCCCTCACATAACTCCACTAATCTCAAGTTCACAGCTTCTTTTTATTTAACTATTATAGTTTTACGCACACACACACACACACACACACACACACAAAACTATAATTTGTGTGTGTATATATGGTTTCAGGACTGACTATGTATTGGATAAGCAACCTGGGGTTAGGGTCAGGAGAGGCTAATTCTCCCTCTGTCAGCAATTATTAGATGGCTGTGATCTTGTGCCTAAGCATTGGTCCCTGTGAGATTTTTCCTCCTATTGCATTAGTGTGTCTATTGATATTGTCTTCATTCAGGTCTTGCTTATGCAGCTATTTTTATGAGAAGCAGTTTCATGCCAGACTTCTTGGTATTCTGACGCTTAACAATTATTTCATTGTTACATTCATAATATTTGGAGCTGAGAAATGCAGATGAGATAGAACACTCATTCATTTGTCTTTCTGGGTCTCAGTTACCTCACTCAGTATAATCTTTTTTTAGAGCTATCCATTTACCTGAAAATTCGTGGTTTCATTTTTTTTTTAGCTGACTAATATTTTGTAGTAGTATGGGTATGCACCATGTGTTTTATTATTGATTCAGCAGTTGAAGGGTTTTCTCCCTCTCCTAGCTATTATGAACAAAACAATGAACATGGCTGAGCAAGTATGTGTGGAATGGGAAGTTAAGGTATAGTTGAGTCACACAGTGTATTTGCTTTTTATTTATTTTTATTTTTTAATTCTCCATACTGATGCTCAGAGTGGCTCATCCAGTTTGCTTTCCCATCAACATTATTGTCAGTTGTTTTGTTGATCTTGGCCATCCTGACCGGGGTGAGATGAAATTTCCTTATTGCTAAGGAGGATGGACACTCTTTGAGGTATTTCTTCTATTGAGAGCTCTGTTTAGATTCCTAGTCTGTTTTTTTAAGTGAGTCATTGTTTTCTTGACTCTCTTTTTGAGCTCTTTGTATATTCAGGATATGAACCTCTGTCAGATATATAGCCAACAAAGATTCCCTTCCACTCTGTGGCTTTCTCCGTCACTGAATTGTTTACTTACATGTGTTTACTTCTTAGTTTTATAATGTCCCACTTATCAGTTGTTGGCCTTAATTCCTGGGCAAATAAAATCCTATTCAGGAAGGATTTTCCTATACTTACATCAACGAGGTTTCTGCCTGTGGTTTCTTCTAACAGTTTTAGCGTTTTAGGTTTCAAATTGAAGTGTTTAATTATTTAGAATTTTTCATTTAAGTTTGAAATTCTGCTCTCCTCTGTCAGTCCCTAGCCCCTGTGACTACATTGATCAACTGAGTCTAACGCTCACCAGGCAAGTTCTTCATCTCAGGCCTTTACCTGTACAGGTCCTCACTGACTTGCTCACACGAACCCTGTATGTAGGACAGACAGATCTTGAATATGTGATATTCCTGCCTGGACCTTTAGAGCAGTCAAGATGACAAGACTGGTTGCTATTTAAATTCAAATCAAATAAAATTAAAAGCTTGATTTGTTAGGTAATAGGGCTGCCTTTCACATGCTTAATATCCGTATGTTGTTCCTGGCTACTGTATTGGATGAGGCTGCTGTATGTTGAGCACCGTTATAAGCACAGAAAGCTCTCTTGGCAGCGTCAAACAGGTCACAAATCACACCATTCCTTTCAAAACAAGGCAAAATGATAGCTCACTCATCTTGCTTATAAACTATCTTAGCTTTTAATTTCGTTCATGTTTACAGAATCAACATCTCATATTTTTCTCTGCCTCCTTATTTATGAATTACTTGAATTTAAACAAATACACTTCTTCCTTTTCCCTCTTTCTTTTGATTCAACACAGCCTTTCTCTACTGAATATATGTGAAAGCTGTTGCCAGAGCTTTTTAAATGAATCAACACCTTTGCCTCTGAGCAGCCTGCTCCTAGACTTGCAGCCTCGGTCTTTTCTGAGTGGCACAAGGGTTTTCTGAGGCAGCCAGGTCACTCCCAGGCATTGCGTCTGTCTGTTTATAATTTATCCTGAGAAGTTCCTCTTCCTTCCTGCTTTCCTTCCTTTCCTCTCCCTCTGTCTTTTTCTTCCTTTCTTCTCCTTCCTTTCCTCCTTCTTCCATTCTCCCTTCCTTCCTTTCTTGTTTTCTGTACAATACTTTACCATATATTTGTCTTTTTGTACAAAAAAACTTCCTGTTTACTGCAAAGGTAGAAGTGTAAAAGATTCAATTTAGTAAGTCCTGCAACAGTGCTGATTGTGCACATCTTCTCTATCATTTTAACACTGTCTTTCACATTTTCTCAGAATTTGTGACAAGGCCAAGGTGGGAGAAACTTAAAGTAACTCCTAAGTTTTAAATGACTTTATATTTTTTTAAATTTTATTTACGTATGTGTCTGTGCACCAAAGTGCAGGTGGCTGCAGAGGTCTGAGGTATTGGATCCCCAGGAGCTGGGGTTATAGGCAGTTGTGAACTACCCAACACAAATGCAAGGAGCTGTATGCATGTCTTCTGAAATAAATATTTTTAGCTACTGAAGTATCTCTACAGCTTAAGTTTCCAGATTTTAAGTGTCAGAAAAAAATCAGGATGGAAGATTTAGTAAAATACTTTTACTAGATGACATTAGACAGAGACTTTCTACTCATCTGTCTGCTTATTAATACAACCATGGATTTATATCACTAAAAGCATGGCTTTGTAGATTCTCGGAGACCAACAGTTAAGGTCACATCTTTAACCTTACAGAGAAAGGCCTGGATAAGGAAATCAGCAACTAAAAGGATAGCCACTATGCTCTAGTGAAAGGATTTTAGTTTCTGAAGGTGTCATATCCGATGCCCATTCAACACTGGGGCGGGGGTAGCCTATGAAGGCATCATCTATGATAGTCAGGTGAGGCATCTTCAGTTAAAGGCGTGTGTGTGTGTGTGTGTGTGTGTGTGTGTGAACATGCCTTTGTGCTGCTGAGCAGGTGTGAAGTGAAAAGGGGTAAAGGAGACAAATCTGAGGTAGATTGTATGCTATGCCATTGAGCTCAGATTTTGTTCTGAAATCAAAGAAAGGCATCCCATAACTATTTGACCAGAGGAAAAACATTATCTTTCATGCCACTGTTTTAGACCACATATGATGCCAACCACTGAAGTAGATGCAGAAGTGTGGCAGAAGACTTTACTGTGGTAATCCATGTGAGGGGTGGAGCATGGTAGAGAGGGGAAGGAATGTTTTCAGAGATTTGGGGTTTGAAACACCGGTGCCCTGTGACACACTAAACAAGGACAATTAAACACAGCGAGGAAGCTGGGATAATTGGATAAGCGTCTGTTAACATTATCGCTGCAAAAATCTCTCTATGGGTGAAAGACCAGGCTAAGTGATATCTATAGACTTTTTACAGGTCTGTGAGTCATAACTTACAATTGTATTAACTTTCATATCTCCTGACAACTTCAGCTAATTATAATAAAATCTGAAGTTTAGCATCTACTCAGTGCAGTGGGACACTGTGTCAGTGATAACACTAGGAAAATATTGAGCCTTTGCCTTTCCCTACTGGCAAGACTCATGGACCATTACATATTTTTGGCAAGAGTATCATTTGGTATACATCTTTTAGAGAATTATTATTTTTTTAATGACGTGTAGTTGTCTGTGTCTGTGTTTGTATGTGCACATGAGTGTGTGTGCCCGTGGAGGTTAGAGGTTTCATATCGTCTGGAGCTGGAGTTACAGACAATTGTGAGCTGCTCTGCATGCACATGCACACTGGAAATCCAACTTGGGTCCCCTGGAAGAGCAGCGTTACTCTTAATTTCTGACCAGTCTCTCCAGGCCCTGGTAAAAATCTTTTAAAGAACATTTAGTGTTATATACTAAAAGCTGTAAATATCACATGAACTATGTCAAACAGAATACAGAAAAGAGGATATAAGAAAATAACTTCATCAGCGAAGTGTGTATCACTGTGCTGCTTAGCTCTGTGAAATGTTGCTGATGATTTTAATGTCCAAGAACAAGGATGGGTAGGTAAATTCCCTTACATCAGTTCCATAGAAGATAGGGTAGCTGAGAACAGGTTGACTCTGTGAACAGTGTGCATGCTGTGTACTGGCACACCATGTTTTTGCTCAGAACCCAGATTACTTTTATTTCTCTTATAAATAGACCGGGAAATACTAATGAGATCATATTCAGTGGCAACCCAAAGGGAAGAAAGAATATTTACATTCAGAATCACAAAGGATGGTAGGTTTCTGTGTATGAAGTCATGATGCTTTTAATGCCAAGATAGTAAGTGTATAGGAAAGATCTTTCCAAATTTTTTCTTTAGCATTTATTCTTTACATTTCCATGATATGATGCTTTGGTGATATTTTAACAATTATATGAGAAAATAAAAACAAAGGCTTATTTCTGTTTCAAGATTGCATTGTTTAGCCCTTCAGCTTTTCTGGAAGATGGCTTGTTATTATCCTTCCCAATTTAGAAGAGTTAGATATTTAATAATAGAAGCCATGTGCAGAGGTTCTAGCATTGCATTCTGCTTTCTAAAAATTCATTCAGCACCAATTTCACAGAAGCCCACCTACACTCTTCGAGCTATTTAATTTTTCAGTTTTGTGCTCATGTTGTGCTATGGCACCCGTGCAAAAAGAAATTGAATCCTAACCAGTCCTCAGAAAAGCAGAAGAAATACACATTACAAACCCTGAAAAGGATGAGTCTAGGGTTACTTTGGACAGCCTTTTAAGCTTAGGAGAGAAAAAGTCCCTGTTGCGGAGGTCTTGCTCTCTGGGTAGCCTTCACCCCAAGTTGGTGAGACATTTCCAGACATCTGGTAGCTACAGTCTCTTACTTTCCTTCTATTTCCTCAGGTTTGCAGAATTTTCTCTTTTTTAATGCAAATCAAGGGTTTGCCAGCCTGAGTCCAGCAGATATTCACAGGAGACTTATTTTCAGAAAGTAGTACTCATTTGGTTTAGGTTTGGTCCATACACAGGGTTCTTTTTCACTCTGATTCATTACTAAATTCCCACAGGTATTTTAAACTCCAGGAACTTGTGTCCATTAATTTCCTTCACACAATGCTATGTCCAACTCTAACATGTTAAGAACTTTGTTCTTATTCAAAAAAAAGTAAAATTTTAATTAAAATATTGTATCATTTTTCCTTTCCTCCCTCAATCCCTCCCAGTTACCTCCACCTTTTGCTTCCTTTTAAATCTATTCCTTCTTTTTATTTAATTGATATATATCAATTTTATTTATGAGCAAATATATTTATACATAAATATATTACATTGTATATGCTTTATATATATATGCTTAAACATATAAATGCATCCCACTTGGTTAATTTAGTGTAGCTTGTACATATATGTTTCCAGGGCTGATCACTTGCTGTTGGGTAACTAACTGGGAGGATTTCCCTGGGAAAGACTCTTGTCCTGGCTGTTGGTGTTTCTTGGTTTCCTGTAGTACTTTGTCTAGGGGTGGGACTGAGAACTTGAATTTTACTGAGACCAATAAAAGCAACAAAGATTAGTATTCTTTCTTTTCTAAAGAGGAAGGAAGGCAGCAGGGCAGAGGAAGGGTGAGGGAGAAAGGAGGAGGAAAATCAACATTGCTCTTGGGAGAATTGTGGACACTGTTGTGAGAGTTGATGGGAGGTGAGAAACTATTGTTCTCAGTAGACACTGTGAACACTGGATTTCCGATACTCACTGTGTCAGGGATACTGGGGAGATCCAGAGGGATTACATGCTCTAATCCCTGTCATAGAATGACAAGACACAGGGAAAGAACTTAATGCATTTGGAGCTGTGTGATTTTCCCCAATTTTATGCCCAAGTAGTGTTATAAAATCCCTGAGACTTAAGATGAATATTTATTATTTGGTATTAAAATGAAGAAATGCCTTATGAATCTAATTCCTTCATTTTCCCCCCGTAGTTTGTTAACATTTTTTCTAAGAACAGGATCTGGCCTTGAGTTTCTTGCCTATTCAGTGCTCTGCATGAGATTATTCATTCTCTCTCTCTCTCTCTCTCTCTCTCTCTCTCTGAGATGTTTGATTTCCCTTTCTCCTGGGTAAGTGCTGAGGGGCTAAGGACTCTCTTCATTCTCCATGTGGACTTGAAATAGGTAGCCCATCTGGCATTGAAAAACAAATCATTGGAAAGTCTTTCTGGATCACTGAGAGGTAATTAATTCCAGCTTCTTTCAGTGTGTACCATATATTTAAAGCTACATATGGACACATTCCTATCAGGGATTAAGGAAATCTGTGGTTTTCTTCTCACATAGGATTCATCAAGTTTCAGTCTGGATGAGTTAGCTAAAATTTGACAGAAAAGCTTTTTCAGATCTTCCTCTGTCTTGAAGCAGCCTTGTCAGGTTTTCTGCCTGTACCTGGAGGGCTCTGGATGACAGCCAGTGGTGCATTTCCTCATCTCTTAAATTACTTCCAAGCACCTACCAAATTAGAGAGTTGTTTACTGAAAGCTATAATACTGGAAAAGTGATCCCAATGCTCTGCCTACCGATACCCCTCTGGCTCCTCCTGTGTTCCCCTCTACCCTGCTACCATTTTGACAATGGAACTTCATTTTCCTTTTGTTCCTTGAAATGCTTATATAATATTACTTGGGTAATAACTGTCCTTATGTGAGAAAGCTCGTATTTATTTACTTTTTGGTTCTAACAAAAGACACAATAGTGAATTTCAAATAGTACTAGATACAGTACCAATTATTTAATTTCAGTGATATGATATGACTCTATGTTGTGAAAAGCAGTCACTACACTTGCCTGTCATACTGATAGCCCTGAGTTTGATCCCCAGTATCACTAATAGAAAAATAAACAGCAGTTACTGATACATCTGAAAGGTGTCTTTGGAGTTTAAACATTTATTCTTCAGAAACTTTCTAGTAAGTATGTATAGGAAGTAAATTCTTTTGGCATTTCTACATGTGTAAACTTGACTTTATTCTATCCACACACCACGATTTATAGTTTAGCTGACTCTGTTTAGAGTAGAACACATTTTTCTCATAATTTTAAAGGTGTTGAATCTCTTCCTGTTGTTTGAACTAAGTAGAATATCTTAGCTTTGGGAACTGAAACAAGATAGTATAGAATGTATGGCTTAAACTAAAAATACTAATTTTCCATAGTTTTTTAAACTTAAAGTGCAAGGTCAAAGTCCCAGTGCAGTCTGGTTTTTGGTGACAGTTTCTTCCTAGACTGCAGATGTCTGTGTTTTCACATGGTTGAGAGAGAGAAATCTGGACTCTTTCTCATAAGAGCTCTAAATTCCATTTTTGCAATCCCACCACCATGACTTAATCTGAATTTAGCAACCTGCCAAAGTCTCTCCTTGTGTATGCCATTAATCATGTCAGAGGGTAGGGCTTCAATACGTGGATTTCAGAACAGAAATAAGTAATATACAACGTGGAGAAGAGCAAACATATTGTATTTTCAACACTTAGCCATAGATCACAACATGAAACTGTTCTTTCATTTAATACTGTAACATTTGAAGAGTTCATTATTGTTTTAACTATGTGTGTCCATGTCTGTATGTGGATATATGATGTGAGCATGTCCAACGGGAGTCACAGGCAGATGTGAGCCACTTGAAATGGCTGTAAACTAAATTAAACTCTGGTCTTCTGCAAGAGTAGTAAGCTCTATGAACTGCTAAGTTGCCTCTCTAGCCTTTAAAAGAGATGTATATGTACTTTTAATTGTGTATGTGTGTTTGTATATGCTGGTGTAGTTCCAGGCAGAGGCCAGAAGAGGGGTGTCAGATCTCCTGGAGCTGGTCACAGCAGTGAACTGTCCAAAGTCCTTGCTGAAAGCAGCACTGGAGTCCTCTGGAAGAGCAGCCAGTCTTACGCAGTGGGGCTGCCTTTGGAGATCCTAATTATTCATTTCTGTTGCCATTTTCCCATTAATGAGTCTCAGACTTAACAGAATGAAAATAACTGGAAAGGTACCGAATCTGCTGGCTCCACTTTCAGGTGGTGGTGCAGATAAGGATGATGGGACAGGATAAGGAGCTGGGAAGTGTGAAGATGAAAGGAGAAGGAGGCCATTGTTAACAAGGAAACTGAAGCTGGTAACGGACAGACCTCCACAGAGATGTCTTCAAGCCTGTCTCTTGTGCTCACTTCATTTTTATTGAACTGTCAAGGGGCTATAATTACTGACATGTAGCTCCTGTAGATGTTCTGAAATTCTTATGAAAACTAAACTGCCTTTTAAATTACCAAATCAGACTCTGACTCAGGAAGCCATGATTTAGACTTTAGGGTTAATTGGACTCAGTTTGTTTTCTCTAGTTGTTTTCCTGTAGGCTTTTAAGAAAGAAACGTGTCGTATTTTACATTATGTTCTCTTCCCATATTAGAATTGATATAATTTGCAGTACTCATGTGAGGTAGAGTACGTGGTATTCATAGAAACACAAATGTTGAAGTTAAAGGGAATTTTGAGTTCTTCCAAAGTCTTCTGTTTTACCCAAGAACAGATTTATTCACTGGGAAGCTGTGTGTCCTCCTCTGGGTCAGGAAAGGGAGCAGGGCTGTGCTCCAACATGGGGATAAGAACATGATCCCATGCCATTCATAAATTTGTTTTAATGCTCTAATTCAGGCTTGTGTTATAGCAATTGTATTCCTGTATTTTTTTTTCTTGAAGCTGAACTTCGTTTCATCTATAGACATTTACATGTCATGTATATGGCTAAGCCACAATGCATTTGTAAGGAATTTGAGTTTGATCGACAAGCCACTTCATGAGTGGACATTGTAGAAATTATATTACAGAAATGTACAAGGCAGCATACTATTGTCCCTTTGTTATTTGCAGATCTGGGGAGTTTTTATTTTTGAGCTTGGATGATGAAAGTGTTAAAAAACTTCCCATTTTTTTCTAGGAAACCCTCAGATAACTAATATAATCAATATAACAATGAATATAACATATAATATAATAATGCAAAGTATTATAGCATGCTAGCTATAGTTTTAGAACACTGAGGAGGTACAAATCTCTTTTTTTGTTGTTGTTTCCATGAAAGTATGTTTGATAGTCAGCTCATAAATTATGCAATTTTGAAATGGTGTGCCCATTTACAGAATTTATAACAGCAGCTGTATATATATATATTTTTTTTAACTTAGAGGTTTGGCTATGTTGCAACATTAGGCTAAGGCCGTTGGAGACAGAGATTGCTGCTTGGTTGGTTGTGATTAGCATTTATTAAAACCAGTTGGAATCCTTGGTGCTTAGCATTCACACTTCTCCATTTCCTCTTCAAGGAACCATTTTAAGGGCTAATGATGCGCTCAGTATCCCTCCCACCTCCAGGTGACCTGTCTCTTCCTTATCATGGGGCAGTGCAATTAAATACCCCTTGCTATATAAATTCAAGGTATTTATTATAGTATATTAAAATTACTAATGACAATTATGTTTTAATGAGAGATGCCACCTGTGTCTATTAGAAATATGTGTCTTAATTTCTCAATGTTATAAAGGGGGGCTTCCTTTTGAATTGTTGTCTGACATGTGACCCTGGCTCATGCCAAGGGAGCATATACAGTGACCCTGATCACACATTTCCAAGGTCGATGGCAGGAGCCAGTACATGTTATTTACCAGGTTCCTCTCTCTCTCTCTTTAATTACATTTTTTATTTTTTATATTAATTACAGTTTATTCACTTTGTATTCCAGCTGTAGTCCCCTCCCTTATTCCCTCCCAATCCCACCCTCTCTCCCTCATCTCCTTCCATGCCCCTCTCTAAGTCCACTGATAGGGAAGGTCCTTCTCCCCTTCCATCTGACCCTAGCTTATCAGGTCTCAACAGAACTGGCTGCATTGTCCTCCTCTGTGGCCTGGCAAAGCTGCCCCCATCCCCTGCATTAGAGGGAGGCTGTCAAAGAGCTAGTCACTGAGTTCATGTCAGAGACAGTCCCTGTTCCCTTTACTAGGGTACCCACTTGGAGACTGAGCTACCATTGGCTATATCTGAGGGGTTCTAGGTTATATCCATGAATGGTCTTTGGTTGGAGTATCAGTCTCAGAAAAGACTCCTGGGCCCAGATTTCTTGGTTCTGTTGCTCTCCTTGTGGAGCTCCTGTCCTCTCCAGATCTTACTATCTCTTTCTTCTTTCCTAAGATTCTCTGCACTCTGCCTGAAGTTTGGCTATGAGTCTCAGCATCTGCTTTGATACCCTGCTGGGTAGAGTCTTTCAGAGGCCCTCTGTGGAAGGCTCAATCCTCACTCAGAAGGACAAATGGGATGGACAGTGGAAGAAGGAGAAAACAGGAAATGGGCGTGCCGGTCTCTTGATCCTGTGTCCCTACCGTGCAGTGCATTGTAGTGTGCACTTCTCACATCGAGTTACACTGTGCTTGTTTACATGCTGTGTTTTCACATTCTGAGCCCATGAAAACCAGAGGATGCATCCTACTCACTTTTCAGACTTCAGATTCCAACACAGTGCTGAGAGTGTATGAAAGGCTCAGTAAATGGCCCCATGAGTGATGACCAATATTCTTGGGTTTGTGGGTAGGGGATCTCTAGAATACTTTTTAAGGTGGGGATTTTGGTGGATGTGGGTTCTTCTCAAACTGAACTAGATATAAAACATGTTCATTAAACTTACAACATTTTGGAATTTAAATTTTAACTCTATCCTCTTATCTATTGATGCTGTGTTTAATGACATGTACCAAGCGGACACAATGGCCACAGAGACAATTATTGAGAGGCACTGCAGAGCGCAATGTCTATACTTAGCTATTAGGATGGTGTGTGTGAGGTATGCAGTTGACAAAACCAGCTGCATGGTCTTGTGCCACTTCTTGTAAAAGGAAACGTTAATGTATGCCCACTTCTTTTGAGCAATGTGATACTATAAAAGTGAGGTGAGAAGTCAAAACATCGACGAACTGGTGTTCTCTATTCAAGTGCATTATTTTTTGTTTGTTCTGAAATAAATTATTTAAGGAGAAAATAATAGAGTTAATATGTTTAGGGTGGGATGCCTTGTATCTCAAGCTACTAATTACTGTCTATTTTAGACAAAATTTGGTCCGGTGCTTATTTTTAAAAAGAATCCTTTAAAGAGTGACATTGCCAGACATTTGTTCTCTAAAACATTCCATTATTAACTCTTCTTTCTTTTTCGTTAGAACACAAGATGTTCTCTATAGAATTGTATATTTAACCCCCTCATATTGCAACATGTTAATGTAGACCAAACTTCTCTTGTAGAAAGTGATCTTGGCATTACCAAGAGTAAACCTTCAAGTCACTTGAGAGTTGGTTGAAAAATGGAATTTTTTGTGCCTATGTTTGTCCGTTTCCTTTGTCACTGCTGTACACTGATCACAGTGGGAACCTTGCTCTTAACGCTGCTTGGCTAAAATGGTAATGATCTCGCTGTTTTCAGTCCCTTCTTCTTTGAATTGGGAGTGTCACCTCTACTTTGACTATGTATTGAAATTCTTTCTTGAACAAAGACCACTGATTGAAAGCCAGTATGGAGCTGCATTGAGAACTAGAATCAAATGCAGCCTGAGACTGAATGGAGGATGCTCAAGGTTTGGAATCTCTCATCCTGCTGAGAAGTAGCAGAGTGCTCTCTTTGGTATTTTGGGTGGAGAGCTTAAGTGGTGTGTGTGGGCTTGTGTGTGTGTGTGTGTGTGTGTGTGTGGTGTGATAAATATATGTTGCCTTTTCTTGAATGACCATAACTTTAAGGTGTGTTAAAGATCAGTCCTTGTTATCATGAAGTAGGGTGCCTCATTTATTTATTTGCACCGCACATATCCAGTGAATGACTATAGCATGAGTCTTCGCTAGCTCCTAGCACCACTCGGATATGGGGACCCTGATGTCAGAAAGCTCTTGCATATTGTTCACTGATATTCTCTTGTGTAAAAGAATCTGACATGTATCATGCACAAAATATTTGTCAAATCACTGACAAAGAGCAGAGATGATTAATGACTTCCTTTGCTATTACTAACCCACCTGATGGAATTATGTGATGAATTTCTAAGCTAAACCACTAATTCTGAAATGGACATAGTGCGAAGTCTAATGTTGTTTTTCCTTTAAATCCCAAATGGATGAGAAATTTAAGCAATGCTCATTTTGATTCAGTCCTGTCTTTGGCATAATGATTTTCCTGGGCAATGGGCTGGAAAATGTGAACTTTCTCTTCCCTGGGTCTCTTCATATTGGGCACTTGAGCATGCAGGGAGTTTGAGGCCATCCTGTCATATTATTGGCCTCAGCATTTGGAGCTCTACTTCACAATGGCACAAAACCAACTCTGTAAAACCAAAATTTCAAAATACTCTCTCAAAGTACTTAATACAAAAAGAAATACACACAGCACATTAATAGGTCACATTTTAACCTAGTTGAATGGTTTGGGATGTTTCACCTCACACAGTATCTGCTTGTTGCCTACTTCTGTGAGAACTCCAGGGCTGGATATCTACACTCTCTCTTTTCCCTTCTTCTGTCTCATCTTCTCATCCATCATCCACACCAGAACCTACTCAGCATCAGTAGACTTTGGTCAGACTTTGACCATAGAGAAGGGATTTGTAGGGAAGGTACTACTTGATTCCTTGAGACAACTCTTTTTTTTCCTTTTTTTAAAATTAAATTCTTTATTAATAACACTCTATTCACCTTATATACCCCTGTAGTTCCCTCCCTCCTCCCGTCCCAATCCCTCCCTTCCTCTCCCCTCTGCATCCGTGTCCCTCCCCAAGACCACCAATAGGGAGGCCCTCCTTTCCCTCCCTCCGATCCCAATCCATCAGGTCTCATCAGGAGTGGCTACATTGTCTTCCTCTGTGGCCTGGCAAGGCTGCTCCTCCCTCAGGGGGAGGTGATCCAAAAGCAGGCCAATCAGTTCATGTCAGAGACAGTCCCTGTTCCCATTACTATGGAACCCACTACAGGTGGATATTGAGAATGCATGAAGCCTTGTTATAGGAGGCCAATAGACACTACCAATGCTTGCTCTCATTCCTGGAGCTGGCTATGGACTGAAGGCATAAGGTTATTGCTTAATTCAAATGCTGATTTCTGTACCCCCTATATCTGGTTTCAATCATTGTTCTAAGAATCTCCTGTCTCGCCTGACACGGAGGGCCTTGGAAGGGCTCTGTCGTGCAGACTATTGAAGCAGATGCTGAGACTTAAGGATAACACTTGGGCAGAGTGCAGGGAATCTTATGAGTGGAGTGGGAAATAGTGGGATCTGGAAAGGATAGGAACTCCACAAGGAGAGCAACAGAACCAAGTGGTCTGAGCACAGGGGTCTTTCCTGAGACTGCTGGTCCAACCAGGTACCATGCATGGTGGTAGCCGGAGACAACTCTTAGCTCTGTGAGAAGCTATATTATGTAGGCACGGTATAAACACTGAGTTTGGGGAGCCTGATTCATTCCAGTCTGCCTCCAAACTAGACTCACTCAGGGCATACTGGCCATAGAAAGACTTTTTGAGTTTGTTCTTTTCATAATGCAGTGTGCCTTGTGCTGTCATGCAGGGCTCCTTTGGGAATGCTCAAGATGCTCAAGTATTGTCCACACAGGGATTCTTCTCTTGTAAGCACTGCTTCACAGGATTTGTTTTAGAGTCCAGGATGGGATTTCTTGGAGGAAGAAGGGGGAGTGGAGCAGAGACAGGGAAAAGGAAAGGGAGAAGGAGTGAGGGAAAAAAGATAGATTTAGGTGCAGTTTTTATCCATGCTAGTAAAGATAGCACTCTCCCTTCACAGTGTTGTGGAGAGAAATCTTCCCTCTCACCCAGTGCGTTTTGAGCTGACAAACTTCCACAGTTTCTTCATGCTGTGCACTCTCCTGCTAAGTCCCAGTTGCGCATCACATGAAGAGGTGAAAATATTGTTACAAGAGGTGTGATTTCACTTATTTGAACCCTAGAAGGAATTTTACACAATTTCCACTAAAGGGTCAATTACAGAATGTCAAACTGTTATTTTATTTGCCTCTTCAGAAAGATAGAATAAAATGATATCATGGGTATTTAGTGTGGAATTTATGTGATTTTACTGTCTTTAAAAATGAAAAAAAAATCTGGATACTAGGCTTTGGTCAATCATATAAATAATACATAAATAATAGTTTTGACTATTATATTCTGTTAAATTCTTAGAATATACTTCGTAACTAACAATAATTTCTCATTGTCATGTAATCCTGTAATTTAAACTAATAGTCTTTTGACAGCTGATAAAGGGGTATTTTTGTGGATATTTGTTTATGCCCTCAAACTAATTTGCCATATAGATTCATCAAGTTATACAGTCAGGCTGGGTGTGGTGGTACATGCCTGCAGTCCCAGTACTGGCCAAGCAGAAGCAGAAGGCTTGGACGTTGAGGATCATCCTTAGTTACATAGTGAGTTTAAGGCTCGCCTGGGCCACAGGAGACACTGTCATAAAATGTTGTACTTGCTCATATTTATAGGATTTAATTTGATAGAAATTATGAGTTAACTTGATATGTTATCACAAAACACAACGGTGATTGTGCTGTTTTTATTTCAGAAATTACATTTGGTATTCTATACATGGTTTTGTAAGTAATTTCGTCCAAATAACTTAATCCTCAATTCCAATCACAGTTGGAACTTGGTACTGTGGTGTCGTTTTTTCCCCACACACTATACCTTTAATAGAGATTTGTGTCTCCATTAAAAACAAGCAATACCTAAAACCAAACCTTTATCACTTCAGATTGTTTTAACCAAACTTTTTTTTATCAAAATGACTGGAAGTTTTATGGTCCTAATTCTCTTAACTATGATGAGTACAACTTCAGTTTTGTGTTGTTTGTAGAGATTGCCTTTCTTTGTATGGTAACCCTCCTTTGGAAGAAGATTTTAACATTAAACAATAACATTTTGTTAATATTGGATAATACTCTGATTTAAAGGATATAGCATCTTCACTTGCCTTTACAATTTAATTTGTATGTGTATTGAAACACCCTTCAAAATCACCAATCAATGAGGCAACACTTGTTCCTGCTTCTGAGACTTGTGTGGTTTAACAGATGTCATCTTTCCGTCCCTTGAGGGACTTCCCTGACTGCCAAGGGCAGCCTCATGTAAAGCCACCTTCACCCATTCCAGAAAGGTCCATATACAATGATTAATTGTATTGGTCAATGAATAGAACAGCACACATGCATACATACACTTGAAGGGATTTATTATCAGGTACTCGCTTATATAGGCATATAAACTGAGGAGTCTCTCAATCTGTCACTTGCAGGTTAGAGACCCAGCAGAACCTATGATGTAGCTCTAAGGCCTGAGAACGAGTAGTCCTCAGGGCAGAAGGCCAATGTTCCAGTTCATGCTGTCAACCCAAATCAATTCCACTGTACTACACATGTTATTGTAGCTTGGCTCTCAATGGACTGGGTGAGGGCAGCATACACTGGGGAAGACCACCTGATTTACATAATATTCCCATAGAAATACTCATAGATAATGTTTAACTAGTTGTCTGGGCATCTCGTAGCTTCATCAAGTTGAGTCTTAAAACAGATTGCCTTCTGTCTCTGACATGAACTCAGTGGCTGGCTCTTTGATCACCTCCCCTGCAGTAGGAGCAGCCTTACCAGGCCACAGAGGAAGTCAACGCATCCAGTCCTGATGAGACCTGATAGGCTAGGGTCAGAGGGAAGGGGAGGAGGACCTCCCCTGTTCAGTGGATTTGGAGAGGGGCATGGGAGGAGATGAGGGAAAGAAGGTGTGATTAGGAGGGCATGAGGGAGGGGGCTACAGCTGAGATACAAAATGAAGAAAACTAATTAATATAAAAATAAAAAATTAATAAAAAACCAAAACTGATTGCCTTAATTTACATGGAGATTTAGTAGCCTGGCTTCTGAGGCTCATTTCAAAATTCATTTTTGCCTCATAATTCCCAGTGGTATTAGAACCTTGTCACTGGGCCTCAGCAAGTTAGACTTTCTCACTGACCATTCCTGAGTTTTCTAATAAGGCCAGGGCAGTTTACTTACTTGCCTTTCAAACTTATTTTGAAGGTTTGAGTTCTGTGGCTCCTGACCTGAAGCAGTATTATCTCAACACTCCAGATTCCAGCTCCTAATAAGCTACAGCAAGTGTTTCAATCCTTTCATTCATGAATGAGCATAAAACATAAGTGAAGTATTGTGTTAATTCTTCCAACAGATCAGTAGAATGTATCAAAGCTCCCTGGGTTGTCTTTTACTTGTGCTCTAGAGAAACCATGTGTGGAGAAGTAGGAACATTTTTGTGGGAAAGCCTGTCATAAGGACAAGCGTGGCTAGATGGCAATCCTGGGTTATGTACCTCTTCATCTGTCACTTGACTCATCTCTAGGGAGCGCCTTGAGAAAAATCACACACCATATGGACCCTCAGTGAGAAGCACTTCTTCTGGCACTGTAGGGCGTGGTTATCTAGCAAGCAACAAAGTCTTGTGCTTTGCTAATGCATTTTGGTGCATGGTCTATTTTAAATAGATAGATGGATGGATGGATGGATGGATGGATGGATAGATAGACAAACAGACAGATAGATAGATAAAGAACCCAGTGTGTATTCAGCACAAATTCTGTTTAGTTTCTCTGTCCATTGGTGAAAGTGGGGGTGTTGAAGTCTCACAATATTAACAGGTGGGGTTCAATGTGTGATTTAAGCTTTAATGTTTCTTTTACAAATGTGGATACCCTTGCATTTGGGGCATAGATGTTCAGAATTGAGAAGTATTCTTAGTAAATTATTTTTCTTCGATGAATATGAAGTGCTCTTCCCAATCTCTTTTGATTAATTTTGGTTGAATTCTGTATTATTGGATATTAGAATGTCTGCTCCAGCTTGACTTTTCGGTCTGTTCCCAACCCGTTACTGTGAAGTAATATCTATCTTTGATGCTGATGTGTATTTCTTATATGCAACAGAAATATGGATCCCATTTTTCCATCCAATCTACTAGCCCATGTCTTTTTATTGGGGAATTAAGTCCATTGATGTTGAGAGATATTAATGACCAAAGATTGTTAATTCCTGTTATTTGGATGTTGTTGTTCTTGGTGGTGGTGGTGTGTGTGTGTGTGTGTGTGTGTGTGTGTGTGTATGTGTGTGTGTTTTCCTTCTTTTGGTTTGGCTGGTATGGGATTTTTTATTTCCTTTATTTTCTTTGGTTTATTTAACCTCCTTGGCTTGAAGTTTTCCTTCTAGTATCTTTGGTAGTGATGGATTTGTGAGTAGATATTGTTTAAATTTGGTTTTGTCATGAACTATCATGTTTTCTCCATCTATGGTGATTAAAAGTAATTCTGGTATTTTAGTCTAGGCTGGCATCTGTGGTCTCTTAGAAACTGCAAGACATCTCCCCAGGTCTTTTGGGCTTTTAGAGTCTCTGCTGAGATGTAAGGTTGTAATTCTGGTAGGTCTGCCTTTATATGTTACTTGGCTTTTTCCCCTCGTAGTTTTTAATTATTCTTTCTTTGTTCTATACATTTAGTACTTTGATTATTATGTGGCTGGAGGAATTTCTTTTCTGGCCCCATCTGTTTATTTTCTTGTAAGATTCTTGTATGTTTACAAGCATCTCTTTTCTTAGGTTGGAAATTTTTTCTTCTATAATTTTGTTAATTTTTTCCTGATTCTTTGAGCTGGGAACTTACTTCTATTACTATTATTCTTAGGTTTGGTCTTTTCATAGTGTCCCAGGTTTCCTGGATGTTTTGCATCAGGAACTTTTTAGATTTACCATTCTTTTTGACCAATGTATTGATTTCTTCTATTGCATCTTCTAGGTCTGAGATTATCTCTTCCATCTCTAGTATTCTGTTAGTAATGCTTGCATGTGTGGTTTCTGTTCTCGTCCCTAGATTTTCCATCTTCAGGATTCCCTCAGTCTGTGTTTTCTTTATTGCTTCTATTTCCATTTTCAGGTCTTGAACAGGTTTATTCATTTTTTTTTACCTGTTTGATTATTATTTTTTTGCATTTCTTTAAAGGATTTATTAATTTATTCTTTAAAGACATCTATCATCTTCATAAGCTTGAAGGTCATTTTCTTGTGCTTCAGCTGTGTTGGGATGTCCAGAACTAGCTGTAGTGGCATAGCTGGGCTCTGGTGGTACCATATTGCCCTCGCTGTTGTGATTGTGTTCTTACCCTTGCCTCTGGCCATCTCGGTCTTGTATTGGTCTCCATCCAGCAGGGGCCTGGAACAAGGCTTCTCAACAGAGAACGGAGTCAAAGGTTCCAGGTCTTAGGAACCAATAGAGTGCTTTTGGGCAAGGCCTGTGTGCTAGGCCAGGATGTGGAAAGAGTCTTCTAAGTGTTACAGTTAGCTAGCTCTTTAAATGAGATTGCCGGTATCCGAGGCAGTAGAAATTCAGGAGTTCCAGAAGCCTGTGCTGATACCAAAGTGTTATAGCTCTTGGTTAAGCTGCTGTGATAAGCATGGCAGAGGATGTGGGCAAAAGCCCATGCCTGGTTGGCTGGCAGCTGAAACACAGGCCTTGGGAAGCCCAGGCCCAGCAGTATAGAAGTCAGGTCCATTGAGGTGTGGGCCATGGGCCTTCCAGGCTGGCAGGGGCTTTGCTGTCAGTGCTACACGGAGTTCAGCAGCAGATCTCTGGGGAGGAGAGGAGCCTTTCTCCCCAATAATAAATGAGGAATCTCAGGTGGCCATGGTTGAAAGCTGACAGTATCAAGAAGCATGCAACAAACAGCACCCAGCATGCAGTGCACATCATCCAGCATGTTTATTTCAAATCAGCGATTTATAAACCTTCGGCAGTGGGAGTAGTTTTGAGGGTGAATGTGTTTGATTCACAGGGGTCAGAGGTGACAGGGATGCTTGATTTGCATGAAGTGGTTCAGTGCCTTATTTTACTTACAGTAGCAGGATGTCCTAAGTAGAACATAGTACTTGATTATCCTATGGGTGAGGGAAGAGCTCCAGGGAAAGTCAAAGGTCACTTGGAAAGTCAAGACAGCAAGACATTTTACTAGCCTAGGGTAGGTATCTCCAGTAATCTTCAAGTGCCTGCAAACAGGTTTTCTTATCAGAAGGTTCTGCCTGTAATCTTCCCTGAGGGCTAAGTAAAGCTCCTTAAAGATCTGAGGTTGCCAGATCAGGTAGAGAGAGAACTCTGCTGAGAAAAGGGAGTTCACTGTTTCACACTGAGCCTGAGGCTATCCGGAAATGTCAGACTTCAACCTCATCCAGCAGAATTCCACAGTTTTGTGATTATTATAGGTTCAGGTGGTGATTTCTGAGTTTATCTTTGTTGGATGGGTGGGGTTTTTTTTAATTTTTATTTTTTCCATGAGTTTTGTTTCCTCTGTCTTCTCCCCCAAGTGGCCTGGAGTTCTGGTGACCAGTGAGTCTTAGGGTGTCTCTGCTGGAGCTTTTGTGGCCTCTGAGGTTTTGGTGCTAAAGTTGCCTCTTGTGGTCCCTGGTGTCTGCATCGCCTCCAGAAAGGCAGACAGGATAGAAATGGAGCACAGGGTATGGAGTGTGGTTTACAGCTGTATAGTTTACAGCCTTGGGTGTACTTTCATGGGGAGTTGGTGGGTAAGAGCTTGGAGCAGGGTCTTCCTGGATATCCCTAGAACTGGCAGGCCTGTGGGAAAGCAGGAAGAATTGTGGGTGAAATTGGAGTGCACTGTACAGGGTGCAGTTTACTGCTGTTCTAAAATTTTTTGTTACATTTATTTATTTATTCATTCAGTGTGTGTGTGTGTGTGTGTGTGTGTGTGTGTGTACGAGCAGAGGTAAGAGGAGAATTTGCTGGAGTCAGTTCTTGTCTCCCATCCTGTGTGTCCTGGGGACTGAACTCAGGATGTTAAACTTGGCACAGGGATCCTTTACCTACTGAGCCATCTCATCAACCCTAATTTCAAATCTTAATCTTTGACATGTTCACAGTCTATCTTTGAAAGGAGAATTATATTATTCTGGTCAGGGAAAATGCTACCTCTCTTCTCTCTATATCTCTTCTCTTAACATGAAATAGAGCCATTCTATTTCTTGGTATAGCCAAGAGAATGACCAAATGCCACTCCTCAGAACTTTGGATATTTGATGGTGCTGTACAGAGAATGATGTGTGGTAGGAAAATCAGATCTGTTGAAAACTCCATGCTTTAAATCTGAGCATCAAACATTCTTTCAGTGCGGATGATGCTACCTGACTGTTCAAGGCTGCTGAGTATTGAAGGTGATAATGTGCTGTGCTCGTGAGAACTTTAAACTTTTTACTGGGTCCTACAACACCCTTGGGTGGTTTTCTGACCTTGTCTGCATGGTCACACAGGACCGACCCACCTTTACGTCTGCCCAAGGTAGGATCTTTTTTTTTAATACTTGTGTCTATACCACAAAATGAATGCACACAAACCTTTCATCTCCTGGACCTAAGACAGCAGACCACTAGGCCGTGAGTGCCAGCTTCAACAGGTGATTACAGTGGCATTGCCTGCAAATATATCCTCATATCAATATGACAAAGCACAATGCCATCCTACAGATGCTTGAACCAAGGCCTAGATGGGGTTCTAATCCTTCAGTGGCAAAGTCCTCTGCATTACCACAGTACCCATTTTATTTTGCTTCTGTTATTGGAACACATTTTTGACCACATGTTTACATGTACCCAATCACTTCTTTGTCTGACTGAGGGGCCTATGAAAGTAGATCTGCCTCTATCTACTTCCCTATCTCAAAACTGTCAATCATGAACCCTACATTTATTCACCAAGTAAATGTCTGTTGAAATGACTATGTACTAAGCAAGGCATAGACATTAGGCTTATTGTGATGAGCAGAAGGGGTAATATTTAGTGGCTGTAGTATCTAGTGAAAGGAGGGATAAGGAAAAATATAAATAACCCCAGTTGCTTCAATACAAGAATTAAATAGGAGACAAGGGATCCAGGAAAGTCCTCTAAAGACTCACATTTACAGAATGCATGGGAAGGGTTGAGTATAGAATGACTATATGCTAAAGTCTAAGTCAGTTCTATAAGCTGCCAGAGTTCTAAGTATCTTAATTAAGTTCTTAATACTCCATAGAAGTGCTGTATTTATGTAGCTGTCAATCAGATTTACTAGGGATAACCTGCTGGGTTTTTTAAATGAGTCTTTAAATTTGCTTTATCTTATTCATCAGTGATCTGCAGCCTCCAAACCATTATTCTACAGGAATAGTCAATCAAGGGTTGGCATGGTGAGGGCAGAGTACAGACTAAATTGTTCTGGCTGTAACCCACACTTCAGCCTTCAGCAGGCTTTGAGCCTCTGTTTGATTCCCTGTTGGACAAGTAGGGATAGTGGCAACCTCAGGGTACTGCTGTTAGATATGGTGATGGAACCCCAGAGTGGATGACAGTGTGAAGGAGCGGTGACTAGGGGTGTGCTTACAGAGCAAATGATCTTCAATTACTCTTAAGTAATAAAAAAGAGAAAAATTATACAAGTGAATCTGAACCAGCCCAGAGACTCTGAAAAGCAGTTATAAATTTCTCTGCAATTCTTTTTTTCTGTATGGTAAGCTTTAAAGTTGTTTCTTAAACCTAGTGCTGTAAGAAAGTAAAGTTAGTGTCCTTTGAATGATACTCCTCCTGTAACTTCTAAAGGTGAGGTATCAGAGCATAGACACAATGAAGAAATTCTCTGAGGAGAGGCACCGTCTCTTCCCCTCAGGAGTCTAAATTAAAGGCAGTTACTGTTGGAACTGAAAACATATCTTGAGTGTTATGTGAGAAATGCACCTTTGATTAGGACTTAATATTTGGGTGAAGTTCACTTTATTTTAAAATAAATTCTAACATTTGCCGTGATTGCTTTTAATATAAAATCAGTGGATCATCTGGGGCCATGGGTGGTTTCCCATTTACTTCTGTTTTGATAGCTTTTCTGTGCTGTCATTGTTATCCGGTGCTCTACTCTTGTTTGACTCTTACAAGCACATCTTGTCTCTTGGATGACTAATGAAACTGCTGAGTGCAGGCAATCTTTGAGTGCCTAGGCAGCTCCTGGAACATACCAGACCATGAGTGCTTATGAATGGATTAACTGTCTGTCTTTTTGAATGATGTAGAAATAGAAAGTGTGAATGCATTTCAAAGCTTAGGAAGGTATTTTAATGTAATGCAAATCACTTGAGAATCAGTCTCTGTATAACTTAATAAAATATCCATAAGGTATGAAACATCAACCTGCCATGTCCAGTGGATTTTCTTTAAAGGTATTGGCTCAGCTGAAATAGATTAAACATATAACATCTCCAGGAAAAACAAAACAAAAGAAAACAAATTGTCCAGATTGACAAGTATATGGTAAGGAAAATATTTTTTCTTAAATAGTGAAGTGGATATATCCTTTGTTAAAATTCACCTTTGCTAGCTCAGATTTTTATTTTTAAATTTCTTAATGAAATTTCTTAATGAAATTTAAAAATATTTTAATTTTAAAAACTCACAGTTCAGACTTTGAAGTTAGGTTTCTGCTGAACGCGTCTTGTGTTTGCAACTCTGTTAAGCTAAGTAACTGTCAGTGAACCACAAATCACCACCATGTGTAAATAAAGTTAAAAAAAAAACAAAAGCATTTTTTCCACTATTCATGCTCTTTCTAGGTACTGGTTTTACCTTTAGCATCTATATTTATAAAATTCACATTATTTCCAGGAGTCACAATTAAAACTTTTCTGTTTTACCCATAGAGTGATGCTAAAGTTTATGATATTTACAGAATTATACAATAACTAAATAATAATCTGAGGAATTATATTTTTCTCTATATCATGACAGGACAAGATTCTGTCCAAATAAGATTCGGGATGTTATGTAATAACTACCCTATGGATAGGATAGGATAGGATAGGATAGGATAGGATAGGATAGGATAGGATAGGATAGGATAGGATAGGATAGGATAGGATAGGATAGGATAGGATAGGATAGGCTAGGCTAGGCTAGGCTAGGCTAGGCTAGGCTAGGCTAGGATAGGATAGGGTGGGATACTATTATAACCATTTAGATCATATTTACATCAGGATGCTTAGACTCGTGAAAGAGAAGACTCTCTGCTTACTACAAAAAACATAAGAAACTCATCAGCATCTAGTTGGTATCCTCTGACTTATTCTAGACTTTCTTCAGTGCTTTTGTGTGTGTGAGTGTGGAATACACCTGTGTGCATGCGTGCTCTTGAATGAATGTGGGCATATGTGAATATATGTGTGTCTTCTTCCATTGCTTGCCACCTTGTACCTTGAGTCAGGGTCTCTTGCTGAGCTCAGAGCTTGTTCTTGTGCTAGTCTGGCTAGTCAGCTTGCTCTGGGATCCCTCGGCTTTGGTTCCTGGAGGCTGGAATTATACTTACACAGTCCCACCCAAATTTTAGGTGGGTGTGCAGCTAGGAAGTACCAATAAAAATAATTTTATGCTTGGGGGTCACCATATCATGAGAAACTGTATTAAAGGGTCACAGCATTAGGAAGGTTGAGAACCACTATTATAGATACTAAGTTGCTTTAGGCACTAGAAATATGAACTAGAGAGCTCAGTGGATAATAAGTTTAGGAGAATGCCTGAACAGCAGGCAAAAGGGTAGGGCTAGGTAGCAGAACTGCAGTGGGAACCAGTCCAGGGCAAGAGCTGTACCTACAGTCCATCCCAACAGGGCCCAAAGTAGCTCCCACTTGGCACAGACACAGTAAAGTGGGCTGGCTCTCCACAGGTAGTGTACCTCAGACAAGAGAATTCACAGCTGCCTTCACCCTCAGACAGGCAGGCAGTGAAACATGAGCTCTGCAGAGAACATACTCCAGAGAACCACCTACAGAGAAAGGTATCTGTCCTATTGGGGAAGAGTACTAGTAGGAGAACTGTCCTGGGAGGCAGAGTGACAGTGGTGTCCAAGAGAATCCTCCATAGCAGGTAGTGAAGCGAAAGGGAAAAGTGGGAGACATTCCTCTTCAGCAACAGGATACTTTAAGCACACCCCAAACTGAAACCTTCCTTACTCTGGTAACTGAGGGGAAATGTTCCTTGCACACACAGCCCTGTTGCACAATTTGACTGTGTGTTCCTCACCTGCGGAGCTTTAAGACAACACACAGACTCCCAGTATAATGAACATGTAACATCAATATGGCACAAAAGCAAGAAGCCATACTTCAAGTGTTGAATTTGTTCTTTCCCTGGGCAGGCAACTTGTCCCATCCTCTTGGGTAGGAATAGCAAATTGCCTTCCTAAGTCAGCTGTCCAGCCAGGGGGGATAGCAGTTGGTATTTTGTGGTGCTGTATTGATAAGCTAGAATGCTCAGTAGGTTAGGTGAAGTAAATTATTTTCGTTTAAGGTATTTCTAATGACAGTGGGTTTATCAAGTTGGAGACTCACCGTAAGTCAGGAACCATCTGCCTTAGTTCTACCACTGATTCAGTTAGCCTACACTGAAAGTGCTTAAACACACACACACACACACATATACACACACACATCGACACGCACACACATGCACACACACACACACACACACACAAACTGGAGATTTGAAGATGTATGTAGTCAGTGTTGCTAGCCACCTCTTTCGTGGAGAAACTTACATGCCAGGAAAGTTGATGAAAGGAGGCACATGCCCTACCCAGAAACTGTGTGATGAAATTTCAGTCTTTTAGAGAGAGAGGCCTGTTAAGAGACTCCGAAATGAGGAGAGTGGCAAATGAGAATCTGTTTTGTAACAACATCTGCTCAGCAACACTGTGCATGCACAGCTAGTGCAACAGATCTCAGGGTTTGGGGAGAAATGTCTTTGAACCTAGACTTCTTTATCTGCCCAAACCAAAGTTTCTATAAGAAGACAAAATCAAGATGCTGTATGACATTCAGTCTCAGGTTTAACTCAACTGTACCACAGATAAAAATAAATTCTGAAAAAAGCTATCTTGCTAAGAAAAAAATTAAGGACATTAATGAATGAAATATGAAGAGATGTGATAACTGAATTTTCCCTTTAAAAACCAAAAAATCTAGGGCTTGAGGAGATGGCTCCTAGGGTAAAGCTCAGACGTTTATAAACAAAAATGTCTACCAGGTCCTCAGTGACTAAGTCAGACTCTGAATACAGACAAACCACATGTGTGGAATTCTTTACCCGAAATAATTATAATGAAAAAATTTTCAAGTGACATTTTTTTCTGGCTCTGGAGTTGGAGGTAGTCTCAGAATGATGCTTAGGATATAAAAGGTTTTTAATGCTTAAGTAGTACTTAAGCAACTGTGGAAACTTAATTAAAAGTGCAATCATATTCTGAAACAGCCATTGTTCCTTGAAGAGGTGGCATAGTCTTGTTTTGCCCTCATGTTGTCACTCAGCCATTGCTGATTTTTACAGAAATCATTTTAT
>CM053763.1:23587330-23690235 GCA_028658305.1 Pachyuromys duprasi
AGTTATTATTAGATATTGGAAGGAAAAATAACTTTGCCTGCTGAAGCAGTGTCACAAATGGTGACTTAATTCTCAGATGACCCAAAAAGCCCATTTCCTAATGCAGTTGAAACCTATAGCTAATTCCATTTTCTCTATCGGTGTTAAAATGTCTGTCTCTGCTCCACTACAATTAGAAGAACCCTCTTTCTTCTACCCCTATCCAATCTCAGAGGTAGAGTCTTCTCTAAACTTTTCTCTGACTCCTCATTTAAAAAAAAATGGCGAAAAAAGAGTATTGAATCACTCCTTCTTTCTCTCTTGCTTTCCTTATCCCTTCCTTTCTTCCAGTTTTGGCTCAAATAGCTATTTTTATTCATATGATGGAAGCCTATGTCAGCTGAGGGTTTGTATCTTTGAGTTTTTTGGATAGCCTTGAAGACTAGTTGCCCCACAAAACATTCTGCTGAACAGTGAAGCAATGTCACTAGCCATAAAACAGCACTAAATGTAAATGAGATCTACTAGAAAGGAAAAGCAGAAAATGGATATTGCTATTCAACAGTAGCCTCACACACAATTCATAGTCAGGGATTTTATTAATTTATCATTATAAGTATTATAAGAAATAAATTTAAAGGGTCCCCTTTTTTCCTTCCATCCCTACGATCTCTTCACAGATCTTAGACAGGTTATATTTGCTCTCTAAATCATCACTGTTAACATCATAAACACACACACACACACACACACACAAAACCCAAAATGTTTAAATTTATGAAAGAAAAGTAAACTCATATTGGTGCTATTCACTTAGTGCATATATTATAATAAAAACAGACACAATTTCTTTCAAAAGGCTAGAATGACAAATGTTCAGAGAAAGAATATTTTGTAGTAAATCAAGTTTTTATGATGTATTTAACATCATTAAGTTTTAATTAAATAAATGATTTTTCTGAAACAATTTTTGTCCTGTCAAACAGGTGGTGTGTGCATTGCCCAATCCCAGAAAATCCCGCGTGAACCAAGACCTGGAGAGTTTGAAAAAATCATCAGACGCCTGCTGGAAACGCCAAATGCTCGAGCAGTGATTATGTTTGCCAACGAGGATGACATCAGGTGCTGGTTGCTCTCCTGCAGGATCCGGGATCAGATTTGTGCCCCGCAGCTTTTCCAAACACAACCTATGAGTAGTTTTAAAAGCTTGTGAGATTTCACTGGGAACACTAGGTTCCTTTGCACCCACAGACTGCCTTCCTCTTCAGATCCAGCAGCCATCTCGTTTCTGTCGGCAACACCTACAGAATAAAACCTGGGACTGAGCGACAGGAGATGAGTCATGATGGCAGATAGAGTGAGGAGAACAGGTTAAGGATTAGCCCAATTAACACGTTCTGGAGTTTCAGCTGCCTCTCCTTTAGGAGATGATTAAGACTCAAGCAATTAGAATGATTGACTAATTGTTTAACAATGACCTACTGAGTGTATCTGATTTCATAAAACTGGTTGTGTTGGTTCTTTTTTGCTGCTATCACTAAGTACCACAAAGTGGGTAATCTTTAAAGAAATAAGTAAAGTGGCTTGTTTGGTTATGGACTGGGTAATTTAGTAAAGAGAAGCTTGTTTGGCTCTTGGCTCCGGAAGCCCAAGAGTAAGGTCTTAGCAGGTTCTCAGAGCCTGATGAGGACATGTTTTCTGTATGAAGACATGGAGAGCATTATATGGCAAGTCAGAGAAGCCTCTCTCTCTGAGCTCGGCTCCTCCCTTGCGAGGACGAGCATATAAACCTGGGAAGCACACTCCTGACTTGTTCAAGCCCAATTACTCCCCAAGAATCCCACCACCAAACTGTTAATGTGTGAGTTGGAAAATTACATTTCCACGACACATAAAATTTGAAGGGCACACTGAGGCCTCAGCACTGATGTTTTGATATTCATAATTGTAGTGCTTTTCAAAAAATGTATTTTTATTTCATTTTATTCTTACAGGAGGATATTGGAAGCAGCAAAAAAATTAAACCAGAGTGGACATTTTCTATGGATTGGTTCAGATAGTTGGGGGTCCAAAATAGCACCTGTCTATCAGCAGGAGGAGATTGCAGAAGGGGCTGTGACAATTTTGCCTAAAAGGGCATCAATTGATGGTAAGAATGCAATAAAGATAATTAATTTCATATCAACCAAATCAAAGTTCATAAACAAGCTGGGGATATAGCTCAGTATCTTAGGGTACTTACAGCTCTGGGTTTTACCTGCAACACTGAAGGGGAAAAAAAAAGAAATGAAACATTTAAATTTGTAATTCAAACCTGAATTATGCTCATCATTGATGATTCTGAATGGAACATACAGCTATGTTGTCATGGTAGTCATTTCCACTGTGCGATCACTATATGTAAAAACACGTACTTTAAAGACGTTTTCCTCGTGAAAGAACGCTATTATTAAAAGTAGACATCTCCATGATGCTAGTTACTGTAGTTTACTCTTGTGTGCTTTTATGGACATTTGTGATGGGTTTAGCTTTGTTGGCGGGAAAGTGTTTGATTAATAAACACGGAATTATTTATGCTAATTGGCCCTATGGAGAAATAAATGAAACGGGGAAAATTTGGAGCACACTTGAAGACAGATGGTCTGTTTCCCAAATATCTTCCCGAAACTCTTGACAGTGACCTAAATTCCTGTCTTTAACATTATCCTCTGGGGTAAGGCACTGATTCCAGATGTCTTTTCTTAAGGAGGCAGTTACCTGGGAAAGCTAATCATTTAGACTACTTATCCATGACTCTATAAGATTGTATCAGTAATGATTGCCTTACTTAATTAGCTGAAAATAGAACATACAGGAGGCATAACATTAAAGTGGACTTAGATGCATTGATTATTATTATTATTTAGTGTTGATTTATGTTAGAGAGAAGTACTCATTTGTTATATATATGTACATATATATCATACAACATATAAAACACATATTACATGCTACAAATATTGTGCAATGAAACGTTTCTTCAAAATTCTGGTGGTATTTTTGTTTTGATTGTGAATGAATACTGAAATCATACCTTTTCCCTCTAACACAGGGTTTGATCGATACTTTAGAAGCCGAACTCTTGCCAACAATCGAAGAAATGTGTGGTTTGCAGAATTTTGGGAGGAGAATTTTGGATGCAAATTGGGATCACATGGGAAGAGGAACAGTCACATAAAGAAATGCACAGGTAGACCTTCACATGTCTCTCTTGTTATACTTGTTTAAGTATTACCTAAGAAAGGAAATGTTTCTCTCTGCCATGATAGGCAACCCTGTGTTTTCTCCTGTCTCATGTCTCAAACAGCTATGAGTGTGAGCTCATCATTCAGTACACTACAGCCTGTTCATTGGCTTTTACACTCTTGTCAACAAAAACTGTGCGGCCAGCATTGGGGCATTTCAATTTTATTTGAATAACATATTTTAAGTGTCTCTTCGGAAAGTACCTTAATGTGTTTTATAGGATGTAGGTAAATGGGCAGGCTAAATTGTACTAAATTGATCATAAGTTGCCGTTAGACAACTGTTTTTCAACTATTCTAAAGTATTCTTCCATTATACTATTAGTCTCCAGCCAGCATAACAGGTATTAGCAGAAGCTATGATTTCTGATGCTTTTAGTTTCTATAGCTTGTATTTGAAATAATAATGTTGACTGTTCCTCTTTGAATGCAAGAATAAAACTATGTTTATTTGCAGATAACATGATTATGTACATAGAAACAGGTATGGAACCTCAGCAGCTACTCCTAAGCAGTAAATTTACATGCTTATGATACAAAGTTAATGTAAATATTTATCTGTAATATAATTAGAAATGAGCACACTGAAAATGATATTTAAAGAGTATTATTAGTATCATGATTTAAAAGCCTCAGAAATCATTAGGGATAACCACACTGGAAACTACAATGTTTGGATGTAGATGATTTTCCCTCTTCACCTATGTTTTGAAATGTCCTAATTTTTGTCTACCTCACATCTTGTGGTAATAATGTGGCTAAATGTTATCACAGACATATAATCAGAAAGAACATAAAGATTCTAAAATTGATACAAAGAAATCTTACTTCAGGCTTCCTACACCAAGCATGGAGGGAAGCAAGACAAGATCCATGTTTGTGAATTTATACCCACATCTAAGGTAACAGAAACTAATTATGTAAAAAATGAAAGTGGACTAGTACTTCCAGATGCTGAGGCAAATTCAGCAGAAATGAAATAAAAAAGAATATGAAAGTAAGACAGGATGGAATTGCAAGAGAGGATAGCAGTTGGCTGGTGTGTTGAATCACACGGAGTGACACTTGAGACCTTGATACTAGTATAGATGACAGTCATGCGAAGACAGGAGAATGGCGAGGTCTAAACCCAGAATGAACCAAACAACAATGACAACAAAAACCCATTGGAGCCTGAGAGTATTATGATTGAAGAGAGATTACACTGGACATATAAAAGAAAAATAAGGAATATTCTTCAATTTTTCTTTAGAGTTCCCAGAGTTGAAGAATGTAAGCTTTATCCTGATCACATGGCAGGCTTTTCACTCAGAGGAATTGCTTAGATAGAGGTTTCAAGAAGGTTCTTGCAGCAGAAATATAAGAAGGTCTAGAGTTGAGCAAAGTAAAAAGGGCAGGCCCATGAACGCACTGCTACGGGCAGTACAGGGCATGCACAGGACCTGCCTACAGGTTCATCTGATAGAAGCATTTTCTTCTTTCCTTCTTTTCAGTTAAATTTTTATTTGTTATATTAATTACAGTTTATTCACTTTGTGTCCCAGCTATAGTCCCCTCCCTCTTCCCCTCCGAATCCCACCCTCCCTCCTTCATCTCCTTCTATATGCCTCTCCAAGTCCATGGTTAGGGGAGGTCCTCCTCCCCTTTCATCTGATCCTAGCTTATCTGGTTTCATCTGAACTGGCTGCATTGTCCTCCTCTGTGGGTTGGCAAGGCTGTTACCTGATCCAGGGGAGGCCGGCAAAGAGCTAGCCACTGAGTTCAGGTCAGAGATAGTCCCTGTTCCCCTTACTAGGGAACCCATTTGGATACCAAGCTGATGGAAGCATTTTCTTAATTGACATTCCCCATCCCCTGACTCTAAGTTTTGTCAAGTTGACAAACAAGAACAACAGCAACAACAATAGCAACCACCTTAACCAGCACAGGGCAAAGACAGAAAAGGGGAGAAAGAAGGGAATTGAGTGTCAAAATTATTCTTAGTCTCCAGAGCAGAAGACAAATCACTCAGAGTTGCAGTTTCGCAGAAAGGTATGGAAGAGGGGGATAAGAAGTGTGAGAAACACTAGGGCTAAACGTAGAACAGAATAAAGGAAGAATGGATCTTTTAAGAGAACATTGGCAAATAAAGAAATGAAATATACCCGAGGGGAAAAAAATGTAAAGGTAAAGGTTTGGAAAGGCTTGGGCTCATTAACATGTTTTCATCTAAAATAGAAAACATAGAGAAGTTTTCACAGAGAAAACTTCAGGGCAGGCAGTAAACAGATGGTATTATTCCTAAATAACAGTGTTTATTTTTATAAGGGGCATGTATATTACCAGAGGGGGCAATTTAATAATAAATGCTAATTTTTTTACTTAGATGTTAATAAAGTTAACAAAATACATTGCTGCAAGTACAATGCATATTTGGTCACCAAAAGAGTTGGGGAGCATGCATCCAAGATGAAGGCAAAGGTGGGTGAACGGCATGGAGGAGAGTGCGACAGCTGGTGTGTGAACAGCAAAGGTCCAGGTTTTCAGAGAGCAGGCTGGAAACAGAGAGCCTCTGATAAGGTTTACAAGGAGACTGTGCCCATTACTCTTCTCATCTCTGTGACCAAAACAGTAAAACCCAGGAAAGATGTGGTTTGGTTCACAGTTTCAGAGCTGTCAATCCAACAGTCATTGGCTCTGTTGACTTTGCTGAGGCAGCGCACCTGGTCAGAACACGTGGGGAGGGAAGTCATTTACCTCCGGGGAGGCACACAGGTTGCAGAGAGTGAGGAAGGGACCAGGGACAAACTTCAAGGACGCGCCTCTAATGAGCATCTACTGATCTCACACCCTAGTAGGCCTACCTCTCACATTCCAAACCAGCAGTGTCAGCTGAGGACCAAGTGTTACAAAAGAGTCAGTTAGGACAATTCCGGTTTAAGCCACAGCAGAGAAGTTATGGAGTGGCATGTGTTTCTCACTGACTCGTATTCCCATCCCATGCTTACTACTGCATTTGGAATATTATTATTTGGTCCTGTACTAACTCAAATCCTATTGGTTAGGCTGGGGCTTTGAAACTGTAGCAGTTCATGAAATAGAAAAACTTTTTTTTCCCTCCTGTGGGGTATGTGCGTGTTAGAAAATTGACTACTAACCTATCATATACTTTATTATTGGGCTGTTTGAAGACTCACCAGGTTTTCCTAACTCCTATTTTCCAAGTAAATTGAGACACACAGCTCTGCCACTGTTCCCTTTAGATGACATGTACTTAGCACTTCATTCAGACGTAAATGCTGAACTGGTTTATTGTCGAATGCGGCTATAGTGGCAGATCTGCTTCATATTTCCTTCAGTTATTTGGGTATTGTTATAAATGTAATAATTTGTTCAATTAGAACTATTTTTAGTGCTATGTAGGTGGTGTTTAAGTGCTGGGGGAATGTAGCATAGGGAACTGGGTCAGTATTATTTTCACTCAAATACCATGGGGGGGGCACTGCACTAGCTTGTCTCTGTTTTCTGACAATGATGCCCTAACTTACTTTAGGAAAGTAACCTGCGAAAATTTACAATTTGGAAGAGAAGATATCCATGCCTTAGATTCCTGTCGTAATCCATTTTGAGGAGTGAGGGGAATAGATAAAACGTGTTAGTGGTCAGATTCTTGATAGAAAAATTTAACTGTATTTGCATGAGTGAAGGTTTCCAGGGTCAGGAAATTCTTTTTCAAACTGGCTTTTAAGAAGTTCATGTTTATGGCCACAGACACAAGATGAGCTGGGAAAAGTCATCTGCACCCAGCCAGATGACCTGAACTTGACCCCTGAGATCCACAAGATAGAGAACAGATACTGCAAGCTGCTCCTGACCGCCACATGTGCACCCCCATCCCCCATGAGTTTAATTTTTAAGTTTATGTTTAGCTGCTTACAACAAGAATAGGGAACTCTAAGAATTCACAAGGATTTCCTCTCCCATTTGGACCATCACTTGTGGATTGTTACGTGTTGAGTAAAATTTTATATTAGACTACAGTAATTGGTGACTATAGCAATTTGCTTCCATAGGGGGTGACGCTGGCAATATATTTACATGAACAGGAATGTGCTTCCCAGCAGGGTTGGCGTCTGTTTTATTAATTTTCGGGAGACAGAATTTCTTCCAGCAGTGAGGAGCACACTCTTCCTAATGCTAGTGTGCTTCAGACAGCTCTTGGAGATGCCTTCCCCCCTAGTGTCTCAGGAAAGCTTTCAGAGAGATGCGTTAATGCGTCTAAGTCTAACTTTTGATATGCTGGCCAAACTCCAAGTGAGGTAATTCCTATCATCCACTCAGCTATTTATGTGGTTATTATTGCTTCTGAGTGCTGCTGAGTTCTGAAAGCTACCACTATTTAATCCTACTTAAAATTCCCTTTGTCTTTCTTAAGAAGAGAAAAAGGACTCTCCAGCCCGTGTTATCTGTGGATGGCTGTTATTTCATACACACTTATGTGACCTTTCCCTCCTTCTTCTCTGAGCATCAATGCCTTTTCACTCTTCCAAACCTAGACACCGAGACTTGCTGGGGAAGTGTCTCTTCACTGTCTCCCAGTCTCCACACATTTTCTCCACACAGAGTTCTCACTGTGGCCCCTGCCTCAGCTTCTTCCGCATTGCTTTTTCACTAATTTCTTTTATTCTCTGTCTCTCCTTTCATCAGTGTCTCTCATGACTTTAGTCTGTTCAACAAGATTGCTACTGGCAGCAAAGAGGTTTTCTTTAGAGATGTCAGCTGCCTCATTTAATGAGTGTCCTTTTCACTTAGTGTTTTCCTTTGTGAGGACCGACGGTGAGAATCATAGGAAGCCGTGCATACGATTGGTCTCTCATCCCAGGGGTAGGATGTTTTCAGCTTACTGTGTCTCTGCATTTATTTCTGCACCCGGAATTACAAATACTGTTGCTGTTGTCAAAACACTATCCCAAGAAGGCCCATCAACTCTGCTTACTTCCACAGAAACTTCTGATGAGTCATTTATCCATCCATCCATCATTTATTCTCCTGATGACCCGTTTGAATAAACCACCATGTTTGAGGCACTGTGCTGCATCTGTGTAGACTGCCAGTGCTTGTGCCTTGCCCCCAGGTGCTCAAAAATAAATATTATCTTTTAAAACTTAGTATTCTTCCCTCGTCTGCTGTGTTTTAATCCTCAGGCAGCACATTGGGGCACACAGCTTAGCCTGCATACAGTTGACACTCAGGTTATAAATGGTGGTGAGCGTCTGCTACATGAAATGGCCTATTGATTCTTATTTATGATGATAGAAATAGTGGTAATGGAAAAAGCAATGCACAAATATGTTTCTTCCTACAAACAAGCTATTTTGTCAGTGAACCAAATAGCAGACACAATAATTAGCTTCTGGAAAGGCCTGTCAGTTTGTTTTCTAGTGCTGGAGAGACTAGGTAAGTTTTCCAGGATAGCTACCTCTCAGCAGTCATTATTTGCTGTGGAAGGCCCTGAAATGATGATTTCTCCCATTTGCTCGGGACAGAAAAACCTCTATGAATGAATTGGGTAGTTAGCAGGGGTGGGAGATCAGATTTCCATAATTAGATTTGATGATGCAGAATGAAAAGATATGAAATAATAATCTCTGAATTACAGTGTGCTCAGTCTCTGTCTGTCCCCTCTTGTCCAGACTAAGACTCTGTTAGAGAGAGTGTCTGCATACTAGCAACTGAAGTGTCCATTGGCCCATTTGCTTCTGCTCTTGGCAAGTAAAATAGCAACTATCCCAGAATTATTTATGTATTCTGTTACTCAAATTCTTTATTGAATTCCAATAGGTGCATCTGAGATGGCAAAACAGGCATTGACTCCAGGCATACTAGATTTCAGAATCTGGAGAGAAAATGTAAAATCAAAATCATTCTCTAACTTTCTAGATAAAGAAACTGGACACTAGGGAAGTGAATTATTAAAAACACTCGGAGTGTGTCTCAGAGCTGTAACTAGAATCCTGGAGATTTATTTGAATTTGCCCTTATCATTTTACCCTCAAATTGTTTCATTGCTTACTTATTTCATGATTTTCACCACACTGTCAAAAATAATTCTGTAAACTCCTTTCCTGTGCTTATGTTTTAGTGCCTTTTCTTGCTGCTGTGACAGAATGCCCGACAGAAGGAAGTTTAGCGAGGAGAGATTTGCCTCAGCTCAAAGACAGAACAGTCTTTGAGAGCAAGAGGGGCATAGAGCTGGGATAATTCCGTGGCAGCTGGAGCTTTCACAGGGTGGCTTCTTGTATCTCAGAGGCTGGAACCAGAAGAGCTGTGTCTGAAGTGGTGCTGGGCTATTCCTCCAACCCTGCTTCCACCCTACCCAGCCAGGCCTTGCTTTGAAAATAGTCCACAACTTCCCATCACAGTATCTCAGCTGGGAACCAAGTATTCAAAATCATGAGCCTGCAGGGGCCATTTCCCATAACAATGCAGGACATGAGGCATTGCTGGATTTTAAAACCACTAGCTAGGAAGTGGAGAAAAAGAATACAATTGGTTGTTATCTAATTCCACAGAAAAGGTAAATATTTCAATATTCTTCGTAAGTGGTTTTCACTAGTGAGTCTAGGATACCTCAAAGTATTTTATATACCTTTTCAATTTTCCAGCCATTTATAAGAATGGAGCTAAGATTTTATAACCCTATTCTTAAGCCCAGTGACACTGAATTATAGCAGGTCACTTACCTAGGTTGTAGGTAGTTTGCTCACATATTCATTGCTTTTGAGCAAAATTAAACCAAAACAAAGAAACACCCAAATCACCTACTTTAAAGATCAACTTTAGAAGAACCATAATATATAGCAATACCCCTGGAAAGGTTGTGTGCCCACAAATTACCCACGTGCTTTGTAAGCATGCAAGTTTGATTTTGTGGGTCTGGGATGGACTATTCGGTATTCCTGAGCAGTTTTCAGGAGGCTCAAATGACACTGAGCTCCAGGGACATGATAGTTAGCTTATATTGATACCAGCACCACCTGAAGCTTACTGAGCAGAATAAATATTCATCTGTGCTAAGGATTGCAGATAAACACAAGGTGTTGCCTGCACAGGATCATATAAATAAAATTTTTAATATTTATCAGCAAATGCAAAATTACATAATCAGTAACCTATGTTTTATATACCACCTTCATAAATATGTAGATCAGTAAAATATGCAGCTGTATGTGTGTATGTGTTTTCTCCCAAGAAAATTTGAAAGCTGAAAGCTTCATTACTAAATTTTTAAAGAATGCACACAGATGCACCTGTATTTTCAAAACCTACAAAGGAGATTACAAAGTTTGCCATGTCAAGGACAAAAGATACTCTGAAAATGTCACAAAAGTGCCTTCAATCATAAGTGCACATAAGTGCACACAAAGTACGTGAGTCAGAGGTGTCCAGCCACCAGCTCAATGCTTTCATGTTGTGCAAAAACAAACCGGGTCCCTGCGGCCTAGTGAACTATCTAAAGCCCTTTAACTGCCTGAAAGCCCGAAGTCTGATTGCTGCTTGGGTCTGTCTTTGTTCCTGTCTAAGCTCTGAAAGGCTGAGTTGCTTTGACCTAGTTTTCTTGGTATAGTGGCCGTGTATCCCAATGGCTTTGTTCCCTCTGTGTGACTCTCCTTGGTGGTGAGAGGTCGTATTAAAATTCTTAGTCTGAGACACTAATTCTGCTACCAACTAAGTATGTCTGAATGGTGTGTGGATGCCTACATTTTCCAGACAATAATAAAATAAAACAAAACGAAAAATGTCCATTTTAATGCTAGTTAGTACAATATAAGCCTTGATTGGACTCTCATTCTGTAGGACATTTATTGCATTCTATAGTCTGATAAGCATCTCTTTACAAAGGATGTGCTTTATGAAGACAGTGAGAAAAATAAAGGTGGCAGTCTAGAGTTTGTTAGTAGGCAGGGCTTGCATCTTCAGAATGTAAAGCATGCTTACAATCCTTCAAATGTTACATAAATTGGTCAGTAATGATGGTCTGCTCTATATTTTGTTTTTAAATAATTGCCCTTGTTCTATTTAAAGAGACTTCACTATAACTGGCAACAGAGTAATGAAAAGACAAGTTGGAATACAATGGAAAAGGTGACTCAACTACATCCGTATACGCATTCAAACTACAAGTTTGTTTGTTTGTTTGCTTGTTTGTTACATTCTCCCGCCCTACAAAAGCTTCATGAGGGCAGGTAGTTTGTTTTATCTCTTGCTCTTCCATGGCATTTGGCTCAATAGGTTTCTTTAAGACATTTTGGTGACATGAGCAAGTCCATGTCATATTTTTTCATCATCTACATTTTCTTCTAGGTACCACGAACGTAGCAATGAGCAACAAGGAAATGCCCCTTGTTCTCATTGAGCGTATAAGCTGTTTGGAAAGATGACTTTTTAAAAATTAAGCCACATCCTTACATTGAGATCTATTATGTAATGAGAATAGGAACACACAGCATGGAGAAGTACTGTAGGGAAGGGAAGAAAGTTGCAAAATTGGAATTGAGATTAAAATATGAACAGAATTTTGACCAAATGAAGAAATGCTGCCGTGGAAGAGTATAGTTGACACGCAGAAAGGATAGAGATAACAAGCAGAAAGAGATCTAAATATGATCTAGACCTTAACTATGCCTTTGTGTGTGTGTGTGCATGTATGTGAAATAGTTCAGGTTTCTTCTAATTGTATCTTTGCTTCTGTGACTGGTAGTCTTTGCTCTAAATGAATGCATGACAGCAATTCTTACCTCACAGAGCTCTTGGAGAAGTTGAAAGAGACAGTGTGCACAAAACCTTCTGTCTGTTACACAGGAAATACAGTAAATATTGATGCTTGCTAATAGGTAAAATTCCCTCTTCCTCTAGGTCAGAACTGCCCAATAAAACTTTCTTTGACAAGTAAAATTGCTTACATTTCTGTTGTCTGATACAGTAACCACTAGTTATGTATGGCTATTGAGGACTGAAAATATGGCAAGTGCAAATAGAATCAAACATTTTATTTGCTTATGTTATTACACTACATGTAATGGAAGTGGCCTCCTGGGGTTAGTGGGTCTCCTAGTAGGCAGAATGATAGAACAACTTTGTCTTAGCACACTCCTAATGCAAGTCAGTTAATCCTGACCACTTTCTTTCAATTATAGTAGTATTACCCTGCTGGCTGGTATGTGAAAGGGTGGTTGGCAAAGCAGTTTTAGCCAGTGATGTAGATGGGAAGTCTCTCAGGACTCTTAGGAGAGGAATGTCTTTGTTCTTATGGTTACCATTAGGTCTGTAGCTGTAGCTGGATGTACAGTAGAAAAAAACCACAGTAGATAGGTCAGAGAATTTAAACTGTTCCAACTCTGTGTTAATGAGCTCTGTATCACTGATTCTCTAAACATGTTACCCAGTCAGTGAAGACAAGATGTGACCTAGTAAAATTAAAGTGATATACAGCTTTTCAGCAACATTTTAAGGGGTATTTTAATGTAGCTTGAAAAATTATGAAATGCATATAATAAATGCTGTTTCTTAATGCATCAAAACACTTCACACTTAAAATTTTTGCACTCTGTTCTACCAGGATATTTTATGTAGGGAACCGATGTGGACAAGATTCTGGCTAAGCATTTTTCTTTGCAGTGTAAGTGAAAACCTGTTCAAAGTGTCGGCAAATTCATCAACTATAACATAAGAGCTAAGAGGAACATGGCATTTCTGTCAGGCTCTCTGTGTATGGTAGAGTTCTCAGTGCCATTGGCAGCTGTATCCTAGCTGTGTGCTCTTACACAGGTAACTTAATCTTGCTGAATTATTTCCACATCTCATTCCTGCTTCTAGAGTTGAGTGGTGATGGTGGTGCTTAGTGCCCACAAATGTCATTCAAATTCGTGTTTCCTTTTTCTGATACCGACATACTGTATTCCCAAACCATTGAGTTTAAACATAGAGTTTTCTTTGTCTTTGGAAAGGCCACCTAACTTGTTACACATCTCTACACTGCACCGACAGCTGGCTGATATGGGGTGTGTCTGGCAGTTATAGCAGAAGACAGTCTTCTCGCAGCTGGGGAGCATCATTCCACACATGTGTTACTTTGCACTAAAGAACTTGTCCCTCCCATGACCTTCCAGAAGCAGGTGTATTTGTTTGCATCACCATACTCACATGGCTCCAATGGCAAATGTTCATTTGGAAAAACTATCAATATCTTTCTAGAGTGCTGGCTTGAACTCGTCCTGTGTTCATGGCCCGCAAACAGCACAGCTCTCTCCTTGCTGTGGGATGCAGGTAGAACCAGGATCCGTTTGTATTTCTAGCTAGACCTCTTTTGGAAAGAGCAGGTTGTGTGTGTTAGCAGAGCTGTGGGATAGGAGCAATGCTCATTTCTTTGCCAAGAGAGAGATGAGATCCCAAATATGCTGATTCAGCAGACCACAGGGAGATTATCTAAAACCGATGGATGGCTCAGGATTCCATCAGACTATGAGATAAATTAAACAAAATTCAAATCCCATCCCTCACCCCACCCCAGCCAACAGCCAGAGAACATCAGAGACGGAAGGAAATGTAGAGGTCAGAGTGTCTGGCATTTTGCTCAGCTTTTGCCTCCCAGGCTGATGTGAAATGAGGACAGAGAGTACACAGAAACATTTTAGTTTTACTGATTCAGTAGAACTCTTGAAGGCTCTTATTGGTACAAAACGAGGCTTTCTCGTTGACTCTAAATAGGCTTATTAGCAGCACATGGAGGATTTCCACTGTGATCTTTCCTTTGTCCCTCCTCAGAGGGAAGGCAGAGGTCTGAAACAGGCTGATAGCTGTGGAAGTGAAAAGTACCCAGGGACGGAGGGCAGAGAGCAGGCCCGCCGCCAGTGCAGGGCCGACACCCTGAGGAGTGGCATTTGTCTGAGACACTTGGATGAAACAGAGCCCTCTCTTGTGTGTTTGTACCTGTGAAAGGGAGCGGCAGTGCAGCATATCCAAAGTCACAGAGAACAAATAACTCCTATTGACTTAGAATGCCCAGCTACCCCCTGTTTCTCTTGAGCGCTAGTTCACATTTCAATACATGGCTGACATCCTGGAATTCTGGCTTGTTTTCCCTAGGGGTTTCATTAATTGGTGTGAAAGGTTTAATTTAATAGAGTCCAAGAAACTGTTTAGATTTTTTCTCCCCTGCCTAGTGACAGAAAGCATTCCCATTGTTGATTTCTGTGTGTACTTGGTGTGCATCATCCCCAAGGCTGACGCAAAGCCTGGCTTCAGTGTGCTTTGTAAGCTGGGGGACCTCACTCTTGCCCTAAGGGCCAAGGGCTTGATTAAATGTTTAAATGACCTTTTAGGAGATATGATTATGAGAATGGGCAAACAGTTTTTTCTTCTCATTCTTAATAACTGTAGTGTGTATTTGGGGTATGTGTCTACAGAGTTGGAAAGAGTGTGGACAAAGCATTGGCGATGTGATGCAGGGGAAGAATAATGAAGTTTATTTTTTGAAATCATAATTACATCATTTCTTCTGCCACCAGCATTTACACCCATAAAGTCTCACCAGTAGGACTGCCTAGACATGGGCTAAACAAGGAAAAGAATAAGTTTTGACACAAAAAGAGTGTGCTCTTCCAACAAAAGAGGCAAACAAGTTCCCGTCCCCCGCCACTGCTCTCTGCCTCTCAGATGGAGATGCACACCGAGCAGGCTGTGTTGCTGGCAACTTGCTGGCTACACATGGCTGCCAGTGCTCCTCCAGGACCATATCCGTTTGACCATATCCGTTTGATCAGTGCAGCAGTAGCTTCAGTGTGGCGACTATAACTCAAGAGCAGATTTCTTTAAAGGGAACTTCCATACAAATCCTGGATGTATTTGTACACTATGCACAGTCTGTTTTTGTTTGTTTGTTTGTTTGCCTCAAGACAGGGTTTCTCTGTGTAGCCCTGGCTGTCCTGGAAGTACTTTGTAGACCAGGTTGGCCTTGACTTCACAGAGATCCTCCTGCCTCTGCCTCCCTGAGTGCTGGGCTTACAGATGTGTACAGTCTCATCGTTTGGTTTATGAATCTTACAAACTGATGGCAGATTTCACTCCCCCGGGCCATGTGTAGCTCTTTCCAGTTGCTTCTTTCTAACCTTAGTTCTTGCACTTACAGTGTTTCCTGGATTATTTGAGGGTGCATAAACCCTCTTCTCAGATTCCATTTCTATAGTCTCTGTCTTAGTTATGGTTTCATTGTTGCAGCGAACACATGACTAAAAAGCAAGTTGGGAAGGAAAGGATTTATGGGCTTATACTTCTGTATTGTAGTTCATCATTAAAGGAAGCCAGAACAGAAACTCATACAGGGCAGAAACCTGGAGGCAGGAGCTGATGGCCACGGAGGGGTGCTGCTTACTGGCTTGATCAGCCTGCTTTCTTACAGAACTCAGGACCAACAGCCCAGGGATGGCATCACCATGCCATGGGCTGGGCCCTCCTCCATAAATCACTAATTTAAAAATGCCCAAAAGCCTTGCCTAGAGCCTGTCTTATGTAGGCATTTTCTTTTCTTTTCTTTTTTTATTTATTCTTCTCTCATATATTACAATATTACATTCATATTACAGTTTCAATTACTTCCTCTCCTCCCAATCTCTATCCCCACCAACCTCCCCCTCTCCACTCTTGCCTCCTTTCTTTTCAGAAAAGGGCAGGCCTCCCATGGATATCAACCAAACATTACATATCAACTTGCAGTTAGACTAGGTACCTCCCTTCATGTTAAGGCTGGTCACAGCAACACAATAGGAAGAAAAGTGTCCCAAAAGCAGGCAGAAGAGTCAGAGACAGCCCCTGCTCCCACTGTTGGGAGTCACACATGAAGACCAGTTATACAACTGTTACATACATACGTAACAGAGGGCCTAGTCAGTGTCATGCAGGCTCTCTGCTGGGTAGTTCAATCTCTGTACACTCCTATGGGCCTAGGTTAGTAGATTCTGTGGCTTCTCTTGTGGTATCCTTGACCCCTCTGGCTCCTACAATCCTTCTTCCTGTTCTGCAGGATTTAACAAGCTCTGTCTAATGTTTGGCTGTGGGTCTCTACATCTCTTTCCATCAGCTGCTAGACTTGGGCTAGGCACCAGTCTATGAGGATAGCAGAATGTCATTGGTGTTCCCTCCTCCCAGATGTTAGCTTGTGTCAAGTTGACAGAAAATCATCCAGCACAGCCTTCTTACTAAAATACCCACAGGGACCATCACTTAGACTACCTGGATCTTATTTTCCATACCTCTTGAATGAGCCTACCTTGTCCAAATATGTTTCTAGAGCAATATGCTTCTGTCTTTTGTCCCTTTACTTTGCTTTAGTACATCAATTTATTGTTAGTCACAGTAAACACTAGACAAAAATCTAAGTTTTAACTTCATACTTTATAAATTTTACTATAATAAAGCTGGCAACATTCAAACCATGGAACTTAAGCATAGAATTGTAATTCAGTAATGTTTCAACATATATATGATGAAATTTTGATTGTATGATATTAATTGGCTATCATTTTCACAGAAAATATGTTTATTGACTTTTCATTTTTGTTTTAGCATGTAATTAATTTGTAGGCTTTAATGAATTTGTTCAGCTTACTCAGAAATTAATGAAGCCTTTTTATCCAGTGGATTTTGTCATTAGCTCTTTCTCTCTTCTCTTGTCTTCTTGGCATCATTGTTGACAACATGAAAGCCCTTGTGAATCCCCTACTGAGCCTTTGCAAGTACTTGGGCCGTTATCTCACAGTCAGGGATCTGAGCTATACTGGATCTCTCATGAAATTATTTTGAAATTTCAATACAAAGTTCATAGAAGTCAACAAAAATGTGCAGAACGTGGCACAGTTTCTTCTATAAAACATGTTACCCAAGCTTAGCAAGATATAGAATATATATTCAGACTTTTCCTGACTCACTTTATTCATTTGTGGTTTTATGTACATAAGTGGTTGATCTCAAGGCATGTGAACAACTATGGCACTATAGGTGCATAATTGAGGAAAACTCAGACAATTCTGCCGTGCATTTAAGTATGAAAACTGATCTTATCATCGAGGTCTGTGTTGTAATAAATACTCTTTGCAACAAGATGACTTGAATCAAGTCAGACATTATTGTACCTGCCCACAGTTACAAGGATTTCTGTGGCTACAAAGAACGGGAGAACATTCTACTACTATAAACACCTCTGGTTATTTGTAATTCATTTCACTCAATAGAAATGATACTATGCCAAGAGCATAGACAAAGAATATGAGAATTCTGTTCCTGCCCTCTAAGGAGCTTATGTCTCTGGGAACAAGCAGACTTGTCTTTGGATTCAGATGAGAGCCTGTATTGTAAATTCAAATTATATTTCCTCATCTTATACTGGGAAAGTTATGGATAAAGATAGAAGATGGCTAGAATTTTCTTTTCTTCTATACTCTGAAATTCTGAAAGCATTCTTAATTTAGTAAATGTATTCAAAACTTAAATTTTAATTTATATTTGTTGCATGACAGCATTTAAACGTAACTTCTTGATTAAAGTTATTTTAGGCTTTCTGTCGTTTTTTAGGTTTAATCATGCTATGATTTTCTGCTATAAGAAACAACAATATATCTCTTTGCTGGCGTGAAAAATGAGGATTCTTTTTCAGTTTTTTAAGCTGAAGGATGACTTTCTAGAAGGAGTTAGATCTGGCTAGAGTGTTCTTCAGACTGCTCACAGGATATAGATGATGGTGAGCAGAGGGGTAATCTTGGATTTATTTTACACCTTGTTTTATTGATGTTGGTAGCCACTTGTCATCATGAACTTCTGTTTTCCAGAAGTTAGGACTTGTTTGTGGTTAGATGTACATTTCACACACAGGACTCTATTTTATTTTCCTGAACTCTATAGTTTGTTACTGTAGAAATACACTGGGTCTCCGAGAAGCCAATGCTGGAGGTACTGCCATCAGGATTGAGAAGATGATGTGTTTGAACCAAGAAGGTATTTGGGGGCAATGGAATACGTGTGATTTCAAAATGGAAGGGAGAATCCTGGAGGTGGAAGGGCTTAAACAGGGAAGTAAGAGAAAAGAAGCAGTGTTGGGTGGGTCATCACAAACTGTATAAAGATGCCACAAGGAAATCTGCTTCTTTGTGAGAAGCAACAACAACAAAAACAAAAACAACCCAAAAATGTATCTGATAATGGTATAGACTTCGGACGGGGGCAAGAAGCAGGCATTTTCCCTCTCCTTTGTCCACTACACCTGATGTGTAGGAGGTACTGTGTAAGTCTCTGTTGAATGAATAAATAAATGTAAAAATACTGTGACACAGATAATACATTCACCAGTTTATGCTACAAAAACGGATGCTTCTCCCCTCTAGAAGATAATTTTATTTATGTCACTCATAGTTGCTAAGTTGACTGTGAGGTTGAGAAATTTGACCCTGGTTCAATGTGACCATAAACTCTCCAACAATTAATAAACATTATCATTTTCAGAAATCAAATATGAGGATGGAAAGGTAAATGACAAAGGAAAAAGTAGAAATATTTCAAGCTAGTGCTATATAGTGATATATTTATAGTTGGCTAACAATGTTTTGGGATTATTTATATTTGGTGTATCCATGGAACTTCCGTATAAACATTTCTGTCTTTCACAGGTATGTATGGTCACAGTAATATTCAATCTCACCCTTTTATTTACTTCGTTTTACCCTCAGGTGAATAGCATTCAGTCCTTAGGTGTAGGAACTGATGTCCTGTTTTTGTCTTTAAGGAATCGTTCCTGTTGCTTAGTCATTCCTGACATGTTTTCATTTTTGTTTTGTTTTTAATTTGTAAAAACAGCCAGTGCTCGGGGGACACTTATTTTAAATAAATTCTGGATAACTAAAAGGAACCACAATAGGTTATTTCAGTACTATGTAGAGTTTTAAATGACAGATATAGTATTGTTCACTTGATCTCTTGTTATAAAACTAGTTGTTCTCTAGCCTAAAGTTTTTGTCTAGCTATTTGCATTTGAAAATATAGCTAACATTTTGGAAAACGTGACTGTTCTCTGTATTGGTTATCTGTTTGTCATCTCTTCATCCAGCTGTAGCATCTGTCACCTCAAACCAAGTTTTGATACTATACATATCAGCAAATGGGCATGCAATATAACAATGATATAATTTCAGGCATAATGGTCTTGGCTGAAGGCACTGATCTGTCTCTGTGAATTAGCCTCTTCAGTCTTGCCCGATTCTAGCTGAATCCGTCTTTAATCTGATGTTAAAGAGGTTTTCATAAAGTTCATTATTTTTAAAAATGTCACTGTGTATTAATGATACACATGTCTCATGAGGACCTTTTCTTTCAAGCATGTTTTACTTTGTGTATAGTTCTCATATCTTGTCCTCTTTTATTTCCCCTTCTCAAGATTTCCCTTTGTTCTTCTAAGATGTCATATATGCATACATGATTTTATATATTAGCATAAAATCTAGGGCCACAGATGAGATAAACCAAAATATGTTTGCCTCCTATTGGCCTAATTTGCTTAACGTGTCTATTTCTTGGCCTAGCATGGTGGTACATGTCTTTAATTCCAGCCTGTGGGGCAGAGACAGGCAGATCTCTATGAGTTTAAGGCCAATCTGGTCTACAAAGCATGTTCCAGACTAGCTAGGGCTACGCAGTAAAACCCTGTCTCAAAAACAAAATATGCTTATCTCCTTTTGCATTGGTTTTCCTGAAAACAACACTCCTTTATACTTTCTTATGGATGAGAAAAAAATCCATTGTGCTTATGTACTCCATTTTCTAAAAGAGTTTTGAAATACACACCTGGCTGCTTCAATTCATCTAAAATGAAACCCTGTGGGAATATACTTTTGTATATTTCGATACTTTGGGGGAATATATATATAGCTTTTGATGTGGAGTTGAAATACATTTTAGAGGTTGTTTATTCTGTGTATCTTTTTTTTTTATATTGGAACTTGGAATCAATTAGAGTACCTTGTTCAGGAGCCAGAGGAAGGGGCTCTGGCTAGTCATCGCTCTGCCTTCCTAGATCTCAGACTTGAGGCTCATCTAACCTATCAGGCCAAGCGAACTATGTACACATCCTGCTTGTCCATCTGGCATCAAAATAAGAGAAGACCTGATCTGCTTTGCTTTCATATTTTACTAATTGCATCGTTCAAGGGATGTTCAACATTTCCTAGCAAATTCTAAATGTTTATCTAGTTTAGAAAAAAAATGGGCCAAGCCAGATGAAGGAGACTGAGTGATTTATCTAAACATCTGAATGGTTGCTTACTTACTTGCCTGTCAAGCTTCTTCTGTTTTGTTGCGGTGCTCTGGCTGGATGCCAATCAGAAATGACCCAGGAGCTCTGACTCATCTTGTCAGTCTCCCCTTGACCAAGGAGAACATTTGGGCATGAATTGTAGTTTTCATTGTCCTGTGACTGACTCACATTGGAAATAGCTACCTGAGGCCAGCCTTCAGTTCTATTTTGATCTAATTATCTTACAGAAACAGCCTTTAGTGTTTTCTTTGACCTTTGGAGACTGCTGCAGGGCACAGGGAAATTACGAATACTATGGAGGCTGATAGTGTTTCTGAAATGAGGATGCTATTTTATATGCTTAAGGGATAGATGTTTTTTCTCTGTGGGATGCCTGAACAGGACATTTCAATGGCCTCAGACGCGGATTCAACAAACAGCAGCAGAGACTTCTATTACAGAAATTCCTCTGATACTGAACCCTAGAAAATGAAACTGTCTCCAGTGCAAAGCCTGGATGTTCAAAGATCAAATTTGTGTGTTCAACTGTGTATATGCATGAGAGCATGTACTTATTTTTACTTGCAAATCAGAGATCAGTCTAGAATCTCATTCCTGGCCATGAGCACAGCATATGAGTGTTCTCTATTTTGTTGTTGTTTTGTGTTTTTTGAAACAAGGTTTTCTCTGTGTAGCCTTGGCTGTCCTGGACTCACTTTGTAGATTAGGCTGGCCTCAAACTCACAGAGATCTGCCTGCCTCTGCCTCCCTGAATGTGTTCTCAATCTTTTAAGGTCTCCTTCCTAGTTGAATCAAATTCCTCACAGAATTTTATAGAGTCCCTAGAATTCTTGTTTCCTCACATTTAAAATATTTATATGACCTCTTCCTTATTCCTTTTCTGATATAGAAAGGACATCCAAAATATTTTAAGGTATTTTATCTTTTATTTCTTTTGTTATCAAAGAGGTCGAATTTGAGACACAATAAAATAAGCAAAAACCTGAAGCTATATGTTTCTGGGTCAATCCAAATACATAAAGCATTAAAAAAATGTCAGTGATGAAGCTAGATACAAACTGACAGGAAGAAAAAAATCTGTTTGTGTATTTACAGCTCCAAACCAAAAGCAAAATTAAAATTTGTGCTGACCCTTCTCCCCTGGGGCTGCAGATGTCACTGCTGTCCAGGGCAGCGTCTGTTACTGACTAGAAGAAAGAGCAATGGCATCCAGTTCCCCAGTGTAAATAAAATAGTCTGCCTGCCAAATCCTGGAGCTGTCCTGCCACATGTCGTGAGGCTGGAAAAGGGGGGTTAGAGGTGAGCAACGAAGGTGACTACTATAATCCACTTCATGTATATAAACTGTAATATATGTACTACACAACTGATTCTTTCCATGGCATTCTTTGTTATGTTCTATAAGAGGCTGAGTATAGGGAGGTATAAACATGGACTGCAGTCTTCCTTCAGTACGCAACAACTAAAATGATCACTACATGCTAATAGGATTAGACATTTTGAGACAGGGTTTCTCTGTGTAGCCTTGACTGTCTTGGACTCAATTTGTAGACCTGCTTAGCCTTGAACTAACAGAGATCTGCCTGCCTCTGTCTCTCTGAGTACTGATATTACAGGCGTGCACCATTATGCCCAGTTTAGGATTAGACATTTCATACATACATCAAATAGTTGTTTTTTATTAATTCTTTGACAATTTCACACAATGCGTTTTTAAATCATATTCATCACCAACTATTCCTTTGATCTCTTCCCAGTTCTACCTATACCTCATGTCTCCCTTAAAAATAATTTAATAATTCATCAACTTCAACTTGCATTGTTCATTTACTTCTGAATATTAGGCCATCCACTGGGGAGAGCTTAACCTTGCAGCTACACCTTAGGGATTGTAGACTCACACTCGCTAACAAGCCATCCTAGGTCCCCAGTTAGAGTGGATCCCATCTCAGCCCTTGCTAGGGTGTTAACTGGCATTATCCACAGCTTCCAGGTGTTCATGGCTTCATTATTCTTGTCACCCCCAAAACACTTTTTCTCTGGTCCTCTCCGAACTCTGACGCTTACAGTTTTTCTGCTCTCTGCTCTGCGATGGTTCCTAGGCTTCGGGGAGGGGTTTCATATAGATGCCTCTCTTGTTTTTAGGTGCTCTACAGACACTTGTTTTCTGCATGTTGGCTTGTGTGAGCTTCTGTGTGGAGAGATGTTTCAGTGGTTAGAAACACTGACTGTTTTGAATGACCTGGGTTCAATTCCCAGAATTGGAATTGAACACATGGAAGCTCACAACTGTCTGTAACTCCTGTCCCAGGGACTATGACACTCTCAGACAGGCCTGCAGACAAAAATACCAATGTATATAAAATACAAATAAGTAAATCATTAAAAGAAGCTTCTTTGATTTGGTACGAGAGCTGCTATAACATACAGGTAGGGGGATAATAAATTTAGAAGGTAGTTTGATATAATGTCTGTTTAGCAAAATAATTGTCCTTTATGCATCCTGAGTACCTGTAAGCTTCCAACCAGATCTGTGTGGGGGGCATGGGTTTCTTCCTCTAGGTCAGGCTTTAAACACAATAAAAAGTGTTGTTACTCCTGTAACCGTCATATTACTAGTAAACCCAGGGACATATCTTACCATGCTGGTTGTTACCCCATAGCTGGAGAAGACTATTGCTCACTCTCCCTACACCCCATCCCCCAAACAATATGCTTAACAGCCCTTTCCAATATGAGAGCTACCCAACAGAGAGCAAATTTCCTGGTCCTTACCTGTTTGAGTTTCTCATGCCCCCTGACCAAGGTATGCGGTGTCTTCAGTAATGAGATCTCACAGTAGAGTTCTGGTGGCTCACTGAGAGTAATGGCAATAAACTATACTGTTCTTGGGGTCTCTGAGATACTTCTGACCAAGAGCTTAAGTGGAGGTATCCCAGACTCAACTGTGGCCTTTTTTATTTGGCATCCTATGGCTTCCAAGAAAGCATAACCCCCATAGAAGTTTTCCATATTGTTGTTCCCCCCCCCAAACATCCTTATAGTTAGTTATTCATATAGCTCTCATTTACTGTCAGGACATTTTTACAAATTGATTATTAGTAGTAAGGAACTAAGATTCTAAGTAAACTTAAAGGTATAGGTGTGCTTGTGTGCATGCGTGCGTGTGTGTGCCTGTAAGGGAATACCTAGCTCTTCTTTCACTCCAAATATGGACAGTGAGCAACCTGCTTCCTCCAGAAATCTACAACGAGGCTATCTAGTTCCTACATTCCGCATGTCTCAGGACTCCCTTTGGGTTTATCTGAGTTTGGTTTACTTGAGCGTTATCTAGGAGGATATTGCTGAAAGACAAGAAACAAAACCAAACCAAACCTGGGGTGTTTGTTCTCCCTCTCTGCTCTGAGGCCACGCTCTGGCTGTGGCGGTGTTACCTCAGTTTTTGACTTTCTGCAGGTGCTGTCTTTCATGCCTTCATATATACTGGGGGCTTCTAAGACACCCTATTTTTTCCCCTCTATTTCTTGATTCCTAAGAATAGTGCTTTCTTTCCACTGCTATTCTATACGTTATCTTCCCATCTAATTTGCTATCTCTTTATTTCAATCATCCAGGGCCAATTCTGTTTCCCTTCTGAGATGCTGACTGACACAGAGACTTGATGATAAATCTATATGAAAGTATGTCAGAGATACTTTGTGCATCTTGTTTTAAAGTTCTAAATTAGGATCCCTAGCATGACAGAACGCAGAAACCAAAACCAAAACCAAAACCAAAACAAAATAAGTTGAAAAGAAAATATAGGGCGTAACAAAAGATTGTTTCTTCTTACAACAAATCTGCCTTAAGAAGAAACTAAGATGGTGAGAGAGGCGAAGATTTTCTGAGTCTGTTGTATACTAGGTGATAGAAAACTGTGATAGGTTTTTGATCTTGTGATAAAAGCTGTCATTGGGAAGTATTTTTCCAGCATTTGTAGGAAGAGAGAAAGTAAGGGGAAAGGTTGATGTAGAGAGAACAGGTAAAAAGCTTTCAAAATAAGATAGTTGTCAAGAACTGGAGACAGATTCACACAGTAGAAATAAGGAATGCAGCAAACATTGCTGCTTTTTTGAGTTTGCGTTCGGCCCCATGCAGTGTGTTTGCTTTCAATGATTAGAAGCCCCTCACACGTGGGGCCCATATGCTGTGATGGAGCAGCATTACAGCGAACGGCAGAAGTTAAATTAGGAATTAAGGCAACATTTGGCTGTAGGGAACAGCCTTCTTGTTTCTGGCTCTTGAACTGTATGTGATAGCTCTTAAAGTCAGTTCTATCTATTTATTTAACAATATTTTAGATCTTTAAATTTCTCTTTCCAAATCAGACTCCCCAGCTTGAAATCCTAGGGCATTATAGCAAATTGCATTGGCATTAAGACTATTGAACTTGGGTGGAGTAATCCCATAAAATCCCCATCACTACTGAAACATTTTCCTAATCATTTATCCTCCTGAATGTTTGCTTGAAAGTGTTCTCCTTTGTGTGGGAAGGTAAATGAGCTAAGGTATGTTGAGTTGCATCTACCATTTTGCTTATCTATTTATTCATTTGGTAAACATTTTAGTGAGCAGATAGTACTAGACACCTTTCCATTCTATGTAATAGGCATTTTGCTTACTATTTAGTTGTTCACCCATTTGTTTATTTATAGTGAAAAGGTCACATATTTCTGAATGCTACAAGCCTGGCTTTGAAACAGATCTTTGCCACGTACTATAATTGCATTGGGCAAAGCATTTTACAAACACCTTTTCAGGTTAGATAGAAAACTCATTTTTAAAAGAATGTGCATTATGGCCGAGATAAGACACTCATGAAAGATGAGTTTAATCCTCACCCATGAGTAACTGTTATTATATATAAGCAGATTCATACCAGGCTGCAAGATTAAGGGAGAAGGGACTGTGACACCCAGCCTTAAATCAACCACAGATGCGAGGCTGTTCTACTCTTCATAGAAAGGGCAGCGGCGGATCCAGAGAAACAATCTCACCAAGCCTAGGTTGATAAATCAGCGCATTAATTGGAGAGACTTGCAGATGGGTGTGGGGTACTTCTAGCTGCATGGGTGACTCAAAGGCAGCCGCACTGCTGGGAAGCCAGCATGGTGGTGACTCCAGAGCTGCAGCCCTGGAGCTCCCTGTAGTTTTCAAGTAGGAAACCTGGAGAGTTTCCTTTCGCCAGAAATCGTTACTGCTTATAGTACTTGGGGAGGGTGTTGTGAATCTTTCTGACCTCTCAACTTGCATGAGATTCCCTCCTCCTTCCAGTAGAGTAGTTGCATTTGAGCTAAATGGCTGTACAGCGTTTCACTCTTTCCTCTGGTTCTTACATTTTTCCACTCTCTCTTCTGTAATGCTCCCTGAGCCTTGGAGGTGGTGATATAGATACTGACATATAATTTTAAAATTTATGGCTAAGTATTGGGCCACTATGCCAAAGCAACATTAACTTTTCTTTTTCCTGGGGTTTGCTGGGTTATGAGTTTCTATAGGACATAACATTCATTTAAAAAAAAAAAGTCTTTCTACATGACCAAGGATGACAGAACTGGTAAGTTATGCGCATAAACACACATGTTCAGGAAGCAGTTTCACAGGCATATCACATCCATTTACTAAGCTGTATTTTTAATTTTCCTGGGGCCTATAACCTTTCAACCCCTGGCTTTGTCCTGTCTTAGTAGGTGAGAGGTGTATTCTGTCATGTAGAATAAGCTTTAAATCAACCAGAGGGTAGGTGGTTGTGCCCGTAGGAGCCGTGTGACTGTTGCCCCAGTGGGAACGTCCTGCCTTGTAAATTGGTACTGCAGTATACAGGATCCATAACTGACAGGAACTGTTGTTGATAATTTCCTCCCAGAAACCTGCACAGGACTCTCCAAGCACCTTCCAGTACTGTGAAAGTCAGAATGGCTGGGAGAAAACGTCCACCCCCATCTCAGACTGATTTCTTCACTCTATCTAAAATGTGCAACACTTGGGCTTTATGGTCTAGTTTTATTTTTAATTGTAATAGCAATATTCATATGATTTATGGGGCTCCTGAGGCCTCCTTGGTCAACAACTCCTAGGGAGGGTAGCCGGTTCATAGCGCTATAGTGGAAAGACGTCTTCATATTTCAGTGTGCCTAGCTGAGAGCTTACGAATACTATAGCCCCGTTGGCTTTTGGGTGCCCGTTGATGGACTGTCTATGACTGTCAGAAGGCTTCAGAGTAGAGCTAGGAGCAGCCCCTAGCAGAGCAATTCTGCAGAGAACGGGTCACTGATGAGCATAGTGGAACTGGCGTGTCTCCTGGTCCTGGCAGGCCTCAAAAGTTGGAGTGAGTTTCCCACCTTGTAGTAGAAGCAGCAGGTTTTGAAGGCTGAGGTCTGAATAGTGCATCTTAAACAACCAACCAACCAAACAAACAAACTCATTGATTTATTTGTTCATTTTACATCCCAGTCGGAACCCCACTCCCTCCTGTCCTCCCAGTCCCACCCTCCCACCACTTCCCCCATGCCCCGTCCCCCGGGAGTACCAACCCACCCTGGCACATGAAGTTGCATCAGGAGCATCTTGAAGCAGAGATTCTCAGAGAAGCAGTGGGAGGCGGAGCAAGATTGCCTGCCAATGGCCAGAGCTTCCTCCAGCTGGAGCCTCGGAAACAATCTTCCTTCTTCTAGGACCACCTAGCCGCCAATCTGTATCCAGAGCTGGAGGTGGCTGATAACCAGAACTGCTGAAATCTTCAGCCCTCTTCCTCTGGAGAAAGCAAAGTCTACTAGAATTAGGAACCATTTGAGTTGGGCTGACAAAAATGTAGGGTTGTGTGACCGCTCCTCCCGCCTCACCCAGTAGGCAGTGATTGGTTGCGTATGTAAAATGACATGTAAAATAGAACCAATCAGGGGAGAGCTGAGAAAAAACTTTCACCTCAATGGAAAAGTGTTCTCAATTGGGGCTAGTAGGGGCCCTGTCCCCTCTCCTTCCTGCTCTGTTGTGAATTTTCACTGTTCTCTCCCTGTGCCAGGGTTTCAAGCTTCTTTTTGTCGCCAAGGCCTTGACAAAAGCCCCAATCTCTGTCTAGAGCTGCCCGGTCCTCCTTGCGGGCTTGTCCAATGCAGCCTGCCATGTACCGGGAAGGGGAGTTCCTGTCTGAGTTCCTAACCGGTTGTGGCTAAATGTCCCTCAATTCCCCTTTGATCACGGAAGCCATTGGGAAGTAGGCTCCTGCCTCTGAGAAGAGCGGTACCTCCATTTGCCACTGGGGGTGGCGGTGACTGCCTTCAAACCCAGCGTTCTTGAGCCCAGGCTGCTGCTGTGGAGCTCAGATTCTTTTTTCAGGCGTCCTGCTGCTGCTGTAAGTGACAATCACCACTGTGCTCTCTTGGCTTTTTTACCAGTCTAAGGAACAGTGGCACACACGGAAGCTGTCACCCCGTCTGACCTCCCGGAAGCCACAGTCAGTTCTTCTTCAGCCGTCTTGGAGGCTGCTGTTGTAAGCTGCTGTGCATCTCTTCTGACTTCTCCTATTGGTTCAGGGATACAGCTTAGCCTGTCTCCCAGGGGAAGTAGGAACACACTGTCATCTGCCCTACTTGCCTGCCTCCTGACTCAGTGCCCTGGTTCTAAGAGTCTCCAGACTAGCAACTCCAGGCTTGAAAAGCTCTTGCCTTTCAATCTGCCATACCTGGCTATTGATAGGGTCTCAGGCTGGGTGAATAGTCTTTACCCCTAGTATATGTTATTACAGGGGAGAAGTCTATATTGTACATTCTGGGGAAAACGATTTTATTTTACTCACCTCTGGTTTTTTTTTTATCATTTATGCCATTTGTGAACTGTTGCTTTGACTTTAAAGGCACTTTTAAAGCTCACTTGTAGAGGAATTTTAATCCAGCAACATGGTTGCTCTGATCTCATCCAGAGACCTTCTAGGTCTGTGTGATGTGACTGGAATGTACACATGCTCTTAGTATACACCTCCAATCCCAAACAATGTAGCTAAATTAGTTTGTACAAGGAAGCACCCATGTTGGAAAGTGATTTCTAATTGATAGAAAGATTTGACATAATAGAATATGACCAGCTCTGGTGACAGCAGAGAGAAAAGGAAGGCAACTTAAGATAGAGCAGCATAGACGAAGAGAGAGGAGGCAGTTTTATCAGAAGAGAACAAGCTAGACACAGGTGAAGACTGAACAAGCCGAAGAATGAGGAGACAGAAATTAAGACAGATTACTAGAGTTAGTCTGAGGCCAAGCAGAAAAATTCAGGCAGAAGCCAAGAGAAGCCAGTTTTAATCAGTCAGCTTGGAGAGACATTTGAACCAAAACAGCTGAGTTGAACCAGCCAGCCAGAGTTCAGAAAGAACTAGAAAGACTGAGCTTATTCAGCAGTAAGCCTCAGAGACAGAAAACATTCAAGGCTTAGGTTAGATTGTATGGAGGCTAGAAGCTTCCAGAACTAGGCCTATGTGAGCAACCAGAGGCAGTAAGCCTCTGAAATGACAATTACATCAAAAGAATAAAAGAAACTTTTGCACTTACCAGTACAATATTTGGCTTTTGAGTAATTTTTTTCTGTAGGAACTCCAGATACAAAATTGACAAAGATTTGACACAAATCTTTTCACATTTATTTCTGAGAAGCCAGGAGAGAAATCCTTGTCTGCTTTGCTCTTTCATTTCCTCTTGATTTGTATAGCAAGGCAGCCATGCCCTGGTGTGAAATAATTCAGATCCACTAGACTGTCTTAACTCCTAGAGATCATGACCTCCTATGAGCTCAGAAATTAATACTCAAGCCCCACACTAGTCCTGAGTCCCTCTTAAATCAACCTCTTTCTTAACTTTCCAGTATCACAGTTTTACTGTACTGGAGGTGAAGTGGAAATCAATCTCCATTTCTCTCAGGCCCAGTTCCCTCAATAATGCCTGTTCTCCATCCATCCCCTGTGTTGTTACAGTAACTTCAGCTGGGGATGGCAGTGTCCTTCATGGTTTCTGTGAGCCCATCTACCTGAGACTGATGTTCCTCATAATGCCTTCTGTTATGTAGCTTTTGTTATAGGGAAGGGATGTTTCAATTAAAAGGAAATGACTATACAACAAAGATGAAATACAATACTGTTTATATAAAAAAGGAGGAAATAAAGTACAACCTTTTATTCTATTACTTAACTGCTTTAAAAATCAACTTTGTCAGTCTCAAATTTTGTCTTACATGGTAACATATATGGTAATGTATTATTTGCACTTGAGAAAAAAACAATCATTATAGCCACAAATATTTAAGAATATTCTGGGAAATAAGATAACTAAAATTATTTTTTCAAATATTTCCCAAATATGTTTTGCAGCTTTCCCAAATGAGGAAGGAAAAAAAAGAACTTTTAGAGAGAATTAGAGGTATAAATCTGTGTATAGTACTAGTAAACTTAAAAAATAACCATGCACATTCAAAGATAGTTACCATTTAACATTCCCAGAATTGTTTTAGTGTTAACAAGTTATCTTAATAGAGATAGACAAAACAATATGGTAAATATCTGAATATATGGGTATATCATCAGAAAACTTGAAGCCCCCTTCCCAAGGATGTAAGCAATGAAACCTCATTATCTTTTTTTAATATATAGTACAAAGCACAATAGATAAAATTATGTTTAGGTTATTGATGAGTTGCAAATGTTGAAGTTTCAAAAGAAAGGCTGATAATACTTGAAGACAGAATATGGAGGCAAAAACCGTATCCTTTTCACTAAATAATGATGTGAACTTCTCAGTATCTGGGAAACAGAGATAACATTTCCTGTGGAGCTGTCTCCAAGTTTCAGTGGAAATAATTTATGGTGTCAACAAGAGGACTTTATGTCCTATAAAGACTTTATGTCTTTTATTCTTACATAAAAGACAGTGGTTCTTTATTCACCCATTCACCAATGGAATAGTGCTTGGTGTTACAAGGCATGTGACATGCATGTCAACACAGATGAATCAACGTGCTGAAGAGCATGGGCTTCAGAGGTCCACCCACTTGAGCGGCTCAGGGCTCACACCTGATTGTTACTCAGACAGTCACCTCCTGCCTTTAGGCCTTTACTCCACCATCTTAAATCCCTGTGTCTTTAAGATCAGGGTGACAAAAGAGCATGCTTTCGAAAAGGAGCAAAGAAGATATGGAGACTCTCATTAAGCATTTGACCTCCCACACTGAGAGCACTCAGTGATGGTTGTCAACTAGGAAGTCTTCAGACCCTTTTATTGGCACAGTGGGCATTCATGCCAGCCAGGTCAGACCAAAATAACATGGGAAAAAAATAAAAAAGAGGGCTATAAGATTTCACGATAAAATTGCCAGCTTTGAGCCAGAATGACTAGTAATGATTTTACCAGCGGTATGTAGTTTAGATGAATCTTGCAAAAGGAGTCCTATTTCAACAGGAGGTGATGTGGTTGGTGGATACCATTCCATGAAGAAGAAATATAATGTGTTAAGTGGACGTGTACGAATTGAGTGACTCAGCTGTTTATAGACTAGTGTTGCATATAAGAAACTTTCACATAACAATATTCTATAAATGTCTTGAATATGTGTAATGTATCTATCAAGCACTTGGCATATGGATAAGAAGAGGTGGGAGCTGACTTCTTAATTTAGTTTAATTTAACAGGAAAATTTACATCTACATATGACAAGTGATGATCTAGCGAATAGAATACATGGAGTATTTAATATGATGAGATCAAAATTTCTGGCCCAAGAGGGGGAAAATTAAGGCTAGACCAACAAGTTTAAACTCCAAAGCGAAAACAGACATGTTTAGAAAGAGGAAATCAATTTTCAACGAAGACCTAAAACCAGAAACAAGAGATGGAAGACCAGCAAAGAAAGAACTTCAAAGAAAGATTTGCCTTGATCTGTTAGCTACAGGAGTTAGAGAACACGAGGAAAGAGTTTGTTTGATTTGGTAACTGAGGGTACCTGAGAGATTAGAGATCTTCAGCAGTGACGTTTCCTTGAGCTGTGGTGATATAAAAGATGTGCATGGACTACAAACTGGAGTCGGAGTAGCATGGAGCACAGTCTTGGCTTTGAACATGTTTCTCTTTCTAGGGCTAGAGAAGAAGCCATTACATACTGAGTCCCAGCAAGTACTGTATAATCATCGCCAAGTACATGGGGCTCTTGCAGGCAAACTAGGTAGGTTTAATGCCAGGTGTAAAATTATAGTGGTTTAGATAAGAATTTGAAGCGATTCTACAAATAACCTCTCTGAGTCATGACAGTTTCAGGCCACACTGAAAACATTAGCAGAAGAACACAAACAATGTCAAAGGATAACCAAACTCCTTGCTGAGTTTGTATTCTGAGCTGCTCAAGATAGAATACTCTCCCACTTTTGTCATCATGTCATGAAACAGTAATTTTACCTGCGCACAATCGAGAGCTGCCAGGTAAAGAGGAGTATCCGCACGGGCACTTCAGAAAGTAGTAATCCACAGACAGGGGCACTCTATCCAAAGACAGATTTTCCTATTTTTCATGCTTAAATGACTACAGTAATTATGTCAGTGTTTCTGTGAAAATGACTTTTGATACTTGATACAGGTACAAAACTCAGTGTGCCCAAGCAAGGTAATCATTAAAAATTTTAAGGGATTTGCTTTGTGATATTATGTTCTTAGCGAGAAGTGAGTTTTAAGCATAATTATTTACATTTTTAATTAAAATATAATTGCATCGCTTTCTCCTTCCCTTTTCTTCCCACAGCCCTTCCAGTATTCTTTCTCCCCAACTCTTTTAATTCCCCCATGCTAAAAACGATAGTCTTATTTTCTTTGATTTTTATTGTTGCATATGTATGTACTAATATGCACATATATTTACTTATACATACACAGATATATAACTAGAACCTATCTAGCCTGCTTTCATTGTTTGTGTATTTAGAGCTTCAGGGATGCCCACTTGGTATTGCAAAACCACTAAGGGGGTTCATCCCTGTGAGAGGCTTGTTCTCCTGCTCTAATTGCCTGTAGTTACTTGCTAGTGGGGAGCACTCATGAGATCCCCCCTGATTTAGCATGTCTATTGATGATGCCATTGTTCAGCCCTTGTTTGGGCAGCCACTTCTAGGAGAGACCATTTCACAGCAGGCGTCTTGGTAATCTGGCTCTTGCGATCTTTATGCCCACTCCTCTGCAATGTTCCCTGAGCCATAGATGCAGGAGCTAGAGTGTACATGTGTCCACTGGACTAAGGTCCCAACTCTTCATCCATCTCTGTATTGTGTCTAGTAGTAGTGTTGTGATGGTTTCTATTGTGTCTAGTGTGTTTTGATGGGCCTCTATTTGTAGTTCAGAGAAAGTCCTGATTAGGGGTCATACAGTCTAGAGAGCTAAACAAAGAGTTCTCAAAACGAGAAATAAATGGCTTAGAAATACATAAAAGTTGTCCATCATTCTTAGAAGTTAAATGCAAGTTTAAAAGAAATATGAGGTTTTATCTTATCCTTGTCCAAGTGGCTAAGATGAGCAAAACAATTGACAATAAATGCTGGTGAGGTTGTGGAGAGAGACCTCTAACTCACTGTTGGCAAGAATGTAAGTTTTTCTAACCTCTCTATAAATCAGTATGAAAATTTCTTAAAAAATGAAAAATAAAAACATCATGTGACCCAGGTATACCACTCCTTCACATGTTCCCAAAAGAGTCAGCATCCTACTCTGTGGGTCCATGCTCAGCCACGTTCATTGCTGCTGTCTTCATAATAGCCAGGAAATGGAAGTAATTTACATGTCCTTGGGTAGATGAATGGATAATGAAAATCTGGTAAATATACATGATGAATACTGTTGAGCTGTAAAGAAAAAATAAAATCATGAAATATGGAAGTAAATGGATAGAAGTAGAAAACATTATATTGAGTAGGGTGAACCAGGCCCAGAAAGACAAGTATCACATGTTGTCTTTCATCTGGGGTACCTAGGTACAAAGATTCATACGAGGCCATATAATATGGAGTAACCGCAGAAACCAGGACAGCCAAAGGAACCAAGGTGGGGAGTCTGACAAAGAAAAATCAGGATACAGATTATGTGAATGAGGGATAAAAGAGAAATGGAGGAGGGCCTCCAACTGGTGGGAGGGGAATTTCAACACAAAAGGAAGGGGGGAAAACAGCACAAAGATCAGTTGACAAACTTCCAAAACTCATATTGTTTTATATTTATCTTATATATTAAAGAAAGTTATGACAATTGGCTTGACAATGATCCCCATAAGAACCACAAGCTTAGTTCTGGGTATGGAAAATCTCCTTTTGTATGGTTGGTCAAGGGTAGGCAAGGCGACTCCCTAACAATAAAGAATACTGTCTATGGAGGGTGCACTTTGGATGTTTCTCAGAAGTTGAAGATATGACTCTATTGCTGAAGACACTGCACACTTAGAATGCAGGACTTGGATTGTTTGACCTAGAGCTAACCCGAGAGCCTCCTTCCTGCAGGCTAGCTTCCATGGCACCAGACAATACTATGAAAACTCCTGAAGGAGGGAACCAATGAAAAGCCATACCCAGTTGTGGCGCCTATGAACCATAACAATGGCCAGCATGGCAAGATGTCCCTAAAGCTTCAACAGTGCCACTCACACATTGGTGATGACTGAAGGCCCACGCAACAGGAGGAAAATCATGGCTGGTGCTAGAAACCTAGGTGACTGGAGGTCACGGGTCTTCTAACAGGATTCACTACTGCTACTTTGTTAGATCGGCACAGTCCCTAACAGCATTCTAAATTTTAGCCTTATATCCACAGATAAATATAACTATATCCTTTCATCAAAGAACAGCAAGTTTTAAAATGTGTCATTTAGGAAAAAATGATTAATGTTATTTTTTTATCCTTTCTGTAAATATCACTTAAGCGTTTTCTTGTGTTGTAGGCGCCCAGCTATATACTCAGGGAAAGTGGTAAATAAGATGTCTTCTACCTTCAGACATTGTTTTAGTTGTAAAATATAGTAAACACAATTAAGAGACACATGATTTAGATGATGCTATAATGGGACTTCAGAGGAGTCCTTGGGGAGATCATGGGAAGTTTTACTGGGGGTGGGGGGGAGATGTAGGCTTGAAGAAAGTGTTCATGGGTAAGCCAACCAGATACTAGAGACAAAAATCTCCCAAGGATTATTGCATAGAAATAGAAGATAAATTGTATTAAGTCTGAAAATAAAATTTAATTCAACCCAGCTGGAAAACAGGTTTCCATGAGAGAATGGCTAATGTGGCTGAGGAGGAAGATAGTAGCCAGAGCATTAAAATAAGTTTCTCTCTATCTATGAGGTAATTGAAATCATTAAGGGTAATGTGGGGTTAGTGAGTCTGTAGACAGGTAGACCTCCTGAAGCATAATTTGATAATTGAGGTGAGAGGTGTTGGTGTTTGACCTAAGATAATAGCTTTGAAGGTAGAATGGAAAGGACATTTTTGAAAAATAGTTGGTGATTTATGATGCATGATATAATCAGGCGATGTTTCTCTTGATTCTTTTATTGAGGTTGTCAAAATGAGATGAATTGGATTGCTCAATAATTGATTGTACAGAGGCCACATATTGTATGTTTTTACCACAAGAGGTGCACATAATTATTTGCTTATGCACGGCTACAGACACTGCTTAAATTAGATTTCTGTTGAATATAGATTCCAGTATTTCCTCTTGATCAAGTTACTTGTAGCTTTATTTTTATTTTAAAACTTATTTTATATTCCTGCTTTGACCCATCACAGTTCTCATGAATATATAGAATATGAGGCTGACTTCCAAAATGTGAGTGAACAAAATGAATTATTTTTGAGATTTGTTGATATTTTCTAAAAGATTTAAAATATCTTGAGACTAAATCTGAAAGATAGTGACTTATAATAACAATACTTGAAATGATATAGGAGAAAAGAAACACTGGAAATTTCCATAAGGTTTAATGGAAACAATACATGATATCTAATTACCAACAAGTAGAACACAAAACAATAAAATATTTGGATGGCTTATAGTGTGAATATATATTTTATAAATTGGAACAACTGGAGAGTGTATAGCTCTTGGTAAATTAGGCACTTTGTTGTTAACATATCTTAATGCATGGGAACTATTATGGAATCCCTTTTCATTAAATGTCTAATAGTTAAAATGGTAAAGAATATTTCTAATCTTCATACAGTTTGCATTTATAGGAAAGAAGAAAACATGTGATGCAGAAGACTCAATAGCCTAGAGTAGCAGGCTGAAGCCAGGAATTCGGAGTGAGGGAGATAGCATAGGATAATTTACTCCTCGAATGCACCAGCCCAGGTGATCAGGTTCATCTACCAGAACCTCACTTTCCTCAGCTGGGATGTAGGGTGATAAAGCCTCCCTATGATATGTATTGAGGATGGAATGAGATAATGCAAAGCAGACACTCAGTATGGTGAGTGACTCACAGCACACCCAGTACAAAACTAATATAAATTCCACAAAAAAAAATCCCCATGATTCAAGCTTCTGTTGGAAGCAAAGGCATAAATTCATGATAATCTACAGAAAGTCACTGTTTCAGGGTTGGAGCTTTCTTATCTGCAAAGTGAAGCAAGAGGATTAGGTGAGCTCCAAATTTGATGATTGGGATTAGGATTCAGTGATGCATATGAGTCATTTCTGAATTTTGTCATTTTTGACAAGTTTTATTTTACTCACAGCTATGCTCTTCTTCTGAGAGCAGGAAATACATTCAATATGAGCGGAGCCAGAGGGTTCTGCAATGATTTTGGAAGCATGGTGGGTATCTAGGTAAAGAATTTCATCAAGCAGTTAGAAATGAAATTGAGCAAGGGGGTAAAAACTTAAAAAAATTATACTTTAGAATTTTTTTAGATTTTTGAGACACAGGGTATCACCATGTAATTCGGGCAGGATGTAAGCTCACTATCCTGCCTCAGCTTCCTAGGCTTTTGCTGGGGTTATAGGCGTATATCACACAGTAAAAATACCCTTAAGACATTAATAATACATGTGCTATCTAAAGAATGAAAACCTCCAAGTGACAGTATTAGGAGCCTGAATATAGATTATGGTAGAAAAGAAAAACATCTGAGAAAAGGCGGAGCTGGAGACAGAAGGATTTTTTTCTTCTGCAGTCACATGCCATTTGTTAGCCTGGGCTGCCCCTCTGCGCAAGCGCTCTCCCTTAGAAAGGTGGGGAGAATGGTCATTCGGCATCTCACTTTGGAACTCAGCTTCTTAGAAAAAAGTGTCCTAGGCACTCTATAACCCTCAGCAAGTGATTTTGCTTCTGAATGTTGGTTTCTCCAGATAGTGAGGGAACAATTGTGTCAATCTTACAAAGGTTTGTTAGACTTAAACTAGATAGTGTTTAAGGTACTAGCACCAAACACATAGACAGGAAGCAAGAATCAACTGTTTATTCCTTCAGTTATTAAAATAAGTTTATGTTTATCAAGACAAACTAGAAAGGTTGTTCATTTTAAAGGAAACGAATATGCTCAGTGAAAAATTTCAAGACCAGAATAAAAAGGAGTTCAGCAAATGTGGTTGTTTCTGAATTGACCTGTCAATTTCTTCAGAAAGTCAAATTGAGTACACTGTGCAGATACAATTTAGGCTGAAAAGTGCTTCTCAAAGAAATGTATCAAAGTGGAAAAATAGAGATCCAAGTCAGAAGAGGAATGACTTGGTGTGGATCTAAATATCCACTAATATACCGAAAAGTTACTAATTAGAAGTTTTGTTTTATTAACATACAATTAATTTTAAGTTCTTTGTATTCTGGGTGCCTTATAATCATATTCAAAAGGCAAGATTTACAAAACTTAATCCGTGTGTTCTCATTCTGAAACTATGACATATGCCTGATGGATATAGATTTTCACTTTAAAAATTAAAGAGGGGCTCAAACGAGTTTAGTTATTTTCCTCTGTGATGAAATGCTCCCCAGAGGTAGACTGAGAGGGGTTATAAATCTTTGATGCACCCGGTAATATATGCAGCACACTGCTGAGATTGTCTGGGTTTTGAGGTTCCAGTGGCAGAAAACCAACTTTGGGGAATTTGGATATTTTGGTAGAGTTCTGGCCCTAAACATTTTATCCACTGGAAAAAAAATAATGCAGAGTCAAGAATGCTAACATGATTTTCCCCAGGCATGGGAGTTGTTTCTGTTTCTTCCGTAACTGAAATTACACTGTCCTGAGCAACTTAAAAAGCACCACAGGGGTGTTAAAGCTGAGATCTGTTGGTTTACACTAGTGCAGCAAGGTCACCTAAAAGCATCGTATAGGCTAGCATCTTTTGGTCCAGTGGAACCGCTCCATCTGAGACAAAGAAAGCCTAAACTGCAGAAACAATTGCATGGAAATAGCTTTCTCTCCCAAAACCTTTGGCATTTCAGATTGAAATGAAAGCAGGAAAGAAGAGATGGAGTCAAACATCCCTCAGAAGAGTTTCCTTTCAGAAGCAAGAGCTGGAGCTGAGTTTCTGCAGAAGAGTAAAGCTTCATCCGTCCCTCAGCTCCATGCAGCACAAAGGCCTGGGCAAAAACTGGCTTTATATGCCAAGGCTTAGCTGTTCACAAGCTTGCTCTGTGATTATGAGTGTGTGATATGGATGTGTGTTGCAATATGCTTCCTGTGAAGAGTAAAATTCTTATGGATGAATCAAAACCTTGTCCATATGATTTCTTTTTCTTTGTTTTTCTTATTTTTTCTTCTTTTCTTAATATATTTTTATTTATTACAATTTATTCAATTTGTATCCCAGCTGTAGCCCTACACTCATTCCCTCTCAATCCCGCCTTCCCTTCCTCTCACATCTCCTCCCATGCCCCCACCCCAGTCCACTGATAGGGGAAGACCTCCTCTCCGTCCATCTCACCCTAGCCTATCAGGTCTCATCAGGACTGTCTTTCATGGTCTTTCTCTGTGGCCTGGTCAGGCTGCTCCCCGCTAAGGGGGAGGTGATCAAAGAGCCAGCCACTGAGTTCATGTCAGAGACAGTCCCTGTTCCCCTTACTAGGGAACCCACTTGGACACTGAGCTGCCATGGGCTACATCTGTGCAAGGTTATCTCTATGCATGGTCCTTGGTTGAAGTATCAGTCTCAGAAAAGAACCTGGGTAAGATGCTCAATCTTCATTCAGAAAGGCCAATGGGATAGACATTGGAAAAAGGTGAAAATAAGGAATAGGACAGGAGCCTACCACAGGGAGCCTCTGAAAATCTCTACCCAGCAGGGCATTAAAGTGGTTGCTGAGACTCATAGCCAAACTTTGGGCAGAGTGCGGGGAAGCTTATGAAGGAAGGGGGAGATAAAAGACCTGGAGGGAACAGGAGCTCCACAAGGAGAGCAACAAAACCAAAAAAATATGATTTTTTTTGTGAATCCTAAGCACAGGGGGTTAATGTGAACCAGCTCAGAATTGTCAGGGAGATTTAGTATTTCTTTCTTCAACACTCCTCTGTTTACTTTGTGCCCAAGGTTAAGCACATATGATGCTTAGGGATATCTTGTTAATGTTGCTTTCACAGATTGTTTTCATAGGAATTTCTTTCCTATAAAATGAAATACAAAAAATACCTTATCAACTTTACCTTTATAATACATTGCTGTACTCTTTAGTTTCTAGGGAGAAATGGTACAGTAAAATTAAGACTATTTTTTCTCTCATATCTACAAGATGTCCTCTTATTTCTGTTCACATTTTTATGATTCTTTGTTTCCAGTGTTTCTTTTGATAGGATGAGTTTTTCACTTCTATTTAATATTTCAATTTTACCTCTGATATTGTAGTACAGAATGGAATGCAGACAGGAATTACTTACTGGGGTTTACCATATTATAAAGAATTTCTATTCTTTCTTCTTTACCGGTGACTCATTACTTGAAAATATTGGCATTGATTTTCAGACACTTATAAAAGTCTCTAGTCAATACATCTAAATTTCAAATAAACCTCCAGTGATTTTGCTAAGAAAGTGTCCAATTTATTATTTTCCTTCATATAAATGAAAACAGCGAATGTTTGGAACAAGGTTATGCCAGGACACCAAAAGAAATCAGCTTACGAGAATACACTTTTATGTTTCCTTATGCCTATCATCCTGAAATAGTTTTTGTTCAGGTTCTCTGTACTGGTTAGTTCCTGGATCAGCATGTGCTTCTCTTTATAGCAGAAATGTAATGATGATATCTCCTTTTAGCTTTCTTAAAACCAACATACTTGTAAACACGTGAGAGTAAACATGTTTCTGAACCAGGCATTTGTTACTACATACTTCTTAGAGAAATGGAAGTAGAGAAGGCTAATTTCTCTTGCCCTCTATGATAGCTATGATAGCAGTTATGCATATGATATCCCAAACCATATAATTTTTCTGTCAGATCTTTAATGTTTAGAGAAGACCTTTCCAGGTTGTAACCACTTTAAAATTTACTGCTGTGCTCATATCATAGAACAGATTAAGTCAAATGGCTCAAACTTAAATGTGGTCTCTAAAACTATGAAGACCTTAGGAAAATATGTGTAAGTCTCTGTGAGCTTGGATTAAGCCACAATTTCTTAGCAATGGAATCAGAAATCATGAGCTACGGGAAAAATAGATAATTGGCCATCCTCAAAGTTAAAAATTTTAAAGCATCTAAGGATATCATCAGGAAAGTGGAAAATACTCAGAAATTTTGAAAACATGTGTACAAGTTATATGTATTACAAGGAATTTATAGTTCACGTACATAAAGAACTCTTGCAATTCAATAACAAAGGACAACCCAATTAAAAATAAACAGAGGCTGTAGCTAGGCATTTCTCTAAAGATGTACAAATGGCCAAGGAAAGATACTCAATATGCTTAGCACTAGGGAAATTCAAGTCAACTGTAATTAGATACCATGTTATACATGGAAGGATATCCATAAGAAAAAAAAGGAATAAGTACTGACAAGGATTTAGCAAAATTAGAACATTATGCACTTCGCTAATGGGACTTTTAGATGCTGTGGCTACTTTGGAAAACCATCTGACAACCACTGAAGTGATTAAATAAAGTTAGCATATGTTCCACTAGTTCTATTTTAGCTGTACATCCAGTAGAAATAAAGTTTCACACAAAAACTTGCTCATAATAGCCCCCTTTTATGACAGGTAAAAGCAAACGCATATCATCAAACTAACGAAGGTGTAATTAAATGTGTCATGTTGTATCTGCAAAAAGAAATCTTATTTAATAGTAAAAATAAAGTGGTAGATAGTACAATGTCAATTCATCTTTGAGGCATTATTCTAGATGAAAGAAGCCAGTCATAACCCACCAGATTTGGTATAAGTTCTTTTGTAAGAGTAGCCCAGAGTAGGCAAATTTATGGAGATAGAAAGCAGAGTTGCATGGGCTGTGGATGGGAGATGGGGGAATAGGATGATTGGAGAGCAAAGACAATGAGCAGCAGCAATGTCTTTGATGTTACAAAATTGATGAATGGCATCGTGAATAAACTTTAAAAAATTGAATTATGGGTAAACTGTGCAATATGTGAATGTTTTTCCATAACCCCCCCCCCAAATTCGAGTGGTTTCAGATAGTTCTTTGTTAACGAGAAGAGTAAAAGTCTAAAGAGGACCCTCAACAGAAGAGGGTTGAGAAATAGTGATGCAATATCTACAAGGAGAAAAAGATCAGAGAAGGCTTTTTGTTCCATGTCAAAACCACTTAAGCACTGGAAAAAGTAAAATGAAAATACACTAGAAGTTTCTAAATCTAAGTTTTCAAGTAGCATTGACAAAGGAAAAAAAGTCAGTAAAGAGATCTCAGGGAGTATCAAAACTAGATAGAATAAATCAATGCTGGATGCTGACATAGGCATTGGGATTGGAACCAAACTTGTGAACAAAATCCTGGAGCCAGAAGTCTACTCAGCCGTAAACAGCAATAGAAAAACAGTCTCTATAAGCTCTAGGAAGCAGAAAAAAATGTCTATTTGTTCAGGGTTCTGAGTCTGAAAGAGTACAACTGTGCTAGTGCTATGTGTGTCTTATGGTTGGGAATCATAATATCTTCAAAAAGTCCTAATCTGAGAAAAATGAATTCAAAACTTTATTTATAACTAATTAAGAAAATTGTGTCCCACCAGAATAGAATTTTCTATGCTAATTAGGGCAAAATTCTTCATGTAAACAGATATCTTCATGTGAAACAACTGCCATAAAATTTTAAAAAAACCAATTAATTGCAGAAAATATCAAATAAAGTAAGAAAATAAATTTCCCTACAGTAGAACCAATAAAGTATAGAAACATAGAATTGTATAACATTTAAAATGTAAATGTATGGGGTATGGCGCCATTGCAGAGTTTGCTATATTCTTGAGCCCTTGGGTTTGATCTCCAGAACCACAAATATATCGATAATACTGCAAAGAGCAAAAATGACTCATAAATATATGTATTTTTAAAAGTTAAATTTAATATATCAGTTACTGAGTTATTAAAATCAGCTAATATATAAAAATGTCTTTCATTCATAAGAGAAAGACATGAAAACCAACTAAAATAGAATTTCTAGAAACAAAATTTTCAGTAGCTTTGATGAACAATGGACTAGAGAAGGCTAATGAGACCATCAGTTTGAAGAAAAATACCTTGATGTAGAAATACAAATATTTTGTGGTATTGTAGAGAACAGAATCATAAAACTTAAGAAGTACTTCTGATATAAGTAAAATATATATATATATATATATATATATATATGACAGGATAGCCAAATCAACAGTAATAAAGAATATCCCAGGTTTAAAGAAGGCAACTAGGTCCCAGCCTGAAGAAAACAAAAGGCTCCGTCAGGGGACCACCACAGAAACAGCAGGACCTGGCCATGGTGGCTCACACATGTTTCAACTACTTGGTTATGCCAAGGTGAGAGGATCTCTTGAAGGCAGAAATTTGCAATTTCCCTGGATGACATAGCTAAAACTTGTGCATTGGTGGACACTGTCAATTGGCGGGATTCAGAGGCACTGTCATAGAAACTGATCTCTGAGCTTGTCTGTGAGGGTTCACTGGTGTGGGAAAGCCTAAATGTGGAAAGCACCATCACATGAGCTGGGATCATGACTGAGTTCAAAGGAGTCTGTGAACTGAGCATTCACTGCTGTGCGATCTCTGACTGTGGCTACACCTTGACACGTGTCTTCTGCTCTGGCCTTCTCTACAATGATGGACCGTACGTCCACGAGCTGTGAGTCAAAATTCCCTCCCCATCTTTAAACAAGATTAGTAGCTGATATACTCTGTTTTAAAAAATTAATAAACTAAAATATACTAAAAAAGAAAGTCTTACCCATGGTGATACAAGAAGGATACAGCAGAATATTAATAATTTAAGTAAAAGCCAGGAGACACTAACAATACAGGTTTTGATTACTGAAAGAAAATAACAATAGCTATAATTATTTATAATTTAGGAATGAAGGGAAGCCAAAGACATTTACTTGGAGAAAGAATGAGAACGTTTCCCTTTCAAAGATTCTTGCTGAAGGAATTACTAGCTTTATACAATACAACACGAAAAACACTAGAAAAAAATGCAGAGCAACTTAAGAAACAATGGCAAAACCTACTCTTTTCTGATAAAGAAACATGACAACAAAATGACTGCTAATGACACACCATCATACCCGCAGATCCGTGTATCACTCGGTGCTCATCAGAGAAGCGTCTTCTTGCTTTAGAAGTATTAACAGAGCCACAACTGGATAATGTACATAGAGCCTGAAGTGCAATGTCTTCCTCAGACTTCTTTCCTCAACACGTAGGAATCTACGTGGAAGATTGTAAGAATCAGAGGTGAATTCCCAAGGAAAGTGTGTTCTGTAGATACAGCAGGACTGATACACACATGAACTCAAGGATATTGCGGCAGCACAAACAAGACCTGTGCAGGTTCAAACCAGACAAACCAGCACTGAGAAGATGAAGTAGACACAGAGTCCCACCTCTAACCAAGAACCTGTTTACAATTGACACCTTCTGGGGAATGGAAAATTAGTTTTCTCCAATGGGATGATGCTCCAGGTCAGGGTCCATGCCCATGAGTAGTTGGCCAACACAAAACAGACTCCATTTATTTTTTTCTGTGTGAGTGGAGTGGGGGTATGTTTGTGTATGTGTTTTTTCTTCTTTTTTGTCCTATTTTTGCTTATTTGTCTTGATTTTAGTATTTTGTTTGGAGAGAGGGGGAAGGTGATCATATATTTAGGTGGGGGGCAATCTAGGGGAGCTGGGAGAGTAAAACATGGTCAAATGATCAAAATACATTGTATAAAATGTTTTAGGTTAAGGTAAAATTTACTTAATGTTAATTTTATGTAGTATAGAGGTAAAGTTATAGATAACATTGATGATCTGTGGTTTTGGGGTTAATAAAGCCTCCTAAACTTATTCATAGTTCAGAAGAATGATTATAGTAAAAATAGAATGGTAAAAACATCCTATGTAAGTATGAAAATGTCACAATGAAACCCATTATTTTGTACAGCTTATTCACACGAATAAAAAGGCAGTTGAATCACCAACAGAAAAAAGAAAAAGAAATGAACTGCCTTGTAAAGTTAATCAGTCAGGTGGTGGAAAATAATAGCAGCTAGAGGATGGTAACAGGATCAAAGAAACCAAGTCACTAGAGTGGTACCTCTTCCCTGTTAGAGTACGGTAATGCACACCCTCCAAAGGCCTGTGTGATGGAGCTGTTCTCAACTCATCGTAATGTTGAGAGATAAATCTGCAACAACAACAAATCTACCTTCATCAAAGGATCAATCTGTTAGTTGATCTGTATATTGATGGCATTATTGGGAAATTGGTAGAGACTTAGGAGGTGGGGTTTGATCGGGGCACCTGGCCACTAGGGCCATGACTTGCTCCTGGCCTCTTCCTGTCTCTCACTCCCTCTAAACCACAGTGTTCTGCCTCGCCACTGCCTCCCAGCAATAGAACCAGCTGGCTGTGGACCGAAACATTCAAACCCTGAATCAAAATAAATCCACCCTCTTTAAAGTACTTATCTTATGTACTTGTTATAGCGAGATGATACTAAGTTTTATGTATATATATGTAGTTTATTTTTAATCTATGTTTAATTTAAACATAGGAGCTATGTATGTTCTGGGTAATTACCTCTGAGTAATGTCTCTAGAACTAAATCCAACTATTAAAATGCAGAATTTGTCCATGTGGGTATGACCCAAAATCCAACTTAAAAGTTGTTTGCAATGCACAAAATGAACATTTGTTTATAATTCATATTGTACATGTTACATAATTTAAAATGAAAATGATATTTCAGACCAATCTGAACAAATATTTAAAAGCAGATAGTAGAGCAAATACATATCAGAAAAATGGAATTTACTGTTACCTCTGCTTATACAGGGATAACAACACCACCACAAAACACACTGATCATAAATAATTGTGAACTGAAATAAAATTAAGATATAAAACATAACAATGATTTTTTTAAATTAACAAAATTATTATCCAGATAGGAAATGCTAATACATTTGTCAGAAACTAAGTTAATCAGACAAAATGTTTTGAAATGATATGCAAGATTTCAATAACTCAATTAACCATTGCTGGTCTGACATGTGCACATACAACAATTGACTCAACAAATGTACACTTCTGGTCTCTTTAAACACAAAGTCAGGGACAGTTTGGGAAGCTATAAATGCAGATTTTGGAGCCTGACCAAGTTCAGTTCTTTGAAGTACAACTCAGTAGTTGTATTATCTTGTTTTATTATGACTCAGCATTGTAAATTATAGGTAGTTGTAAATTACAGGTGGTAATATTGCCAACAGGTTTTGTGATTTCTAACAAATTTAAATTTGTAAACTATTTAGAATAGTGCTTAATTCCAACAAGTGCTTGACAAATAAGAGCTGATATAATCAACATACATTTATATAAAGCAAGTCACACAATGTTCTCTGAATTCAATAAAATCAGATACTAACTCTAGAAAATAGCCCCCACTCTTCCATGTAAATGGAAATGTGGAAATAGACTTCTCAATAATTCATAAGTTAATGAAAAAAGTAAAATAGATATCATACAATATTTATAATTGAATCAGCAAGCACAGTCCATATAAAACCTCACAGAGTATCCTAATCACTTAAGAGAAGTTTATAATTATGAATTTACTTCTTAGAAAATAATCATTTAACCCTTCCCAGTCTACCATTCCCTGTTTTCTCCTCACATCACTGCTATTTTATCCCTCTGCCCTGGACCTTGACTAATTTCCTGATTTCTTTATGTCTTCAATTTAAACACACATAACTAAGGATTCAAAGTCAGGATTCACATATGAAAAAGAAAGTGTGGTGTTTGTATTTTTGAACACACACAGAAGGATCATTTCCAGCTTCATTGAATTACCTAGAAAATTGAAGTCGGATGCATTAGAAAGAGAGTACCTCCATAGTGGTATAAAAAGGGGTAAGAACCTGCACAGGGAGGGGTGGAGGGAGAGTGGACTTGCCCAGCAAAGAGCTGTCCAGAGTGGAGCCGCCTGCAAGGTGAGCAAAAGAGCCCCAGAGCTGTCTCTCCTGTGAGTCTTCACCCACCTTGGGTGAGCTTGTCAGTGGTGTAGTTGTAAGCAGCCTTTCCTCCATATTCCCACTAGTAACCCCAATAAAAACCCATTGGTTCACACACACACAAAAGAAAATTGAAGTTGGGGTAGAGGAGGGAGTTTGTGGAGGGATAAGTAAAGCTAAAGAACTTTGAAAAGGCCAAATCAAAATCTACTACTGTGGAACTTCCCTAAAATACAGACATGTGCTAAAGGAGATTGTGTGGAGCTGCCCCGAAAGGGGTTGCCTCTCCTTGATACTACAGGCTATTCAATAAAAAGTCTAGAGCCAGGCTTGATGTTATGACTCTATCGCTAAAGACACACATAGCTTAATAATAACACCTGGGACAATCAAGTTGGCAATGACCTGGCAGCCTCATCCCCACCACACAGCTTTCTTTCTTTCTTTTTTTAAAAAATTTTATGTCATTTAAGTTTACTTACTTTACATCCCAAGGATATCTCCTTCCTCCTCTCTTCCCAGTGCCCCCCCCATTCCCCCTTCACCTGTCCTTTTCCCTCCAGAAAAGAGGAGCCCTCTTTCCCTGTATCAATCCTCCCCAGCACATCAAGTCATGTCAGGACTGAGCATAACCTCATCCACTGAGGCCAGGAAAGCCGGGCCTGCAAGGGAGTAGTAATCCAAAAGCAGACAATAGAGTCCACGTTAGAAACAGCCTCCTGCCCCCACTAGTCAGGTGCCCCATATGAAGACCAAGACTCCTCCTCGGCTTCATGTGCACAGGGGACCTAGTTCCAGACGACGCATGCTACTTAGCTGATGTCTCAGTCTGTAAGACCCCATGGGTCTGGGAGTTTGCTCAACTCTATTCATAATGGCTTTAATTCATAATAGACAGAAACTGAAAACAGCCTAGATGTCCCTCAACCAAAGAATGGATAAAGAGATTATGGAACATTTACACGATAAAATACTACTCAGCTATTAAAAATAAGGAAATCATGAATTTTCACGCAAATTGATGGAACTAGAAAAGATCATCCTGAGTGAAGTAATCCATACCTAGAAAGACACACATGGTATACAGATATAAGACCCATGGCTGGTTGGATCATAAGCCTTAGAGGAGAAATACTGATATTATTTGTTATTTCAGTAAATGGACATATTATTAAACTTTCCTATTTTCTCTATGACCATAGAATAGTGAATCTATTAATCCTCATCAGAGAAGCTACCTTTATTTTTGTAGTAGCTGTACAGAGACCCACAGCTGGTCAAATGCAGAGCATAAGAGACTTTGGTGTTCTTGTATCTACGTGGAACATATACATCATATTTTGTTCTTCCAAAGCTCCGGGATCAGGCTGGAATAGCAGTGAAAAGGACCTTGAAAAGATTGTGAGAGCCACAGGTGGTGGGGGTCTGCAGTGACATGTTTGTTGCACATACAGGCCTGCCACACTCACGAATTCATAGCATTTGTGATTTTGAAGACCTGCACAAGATCAAGCCTGCCAAAGTCCCAGTATGGATAGAAGAGGAATTAATGAATTCTACTCTAAGATGACAAGCTAGTGGCTGCTGGTGGCAGGCTAATCTGTCTTCTGCAGGTCTGTGAGGCCACCCAAACCCCACAAAGGGCCATGTACTCACGAACATAGCGCCATCGCTAAGTGGAGTCACTGTGTTAAAACACAGCACAGGATGTTGGGAGAGAAAATTACTGGAGGGGATAGGGAGAAAATGGAGGTGGGGAATGAGTTGCATATTTGGTAAATATGGTTTATATGTATGTATGGAAATCATAATGAAAATAAAACAAGTTATTTGAAAATATATATTTGAGGGTACAGTGCATCAGGTAGAAAATGGACATCAGAGAGACTACAAAGGGTGTGGGAGGAGAAAATCAGGTAAAAAGGGTCAAAGCAGAAACAGTAATTAAAAAGAACAGAAACAGATCCTAAGGATAACAAGGAGTGTTGCCCACGCTCCAGCTCATGGCCTGATACTCAGCTGCGTGCTGGCAGTACAAAGTGGGCTCAGTGGGTTTAAAAAGCGAGTACATCAGGTTAGGAGAGAAAATTGGTGGTGAGTGATTTGAGAGAACTTGGAGGAGAAAGGGTAGGAGTAATTTGATTGAAGTATATTGTGTGCGTATATGAAACTCTTAATAAATTGAAAAAATGGATTTGGGGGAAAAAGTTGAGGAACACAAGTCTATAGCAAGATTAATCAATTTTCAAGTACAAGTACACACTATATATATAAATATATATATAAAACAAAATGTGTAGTATAAAATGTGTACAATCAAGTGGAGCTAGTGAACAGTTTAAAAACTTGAGAGACTAATTGGACATGTTATGCTGCAATCTTAAATTAACTGAATGATTTTCTAAACTTACATTTCTAATATAAACTTGCATATAATTGAATTCACAGTGAAAATGCTGCCTTGTTTCTTAGACACCTGCTGTGGGTTTGTATTTATTGCCCTAGGCCCATGATATAAGAAAACATGAAGAATTAATAAATAATATAAATATTGATTGTAAAATATGAATGCATGAATAGAAAACTCAGAAGTATCTGATGTCAGGTTTTTTGCCACAATTTTGCTGCATATAAGTATTATTTAATATTATTTGATATTATGTAATATCAAATAATATTAAATAATATAAAATATATATATATAATATGATTAAATAATACAAAATATTATTAAAATGAGATATATTATTATCCTTAAAAAAGTAAAAAGTAGCAGTAATAGCAATTAAATGTCTATGAGATATTTAATTTTGTTTCTGTTATACAAACTATTAGAGCTCTCAAATGTAGGCCATCATGGCAATTCAAATTAATAAAGAGATGGTATTTAAATAAGTAAGAATTTAAATTATTGATGTTATTTAATTAATTGGTTAAGTAAAAAGGTAGGTATCAATCATACATTTAAAACAAAAAAATCTAAAAAACTTAAAGCATATGAATAACATTTGCATGAAATATAGAGGAACATGTATATAGATAGATAGATAGATAGATAGATAGATAGATAGATAGATAGATATTCTGCCTTATAATAGCAAGTTATTTTAATTTTAATTTTTTATATTAATTACAGTTTATTTACTTTGTATCCCTCCCTCATTCCGCATTTCACCTTTCCTCCCTCATCTCCTCCCATGCCTCTCTCCAAGTCCACTGAACAGATGAGTTCCTCATCTCCTTCCATTTGACCCTAGCCTATCAGGTCTCATCAGGATTGGCTGCATTGTCTTCCTCTGTGGCCTAGTGAGCAGGAGAGGTGATCAAAGAGCCAGCCACTGAGTTCATGTCAGAGAAAGTCCCTGTTCCCCTTACTAAGGTACCCACTTGGACACTGAGCTGCCATTGGCTACATCTGAGCAGGGGTTCTAGGTTATATCTATGAATGGACCTTGGTTGGTGTATCAGTCTCAGAAAAGACTCCTGGGCCCAGACTTTTTGGTTCTTTTGCTCTCCTTATGGAGCTCCTGTCCTCTCCAGGTCTTTCTATCTCCCCCTTCTTTCCTAAGATTCCCTGCACTCTGCCCAAAGTTTGGTTATAAGCCTCAGCATTTACTTTGATACACTGCTGGGCAGAGTCTTTCAGAGGCCCTCGGTGGTAAGCTCCTGCCTTGTTTCCTGTTTTCTCCCTCTTCCAATGTCCATCCCATTTGCCTTTCTGAATGAGGATTGAGCATCTTACCCAGGGACCTCCTTCTTCTTAGCTTCTTTAGGTGTACAGATTTTATTATGTTTATAAGGATCTTAACCAACCTTATATATGACAGAGGGCTAATATCCAGAATAGATAAAGAACTCAAGAAGTTAAACAGCAACAAAACCAGTAATCCAGTTTAAAAATGGGGTAAAGAGCTAAACAGAGAATTTTCTGTAGAGGAATATAGAATGGCAGAGAAACACTTAAAGAAATGCTCAGTGTCCTTAGTCATCAGGGAAATGCAAATCAAAACAACCCTGAGATTCATCTTACACCCATCAGAATGGCTAAGGTCAAAAACTCAAGTGACAACACATGCTGGAGAGGATGTGGAAAAAGGGGAACCTCCTCCACTGCTGGTGAGAATGTAAACTTGTACAACCACTTTGGAAATCAGTCTGGTGCTTTCTCAGACAATTAGGAATAGTGCTACCTCAAGATTCAGCTATACCATTCCTAGGCATATATAGAAAATATGCTCAAGTATGCAACAAGGATATTTGCTCAACCATGTTTGTGGTAGCCTTATTTGTAATAGCCAGAATCTGAAAACAACCCAAATGTCCCTCAGTTGAGGAATAGATACAGAAATTGTGGTACATTTGCACAATGGAATACTACTCAGCAATTAAAAACAAGGAACTCATGAAAATTACAGGCAAATGGTGGGAACGAGGAAAGATCATCCTGAGTGAGGGAATCCAGATATAGAAAGACACACATGGTATATACTTACTTCTAAGTGAATATTAGATATGTAAGATAACCAAGTTATTTTTAAGCACATATTAATGGGAGGGAAATGTAGCTCAGTGGCAGAGAGTTTGCCTAGCATTTGAAAGTGTTTGATTCCAATCTCCAACAAACAAGTATATAAACATAGAATGCGCCAGAAGGGAAATTGAGATGGTTCCTTAATTTGATTATACCAAAACTACTTAAAATTTTACATCAATGAAAAAGTAAATAAGAGTTAGCTCATACCAAAAATTAGTATTATTTATTTTCTAGGAATTTTATACAACAAACCAAATCAAATGATTATGTCCCAAGTCATATAAATAGCATCAACAAATTAGTGGGAAATGAAAAATAATTCACTGAATCGAACTAAAAATCATCAGTAGCAACAGACCATCAATAAACATGGCCACCAATATTCAGGTCACAATTATTAAATAAAACAAATAAAGAAATTAAGGCTAAATAATTGTATATTTATCACATTGGAACAATGAAAAACATTGGATAGGAATACCAAATATTTGAGAGTTTGTAGGAAACTGCATGAAAATTTTGCTTCTGAGAGAATAAGTTGCCAAACTATGTTACATGCCACTTTAACAATATCCAGACCTGCTGAAAATTTACATTTTAGGCTGGTAATTGCACTGTTAGCATGAAGTATAGGGAGCTTTCTTCTCTACACCATAGATTTTTGTTGCTACATTGGTTTTAGTATGAAAGGCTTGGACATAGTACAAATAGCCATTTCCAGAGAAAAACTGTTTTGTGGACATGAATTAAAGTAACTGAACTAGATCTTCATGTAACCATATTAGATGTATTTTGAAAGTATAATGGTTACAAAATGTAAAATATGATATGATAAATTATTTATGAATAGATTCATTTGTGGCCAGATATTGATAAGGAGGTATATGCAGCAACTTCAGTGTGACAGTTACATCTGCAAAAATAGGAACCAAAGAGGATTATTAATTCTTGGTGATGAGTCTGTGGGGATTTAATGTAACTCTCTTTGTGTATTATTATACGATATAAATCTTAGCAAGGTATGGCCTACATGGCATCCTTGGAGCTCTTAATCTCCAGCAGAGTAGCTGGTACAGGAGGAGGAAGACAAGTCTGATCTCGGCTGGAAACATACAGGAAAATCAGCAAAGAGATTTGTTATTGTTGTGGTGGATGTAAAGCAGCAATCACAACATGTGACACATTCTTCCGTACACGTGTGCTTTGTCAGGTATAGACTAACGGGAAGGTCAGGATTCTCTCTCCCCCCCTTTCCCCTTCTCCATCTCTCTCCCTCCCCATCTCTGTTTTCACAACATTCCCAAATTAGATATTCTGTTTGGCCAGTAAATGTGTTATGAAGAATAAACCCAGTTGCTTAAAAGCTCTAAGTAAATTCGCTACTGCTTAAGAGAGATGAAGTTGCTATATAAGAATAGAGCATAATTTTTTAGCATATTTTAAATTAGGCTTTGGTTATGCTTTTAATGTAATTTTTTTGTTTTTAAATTGTTTTAATTAGTAATTATTTCTTGATAAATTTAATTTAATTTCACAAATATATTTATATTATAAATAATCTTAGCTAATTTTTAAATAATATTCTAACCAAAGTACATTTCTTAAAGAGCATATACTTTTACTTATACACACATACACACACACAACAATAATACTTCCAAGTTTGCTAATTGCTTCAACAGCCCATTTTATATTAAGGATCTTTGTCTAAGACTGTGGTCCTCAGCTTGTGGTTTGTGACCCTTTTGGGAGTTTCCTGAGACCTTCAGAAAAGAGAGGTGTTTACATTACAGTTTATAACAGTAGCCAAATTACAGTTAAGAAGTAGCAACAAAAATAATTTTATGGTTGGGGGTCACCACAATATGAGGAACTGGGAAGATTGGGAGTCACTGGATTAGGAGGAAGTACAGAAGCTTAGATGAAAAGTAAAGTGACAGGAAATGCAGTCACAACAATACGTGGAATGTCAGTTGATTAGATGAAAAAATTATTGGGCCATTTAAAACATGTCTTTTAATGGGTGTGGATTTAAAATCTGGATGCGAGTCCAGGATCCAATGTGGACTTCTTATGAGTAACCTATATGATTTATTTCCAGTCTGCAAAAATGGGGCTCATAGACTCACAGGATTGCTTTAACAGTTGATGTAAGAATTTAATTTTATGATGAATAAATATGAGAAATACTGAAATCAGTTGTATTGTGCTCAGCACATTAGAGTTTAATAAAGTTTACTGTTCTTTTCACTCCTTTCCTTATTTTACATACTCTTTATCTTCATGCTATAAGGGAAATGAATAAGTTCTAATTGCTTTGAGGAAGAGCTTTATGCAAAAACTAACCTCCCAGAGGTGGATGATTCTGGTGCGTATATTTAGAAGTGATACAGCTTAGACAGAATCTTGGCAGACCAGTACTGGGGTCTACCACAAGGAACTATTGGCTGGAGACAAAGAGATGACCTTTGAAGATAGGACGTCTTACTTGAGATTTGCTCAAAAGGGTAGCACAGAAATCACTTAGCAGACAGACGTGGAGAGACTTGGGAGGGTAACCCTGCCTTGCCTGCTCTTTTGAGACGAACAAGTTTAGAACAAAGTTGTATATGTTTAGAATGGAAGGAGGATACCAAGAGAAGGCTCAGTGGCGTAGTGAGAGTTGAGGAGAAAGCCTTTTCTCTAATAGGGTCAGATCTCTAAAGACCTTTATTTGGGTAATTCAGTGGAAAAATGGTTGTTTATGCATGCGGCTGCTACTCCTGTCTTAAGATTTACAGGCAATCACAAAGTTTAGCCCAGAGTTTTCATAAAGTTAAGACAAACTTCTCTAATAAAAACAAAGAAGCCATCATCTTGTGCGGTTGTAGAAAACAAAAGTTTCCCAATTACTTGTGGTTCTCCTTTGTCTCTTCCTGAACAGGCATTGCTTCTCCTTGGTTAATAATTAGGTCAGATTTCTGGATCCTTTGAGCAAAGACCCTCCCACATAGAGACAGTTTATTTGCTTTTGCTATCCAATGAATGTACCATGCAATTAACGAAAACCACCCTTCTCATTAAGACCTTTGATTCATGAATCTAGACACAGAGAAAGGACCAGAAGAACTTGCATGTACATTCTCCAAATACTTCAGAATAAGGAAAATTTGACCCACTGATATTTCTGTATACAGGTAGAGTGAAAGAGTACATGGATCTTACAGTGGATAGCATGTCTTCTTTATTTTATATTTCTATATTAATTTTTTGACATTTTTGTTTATTGAAAATAGACGTTTTTCCTTATACAGTACATCTGATCACAATTTCCACTGCTTTTATTCTTCCTAGCCTCTCCCCACTTCTTCTCCCTTCTGGATCCACTTCTTTTATGTCTTTCATTAGAAAAGAACAGGCTTCTAAGAGATAAAAACCAAACATTAAAAAATATTTATAATATGATAAAACTAAAACCATTACATCAAACCCGGACAAGGCAACCTAAGAGAAGAATAGCCCTAAAAGTAGGTACAAGAATCAGACACCCACCAATTCATAAACCCAGAAGTCTCAAAAATACTATGCTGGAATTAAAATATGTATGTAAAAGAACCAGTGCAGACCCATGCAGGCTCTGTTATTGCTTCTTCAGTCTCTGTGAGTTTATATGAACCTTGCTCTGTTGACTTGGAGGGCCTTGTTCTCTGCGTGTCCTTCTCCTCTCTGGATCTCACAATCTTTCCACCTCCTCCTCTGTGGGACTCTCTGAGCTGCAAGGGAAGTTATTTGATGATGGAATTTGATTCCTCTAGAGTGTGCTCCAAGGTCTCTCTCTGCATAACATCTGGATGTGGGTCTTTGTATTTGTTCCATCTGCTGCAGGAGGAAGCCTCTCTGATGGCTGAGTAAAGCACTGATGTATGAGTATAACAACATATCATTAGGAGTCATTTTATTGTTACATTTTTCAGACTAGTAGTATTTGTGTTTATCCTAGGTATCTGGTCTATCTGTTCTCTGGTTCTTGATCACACAGTATTGGGTATGGGTTCTATCTTGTGTATTGGCTCATAAGTAAAACAAGACATTGGTTCACTACTCCTACAAGTTCTGTGTTTCCATTGTCCTACATATTTTATGGGCAGGACATATTGCATCAAAAGATTTGTGGCTGGGTTGGTGTTTACGTTTCTCTTTTGGCGGCCTAGATAGTACCTTCTCAGCCCAAGGACACTAGAATGTAGGGTGATGGTTCCTTATAGGCACCCGCTCAACCTCTCTATCCTCAATGAGTTGTGTTGGTGCATCCTTGGCAATAGGGCCCTGCAGTTGGTTTGTGGAGAGCAACCATTGTCTTTGCAACAGCTTGGGTTGTGTGGGGATTTCCATGAGACCTGCTTGACAATCACCTCACTTGAATGCAACCCATTCTCCACACTGTAAGACTACTTTGGTAACAGAAATGGCCAATTGGGACTCTGTCATCCCCATTATTTGGAGACTTCATTAGGATTACCATCACATATTGGGGGATTTTCCACAGCACTAGGTTTCCATACCATTTCTGACTGAGCCTTGTGCATAGTCTTATTTTCTGTACTTTTCACAGTTGTGGTAGCATGCCTAATAAAGGCTCAGAGATGCTTTGATCTATGAATACAGTGATATGTCATTTGGAACAGCTTTAATCCTTTATTCATTTAGGAGAATAAAAATGGTCGGTTTTCCCTACGGCCTTTAGCCTGCCTAGACATACTTTCTTGGCCAAATAATAATGCTAGGCACGGGCTTCATCCTGTGGAAGTGGACTTAAATCCTATGAGAATGTGGTTGGTTATGCCCATGATGCTTGGGCCACTGTTGCATCAGTCATTAGTGCAGTCACTGCACCAGGCTAGTCATTAGGGCAGCTCACTAGGTCCACAACTGGGTGATATCGATAATTACATTTCTTCACTGGTAGAGTGCATAGCACCTCCAGCACTATGGAAGTCAGTCAGTAGGGTGAAACTTCATCTCCTTTGCTGAGCATTTCCAGATGAATAATAAATAACAGTTTAAAATTGGCATGTTTTTCCTCATTCTATACAAAACAGTTCAAAATTTCATCATATTTTGGTAGAACAATGACTTAAGTATACATACATACAGAATTTTTTATGTTGTGTTGACTTTTTAAATTTTACAGTCATTCTCTACAGATATCCCTTGTACCAAATGAGTTAAAATATTTCCAGATTTATTCATATTATAGAAATAGACAGTGTAAATAGATTTGGTTGTCTGATTAGACTCTAAACTCAGTTATTGTCCAGTAGAAGATATCATTACATTCACCCCTGAGGATACCCCAAACAAAGTTAGGGGAAATACAAATAAATGTAAACAAAAGAAAAATACAAAAATAGTTTTCCTCTGTAAGTTTTAATTACTCAAGCTTAAGACCATATTTCAACAGCATCTACTTAGATTCTTCAATATAAATTGTTGAAAATATAGTCTCAATTTACTTTTGTTGATTTTTTAATTTACAGTCATTCCCTACAGATATTACATTGACAAGACATTTATAGAGTGCTAATGAAAGATGCACGGGTTGGAAATATTTTAAGATATATTTCTAAAAGTAATTACTCAATTCAATAAGGTCCATAGCCGTTGCATTCTGAATATAAGGCTGATTTTTTATTAATTAAATTTAATTCGGAAGCCAAAAAGCAAAAAACCTCAGGGACAATTTACTTTTGAAAAACGCCTAGATTTTTAACAATATTTTGGAGCAAATGAAACAAAATATCTTCTGAAGATTCTTTTTTTTTTTGGCCAAACATACTTTATTATTAGAATGCTTTAATTTTATGCTCTTTGTTAGACAGCATTCTATTGCTATTGATTTGGAGCATAAGGTCCAATGTATGCTGGGCAAGTGATACCAGAGAAAACTTCCAGGATAAACAATAGTTTTTCTTTCTCTTTTTGTAGATTATAATTTAATTACAATATTTCTCCCTTTTCTTTCCGTCCCCCAAATCCTCCCATACCACTCTTCCCTGCACTCTCTCAAATTCACTGCCGCTTTTAAAAAACTGATTGTTCTTGCATGCATATAAGTATGTGTATATACACATATATTCTTAAATATACACAGAGAACTATAGAGAACTGAGGAAATCTGGGAATGAGAGAGGTGGCCTTCCCCAGGGAAGAGCACATCAATTGGTTGTTCAGGGCCAATCATCCCTGAAACTCCATATTTCTTTATATCATGGCCATTTTCTATAAGGGAAACATATCCATGTTCTTCTTTTGAAAGATTTTAAGTTTCTTGATGTCATTTAAATATACATCAAATCTCTTTGAAATGTGAATAATCCAAAAGTAGGAAAATCATTATCATGCTTGTGAGGGATATTCACTTCCAAATACATTCTACTGCAAGGTAGTTGACAATTCAGAAGTTCAACAAACTACTGCAGAAACACAGGTGAAAAAAAATCCTTTATTTTGACTTAAGAATAAGGTAGGTCTTAATATAAAACACTGTACTTAATGAAACAAGGTTATTATTTGCATTGGGCATATAGATAGGTGAAACCTCCAGAAAAATTAAACCAGTGATTCTCAAAGTAGGTTTCTGGACCAGCAAGCCTTTGCATTATCTGGGAAATTGTTAGAAATATAAAATGTTGGGCTCCATCCCAGCCTGCTATCATAAATGGCAAAACTGATTCTGGTGTTATGTAGTTTGACAAGGCCTCCATGTGATTCTGATTTATAGAATTGAGGACCACAGTATTAACCTACTGGGATGGAAATAAGAAGGTGGGGAAGAGAAAACTACTTTAGTGGATGGAAGATTTGGTTTTTTGAGAGCTCTTGTTATAGGCCAGTGAGAAAAGAATGGTTACAATGGAATTATTCAAGGGAACGACTTCCTGTTACTCTTAATCTAGATCAACAATTTGCAGCATCATGAGATGATGAGAAGGAACTGGGTATTGAAAGCTGTTGACTCGGAAAATCACAACTTCAAGCTTTCTTTCAAAGAGGACTTTTCCCCCAGAATGGACACTTTGCAATTGTACAGGTAGATTTGGGCCGTGTGAGGAACAGTGTGATCATAGGTAAGAGACTTCCCAGGGCAGCATAAGGAAGAAATGGGACAAAGCAGAAATCAGTTCTACACAAGAAGAAACAAGTTTGGAAGTTTTCAGATGCCCTTATAGGATAGGGTGCCAGAGCTGCAGCCCAGTGGTTCATCTGAAAACGAGCTTCCAGAACAGTGGTTCCCACCTGTGGGTCATGATCCTTTTGGGGGTCACATATCAGATATCTTGCATATCAGATGTTTACATTTGATTCATAACAGTAGCTAAATTACAGTTATGAAGTAGGAGCTAAGTAATTTTGTGATTTTGGGGTCACCACAACATAAAGAACTTTATTAAAGGGTGACAGCATTAGGAGGGTTGAGAATCACTGCTCTAGAGGATTGGCGTCTAGTGCAATAACAGATGCCTGCTCAGCACTTTCTCAGTTGTTGCTTGAGAGAGGGGTGTGAAAAATAAAACACATATATTTCATTTTGAATGTTTAGAGCAACAATTGAAAGTATCTGATTAATTCTAAATTGCTTCTTTAAATAACAACACTTCAGAGATGTTGGATTATTTTAAATATATTAAAATAGTTTTATATTATATTTTTGCTTTTTAAAATATGGACATTAGGAATAAAAACATGGCAATTACTTGTCCCATTGTAATTCTATCGGGCAGTTGGTCTACTGTCTAAATGAAAAAAAAAATGATAACTTGAAGCATGTATGTAAGAGCATTGATCTAGACTATTATTGTACTTGAAAGCATAGGCTTGAATGAGATGTCAAAGGATGAAGTTAAAGAAAGAAAGGAAATAAGATTACTTACTTTGGGAATGCTTTAATTAGGTAAGAGTAGAAACTTGAGAAGCAGTGTTCATAGACTCATTGCTTACATTTCCTATTGTAGTATTTTTTATTTATATGAATACTTTGAGAGAATAAAGTATGTGGGAAACGGTGAATGAACACTTGCTTCAACTTAACCCTTCATTCTGCTCTGCAATCGTATTTTATTTCTCTAGACTTCACTTGCTTCTCTTATCCACGAACTACTGTTTTCTCCAACCCTCTAACATCACACTTCATTCTGTTTCCAATATGACAATCCAACTTCCTGTCTCTTTCTCTGATATCTATCACAACAAAAAGAGATCCCTTTCCACACATCTCTTTTGATTGGCACACACTCATGTACATCATGTCTTTCCGAGTTCCTGCTTAGCAACTCATTTCCCTTATGTACTGCTCCCTGGCCCTGTTCACAGAAGGGCACAGCCACATCATCTTTTCCTCCAGCATCACTGTTTCCCATTCTTGCCTGGAGTGCTCTAATCAGTATAGAAAATTGCTCTTTCTCTCATCTTAATGAAACTGTCTCTTGATGCCACTTTGCTCTCCAGTGATTGCTGTCTTTCTCTTCTTCCCTTCACATCAAAATATCTTGAAAGGTTTCCTGTACATGCTGCCTTCAATTTCTCTTCCTTTTCCCCTCCTGAACTTCCATCAATCATAATTTTCACCATTTGCTGCCCTTTATCAAGGTCACTAATAACTTCCAAGCTTCCAAATCATTTATTGGTCCTCATCTTACTTGACTGCCCAAAAGCGCTTGCTAAGTTGGTCTTCTTATTTGACCTTGGCCCTCAAGATGCTATATGTTCTTAATTTATATTCTGTGTCCTCGGCTGTTCTTTTAAGTACCTGTGATCACTCCTTCTTTGCCTTTAAATCCCCCACCCTATAGTATTCCTTACTGTTTGTATGAGTTCACACGATGGCTTCCCAGCTATTTATACCTAGAACACACTTGACTGAAATAAGTTAGTTTTATTTCTCAGCAGAAAGTACATGTCACATGTAGTGGTAGGTATTTTAATAAGATGATATTTAAAATAATTATTACAGGTTTTGGTGTTTGGTTGGAAGTTTATGAACAAAGCCTCAAAAGTAAAAGGTCACTCTTGATTGACTAGAGTCGGACAATTCTATAATTTTCTTAGTATGTAATATCTACAGGGAAATAAAGGTTTGATCAGGCTAAAGCTACAGTGTGTAAAGATGCAATAGTCATTCGATGGAGGAGAGCTGGATTTTGTTGTTGTTTGAACACGTGTGCCTGTGCTGGAACATGTAGAGGGGTCTCTTGGTTGCCTTGATCCATCATGGTAACAGTGGTCTTGCTACCACGCAGTGATGTCAGTGCTTACTGAAGTTACTTATTGCTATTTGGTCGACACCAGTACTACCTGTGAGTGGCAGATCAGCTGGAGAGAACTAAGGCCTTATGGGTAGTGTGAGGATCCCATATGGTGCTACATGGTGTTTTTTCCTCAGGATTTCATCTAATCGTTCTCATAAATTCTATCAGTATGTGACTAGCCTTAAGTTCATATTCCTAGGGCTTAGGGTAATGGATTAAAACGATAGTAGGAAAGCCTTTCCTTGAAGGGCCTTTCAAACTGAGCATCCTGAGACTTCCCTCCAAACCCACTTAGCTGTTTTGTTAGAGAGTTCCATTCTTGTTCGTACCTCATAATCTTCCTTCTTTGGCTTTTGTGTAATGATGTTTCTTTTATTATCCCATGTTTGATATCTCCAAAATCCAGTTGGCTGAAATCATGAAACATATTCAGTGTTCACTATTTGTTGCCTCTCCTGGGTTTTTCCTCGATCCAAGTCTCCAGCACCCCGCCCCTCCTGGATTATGGAAAAGCACCTAACTGTTTTGCATGCATCTGTTCTTTGCCTGCTTTAGCCAATTGTCATCTTGGCATGCAGCATTATTGTTTTAGAGAGAAGATCATTCCATCCACTTGCAGAAAGCCTTTTAATAGCTTCCTGCATTGTTTTCCATCTCATAGTAAAGTCTGGCACCTTAGCTCAGACATGTTTGGACTGATATATTGGCTTCATCTGCTACCTCCACATCCCTACGCTGCTTCAGCTACAGAGGCCTCCTTGCCGACCTGTGAACACCTAAAATGTCATCCATTTTCTGCTTTGGGCTTTTGCAATTGTCTCCTCTCCAGGATGTTATTTCTCCTGGTACCGCCTTGTATTATTTTCTGCTTTTCTCAGGTTTCTACTCCCGTGTCAAGTGTTCCTCCTAACTTTATCTCTGAAATCATAATCTCCTACGCTAACATTGTCTCACCACGGATCTTACCTTATTCTGTTCTGCAAAACCTGGCTCTCTGTTATACACTATATATTGTTCACTGGTTTTATTGCTTCTCTCATCTCCTCCACAGGAGACAAAACTTTTGCTTGCTTTAAATGCTCTATGAAGAATATTTGTCCATGAGGACTGCATTGTCATTTCAGGGACAATAGATACTGGGACAATTAGAGTTAGTGGAACTGGTAATATGAGCAAAGAGCAAACTCCCAGGTCTCCAAACTTCCACAAAGAATGGTCCAAGTAAATACTTGCCAGTGTGTTGCTGTAGGTAGCATCAAGCCCTTATCCTTCTTTCTGGCTCCACCCACGCTTTTGGTTGGAGAGTCTAAGTTTAGCCTATGCTCAGGCTAGAGGGTGGTACCCTCAGCCACTCCTTTTGTCCTGGAGAATGCCCTGCTTTAGACGTTCTGTATACTTGTTTCCAAGCATCACAGACCCTTGGCATCATGTCCAACTGTAAACCACAGATCTTAGGAAGCTGGACATCAGGGAGTAGCTTCTCCCGTTTTAGATATAATTACCAAAAAGCTTAGGTAGAAAGACTTCAGAGTACAGTCCTGACAAAATAAACTACGATAGCAATTCCTTTGTCAGTAGTTTGAAGGGCTGCTATTGTTGGGGGTAGGATGACATTGAGTAAACAGTGCTTGGATCTTTTATCTATAATTAAATTATCCTAGACTTCTCTAACAAAAGGAATAAAAATGGAAGGAGAGTTTGAATCTTTCTTTTCAGAACTGAGCTAGAATGATAAAAACTTGTTTTGTACGTTTATTAAACTTTCTGAGAGATCTTAAAGCACATTGAGAAAATTTTCTTTGAAAGAATTTTTAGGCCCACAAGGAGACCAACAAAGCCAGAAAAAACTAAGCTCAGAGTTCCTACAGATACAACTGTATCTGTTCCTACTGATACAACAACCAAGGACTGTGCATGGAAAGGACCTAGACCCCCTGCTCAGATGTAGCCAATGGGCATCTCAGTCTCCCTGTGGGTTCCTGAGTGAGAGGAGCAGGGTCTGCCTCTGTCATGAACTCAATGATTGCCTGCTGTTTGATCAATAGCCCCTGGCAATGCAGCCTTGCTAGGCCACAGAGGAAGAGGATCCAGGCAGTCCTGATGAGACTTGATAAGCTATGGGCAGATGTCAAAGGAGGAGAACTTTTCTTTTCAGTGGTCTAGGGAGGGACATGGTGGGTAAGAGGGAGGAAAGGTGAGACTGAGAGGAGTTGAGGGAGGGGGCTTCAATAGGGATATATAATGAATAAATTATTAAAAAATTAATGTTGATGGATAAAAACTGAAGAAAAGAAAGTTTTTTTATTCAAGTCAATGTAAATAATCACTTATAAGCGGATATTAGCCATATAATTCAGGGTAATGATACTAAAATCCACAGAAGTGAAATGACAATGAAGACTTTAGGGGGGATACTTAATTCCCACTCAGAAGGGCAAATAGAATAGACACCTGAAGCGGTTGAAGAGAGGAAACAGGAAGTGAGCCTACCATAGATGTCCTTGGAAAGACTCCATCCATCAGGAGATCAAAGCAAATGCTGAGACTCACAGTCAAACTTTGGACAGAGCACAGGGAGTCTTACAGAAGAAGGCAGGGTTAGAAGGACTGGAGGGAACAGGAACTCCACAAGGAGACCAACAAACCTGACAAAAACCTAGGGGGCCTGCAGAGCCTGATGCACCAAGGACTATTCATGGAGAGGACTTAGAACCCCTGCTCATATGTAGCTGACGGGCAGCTTAGTTTCCATGGGGATTTCCTAGAAAGGGGAACCAGGGGCTGTCTCTGAAATGGACTATTTCCTCCCCTTAGATGGCATCTCCCTGGCGGGACAGTCTTGCCAGCCCACAGAGGAGGATGCAACCAGTCCTGATGAGACTGGATAGTCTGGAGTCAGATGGTGGCAGAGGAGGGCTCTCCCTTTCTGTGGACTCAGGGAGAGAAAGGGGGTAAGAGGGAGGGAGGGTGGAGCTGGGAGGAGAAGACAGATGGGGCTACAATTGGGATATAAGGTGAATGAATCATACACACACACATGAGTTTTTTTCCCTGTGTTCTTTTTCATGTTTTGAGACATAAATTGTGTTCTGTAACCCAGACTGGATTGGAAGTCACTATGTGACTGTAGATCCCAGGCTAGATTCCATTTTGAAAAAAATCCTTCTTCCTTCCTTATCTTCCCAAGTGCTAGAATAACAGCTGTGAGCCACTACATCCAGCTTTAACTAGGTTTATAAGAGCTATATTTACAAAAATCTATAGATTCGTGACTTAATACCAAACACAGTCCAACCCGCATCACTATCTGTTGAACCAGGATATAAGTATGTGCTGTGACATTAGCCTTAAATATGTTTATATTTACATATTTAAATATTTGTATTTCACCTTCAAGGACAGATATCACCTTAGAGTTAAAAATGATGGAAAAAGATCAGTGCCTTGCTCAACCCTCATTAGAGGAAATTTTTAGAGAAGATGGGAATTAACACAGACCCACAACTGAACAATGTGCAGAGAGTGAGAAACTTTGGAACACTTAGTTCTACATGGGATGTCTTCATCGAAGCTCAGGAATTTATGCAGAAGAGGAGGCAGAAATATCAAGAGCCAGCGGGATAGATGACTTGAAGGAAAGAATATCTTCCAGCACAACTGAACTGATGTCCATATGAGCTCACAGATACTGTGGCAGCATGCACTACCCAGCATAGGTTCAAGCCAGACGGGAGGGAATGGATGTGAGGTCCCACCACGACTAGGAAGTTATTTGCAGTTTATACTTGCATTAAACTCAGTTTTCTTCATTGGAGTGTCAGTGGGAATATCAACCACACAACAGGGCCAGCCCCGTGTGCAGGAGATGCTGATCAACAGAGAAAGAGGCTCATTACTTTTGGACAGGGTGAACTTTTTTGTTTTGACATTTTTTGTCTTATTAGGTTTATATTTGCTTGTTTTTTATTTTGTTTTTGTGTTTTATTTATTTATTTGTTTGTTTGTTTATTTTTAGAGAGAAAGACCACACAAAGTTGGATGAGTAAAAAAGTTAATGCAGATCTAGAAGGAGTTGGAAGAAAACATTATCGAAATATATTGAATAAACTTTGTAATTTAAATAATGGAAATTAATCTTTGACAGTTCCATAGATATGTACAATGGAACATGATCTTATCCACTCCCCAGTCTGTGCACCAACTTTACCTGGATTATCTTCCACATTTTCTGTTCTTAATTTCATGTCTTTTTCTTTTTCTTCTTCTTCAAAAAAATTAACCCAGAAGGTCCAATTAGTGCTGCCTGTACACGATCAACACTTTCAATTTAGTTTTGTTTAAATAGCCTAACATTGCTCCAGACAATTTAGAAGTGAACTAATGGACTTTGCTAGCACATGAGTTTTTTCCTAGTTCAAGATCTCAAGAAAATAATTTTCTGATAGATGGATTGTTTTGTAAATACATGCCTCAAGCCCTAGGTTTGTTTTTTAAGGATGTGTCAGGCATAGAAATTCCAGTATTAGTCATCTCCCTGTGTGTTTCAGCTGTGTCATGTGAACTTTGATGTACGTGACTGGCCTTCCCAGGAAGCCTGGGAAGACTGCTGGGTCTGGTATTACTTTTCCTCTTCATCATCAGTTACTGCTGTTTTGTTTGATTATTAATATGTAGTAACAGATAGTTGAGGAACTTTCTTACTCTTTGTTCCCCCTACTGTTTTCATTTATGTAAATCTGGTTTATACTTATTTGAAGAGGCATTATATCATAAAAAGGAAAAGTTTGAAAGTCTGGTGGGTGAGACATAAAGACAGTACTTCTAGAAATAGAAAGCTGTGGACCTCCTAAGACTCTTTTTGGACCTAGAAAACTTAAAAGTAACCAAATCTTTAATTCACGGCCCATACTATGCAGGTAATGTTTAATATAAGAGTAAGTGCATATATACGTTAAATTTGATATCATTGTGTTTTGTGTAAGTAGTTTATACAAAAAGAGACATTCTTGAGAGAATATTATAGGAATACAGTTTGTGGAAAAATCTATCTGTCTGTCTATCTATCTATCTATCTATCTATCTATCTATCTATCTATCTATCATGTATGTATGTATCTATCTATCTATGTATCTATCTATGTATCTATCTATGTATCTATCTATCTATCTATCTATCTATCTATCTATCTATCTATTTTTTTAAGACAGGGTTTGTCTGTGAAGCCTTTGCTATCCTGGATTTGGTTTGTAGAGCAGGTTAGCTGAAACTCATAGATATCTGCCTGCCTCTACCTCCCTGTCTACTGGAATTAGAGCTGTTCATCACTGCACCCACTGAAAAACTATTTTTAATTAAAAAAAAACATGGTGATGCATTGAGCTAAGTGGTGGAATGACTTTCTGCAGTTCCTATTGCAATAGAAGGAAATGGCTGCTTACTGGCTCTGGTTGAGTCTAGCCCCATGGTCACCATTATTTGAGGTTACATCCAGATGGGAAAATAATTGGATGGAGTAATGAAATTGATTACGGTGTGAGAACCTGGGGTGGAGCAGGGATACAAAGCCAATTTATCACTGCCACTACTAGTTTCTGCTTTAATCTCTTTGAAAACAAGTTTTTATTTTACGTCCCAAGGGTGCCCCTGCCTCCGCTCCTCCCAGTCTCCCCTCTTCTCCTCTCCCTCTTCTTCTCCCTTTCTCCCTAGAAAAAGGGAGTCCCCTCCCCCTGTATCAACCCTCCCCAGCACATCAAGTCACATCAGGACTGAGCATATCCTCATCCTCTGAGACCAGGCAAGGCAGCTCTGCCAGGGGGAAGTGATCAAAAAGCAAGCAACTGAATCCATGTTAGAAACAGAACTCCCTCCCCCACTTGTCAGACACCCCACAGGAAGACCAAGATGCCAATTGGCTACATGTGTGCAGGGGCCTACATCCAGACCAGGCATGCTCCTTAGTTGATGTCTCAGTTTCTGTAAGCCCCCATGGTACTGGGTTAGTTGTCTCTGCTGGTCTCTTTGTGAGGTTCCTGACCCCTCCAGGTCTTTCTATTCCCCCCCACACACACTTCCACAGGACCCCCAGAGCCCTGCTCCATGCTTGGCTGCAAGTCCCAGCATCTGTCCTGATCCACTGCTGGGTGGAGCCTCCAAGATGACAGTCAAGTTAGGCTCCTGTGTGCAAGAAGATAACAATGATAGCAGAGCATCATTATTCGTGTCAGGCACTGGCTTGCTACCACGGGATGGGGCTCCAGTTGGACCAATTATTGGTTGGATTTTCCCTCAATCTGTGCTCCCGCCTTACCCCTGCGTTTCTTTTAGGCAGGATAGTTTTTCGACTACAGTTTTTGTCAATAGGTTTTTGTTCCCCTCCTTCCACTAGTCCTGCTTGGCTAGGAGGTGGTCTCTTCAGTCCTCATGTCTACCAGCCCCCAACACACACACCGTTAGGAATCTCAGCTAGAGTCACACCCATGTCTTCCCAGAGCCTAGATTGTCACAGGCTTCCAGCTGGACAAAGAGAGGCCCACCTCAGTTCCCCTTCTTGTTCCCAGCCCTCTCACCTTACACCCCCATTCTTCCCACAGCTGACTCCCACCCTTGATTTCCTCCCCATTCCACTTCCTGTCCAGCTCCCTCTCTTCATCCACTTCTGCTGTCTACTCTATTTCCCCTTCTGAGTGACATTCTGGAAGGAGCCAAAAAAGAGAGAGAGAGAGAGAGAGAGAGAGAGAGAGAGAGAGAGAGAGAGAGAGAGAGAGAGAGAGAGAGAGAGAGAGAGAGAACTTTTCAAGTTTGAAAATCTTTCATAGTGGTGAGGTTCCTGTTCTAAGGTGTGTTGAAAGCAAATATGTGCAGAGTGTAGTCTTCAGAAATGGGCCCCAAAATATATCTCCCTCACATGCTGTCATCATGCCATATGTAACTGACAATTCCTTATGGAGAGCTGAGGTCCATGTTCTCCTTTCTGAGTCTGGCAAAAAAAAAAAAAAATCCAAGCAGAATCTAGGATGCATAACTTATAGGTTACGATAAGTAGTATGGCTTTTACCTGACCCTCTTGAGCACATGTTCAGAGTCTTCAGTCAAAATATAAAAGTAGCCATCTTGACGTTACAATGTAGGAAAGCTCAAATGGCAAGGTCACATCAAGACAAAGATGTCTAATGGTCTCCAACTATTTTAGGTTTATCTGTTATAGCCTTCAGATATCCTTGTTCCTCACTCCTGAAGGTAACCATAGCTGATCCTAAGTGAAACAGTGATCAACTATGTCATCCACACCCTGATTATAGACTTAAACAGAATCTTTTACCTGTTAAGTTTGGGGAAGATATTAAATAATCACTAAGTTTGCCAATAATCAGAGGCTCGCTGAAGTTTTGAATATTAGCTCTTCCAATATCACAAAGATCTACACTTATACGCTAATTAAAGCAAATCTTTATTTACTTGGAATAAAATAGATCTCTGGGTCTAGGGAGTTGGCTCAGTAGGTAAAGGGTTAGGAGTACACAGCTCAGCATACGGTGTTAGGAACAGAGTTCAGCTCTCCAACGTTCACATAGAAACCACAAGAGGACATTGAAGCCAATCTGTAGTACCAGCACTCTGGTTGCTGCAACACAGATCTGTGCAGCAAACTGGCTAGAGTAAACGGGGAGCTCTAGGTTCACTATGAGGCCCTGACTTAATAAATAAAGTGAAAAGGATTGGGGGAAGATACCTGGTGCCAACGTTGGGCTACCATACCATCACACACCTATGTACATACTCACATATGTGCACCCCACAAACATACCATAAAAGCAGGAAAATGTTAAATAACAATTAATGATAACCTGCTATTCTTGCACACCGGAACCTAGGATAGTTGTCTTTTGAAAGCTTTCATCCGGCAGCTGATGGAAACAGAGGCAGAGCCCCAAAGCCAAGCATAGGCCAAACTCGGGAAGTTCTGAGGAAGAGTGGGGGAAAGGATACCACAAAAAGACCTACAGAGTAAACTAACCTGGACCCATAGTTAGTTTAGCCCCTTCACAGAGACTGAACCATCAACCAAAGAGCATGCATGCTCTAGACCTAGACCCCTCTCTACACATATGAAACAGAAGTGCAGCTTGGTCAACATGTGGGTCCCCTAAAAATGGGAGTTAGGGGCTGACTCTGTTGCCTGCTTCTGTCAGGCCCCAGTGGGAGAGAATGTACTTAGCCCTGCTGTGACTTCAGGTACCAGGGTGAACTGGTACCTTTTGGGGTGTCCCCTTTTGTAAGAAGAAGGAGAAGGAGGACAGAGGGGGACATGAGGGTGGGACTGGGAGGAGAAAAAGGAGTGGGCTAGGATCAGGCTGTAAAGAGATTAAATAAATAAATAAATAAATAGATAGATAAATAAATAAATAAATAAATAAATAGATGAGAAAAATTCTCTTTTGGCTATTTCCCACTAACAAACATTCTTCCTTCTATTTCATAGACGCAGTGCATACTACATGATTATTTGGGGGGAGGAAATGATTTTGTAATCTCAAGTCATAATTTGTAATGGATTAGAGGATCACCTTTTTCTATATTTCATTTTGCCAAGTTACTTATCTAGTTTTTTTGATTGTTTGTTTTTCAGAAGAGAGAGCATCACTCTCAGATTTTCCAGAGTGTACAGTAAACACATATATGTGGCTTGGGCCGTGTAACTGATCTACCTGAGCTCTAGTTATTCATGCAGATGTCAAGATTTTTATGAGTACATGCATATAACATGCATCATGCATAGCTACTTGTCCACACATGTTTATCATCACACACAGAGAGACACAATTTATGTTTAGGAAGCATAATTGGTAATAAAATTATTGTTTTCAGTTTTCCTTCGGAGGGGCGGAGAATCCGAAAAGGAGATCTGTTGTCTCTTGTCCCCATCTCTCCTACACTTGCCTTTCTTCCCATCTTCCTCCATGCACCACCGTCCTCCCCCCTGCACATCTCACCAGGACTACAACACATAAATAGGAGACAGTAATTCATCCTTAGAATGGATTTTCCTGATCTCTACTCTCTTAAATGAATAATACAGTTTTCAGTTTTCATGTTTATATCCTTGTCAGTAGAAGTTCTGATCCAAAATACAAATATTTGTGCATTCACAAGAAATGATTCTTGGACTTTACCTAGGTATTGAAATGGTATTTTTACGGATATGTTTTTGTGTTTTTGTTTTGTCTTATTTCTTTATCAGACCGGGATATGTAGAGGAAGCTTAGTTACAAGTTCCTCATTTATATGCAAATTGTAAATACAAAAATGTTGATTTGCTGTACTTTATTTTCACTGTACTTTAGGAAAAGATAAGGATAAGACAAAGCCTGTTTAAATGAAACTAAGGATTCTCACATTGAAAGGAAAGATGGATGTGAACTATTTGTGGAGGCAAATACAACCACTTCAAAGTTTTCCAATATCCTCTCTTAAAATACTGAAATCTTTTTCCTTTTTTTATTAGTTCTTTGAGCGATTCATAAAACATGATGAATCATATTAACCCTCTCTCACTTTCTCTCACATCACTACCAACACGCTTTGTGTCCTCTTCTTAAAATATAATCCTCCAAGATGATATTTGCCCGAATATTCTTGAATGTGAGGTCCTATATAGAGAGTGGCCAACTTCTGGGCTACACTCATAGAGAAAGCTGCCTCCTCAACAGCTAACAGCTATAACAGCTCTACCACCTGAGTGTGCACAACTCCCATCTCCATGTCGGAATTTTGTCAGGCTTGGGCTCACAGGTTTTTGTACATGCTTTCCCAACTGCTGTGAATTTGTATGTGCAGCCATCCTGTTGTATCTAGAAGATATTGTTTCTTTGAAGTCATCCACAGCCTCAGGTTCTTATACTCTTTCCCTCTTTATTCTGCAATGATCCCTGAGTCTTGGTGGGTGGGTTGTAGTACACATGTTTGTAGTACACGTGTTTCCTTTAGGACTCAGTGTCTTGCAGTTTCTAATTCTCTGCACTTTGACCAATTGTGGGTCATTTTGTTAATCATTATCAACTTCAAATAGACGTTTATCAAATGGGGATCAAGAGATGCTTTGCCTGTGCATAACTGTAAATCAGTGGGAGTCCAAATTCACTATTTATTTATCAGTAAAACAGTATATGGCCTATAGTTCATGACATCTCTAGGCACATATTCTCAGCCTGATAGTGTGCCCAGGTATGCCTTTCATCTTGTTGTGGGAATTTAAGTTTTTATCTTGTTGGGAACTCTTGGAATATGATTCTCCATGAATAAAAATGTCACTACTAAAAGAGTTACAGTAAGAACATGTTCATACTGTTGGTGGACTTGGAGGGGGCGGGGAGGAGGGAGATGAGGGAGGGAGTGGGAGGGTAGGAGGGAATGGGGGAGGGGGCTACGCCTGGGATTCAAAGTACCTAACCTGTGATTGAGATAAAAATAAATAAATTTAAAAAATAAATAAATAAAATAAAGTTATAAAAAAAAGAACATGTTCATAGTCAACAGAATGCAGTTCTTGAAGCTTAACAAAGGAACCTGGATGATATTAAAATCAAATTCAGGTACCTGGTGGCCAGTCCCTATTTCTTTTCCATGGTCAGATGGATGTGGTGTGATGAGGGTGGGAATGGTATAGGCTGTCCAGTTAGACTCATGGGGCAAGATATGGACTCCCTTGTAGTGTTACTAGGCAAGTGATCTGGCCTGAACAGTATCTCTCCTCCTCCACCACTCACATCTGTTTGCTGAAGCCGGTGACTGCTGGGACACAAAGCTTCCAGGAGCTCATTAACATTATGTGGTGGCCCAGAGCAGGGGGACTAATCTGGTGGGGCTGATGATCTTCTAAGAAGGGAAGGAATAGAGATCTTTTCCCAGGCATGCATTGGACAAATGCTGGGCAAGCACGGGAGAGAAGGCAAGCCAGGAAGGCAGCTTTCTCCAGAACTTCTCCATCCTGGCACCCTGATTTTGGTCTCCGAACTGTGAGAAGCAAATGTCTGTTGTTCAAACCACTCAGTCTAAAGTATTTTAGTCTGAGATGACTAAGGCAATTGATTAGTCAAGTCTTTGTTTCCAATAAAACTGAGGTGATAATTCCCAAGATGATAGTGAGAACTGAACAGGGCATACCGCAGCGCATGGGGACTTACAGGAAAAGACTGAGGAGAACAGCTCAATGGGTTTATATATGTGACTGCAAAATCACTTTGCTTATATGTCCCTGACTTTATGGATCAGAGTCTCCAGAACATTTGTTGAAAATACAGATTCTCATCCTTACAGAGATCCAAAGAATTCGTTTTCCTGGTAATGCCAACAAAATCTTGATTCTTTAAATTTCACACAATCTGTCTACTAAACTTTAATAACATTGTATTAAAGGAATACTATACCAATCAATGTCTCAAAATATTGGTTTACAGATGTGCAAATGCCAGGCACACAGATTAAAGACGTTTACGTCAGCAGATGCTGATCAGCATGAGGAAGACTAACGGAAGTCCCTATTTGATAGCCCCTTCTATTGTATGCATTGGCCATTGTTAATGCAAGCATATACTATAGAAAGGACAGTGGATGACAGTTGTCTAAAAAACAATTGAGATGATATAACAAGATTACTGTACCATTTTATAAATCATGACCCCACTTAAATACCACTTTCTGATCAATAATATAGACATACACAGTTTGTTGAACTGGAAGAAGTTACTGTTTCTAGTGCTTTGACCTGCTGTCTTGAATAAGCAGAAAGCAAAGCCTCCTTTCTGTCGGCACATGTAACAACTGAACAGAAGGAAAACATCAGCGATGTTCCGTCTCTGGCTTCCAGAAATATTGACTTCTTTTTTTAGTGATACTCAGTCTCATCTAAATGATTAAATCCTTTAAAAGAATGCCAAAGACCCAGCAAATGGTAATTACAATGCCTAATCCACCTCCTCACATCTCCCTGCAAGACAATATTTACTCTGGGTTATGGGTTTGCCAGAACAATCATAGCTCTGCTTCAGCTGGTGGGTATTCAGCTGTAGCCCAGCCATGCATTTTTGCAAGATGTTATGAAGAGCCCACTGAAAGTCAGAAGCTTTGTCAATGGTTAAAAATGTCTCACTAGAAATATATTAGCATTTGCACTTGGCTCTCAGTTTGATTTCTTTTTTTATTCCAAGTAATTTTAGCTCTCTTCTCTCTTCTTCCCTCTGCTAATGTACCTAATCTAACAAGCCATATGTGATCATGAGCTTTGTGATTTTTACAGACCTATTTCGATCCTAGAATGGAGTTATTCTTTCTTGAGGTTCTACTATGTATCAGGTACCTAACTGGTTGCTGAAGTCCAGATTGGTCAAAACCGACAGTAAATAAAACATGTGTCTGGTGTTTTAAATTCTACATGGAGCATGCCCCTCGTGTACCCGGAGAGGTTATGTTAAGAACTGATATGGTTTTCCACTTTCAGCATAGTCATTTTCCTTGATAACACATTTGTAAGTCTCACTATCATGTCTTAAAATCATTCTGAATGACTCTGCTAATGTGTTAAATGCTTTTGTTTTTCTTTTTCAATTCTCCCATAAAATTTTCCTGACTTGTGTTAATTTCCCGTTGCTGCTCTAACAAATCACCACAACCACGGTGCCTGAAACCAACACATATTATCTTACAATTCTGAAAGCAAAACAACAGGTCTCACTAGGCTAAAGTCTGTAGCTGCATCCCTCCTTTCAGGAGCTTAGAAATGATCAAGGGGTGGAAGTGGCTTCTGCTTTGTCTCTTCCTTTCCCTTTTTTAGTTTTTAGAGGCTAATTGTGTTTCTCACCTTTATGTGGTCAACTCATGTATATTCGCAGGCATTTGTGTGTATCTGTATCTATGTCTGCATGTCCTTTTCTTCACGCCACTTTTCCTCATCTGCCTCATCTGCTTCCCACCCCCACTAAGTGAACCCTTGTATTGTTAGCTTTATGTAAATATTCTAGGGTAACTGCCTTAAATTTAGCGATTAACAACTTGATTCCACTTGTATAACAGTACACTTGAAAGTTTCAGGGGATAGATTATGGAAATTTTATGCTGCATACATGTAGTGTCTGTCTGTCTGTCTCTGTACCTGTGTCTCTCCTTCTGCCTTTCTTTGTCTGTCTCTCTTTCTCTCTGTCTCCCTACCTCCCTGTCCCTCCCTTTGCTCTCTCTATTGGTGTTAAATAAATATTATTTACCAAATATTTCTCTCTAAAAACTTTGCTTTTTTTTCTGGCAACCTACATTGTAAAATTTACCTGCTTGCAGGACTAAATATAAAGATTGGACAAAACCATTCTGGTTTTTAGTTTCTTGTAGCCATTTTGACGTCTTTTTGCTAACTCAGCTCTTACTTCTCCTGGCATCCCTTGCTGAACCAAGTTCCTTCCCAGAAGCTGTAATGTTCACTGGGCCATTGGTTTCCCTTTGCCATCTAGAGCTCATGCTCTCTTCAGAGACTAGGCTCAATTTCCTTGCCATGGAGACAGATACATTTACAGTTTAAGGTTTTTCTACAAATTACTTTGTTGTTTCTTTTTTGCTACAATACCAAAAATACTGAATAGTTAAACAAGGATCATAGACAATTCTGCGATGTAGATATGTGAGCTTCATTTTTGATGCACATTAATTACTTCATTCCATATCAATTTCCTTATCATTTACATATATGCACACAAATACACACATATAGATTTTTATGTGAACTAAAGATCACATTACATCCAAACATTTTTGGTTTAACTTGTCTATTTTGTGTCCTAGAATCTGCACTCCATTTAGTCAGTGCGTGCAGTGAACTGGCATGTTGACAGAAGTCACACCTTCTGTCTAGGTATCCTGGAACGTATTCTCTGGGAACTCAGCTGCAGAGTAAGGCAACCAATAGACTACAATCACATGAGGTTTTGCACTCACGTCTCCAGCTCATCCATCCTTCTTTCACTTTGAACAAGGTTTTAGAAACAATGCTGGTGTGGACTATCTGGAGCAGCCCAGAAAACCACCAGCTCCTGCTGAAGACCACCAAGTGTTGCCCAATAATGCCACCTGGCACAGTCAAGTTGCTCAGTCAGGCCCTTGCTGAATTTTTGACCCACACAATTGTAACAAACGCTTAAGTGGTAGTTATCCTAAGCCACAGAATCTGGAGATAATTTGTTATAGGCTAAAGGATGCCTGGAATAGTACTCCTTAGCTTTCAGGGCCTAAAAGTGAGCTGTGCAATACGTATTAAGTCTCATTTCATGAGATTTTAAAGCTGTCGCAATGCTAATGCATGCATTTTTCTAGCACAGAAAATAAAGGGCTTCAATTTTAGATGCTACCATAGCCTTTAATCTTCACATACACTGCTGCTTATACAAAGTGAAATATATATTCTTTACTAGATTTTCAGACCTTCTTCAGATAGGGTCCAGAGTAAGCTAACAAATATTGGTTACAAAAAGCAAAGTGTATATACCTTCCAGTAATAAAGTGAAAATCTGATGGAATATTACCATTTTCCTTTCCCATGTGAACAGCTCTTATCCTTTTATTTGTAATAGAAACAGAACAGAGATCACATTTCTTATTTGGTGTAGGCATGCTCATTAGTAAATCATACTGTGACTTAAAATTAAAAGTTTAAATAATGAAAAGCACTGGTCAAAATTTTATTTTTAAAAAGAGAAGCCCACAGAGATAAATATTAATACAGCATTAAAAGTAGTTTTGTCCCATGATTAGAAAAACAATACCATGAGTAAGAAAAGTGTCTTTAAAATAGCAGTACATTTTCTCCATGAGAAGATGCAAATAAAGAAATAATGGCAAGGCCTGCCTGTTCAGGCTGTCACCTCAACGCTTCTGAAATCGAGGCAGCAGGAGGCCAACTTGGACTATAAAGAAAGACCTTGTCCGAAAAATGGGTAGGTACTATAACTGTCACTCAATAACATTTCTGATGAGGGGAAAAGGAAATAAAACTAACCTGATTATTGCAATAACTTGAATTGTAACACTGTATCATTTATCACTTTTTTGTTATGGGAACAAAAACAGTAGCTTGTAATAGACAGTTCATAGTTTAATACTCTAGCAAATAAATTTAGCTGAATTAAGATTAGAGGAAACTTTTTGAGATCAGATACTAATTTGTATAAACAATAATATTTTGATTATATATCAGAACTGACTTCTATTAATGCAGACCCCAGTTAGGATTAGGAAAGCACTCAAACTGGATATAGAAAGCTTTTTGACCCAAACACATTTCCAAGTGTGAGAATTGGTAAAGTAGCAGTTGTCTTAGAAAGCTCAATAGTGGGCTGGTTGTTGGTGGAGGAACATGACATTAGCACATGCCTCCAGCACAGAAGTGTCTCTGTAGCAATGCTTGGCATACGAAGATTTTGTGGTGTGCATAGTTCAGTGAGTTGCCCTGTAAGAGCATCTGATGTGAAGACCACTGTAGGCAACAGGGAACAGTTTGATGATTAAGTCAGAGTTAACGAGCTGCAAGTTAACATTTTCTTACAGAATGGCTAGGATGTTTTGAGTGCTGAAGTGTCTGGGTCTTGGCCATACTGAAGTGGAAAAAAATGTGGGTTTTCCCCAACTTCCTTTCCAGCTGGTGCCCTTCTATTTTCCTACTGGGTTTGGGTATCTACTTCCAATAAGATCCCCAAGAGAAATTTAGATTTGTCTAAATTTTATAATTCTTAGCATTCTGATTTCACCAGCTAAAGAAAGTAAAATTGTGCCCCAATCCAAATGTGCATGATGCTTTCCATCATGCCTGGAAGATATTTTAATATCCGGGTCTTTGGGAGGCAGATGCCGAGTTAGACTCCCAGTGCACGTGCTTATTCAGTCCTCTGGAGCTTGGGCCTGAGAGTGTGCTAGTCTCACAAGCTCCAAGGTGCTGCATGGCCACCAGTCCATGAAACATGGTGAGTGGAAGAGAAACAATGACCATGCTTACTCTCTTTGTTTTCCCACATGTCGATTATGCAGAGACTGCCAACCTCACCCTATGAATGATGCACCATGTGACCTGCCCTTCTCAACCTGATATTGTAGGTGTTGTTACAAGTGGGCCATGAACTTCTACAGAGGAATTCCTGCTGCAATACTCAGGCAGTGTTTGGAGGGAGTGGTGATGCTGCCCATAGTTTGATGACAAACAGCATATCTTCTGATAGTTTAGAGAATGTCAAGCCACAGGCCTTAGGAATAAATTTCAACAATGGAGTTTACTGGTACATTCAACGCCTGCTTCAGAGGAGGCCCGCTCGGCCACCTGTTCTTTTGGCTTTCTCTGATTGGCTAATCACTTACTTGCATAGTCCATCAGTTGTTCTGTAGCAACTCAGGCACACAGAAGGTTTTGAGAGTCCAAGTGTAAGTTGTAGGTTCTTCCGTGAAAGTTCTCACAAGCACTAGTGATGAGTTAATTTCAAGAGGCGTGTTCAGAAGGAAGATCTTGATCCCATTTCCTTTTGCATGTTAATTACCTACAGACCTAGAGGGCCCTTCATGGAGTGTTTCAGTAAGGAAAGAATTCAAAGACTTCAAAGACTTCAAAGAATTCAAAGACAGCTTCTAGAAATAATAAAATACTGTGCAAAAGACAGAAGTGGATCATGAGTCACTTAAAGAAAGGGGCTGGCCCATCACACCCATCTGACCTTAGCTCTGGCTTCTTGAACGTCAGTAGAATAGTTTCTTCCCCCTTGGTCATGGATAGGAGGCAAGAGAGGCCAAGAGATATTTCTTCAGTGTTGTTAGTTGCTTGCATTACCTTATAATTGCAGGAGACTGTGTGTAAATGCAGAAAGCTCGGAATTTCAGTATCTCAGTGCTGACCAAGCGGAGCAGAGAAACAAAAGAAGCAAGCTTATATTGCCAGCACTTGGCTATCAGTGGACTTTTGCAGCACACATTTTCTTAGGAAAATGTCTTTTCTCTTTTCTCTAAAGATTAATTTTCTAAAAGGTCAGTTGTCACCGTGCTATTATTGCACATTAAAATGTGGAATTCATAAAATTAGATTAAGTTAAATACTGAAGCAATTCACATAGCACGTTATCTTGTGATGTTAGTTTTAAGATTAGTGTGTTTAAGGCATAAGTAGTATTTACAACCAGGTACCTATCAAAATGCTCGCTCTTGCAGCCATGCTTATCTTTCATAATCCATTTGAAACATCCTTCACGGTCCCGTTAACTTTAAGAGGATATGGATTCCTTCTCAGGATTTTTAAGGGAAGCACTACAAGTTTTTTGATTTTCTTCAGCCCTGCTTGAAAGATGGAGATGTCAAGATGGATGACAGCTAATGAACTGAATGTTCAATAGTTCATCACCTTGGTTTTTCCTGAAACCATTCCTTGTCCTTGCCTGGTAAATTGAAATCACTTGACTTTGTTGCAATACCTGACAGGAGTCAAATCTCTGAAATATCCAGGCAGAGTAACTTCTTTTAGCATCACAAATCTTTTGCTGTCTGTACCTGTTAGGCTGGTAGGTTAAGGTGAGAAAAGATGAGGCCATAGTTGCATTCTATTTGGCCTTTGTTGGCTCTGTTCACACCAATGAGACGTGCTCTGGACATAGATCCTTTCAGAATGACACTAGAAAAGGGACTAAAGGGAGGTTTGTGCACAGACCAGTATAAATGATTTACAGTTTTGGAGATATACTGGCATAATAAGCCCACTCATGACAGACCATTTGCGTCTTTTTCTGTAAATGTACTTATGATACTTTTGTTTATTGAAGCAATGTTAATGCCAAGGTATAGCTGAATTATAAAGTGGCTGTGCCCCACGTTTTTGTATAAAATGCTGAAACAGTCCCCATAAATAAAACTTAAATAATGCCAATTGATTTATTTTATACGACATCCTGGTAGAGACTGTGTTAAAGGAAATAGCCTAAACGAAAAATTCAACATACCTGATGCAGCACAAACTTCAGCTGTAGTTTACAAATAAGCATTATTTATTATTCAAAGTCTGTAACATTCCCCAAATATTCATTAAAACAAAGCCTTATTAGTGGTAACTGTGAGACCTCCTCTCCTCCCAGTTTCTCCCTCTCCCCTCCTTCCTGCTGTGACCCCTCCCTTTCTTCTCAGAGAAGGGCAGACTTCCTACAGGCATCAAATTGCCCCTGGCACATCCAGTAGGTCTGGGAACACCTTCTTCATTGAGGCTAGACAAGGCAGTCCAGTAAGGGGAAAGGAACCCACAGGCAGGCAACAGAGTCAGAGGCAACCCTGCTCCTGCTGTTAGAGGCCCCGCATGAGGACCACTCTGTACATCTGTTCGTGTGTGTGAGCCTAGACCCGTGCCATGGATGCTCTCTCATTGATGGTTCAGGTACTGTGCATCTAGGGGCCAGGTTAGTTGATTTTGTAGATTTTCTTGTAGTGTACTTGATCCTTCTGGGTTTTTCAGTCCTTCCCCTCTTCCATAAGATTCCATGGGCTCCACCTAATGTTTGGCTGTGGATCTCTGCATCTGCTTTCATCAGCATGTGTGTGAAGCCCCTCAGATGACTGCTATGCTAGCCCCGTGTCTGCAAGAATAGCAGAATATTATTAATAGTGTCAGAGGTGGGCTATCTCTCATGGCACATGACTGAAGTTGGCCAGACATTGATTGTCTGGGTTGTAGTTTTGTGTGAGGTTGGTGTCTCCATGCCTGCACTGGAAGTCCCTCCTGGTTAAAGGAGGTGGCCATTTCAGGCTCTGTATAGATCTTGGGTTTTATCAACCAAAAAACATTTCATTAATTTTTACTAACTGCTATTATAACATATGAACTCACAAAAACCCTATGATCAAATAAATGAAAGAGAAATGAAATGATTACACAAATTTATAGTAATTAACATTGGGGGATGTTTCAAAGGAAAAGCTGAGCATCCTTTGAAAGCGAATAGGTCACCTGATTGACAATGCAGCTAGAGGGGAGTCCATTTGGAAAAGTGGTAGTCTGAGGTCTGATGTGTGAGCTGGAAGCAGTGAAAGCAATGAGTCCAGCTGGTACTTGATGGTGGGATAAGCAGCAGGACAAGCTGTTAGAGGAGCTAAAGGAGGACAGTCTGAGAAGGAAGAGGCCAGGCACGCTGGGGCCACGGAGCGGCCACTCAGTACAGCGCAGACTTTGATTTACTTTTAAACAGTGGAACTGCGCTCCATTATTTTTTATTATTAATCCATTAAAGCACAGAGGAATGACTTGATCCAGCTTAAATCAGGCTCCTTGGGTTAAACAGCTTGTGTCATTCCTTGGACCTGTGATGAATTGAATTCCATAGAAGTTTTATCTTTTGTTAGTCTAATGTTTAATATATCGTTTATTCATATATGAGTATACGAGTGTGTGATCTATTAGATGCAATGTCTAGTAGTTTTTTCTTTTCCCCTTCCAGAAGACAGAGTTTTGCCCAGAAAAATTGATAGGGCCTTCCAGGTAACTTGTGTTTCCATTGCCTATGAATGTGAGCAATAGACAATTAAGCTTAGATTTTCTTTGACATAATTTTTCATTATGCCAGCAAGTGGTTGCATAAAACTTCTGTTTAAAATGACATGAGCTCATCTACAAAGGAACTTCCTAAAGTTGCCAGGTGTGTCCTTGTCAATTATTTCCCTTGCCTGTGCTCGCTCTCATTCATCAGTCTTATTTGAGACGTTGAGCCGGCATTCCGTCCTTAACTATAACCTATTCCTTTCAGAGGTGAGCAGGTGGATGCTTCAAAGCCAACAAATATTTACTTTGCAATTTTCTTTAAAACAACTTCTGCTTTTATCTTTTGAATTAATGCCCAGAAGTTATACAGAGGTCATTCTGACACTTAGATGCCTTTTCCTACTTGATTTTTTTTTTCGTGAAAGGATTTTTGTGCCAAATAGCATTCTGAGACCAGTACTTATAAATCACCTGAGACAAAAATCTGTCAATAAACTTTCATCTTTGAGAAATATCATATTTTCAAAGAAATTAAATGGATTTTAAAGATATGAATATTGAATATAATTGGAAAGTAATTCATTATTAACTGGTTTTGATGCTTATCCAGCTGCTCCACAGGGTAGCAGTGGTAAGTTCCTTTGTACTTGACACTTGGCAAATGGACAGTTTTTCCATAGTGTTCAGATGGTGCTGCAGATGCCCTTCTCCCTTAAAGAAGACAGTCCCGTAGTGATTAGCTTTATTTTTCACTTGCTTGCATCATTCCAATACACACATGATTTGATGTGAAATAGCTCTATGATGGCACCAAATTTACTTTCTCCTGAAGTATCACTGTTTTGTATTTGTATTTAAAAGACAGTTTGAACTATTATAAAATAAAATATACAATGAATTAAAAGTAATTATAATTTCCTCACTGTGCTCAAAGTCTCCTTCTTTGGTGCTGCTTATACTTTCGAACAGTGATTATTTAAAAACCATCATTACATGTGTTGAATAATACTTTGAAGGTATTAAAGCTTATGATTTTAATACTGAAAAAAAATTAAGCCTCAGCAGTTAATTTTATTAAAGCCTAACCCATTCTGGGTTTTCAATCTGGCTACAGTGCACTATCTTCAGGATAATTGAACCCTTGGTTTTTGTGACTTATTTTCAGAATCCTGTTGTTGTCTGAACCTTTCATGTTTAGCACACTACAGCCATATTCACACCATCTACCAGTTCTCCTAGTGTCCATGTTTTCTGCTTCATGAGAGCTTTCCTTCGCGTCGTGTCATAAGTGAGGGGCCCTATGAAGTGTGCATTCTCCTTGACCAGGCCTCACCAGTGGAGCACAGCATGATGTTTTCATCTATTGCCCTCCTAAGTCAAGCTGAAGAATTTTAATTTAGAATCTGGATGTACCGATGCATGTGACTTTAATCCCAGCACTTGAGAGGCAGAGACAGGTAGATCTCTCTGAGTTTGAGGCCAGCCTGGTTTTACATAGTGAATTCCAGGCTAGCGAAGTCTAAATAGCAAGACCTGGTCACCAGCAAAGAAACAAATCCTATTTATATTGGAGAAGGTATGTGCCAGAAGTTTTCCTTTTCTTACAATCAATTTTTTTTTTGCTAAAGACCGTAGGAGTGTTAGGAATAGGATTAGATAGCATACGTAGACACAGTACACTAAGCCAGCACTGTCTGGCTGAAACTTATGTATGTTGGCATATTCTGATTTTCAGTATTGTGAGCCATAGATTGCTGCATACCTCTCAGTGCAAGAACATCCCAGGGACTTGTGAGCCATGCCTTCTTCCCAGTGTTAACCCTAGCTTAGAACAGGGTCTCCCACAGTCTGGGCACTTAGGTAGAATGGTGTGAATCAAGAGTGTTGCAACCCTAGTGATCTGCATTGTCATAACCTGTAGTGTGATTGTGTCAGGAGGTGGGAACACGATTTGATCGGGTCTTTTATATGAATGTTAGATTACACTTCAACTTCTCTTTCAGTTCTGTCATATCGCAAGAAGGCAGCCATCTGTGAATTAGAAAGACGGCCCTTACCAGAACATGTCTATACTATACAGCAATTCGAACTTTAAGAAACAAATGACCATGGTTTAAACTATCTATTCTATACTACCTTCTTATAGGAATCCAAAGGAATTGAAAATCTAGTGTCCTGAGGGAATTTTAAAGTATCTGGACCTATAGGTAATGTTATCCTTCAGTTTGGTAAAGAAGAATAGAAAGTGATTTCTAATGGTTTACTAGTTCTAACATCTAACCTCAGCCTTTTCGCTGTAATAACTGTGGTCTATTATCATGTTTCCATATATTCTTTCTTGTTCCGCACTAAGTTCCTTTTAGCAGCTGCATTTAGTACAGAAAAGCACAATTCAAGTATTTACAAGCCTAAGTGCCCTGATCCCTAATCTGCCCTTGGCTAGCCAAGAGACTAATTGTGTAAGACTCCTTAAATTTCTGCAGAGTTAACTGAATTTGCCTCAGCATTAAATTTAAGAATATCATGTGACCTCTCAATACACATTAAAATTGACAATATCCCTTTAGTCTTCCACATAAAATCATGCTATTTTTGAGATACTGCAATATTTATAAACTGTCATTGAATTTTCTGAAATTCAAACAGCACATTAAGAAATGGCAGTAAATATGATTTATGGGGATGCCTCTTTTTGGCGTGTGCTGTAGCTTTTAATTCTTGGTTATTTTGTTCTAGGATATTACTGCAAAGTGCTTGAAAATGAGCTAATGGGAAAATATTTATATAAAATAAAAGTAAAAGTAATATCTCCTCCTAAATTTTGTTGAGGAGACTAATCCAGAATTTAGAAAATTAGAAGTTAAGGCCACTCATTGGTTTCTTATAATACAAACTTCATGTGAATCCCTTTTAATTGTAAAGCTGTGCTTGATTTTTTAAGTCTAGTTTAAAAATAAAACAGTAGGTGAATAGATTAATATTTGACTATGAATCATGAAAATCATGTTGCTAGTCCAACTCAATGCTGATTGATTGTAAACATATTTCTTCTGGATTTCTTTGGCCAGAGATTCACTACAAATAGATTTAAGTCTAGCTTTAAATTAATGAATTAAGCTACATTCACTATGGACTGTTGAGTGGAAGATATTTATTATACATCTCTAACCTCATAAAACTGGTATAATAAAGCCTTCGTTGCTTCCAGTGTGTGTCATTATCACAGCAGGACATGTGATTTCCAGCACTTGGAAGGCAGAGGCATGTCGATATTTATAAATCTGAGATTAGTCTAGTCTATATAGACAATTCAGACCAGCCAGGGCTACATGGTTAGAACTGGGCTCAAAACAAAACAATACAACATACACGCACACATATAAGCACACACACAAACACACACACACATAAAACAACCAAGAAAAAAAATTCCTAATATTTATGTTTCTTTATAAATTGTCAATTAAAGCTAAAAATTCAAAGTGATTTCTTGGTATATCAGATATGATAACACTAATAAACCAGAATGTATCTCATTTAATTTTTGTTCTAAAGAAGCTCACATTTGGAGAATTGCTTTATAAAGAGTGAAACAGTGATGAACGTGAGGGTTACTTCACTTGTTATGTCCGTAATCTCTGCTGTTTCCACAGAATCTTCCTGAGGAAGAAGGTCTTGGCCAGAGATACAGGGTCATGGCTAACATTCATCTGTCCAATTTAGTTGTCTTTTTAATTTTACTAACGTTCAGGTTAAGAATAAAGAAACATTGGTTTTCTTAAGAATTCGTGAGAGCTGAAAGATTTCAAAATTATTTTTAATTGCTAATCACAAGGGTAAAGAAAATAAAACATCCTATATTCTTGAAATTTTTATATATTAAAATATTCTCATTGACATCACAAATGATATTTTATGGCAGCTTATTTGTGTTTGGGATACATGATATAGCTATTGCTGGACAAGTATAGAGTGGAGACTGTGAAGGGTTAACTCACAACTCAAGGCCCAAATGCCACTTTTACATAGGGCATGACATATAACATTATTTGTATGTGACATACTCTACTCCCAAGACTTCTTCATGACACTCAACAAGAAGGGATAGATAGACAAGGAGATGGCATTATTAGACAATGATGACTTTCTAGAATATAGATCAACAAACTTGTAGAAGCAAGTGTGTCTTATTTGATTTTATTCATCATTGATCATGCCTCCTTTTGTCCTCATGTTCATTGGTGGTATACATGTAAAAGTAATTGTTTTGTAACCTGTGACACAGTGTTAGGGCAGCCATAGAGACATACATAGCATCACCTCCTTGCTAATAAAACCCTTAAGTTATCAGTGGTGGGAAATCTAGAGGTGAGTACATGAAGGATGAGCAATGGCTACCCAACTTAAGAAAAATAATGATAAAAATACAAAAATGTTTTAATATGAATAATGTGTTCTTTTGTTTTATATAAAAATAAATGAAAGCATTTCAGATGTCCTATTTTGAGTGAATAGAAGCATTCACTTCAAATAAAGAGCAAGTGTTCTTTTGGGAAAATATAGGTTTAAGTACATACCCTTGTGAATTACACATTGCGTGTGTGTGTGTGTGTGTGTGTGTGTGTGTGTGTGTGTAGAAATCTATCATCAATTGATGATAGTTATCCTGGAAAGTCTTGGTTGGTTTTAATAAGCTGTCTGTTGTTAAGAGAACTCATGTTTATCTCGTGCCCTTAGAGGATTAGAGGGTAAATCATGACATTGAGGACAGCTTTAAGGACTTTCTGTGAACTGATTCCTTAATAGGTTGCACAGTTAGCCTGAAACTGTCAGAAAGGTCTTCAGGAACAAAGAAATAAAGTTTCTCACTTCTCAACCACATCACAGGACAGTGTGAAGAATACGAGTTAAGAGTAAAGACAGAAAAGAAGATTGCCTTGTAACTAGTAGGTTACCTGTTCCAGAAGGCTACAGTTGATGAATTGGTACAGAAATATGGAAGATTCCAGTGTGTGGTAACCTCCAGTGTATTTATTTAGTTTTCTCTGTCCTACTGCTTTAGATGAAGGGAAAGAAGAGATGCTGGCTAAAATGGTAGGTGGGTGAGAAGGCAAACTCATCATGGTAGCTTATTCCTGCCTTATGCTCATTAGGTTAATAGATTAGTCCCTATACTAGAGGCTGCAAATATAATAATCTTGCTTCTATGCAAATGAGATGAAGATTGGGGTGTAAGTTCCACTCATGATACCATTTTCAGGAACACCTCTCTAGAAAGCAACATACCTAACACTGCAGGACAGTAACCCTGGCTACAGAAGATTTCAGAGCCTTTTTGTTGTTGCTGCCATTTGACGTGTGCTCAGTATGCAATGTGCATTGGTGTCAAAACTTACAATGGGAAGCGAAGCATGAGATCTCATTAAGTTTATAGTGATTACACTTTGAAATGATAATATTTCTGATTTATGGGGCTAGCATAATATATTTCTAAAATTAAATTTACCTCTTTGTCCTAATTTAACTAATATGGTTGTGAAAAACCAAAATGTGGACTGCATGATATTTGTTGTTGAGCAGCATTGCTTAAGTGATGAATGGGAACGCAAACAGAATGCCAATACCAAGGGACAAGGAGAGAAACTAACTAAAGAGAAAACTCTCGGCCACCCCACCACTGTATCTCTAGGAGTCTGTCACTATTGCACACCAAATGTTCAGTATATATTGATTCAACAACCAGTTGTAGTACTGCGTTTAGGTCCAAAATATATCAGATTGGCTGATGGGTCAAATTTATCAGGGATGTACTATATCCTAACTTTTCCCTCCACAAATATAGGACTATGAAATCAGGTACATCAGTCTGTTTACATTACAAAATCAAGGGTTAATTATATAGCTCAGCCAGTAAAGAACTTGCCATGTAGGTCTGCTGACCTGAGCTCAATCCCTGGAAACCACATAAAGAAGGAAGGAGAGAACTGATCCCTAAAAATTGTATTACCACCTCCAGATGCCTGCCTACACTTATAGCACACACTCACACACTCACATATATACACAAATAATACATTTATGTATATTTTGAAGTCTACGTAGGCAGTTCCAGGTCAGTCAGGGCTACAAAGTAAACTTAATTAAAAAATTAAAAATAGGGATTTTTTTCTTTTGTCATTTGTTTAGCCTATGCCAATTATTTGATGTATCTACACAAAATCCAACATATTGTTTGGTTGATGAAGATATATTTCAAAGAACAGAGGCAGTAACTTAGTATATGTTTAAATCAAGCCACCTTTAGGGTATCTGTAGTGTTTTCTGGGAAACACGCTCAGTTTATTATTCTTATAAGATGGCCACATTAAGATTTTGAATACAGTTATATGCTTAAATTTAAGAATAGGAAGAAAAATGAGTTAACAATAATGATGAAAATATTTCTGTATGTGAATGGCAAGTAAGCCAGAGATGCAGATGACTCTGTCCAGGGGGAGTACATTGATTAAAAAAAAAAATGAGGCCAGGTCAAGAGCACCAAGGAAAGCACTCAGAAGAGTTAGCAGTCAATAAAGTGAGGCATTTCATCAGCAGCTGAGTGGAGGCGTGAAAAGTATGAGCGTTCTTAGAAGCCCTCTGGCTATACATGGTCCAACAATAAAAGGGTAAGATGTTCCTTTTACATTGAATAACTAGAGGGTAATAGTATTCCTAACAAGAGCGGTTTTAATGGACTCATGGACAATGAAACCAGAAAACAGTGGATTAAAAAGCACAGGAGAGGAGATGAAGTGGAGGCAGTGAGAGGAGATAATTCTTACTGAAAATCTTGTCTGACATATTGATATCATGAATCTCTTGACACGATGCCCTTGGGAGAACTCGATATCATTTCTGTGTGACTCTTGATAAAACTCAAAAAGTTTTCAAATTTCTATCATGGAAAAAAAATGTGTGACAAACCTAAACTGAAGGTCATCCAACGAAGTAACTAATGAAGTCTCTTGAAAAGTGCTAAGATTATGCATTGCAAAGACAATGGAACTGATGCCAAGCACAGGGAGCTACAGAGAAAGAGTGACCAATCTCAAAAACAGGATCCTGGACTGGATCCTGGAAGAGAAAACAAGATGAGTTCAAACTGGTGAAATTTGAAATGACTTTCATTCAATAGTTTTGAACCAATTATTTTCTGCTTCTGCAGTGTATTAACTTTAGGGGACATTGGAACGGGTTACACGGAGAGTTCACTAACTTCCAATTTTTCCTGTAGTTCTAAAATTAGTTCAGAAACGCATTTTGTTCTGAAAGGAACAGGAGAGATGGAAAAGGTTGGAAGCAGCATGAGGCCGAGGAGAATTTCCAATTAGCTGTAGAGACAAAAATGATTGGTATTATTTCTAGGGTATTATCATATTATGTATGTGTATTATGCAAAATGCCTATGTTCTGCAAACAATTTTAATTGTTTGAACATAACCATATGATGGAGGAAATCTGTCTTTGCTGTTCACTGTTCTGCTTTTAAACACCAGAAATGGAGACTTGAATGATGTTAAATCTGACCACACAAATAGCTGGTGGCAGAGCTGGCTAGGAAGCTGACTGCAAATTTATGATAGGTGTTTTTCTGGGGTGATCTGTAGTTTGGCATGTTTAAAGGCTTAGTTTTATGTGTTTGCATATATATGTGTGTGCATATATGTATGTATGTATGCATGCATGTAGGTAGGTATGTGTGAGTACCTGCATCTATGTATGTGTATGACATACATGTCTAGTGTCTGTGGAGGATAGAAGAGGACATTAGATCTCCTGAAACTGAAGTTATAGCATATTGTGAACTGCCATAGTGATGCCTTGAACCAAAGGTAGGTCTTCTTCAAGAGCAGAAAGTGTTTTTAACCACTTTGCTATCGTTCAAGTCCCCAGACCTTTAACTGATTAAAGCACAGATGCTATTAGATAGAGAGAAAGAAAACACAAGACAAAGCAGGATAGAAAGTAGAGTAATAAATGCAACACATAACTAAATTCCACAGAGCTAAGGAATAAACAGACAGGCAGTCAGTGTGTGAACTATGGTAGGTGGACATTGTGAGAGTTGCCAGGGGGTCTTTGGTTTCTTTGTGAAGTAGGAATAGATGATCCAGTTAGATAGCAGTAGAGTTGGACACTGAACAGAAGAGGTTGTATTTTGTCTGTGCGAAGGAAAGGAAAGAGAGCTGGTCAAGGACACAGAGAGGATAGCCGTGCTGTTTGGAGGGCGATGTGGTGAGGACACGCCTACCAGCATATTTGCACTGTTCGTTTTATTCAGATTTATAGTTTTGCTGAACGCTTGCTAGCAAAGTAATTGGTTAAGAAACAGAGAGATGTCAATATGAAAGCAGTTGGATTAGCAGACTCAAAGCAGAAATGATGGCTGGTAGGGGAGGACAGCTGAGAAGTTAGAGCAGTCGCGTAGTGTCTCAATTTTTATTACTCTTGCTTTTCATGTCATGACTAAATACTTCTAGTAGTTATGACAATTGTATGAATCACCTATCATTATATTTTATAAACGAGATCTATGCTTTTATTGTTTAAAAATAATTCCCATTTAAAGATAGGATGTGTTGCTAAATAAAGATATCACAAATACGCTCTCAGTTTTGTAAGTTACATTTTTATATTTTGTATAGTATTTTCTTTGAATCTATTAACTACAAAGGGTTATGAACTTTGAGTTGTACTTTAATCTCATTTAAATTAAATAAAATTAAAAAAACATTCTGCAATTTTAATAACTAAATTTTAAGCGCCAAATAGCTACATGTTGCTAGTAGCTACTATATTACACTGTGCAGTATTGAAATTTTAATTATGTTTGAAAATTGTATTGGAAGGCACTGCCATAGAATTTTTTTTTTAATTTGGAAAGCAAATGTTGCTTTTCTAATTAATTTTTGCTGAATGCTTAGAGAAGATTTTTTTTATCCCAAAATGCAAAAACAAAAATTGTTATGTTAAAAATTCTTTCACTATGTCTGTAGATTTTCTAAATTTTTATTTAAGATATAAATATATCTGAAATGTTTTGTCACATGGGATTATCTGATATCTTTGTTAGAACTAACTTCACTTCTATGAAGTGGTTTTCAACAGTTGTGAAATGGGTTTTGTGTTTGGGAAGTTGTAGGGAAATAAAGTCAATATTGTTTGTGTGTGTGTGTGTGTGTGTGTGCGTGTGTGTACAAGAAAAGGCACAAGGGGAGAAGGACTGTGACAAAATATAGGGAAACTGTGGTGAATGTGGTTGGATGCCACTCTAGTTTGTTTCCCTGAAAAATCAGCTTCCTTTTGGTTCAGTTACTGAGTGGGTGCATATGAAACCAGGAAGACTTCCCAGAGGTCCACTCTAGTTAGAGATCATACAAGATGACTCATTCTGAGCCATGGGCAGCTGCAGGGATGAGAGTGTCCCTCGGGGGACAGAGCTGACCGTTGCAAGGAACAATTGAATTAAGAGAGAACCAGTGAATGGCATCCCAAAGGTTAACTGTAACTGGGTTAAATTTTCCTCAAGGTCTGCAGATAATGACCCAGGCTGATAACCTAGAGAAGCACCATGCTGGGAAATTCTGATAAAAATGCTCTGCTAAAAATATGATAACTACATATTTAAGATAAAGGGAGGGTCCCTATAGTATAGCCCATAGATATGACCAAATTATGATTTAGTTAGTATATGAGTTAGTTCGTGATTGTCTTTGAGTCAGTTATATAAGTTTTAATTTTTTCTAAAGTTAAATATTGTATTTTTGAAGCAATTTATAGTATGTATATATATATATATATATATATACTGTAAAAAGCAAATTTTTGTAAAAAACTCTAAGTACAACTTTAGAATATTTTAAGGTATGATAGAACATATTCTTTATACAGAGTTAACTTATGTGAGACTGACGGAATCAGCCAAGAAAAATTACTATATTGAAAGATTTGACATTTGATACTTTTCATTGCTACTAAGGATAGATAAACTAGCGTAGTGGCAGTAAGCAAGAATAAATTATTTTTTGTTCTGAAATTATATTTTCAGTTGCATATTCCTTGAAAAGCGTTTAACAGAACAGTTGATATTTTTCAGTTAAAGAATATAATCAAGCCCTAAGCCAATGTACAGAAAATTTAATTTAGATTTCATTGTTTTTAAGACATACTTCCATGAATGACTTCAAGTTGTATTTCCTACAATTCGTCAAAAGTAAATGCAGATTTACTGGAAGCAAATTTCATTGTTTGGCAGATGAAAATTAGATATATCTGGTAATATTAAAGTTGACTAAAGCATTTCTAATAAAAGTGTTATACTAATTCATGATGCACCCTTGCACATTCTTTTCTGTTTATCATTCTCCTATATTCTGAATGAAAAAAAATAACATATCTTAGAGATTTGAAATTTTACTCAGTTATTCCCTACCAAGTGTTATACTAAAGATGATAGAATTTAAGACTTTTGTTTAGTAACTCACCTTTGAATGCCAATTTTTATTTTGCTTATAAGGCTTTGAAAAACTTGATTTGCTGTCAACTTATTATGGTTTGGAAAATAAAGTGTGGCTCGATGAAGGAAAAGAAGAGAGCATCTAATTATATAACCATATAACTATATATATATATTACTTTCTCTTTACCCTTTTCAAAGTATAGTTGACTCACCTCCATGAAATTAAGTCTTTTCATTGAGGTGAATTATTGACCCATAAAAATAGAAATGATCAAACGACCTCCCTTTACCCACTCTCCCCAACTGTCTGCTCCTAAAAATCAATCGTTCAAAGCTGATGATGGTGAGAGTGACCCAGACCTGCTCAGAGGATGATGGATGGTATGAAAGGAGTTTTTATAAACATGCAACCTCTAGAATATCTTCTGAGTTTACTGGGATCCGCCCATCGATAATTCTCAGTACATAAACTGAGCTTTAGAAACAAATCAGATAGGCAAGACCTCATCATAATTTCTGAGGTAACTGAAGACTATTTTGAAAATATTTAAAGGATATTTCTAACATTGAGCAGCTGAATTCTAATTTCTCATGATAATATTTTACTGTAATTCTTCTTACTATAAAAATAATTAAATTGTAATTTTAATTGAATGGTTCATATGTTTGAAATTAAAATAACAAAAATTGTAGTAAAAACCCACAAAAGATAACAAAGGCCCATATTTTAAATTAAATTTTCTTTTGACAATTTTATACATTTATATAATGAATTCTAACTACTCTCAATCCCTCCTCTCTTTTCTAGTCCTCCTACCACAGTCAACCCGTCTCCACCCTGCAAATCTCCTTTTACAGTCAGAGTGTTTTATTTTGCCTTGTGAGCAACTGTGTTTAACCAGGGACATCTGTGTCACTATGGGGCGAGGACTAGCCAGTGGAGCCCAGCAGGCTCACCAGTGGGTACACAGCTGAAGACAATGACTTCCTGTCTCCTAGAATCTGTTAGAAGCCAATTGTTCATCAGAGAGTAACAGAGCCCCACGAGTCCCTCCCCTATCCATGACTTTTTGTTGATAGGACCAGTCTTGTACAGAGCTGGTGTAGGCGACACACAGATGTGCGAGTTTAGGATTGCAATGGCTGTTTTCATGCCCAGAAGACAGAATTTTGCACGCTCTCTCCATGTTTCCTCTGCTGTTACTTAGACCACCTTTCCTACAATGTATCTAGAATATAAGGCGTGGGAGAGTTGTATGAATGTCTTGTTTAGGTCTGAATGCTCAATCCACTTCTCAGCACATTGGGCAGCCGTAAGTTTCTATCTTCTCTGCCACTCACTGGAAAGAGAGGATTCTCTGATAATAGCTGAGAGAAGCAATTTTTAATGGGTATAAAAAAATATCTAAGAGGCAGTTTGACAGTGTGTTAATTTAACTAATCAGTGGCATTAACTGATCCTAGTGCTTCTCCAGCTGTAATTTTTCATCAGGTTTACAGGGTGGGGCACAGAGTCCCTCCAGTACAGTGAGTGGTTGGGTGCCCTCTTAACAGTTGTGCCTCGATTGCACTTTTGGACAGCAGTTTTCCTGGCAAGTTGATGTTATAGTTCATAGGCTTCATGGCTCAGTAAGACGTGACTTCCCTCCCCGTCCCCAGCAGCCAGTGTTATGAAATTTTCTGATGTTATGAAAGCTAGCCACGAGGGAGAAGGTTTCAAGGTTTAATTCCAGCCTCATTTCTCTGTATCTTGTAGCCAAGATGTGTAGTGTCTTCAGCACCAGTCCTACTCCCCACCAATAGCACGTGTCCCCAGTTCAGCTGGGTAACCGAGAGTGCTGACAAGATGCATCACTTCCTGGGCCATTGGTGTCTGTTTGGCCAAAGCTAATCCCTTGTTTGGTACCAGGGATTTTGTTTTAGGAAGAGCAATACTTAGAGACAAAATATGCCTCTCTTCCAGATTATTTTCCTTATAAAAATATACAGGTGATTACTAACCATTCATTTTTATAAGCACCATTTCAAGGAAAAGTAAAAATGAAAAAAAAGAAGAGTCCATAAATACGTAGAAACGTGTGCGTATTTAAAATTCAGTGTTGAACTTCTGTCCGTATATTAGATCAATAACAGAAGAATGTATAGATGAGATCGAGCAGTTATTCTTTTTGCTTTTTGTTGGCTCTTTGTGGATTTCACATCATGCACTCCAATCCTACTCATCCTCCTCTCCCCTAGTGCCCAGCCCTACCCTTGAAATCAGACCCCAAACAGAGATAAGAATGTAGAAGCTGTGGTGTGTCACAGTGTGTCTCATAGTAGATCATTTTGGTCCCAGGGAGCAGCACAGGCCAGGACCTCACCACGGCCCCAGGTGGCGTCACAGGCTACTCACATCAAGCTGTTCCGCAATATCCTCAAGTCTCCCCTTCTGCCTCTCTTTATGGGGCCACATCCTTCTGTTCCTCTTTCTCTCCCATTTCTCCATGACTTACTTGCTCCTCTTAGTGGCACCCTGGATCTCTGAGTGTCTGGGGTTGTCTCAGGAGTGTCTCAGGAGCCCAGCCTATGCATTATGGCACTGGGCAGAAGTCACCTCGTGCATGCTCTGCTCCCCTAAGGCTTGCATAGTGCTGGACTGGTGGTCATCTCAGGCTGGCTCCTCTCTGGGCACCATGTTGCCAGTCTGGCTTGCTCCTTGCCAGACCCCCTCCCATACCTCGTCCCCCCCTTCACCTTATGTGAGGATTATCTGTCTCAGGTTCACTCTATCTCAGGGCCATTGGTCCCAGGCGGAGTTCCTCTAAGCTCTACCTTGCTCCTTGTCCTAAGAGCCTGTCCAGGCCTGCCTGGTGCCAGACTGGTGAGACTCTCAAGCTTGCTTTTTTCAGGGATGTTAGGCTACTAATGATTCAGATCTTCACAGATCAGAACACTGAGTATAGATACAGTCTCTCTCTCCTCTCTGCTACCTACAGATGCAAGTGACACCTCTAGAGACAGGGTATTGAGAAATTCTTAAGGGGAAATATGGTATTTTGACCAGATTTTGAGAAAGTTATTTAAAATGTGTCTGATGGAATGTTGCTTGTGAGAAAGATGTAGAAAACAGCAAAACATGATTATCATCAAAAATTTTAAAACAGAAAACGTTACCCTCCACCCCCAACTCCCCATCATCATCGATGTTTATTGGTCACTTATGTGCCAGACAATAAGATAAGAATGTCCATATAATATCACACTTAATAATTATGCTACATTGATGTAGGTAATTGTATTACCTCCATTTCTCAGAAGAGAACTGGAAATTAGAGGTATTAATTAATTTTCCAAGATTTGATCTATAATAAATGGCAGAGCTAGTAATTATTAAGTTGTGCATTTTCTACATTACTAAAAGACTTGGTAGTATTTATTGTGTTTACTTGCTTGTAGATAACAAGAATATGTGTGGAATTAACATCACCCACATTATTCAGTTTATTCAGTGCTTGTTACAGCTACCACAAGGAACATTTTTCAGAAATTTAAAAACAGGCAAAAACTGAGAAAACTGAAGAAAAAAGAAAAGACAAAAAGACTCTGTATTTACTGTGATTAGCTATAGTTGGCATGACAAGACATTAAGAATAGGCTAACTTAGAGTAGGGAAACTTAGATTGGATGCTATATTGCTTTGTCTGTCATGAGTTAGAAGTGGGGAAGGAATAGAAAGTTGAGTAGAGTTTGCTGAAGAGTTTATGATCTGCAATTTTATTGTACATATTGCTGGGCTATTTTCCACTTACAGATTTTTTTATTCCCCCCCTTGGGTTATTCTGTCACTGGTAAGTGGGTTGCCAATTCTTAGGGGATGAGAGAGAAAGACCGCACATCTCAGGAACTGCCTAGATGTTGTCATGGCCCTGTGTCCTGAGATCTTAGCTTTTTAACTGTTGTATTATTATGGCTATCAAATCTGGAGAGAACAGAAGAACAGATGCACAGATCCTAGACAGAATGCAAATGATCACCATCCTCCTCCTCCTCATCATCATGCAAATGCAAACAAGGATTAGTGGTCCCTGTAGGAGGATTTGTAGCCAGGAGACTTATTAAGAAACCAGAAACTCTCAGGGCAGGTCACAAGAACAAATCCCAAAGAGTAAAAGGATCACTTTGCAGTCCAGGCAGCTTTCCTCCTAGGTAAAGTATATAGTTTTTTCTGTCTTTCCTGTTTCATTGATCCATATAGAGCAAGAAATATTAGCAATGGCATGGATGTCACCAGAGATAACCAGTGGGAAATCTAGAGCAATTAGATTGTCCAGTGGTACCTCCAGTGACTTGGAACTTTTACATACTCCTTTATGACAACTTCTATTCAAATCAGTGCTAGTCTTCTTACGTGTGTGTATGTGTGTGTGTGTGTGTGTGTGTGTGTGTGTGTGTGCGTGTAAGTAAGAAAAACACGGTCTCATGAATGGTTGGCTAAAATTATTATTGACAATAACAATGATGATGATAATAATAATTGCTTACATTCTATGGAAGCATCTGCATAGTGTGAGGAGCCATGAGGTCAAATCAGTGTGCTAGGGACCAATTCAGAAACACTGCGGTTTAGCACCTGTAGCTGCTCTTGCCCTGAGGTGAGGAGGTAACCCTTTAGAGGGGGGAAATGTGAGGCAGGATGAGATCGCACTGAATGATGGGTTTTTACATTTCTCCTGAAACTGAACTCAAAGCTCACATTGGCTGGATCACATGTGCACAGATACTTAAAGGAACTTTTTGTGGATACCTAAACAATGCAGCTTTAAGGAGCCACCTTGGCCTGCAGATGGAACTTTCTTAGTGTTCATAAGACCCCAGGTTTGAGCACTAGCTCAAAGGCAAAATCAACAAATACAACACACGGAAACAGTAAATATAAAACCTTCCTGTGATCTCAGGAAACTTATTTGTGGTTGGCTCTCACAGGGCATCTTATGCTTTGTCAATTCTTAGTCAATTCACAATAACACGCTAACAGGAAAACTCTGCACCAGTAAAACCCAACAATGCTTTAAATTGTCGTTGTTAGGGAGACAAGTTTGAATAATCTTTAACAGGAAGTATCTTTCACTTTATCATCAACGGATACCCTATGTGATAGGCTGCCTTGGGAGAGTTATAATTTGTCTTTTGAGATGTTACATGTCTTTTTTCACTAAAGTAAAACCTTCAACAGATCTAAGTGCCCTCTGAACAGAAAAGAATATCATCTCCAACGCTGTAGAGAAATGGGATCAGAGGGAGGTTTAGACATCTGAATGTTTATGTGGGAACCTCAGAAAAATGAGAGGTTTTGATCAAACACCCAAGATCTGAGTGTTCAGGAGTATCACTATCTTCACCAGAAGGAGGTGGAAAGATGACAGTTTCACCTATTTCAGAACCCTGAAAAAGAGCAGAGCAAAGATGTGCTGAAGTGTGGCAAATAGTTTCATTTGGAAATGGAAGATGTTACTTGAGCTAGCTACTATAGGAAAGGGATGGTAGCATTTGTTGATGGCCCCCAAGATATTGAAAAAGTCTATCAGTATCTTACTCACTAGCTTTCTTTTTTGGCAGCATGAGGGTATTTCTAACAGACTAGCACAGGATAAAGGAAGTCCTTTACTTATAAAGCTTTTATCATAGCATGAAGTTCATGCTATGTTTCTTGCTTCAAAGAACTTTGGAAAAGTATTTGGTTGAATCTACCTCGATTTTAATAAATTCTTTTCCTGGCAATTTTTTTATGTTCAGTGGAAATTTTAGCACATAGAATATAGAATCGAGTTTGGGATAACAGATTATAACCATTAATGACCATATCCTATTCTCTAGAGCTGTGACTATGCTATAATCCACAGCAAGAGGACCTCCTGTTTAGAGGTAGACTTAAGGTTCATGATCAGCTGACCAGGAGAGCAAGATAATTATTCGAGATTTGCAGTGGTGGTGATGGTGGAGAGTCAATGTGATCACACCATTCTTAGGAATAGAATAGTCAGAGTTAGGCATTTCAAGAAACTTCACTGATCATTTAGAAGGTTGAGTAAGGGGCTGCAATGTGACACATGGGACTGTTCAGACAAAGCTTGAAAACGCAGGGCCTGTATCCCTCCAGTCCCATTGAATCTGTAGAATTACCGCTCTAGCGACACCTCAGCTTCAGCCCAAGAAGGTATGTTTTGACTGAAGGCTCTAGTTCTGTAGAACGTCTGACATGTGTCCCATGAAGCCATTACATACATGGCAATTTGTTCTAGGATCCACTGGAAAACGGCTCATGCATCTGGGTGCTTATCTGAGGTACATGAAATGTGATGGGAATAAAGTACCAGGAGAGACTCAGCATGACTGTGCAGAGAGGAGTCCTCTCCTCCTCTGGAACGTCAAGGTACACCTGCTTTGGAGGATGATGTCACAACTTCCTCTGAGGAGTCTTTTCATTTTAAATAAACAGGCTACAGTCTGAGAGGAGAGAGGCATCTCAGGGATTACAGGTCAAGTTCACCACCTCTATGGTTTCTTTACTTTCAGGAAGAGATGGGGCAAAGGTGGAAGAGGTTACTAGAGAGAGAGCAGTTGTAGTCCGGCCGAGGTCTGGCTATCTAGATCACTGTATATTCATCTCCAGTGTCTGAGGCAGGGCACTGACTGCTTCTCCCTCCTCAGAGCACTCTCAAAGGTCAAACTGAGGGATTTTTTTTTTCTGGGATCTGGCATTTCTTCTATAAGACAGGATAATCTTTTCTGTGTTCAGCAGCGACTCTTCTGTTACTGTCAGAAAATGGTCATTTGTGATGGTATCTGTTTGAGCTGCTGTACTTTATGTTTATTTAGGTCCCTGACTTATTTTTGTTCAAAAGTCTTTTCTAAATGCCACATGGGGATCATTCAATGCCACTTCCCCATTTTAATTTTTGTCTCAAAATTTCTCTCCAATTTCATGTGTAAGTTCATTGACAAAATTAGAAAGGCTACTATTACCTTCTTTAATTCCCAACTGTTGCAAAAAAAGGAATTTTCTGATCTCTCCTGAAAAATGCCCTGTAGGTTTTTTCCAATTTGCATGATTGATAAGCCTTTCAACTTTATTGGCAGGTAGAGGTTTCTGTCCCACATTTTTATAATCTTTTCATCTTTATCTTTGTTGTCAAAAGAGAAACTTGAAAGGTCTTTATATGAGTAGTCCAGTGAATATTTGACATCTAGGAGTTAGTGTTTGAGGGTCGATCTAACATTTTTTCAAGTTGAGACAGAGCAATTCCAAAATTTTATATGGCGTTTTCTGTGTTCTGAAAAGCCTCTAAGGACAGCTTTTAGGTTGGCTTATAGCTGAGGTGAAATTCTAGAGCTGGCTATTTCCCTGAGTCTAGGAAAAGGCAATTGACATTTTAGAATTTACTCCTAAAACTCATTTGGAAAACTCATAGGCGAAGAGAAAGGGAGTGAGGGACTGACAGGGCTGGAGCGATAGGAATGAAGAAAGAAGAATGAAAACTAAGGAAGCCTATAAGGAAGAGAAACGGCAGTTGGGGACCTGCATTTCGTTGTCAGATTATCCCTTAGCTTGGGTCCATGGATCTTTCCGGAGTAATTGTTAAAATGAGAGTTACAACTGAAATCCTTCCTCTGTATACCAAGAAGACACTGTTCTCTATATTAGGCTTGAGAAATCTTTCTCTCTTGTGCTTCAGGCTTCTCAGATGAGCAGATTTTTTCCTAAGCAAAATGTTCCTGAGGGTGACTTTTGAAGATTCACATTTTCTTTGGGGGGTGGTGGGGCTTCTACCTTGTAGAATGATGTACTGGGGAATTTTCTTTGAGGTGGTGCTTAGAAGTAGCATGGTTTTTCTTAATGATCCCATGACACCAGATGATGATTGCTTGTGAGATGCTCCTGTAGAAACTCCATGTAACAGGCCTCCAACTAGTCAGCTGCCAAGAGATGCAGATAATGAACAGTGCTTGCTGTGCAGCACACAGAGAAAATATGTCTCTGGATCAAAGGTAAGCTCTCAGGACAAACTTGAAATAGACATAATCAATCATTCAGTTTTATTGGTGAGCCAAAACAATGCTTGTCCAAATAAATGTAGGTGTGTCGAAAACAGAGGATTCATTGGCTTGAGGCCAGATAGAGCCAAAGGCTCCCAGGACCTGGAATCTAACGTGTGGTTGTGCTTCCCATTTCTAAGAACACTTTTAGATGACACAACACAACTATAACCACAAAAATAAAGAAAGAAAGAAAAAAGAAGGACGAATGGAAATAATGAGATAGGGGTGTCAAACCAATGGAATCTAAAATGACTTCCACACAAAAGTGACAATAAATAGCCAAGGGACTCCATGAAGAGCTGTGTTGACTTACCACATTGATATGGAGACAAAAAGTCAAAAGCAGTAAAGCACGGGGTGTTTCCTTGTGGAAACTTGTAGGCAACAAAGAGAAATGCAGAACGCATTCCAAAGAAACCCTCAGAATACTGGGAATAATAAAGACTATTCAAATGAGACCGAACAGAGTTATTTATTCAGTTTGTCTCTGCAAAAAGAATTAGCCACCATCACTTTCACTTATCAGAGACTAAAATCTGCAGGTAAATGGGACTTAATGCAATTGATAGATGGGTGGAAAAGATGATTAGATGTATAATTAATCCATATATGCTCCAAATAAACATTGTCGTCTCAGAGATGCCAAAGATAGAGGTGAGGTATCTCATGTGACTGGTTGGGGAACATATTTTGTCTTATCTGATTCATCCCGATATGGAAGCAGAGAGAGAGATAGCAAATAAGGAAGCCGAAGCTCATTCATCTGGGTTGAGTTTTTAATCTTCTTTGGGTGATTTTTTTCAGAAATTATGGTTTGACTTCCTAGGCTGATTACTGTGGGAGTTGAGGACAATAATTCTATTGTCTTTCATATGATGACGTTTGGGGTTTGGCAATACTTAGCCATTTAGAAATGTAGGCTCTTGGGTGGAAGGAAAGTATCAGAATTGATTCTGATAGACTACGAAATTGTGAGAAACTACAGTTTGGACAACAAATTATCCCTGTCACTTTCTTGTTTATTTATGGTGGAGAAAGCACTCCTGCTATAACAATTTGTAACAGAGCAGGCTAGAGAGAAGGTTCAAGAAAAACTACAGATTATTAGAAGACTTTAGTACAGGCAATTTACCTTAATGTAAACTCGACCCACCTGATACTATGTCCTTGCTCTTTTCAACACTGAGAGGTAGTTTTGCCAATGAGCAGAGACATGTACTCCAGCCTCAAGGAAGTAGCATGATAATTCCTGCTTGGGTAGCAAAGGCTAGGCTTATAAAGCACAACAGCATATCCACAGCCAGGATACCGTGCAAGCGACTCTGTCCAATGGGCTTTGAAGTGAAGTTATAACTTGTTCCTCTTTAAGTTGTAACTGTGAGGTAGCAGAAGGGGCTGGGAGAGAAGGGAGAAGAAGAGAGACAAGGGAGGGAGTCTACAAGCTGGGTCTTTCACCTAGAACATTCTGAGATCAATAGGTTAATGACATGATGTTTACTTCAAAGGACTGACTAATCTGAGGACTGTAACAAGATGATAGTCTAGAAGAAATGGCCATAAAGTAGAAAAGAGTCGAAAGGGAGAAAATGATAGTGACCAGTTGTTTCAATAAGTCTATGTTACATTCAGAAAGATAACTAAAATAAGCAACCTTGTGAAATAAGGAGTTTCCTTAAGATAGCAGCTATATCCATGTGATCATGAGGGGATGGCCGCTACCCCACCCCCAAACACATTAATCTTCTAAAGAACAGGCCAACGGGATCCAAAAGCAATGCGAGACATACCTGCAAAGGCACAGAGCAAGAGAGAAACAGTTTGGAGAGGAGATTGAATTCAGTTGTAAAGGGAAACCCAGTTTCTTTCCTGAATCCTTTACGATTAGGAAAGGAAGTTATAAAAAGACAACAGGCCTCAGTTTTTAAAATTTTCATCTTTCAAACAGAGGAGAAGATGATCAGTCAAGTATGTATTATACAGTCAGTGATGGCAACAAGCATCATTAAGAGCTTGCTTTGGGCCAAGCATTACGAGGTTTACACTTAGCACTTTGAACATTTCCTCTTTCATGTAGTTCTACAAGGCAGGTGTTAACATTCTTTTACTGATAAGTGCACTTAGATGTAACAAGATTAAATAATTTGCGTAAGTAAGTGGTGAATAGTTTAAGACCATTGTTCTTTTGACATTGAGGCCAGAGCTCTTGACCACTGTGGTCAACACCTCTCCTTAGAGATGATTAAGGACACAAGTTCAATTGCTTGTAAGGATCATAGAACAGTACTTAAAAATTCATAATAACTTGAGGAGGCAGAACTGGAAGAAATGAGACATGTGATCTCTGGGGATGTAGATAAATATAAACTGTAAAGGTAGTTGTGGAATAGTTGATTGGTATCAGGTAACTATGAGACTGCCAAAGTACCTATAGATGTTTTAACCAATTTGATTTGTATTGGGGAATGAATGTTTAGTTTCTATAACTTTTATGGATACATTTATTTATTTCTTCTTCCATATTAAATTCGGGAGGCTTCATCATTTTGCAGTTAGATAGAAATAAACTCCACGTGCAGGGATCACAGTCATGGACCATCCAGTATTTTAAGTCTAGTAACAGGGTCCAGAGATATTGCTCAACAAGGCAACGTTGCCATCTGCTGGTAGTTTCTTTGAATTGCAGACACAAGGTTCCAGAGTCCTTGCTATTTAAGCAAATGGTAGGGGCTTAGGGAAGGGTTCTTAGATGAAGAACGGCACTTCAAATACTTAGAAGGAAAATCCAAGATGATTTTGAGTTTTACAGGGACCAAAAAAATCCGTTTATTCAAAGAGGGATTTTACTTAATTTCCATTTTGAAACTTATCTGGTTGGCTTGCCTATGTGAAATCTGCCTGGATTGTTCTTTCAAGGTCAAAATCTGCCAAGATTTTGGTATTTATGGGTGCTCACCAGAATCATGCCTCACTGCTTGTTAGTTGAGCTCACATGATACTATGGCTCTGGGAATGGAAATCTTGTTTGAAGCAGGAAGCCATGATGGTAGCGCTAGCCTCTGCGCTTTCCTTCCTCCTCCTCCTCTTCTTTTCCTCGTTTAAATTTGTGGTTTCACTTTGTTTTCCAGCACACTTTTGTGAAAATGTTACCTAGCCTGCAGCTGAGGATGCATATAGATGTGGTTAGGAAGGCCATACTCATGTCTAAATAAGTATTCTGCTCGTGTATATGAAAATGCTGGCCAGAAAAAAAGTTCTCATAATATGTTCTTCAGACTTGTATATTGCTGTTGCAAATGTTAGGGGTTCCTTCCCTTCCATATCATGTTCTGGATATAATCCTTCATAGTCACATCCTTAGTTTATTAAAATAAGGCAGCTATAGGAAGGCCATGGCTTTCTCAAATATGGAATCTTAGTTTTCTGTACCCATAGAACAGAGCGCAAAATGATGGTTCCTAGAGGACAAGTCACAAGACAATGTATGTCACTCTGCAAGTGATGAAAAACTCCAGTTATACAGCAGGAATGGGTGCAAGAGATCAATTTCTTCTCATGACATTGATAATGATATATTTTGTGTTTAACATTTGACAAATGAATGCATATTAAGTGTGATAACCTTAAAAAATGTGCGTAGTAAATTCAACGCTTTCGTCATTTGTCCATTATACGATTATACATACCTAAAACATGCTATATATCATACAGATTTAATATTTATTTATTAAAATTTCTCCTGACATAAGGAAAACACCCATCACTTTTTTTCTATTTTGTATAACACTATTGTCACAGCATGTCTGATTTTAGCGAGGTTAAACCATTAGGTAAGTCTCAAGCCAGAAGTTAAGCATAGCTCCTGTGGATGTTTGGCTCCTGGTCTTTTCTTGGAGAGTTAAGGTAGACCAAGCAATGAAAGGAATACAACTCAGTACAATGATGTAACAATGTATCTTATTATATTTCCTTAGGTAGTTGAGGAAGCATCCAAGACCAAGCAATGGAATAAAACTCAGCCATACAAAGATGTAGCAATGCATCTTACCTTTTGTCCAGTTGTAAGCAGTCCCTGTGCAGGAAGCAGGCAATAAAGCCAGCTTTAGGTGTGCTAAGAGGAGCCCTTTGGAATATGTTGTGTATCTGCCCTCACTTACCTTCTTCCATTGTAAGTTATAATTATTTAATTTTAATTATATCACCATGTGTTTTAGTAATGGATATAGACATGTTACAGGACACTATATAATACTGCTTAAATGTAAGTAAACATCTATCACAATTTATCCACATAGGTGATGCTGAGAATTTGTGTCCCCACAAATAAATGTGTATCATTGTTTCCATTTTACACAAGATAAATATAAAAATTTTCAATATTCATCACCTTTCTTTTTAGTGTGGTATAAATATGCCATGAATATTAAATTCATAATTTTATATCTATATCATAATGTTTTAGGGTTGTAGAGTATTCCACGTGTTTTCTACTTCTGATGGTTTCAATAAACAGTATCTTTATATTTAATTAATATACTTTAAAAAGTAGCATTCCTCAAATACACAACAAGGACATTTGCTCAACTATGTTCGTAGCTGCTTTATTTGTAATAGCCAGAACTTGGAAACAACCCAGATGTCCCTCAGTTGAGGAATGGATACAGAAATTATGGTACTTTTACACAATGGAATACTACT
>CM053763.1:23690735-23714736 GCA_028658305.1 Pachyuromys duprasi
GTTTAGAGATTTCTCTGTACACTACTGTAACACTCTAGAAGTGAATTCTAGTAGAATTTTCCCAAAAGAAGTGTAACTGAAGCTTAATCACCTACATATATTGACAAAGATATTGAAAAATGGAAATAAAATGTGTATATCAAGTTAGTAAACAGCACAAATAGAAGTCATAGCACACAGGATTATGAAGCCAGGTGGAGTGCTCCATGGTGTAGTACTCAGGAGGACCGAGAAGGATAATTGTAAGTTGGAGCTATCTAGCCAGGGATACTCAAGAACGAAAAACCCTTGTTCTCCTTTGCTCCCTCCCTCTTTCTGTTCCTCCCTCCCTTCTTCCCCCCTTTTCTTTTTTTTTTCTCATTCATATTTATAGTGCTGGAAGTTGATGCTAGGGCCTTGTACATGCCAGCCAAGAGCTCTACCCCTGAACTACACTCCAGGCTATCGATTCCTGTTTTAATAGCAAAAAAATGTGAAGTTTATGAGGAAGTTTAACAGAGGCAAAAACATATAAACGGCAATTTATTAAAAGAAAGGAAAACCACTTGAAAAATTCCTTAAAAGGAATAGAAACCACTGTTTTCTAAATAGAGAGCTAAAAGAGAATATACAACATATTCTCATAATTTGAGAGGCTTGTTGGCTTGATTATATTGCTTATTGGAATTTTACTTTTGATTGTGGCACTGTACATACTGAAATAACAAGAATTACCTACAACTTGTGCTATGCCATTTCCACCTTGTTCATCATTGTTGCTGATTCATGGTAGATTCCTGTAGATGTTGGGATACCTCTTAGCTTCGGAGAAAAAGAGCTCTTTGTAAATCTTTGTACACTCGGTTCACCCTGTCTGAATGCTTCCTATATCACATCCCCTCTATTTTCCTTCCTACCTCATAGTGCCAGTAATATAATTTGGGTAGAAAAATAAATCACTGGGAAAAACAGATTTGTTAGAATAAATATAAAGTGCAGCTCAGGCTATGATTCTCACATTAGTCCTAAATTTATCAAATTTCTATTTATAGTTTTCCTCACAAAATGTGTTTTGATATTCAAAGCTTGTGATGAACATTCCAAGATGAAAATATTTTCAGATTTTGTATTACATTTGCATGCAATGAAAGTTTAGAAATGAAAATATTTTCCATTTCCCCTTTGCATTTGCATACACAATAAGGAGGAGAGATTCTAAGTCACCACGGTCCTTCTCTCAACCTGAACCCAGGATTTTTGTCAGAGCAGATTCTGGGTGGTTAATATAGTCCTTCTTGGGGTGGAATTCTCTTTTGTTTTGAAATGTTTCTAGGTCCTAGTAGAACTTTTACAAACCATGAGCTGTAATTTAGTTTATAAGTAATGGTGAAGAACAGTTTTATATTAGTGGGATTATCTGAGGAAAAGCATTGTCAAAGTAATTCACTCTCTATTTTGTAAGTTAAATTCTTAGTAAAATGCCGCAATTTTGAACTCGGGCAATGCGATGTAAGAGTTCTGCTTAATGATTACTGACGTTTCATTGATGGTTTAGGAAGTGCTGAAATACAACCACTGGCTCCTGATTTATGAGAGGCTTGAAATGAGCTGTCATGTGAGACTTCACCTCATCTTGGATCTGTTGTTTCAACACTGTCTGATGTGGTTAGTCTCAGGTGATCTATTTCCTCTACTACAGAAAATATCTCCCTAGTCTTTCTCGATGGAAAACAAAACAAAACAAAACAAACAAAAACCCCAAGTGTCTCTACTAACTCCAACGTTTCAGAAGCTTTATTTAACATTTACAGAAAAGAAGTCATATATTTAGTTTATTTGACCAGTGTTTTTCCAGTTTCCTTTTAATATGTGATAATTTGCCTGGAGTGGAGCATGCCAAAGAATATTAAAGTAAACAAAACAAAACAAAAAAGAAACAGGGTACTGGTTGGGATTGCTTTATTTATCCTCCCCCCCCCCCCTTTTGGCAATGATCCACATCAGCTGGTTTCCAAACATTGCCTTTAACTTAAGATGTATTAGGTCTCTAGATTGTCTAGTTAGAACTTAGAGAATTTAAGTCCAGCATGTGTTCTAAAACTTGGAGTTTTGATTATAGTGGTGGCAAAAAAGGGACTGAAAGATGATTCTCACTTATGCAGTAGTCACAGGCTGAGACCTCCATGTTGGCTGAGTCCTGCTGAGAACTTGGAGTGAGTGCAGCTTGCATCCCTAAAGATGTCTGGCAGAGGCAGAGGCTGATTGCATTAATTGGAAGGCAACAACAGAGGTCATCTTGTCTGTTCCCTGTCCTCATGAAGGATGGCCCTGAAGTTCTCCCAGACAGATTGTGACCTGCTTTAATCAGCCATTGGCATTTTACCCACACCTGCTCTGTGACCCCTAAAATTGGGAAAGAAAAGTCAAAGTCCAAGGGAGTCATGCAGTAGAATTGTCGCTTTGCAGAGTCAACGATCATTTCCTGTTTTCCTGTGCCACAAACAGATAGATGCTGTGATGTCATTTTTTCAAGTGTTGCATCTTACCCTTGAGCCACTTTCTTTCTTTTATAATGTTTAGTTTCTGTTACAAAAATGTTTGCTTCTGCCATTCCCATAAAACCATAATTCTTTGCTGTTGGTTTCAGCGGATTTAGTCCCTACTGGATTCAGACAACTTTCCTATCAACTTGTTACTCATTTCTTCTTATAATTCCTTTGGCTTTCTTATGGGCAAACCTATTTAGCAAATACTTTAAGCTTTATTCGTCCTCTGTGGAACATAATGGGAGGGAAATAGGGATAGTCATGCAATTTGGTACTGGGGTCAACGCCTGGCACTATCTTTTCGTAAACTTCTGGGCCTGGAAAAACAAATTGCCCAGTTTCTAGTTATAACTTGCACAATAAGAACTAAATGGGTTTCTGAGCTTTGAACTTCTTTGACTATTCTCTCAATTACTAAGTTATTGTGTGTATGGAAACATATCCCTCAGTACACACACTTCTCAACTGCAAATTTCAAGAACACTCCTTCGTATTACCATTTGTAATATGCTTCACTTCTGTTTACTTTATTTCAAATTATACTGTTTTGACCCAGTATGCAGATGTCAGGAACCATGCCATAAAGTTTAAAGAGAAGATAGGACTTGTGTGTGTGTACGTATGTGTATGTTGTGTGTATGTGTATACAACATATGTGTGCATGCCACAAATGCATGCATAAGTTAAAGGAGGTGTCAAAGGTCCTCCTTTATGTAGGCGGACAGTCAGCAAGCTCCAGCTCTCCTCTCTTCTCTCATCTTTCCCCAGCACGGGGAGCAGGTACAAGTGGCCATGTCTAGCATTATATGTGGGTTCTGTGGATCTGAACTTGACTTTATGCATAAGCAGCTAGAGCTGTTGCCCCTGAGTCATATCCCATCCCTATTCTATGATGGTTTTCAATGTCATTACGGACATTGAACACCTTATGGACAGTTCTTATTTTCTTAATTATAGGTAAAGGGTCTCATAGCATATATTCTATAGTGTAGTCACCTATGTTGGGACCATTTAAATACTAAAAGATTGAAAGTGTAGAGAGTTAGGAATGTTGAACTAGAAAGAGTAGAAAGAAGAACTACTTCTCTTTCTTTTGTTTACATTAAAGGTAGACAGTAATATTTGCTGAGGCTTAACTGCTGGAAACTTGCAAACAGGATGACTGAGGTCATGCTAATTCAGTGTGAGAAGCTCCTCTGCCATTTCCTTTTCTAGTTCCTAGGCTGTACTTTTTATCCTGGGAAATTTGTCAGTAACAAAGATAATCACAATCCACCATTGAAAGTTGACCTTGAACATGAAATACTATCATTCAGGGAGGGTATTGTTCCATTGTTCCAAGTGAGCAAACAAAGTTTGCAGGAGATGAGAGCTAGTAATATTCTTATGACCTATATTCAGAGAACAGAGATACCATGTCGATTGCCCAGTAGCCAATTATGTAGCTATCTGTAGAAAATTATATTCCTAACCTGGGGAGTGTGGCTTATTTCACTGAACAGCATCTGTATCTGTGCAGATAAAAAGGCAGGGAGTTCAGCAGCTAAGCAGCCAGGCTTTGCTCCAGCTCCAGGAGAAATATAGGGGACCTTGTCTGCAAGCATACCCACATTTAACAATTTTTATCATTACCTTACTCCATAGCATGCTATGCTTCTGTGTGACCTGTGCATTCCCTCTAAATGAACACTTCATCCATATATTCTTTGAAATAGATTGTATTTACAGGAAAGTTTTTTTTTAACAAGAGCTCCACAAGGAGAAAAACAAAGCCAAAATATATGGGCCCAGGAGGTCCTGCAGAGACTGATACATTAACAAGGACCATGAGTGGAGAGGACCTAGAACCCCTGCTCAGATGTAATCCATGGGCAGCTCAGTCTCCATGTGGATTCCATAATAAGGAGAGCAGGGGCTGTCTCTGACATGAACTTGGTTGACTGCTCGTTGATCACCTCTCCGTGGTGTGGTGGCCTTACTAGCCCACAGAAGAAGAAGATCCACACAGTTCTGATGAGACCTCGTAGACTAGGGTCTGATAGTAAGGGAGGAGGACTTCTCCTTTCCGTGGACTAGGGGAAGTGGATGGGGGAGGGAGAAGGAGGGAGGGTGGAACCTGGAGGGGATGAAGGAGGGGGCTACAACTGGGATACAAAGTGAATAAACTGTAAAAATTTTTTAAAGTTATTTTACTTTTTAACAAAATAAAATATAGTAAGCTAAACAAAAAACACAACATTGAAACTGGACATCGAAAAGAGACCAAGAGAAGGCACAAGAAAGAGACCCCCTTGTTCATACATTCAGGCCTCCATAAAAATACTCAACTGAAAGCTATAACATATACACAGAGGTCTCGGTACAGACCAGTGTGGGCCCTGTGCTTGCTGCTTCAGTCTCTTTGAGTTCACAAAAGCTTTGGTCAGAACAAGAGTGGCTTTTTCTCCTGGTGTCCTCCAAGTTCCATGGCTCTTATGATCTTTCTGCGGGGTTCTCTGAGCTCTAAGGGGAGGGATTTGATGGAGACATCTCTTTGAGAGTTGTGTGTTCCATTATCTCACTTTCTATGTAATGTACGGATGTGGGTCTCTCTATTTGGAGGAGTGGACATTAAGTCAAATCAAAATACATCAAAGACTATTCCCATAAGGTCTGTGCCACCATTGCCTTAGCATATTGTGAAGGCAGGACGCATTGTATGTCAACATATTTATGGCTGGGTTGGTGTTCACATTTCTCTTTTGGTAGCCTGCAGAGTACCTTCTGATATCAATGACACTAAACTCTAGGGAAAAGGGTTCTATGTACGTACCAGCTGGCCCTTTCCATGTTCAACGAGTTTTGTACAAACAATAAGAGACGTAGTCCCTACTGGCTATCTCTTATCATCAAACATAGCTTTTAGTACTGGGACTGGGTTACCTCCAATTGAGTTGCTGGCCAAAGGGTTCTAATGAAAATCCCCAAACCATCCAGGCTGTTGCTGTGTGCTTTTCAATGTTGTCTTTAATCTTTAAAATTTTGTATAATTGTCTATCACTGAATAGATTTATATTTTTGCAGTAATTCTTTTCTGAGAAGATCAGAAGTATCACATTGATACTTCTATTTGACTATTTGTGTTCGAAATAGTCAATTCTGCCAGTGCAGAACTTCTTCCATATTCTACTGACCCAGGGCTCTTCTGAACCCAAACTCTGTTTCTTCTATTGTTCCTTATTTTGCAGTGCTCTTAGGGAGAAGTTTAATTTAATGTAGGTAGTGAGCTACTGCTCCTGTCTGTTCCATCTTCCTCTTAGGACTCAGCAGATACTGTCTTGCTCCCTCTATTTAGCCTCGTATTTAGCCTTATTCGATCCCTCATACTCTTCTTCACCCCCATCACTGGCGATTTGCCATTGCTGACCACTCCACAGTGTACTCTCGTTATCTGCCCTCATCCAACTAAGTAACTTCCATGTGTTGCTCTGTCTCTCTCTGATATCAGGAACTAGTCAGTAATTTTTTTGTTATTATCACATCCTACAATTTATCAAATCTCAAAACTGAACAAAAGTTTTAAAAATAATAAATAACACCTTACTAGGTATGGTAGCTTATACATATATTTCCAGTGCTTGGGAGAAAGAGAAATATCTGCAGTTCTAGACTAATCTGGATTACAAGTAAGGTATAGAGGGCAGAAAGAGAGATACAGAGAATCAGAGACAGACAGACAGACAGACACACAAACACACAGAGGTACAGAAAATGTTAATGACATCCTCTTATTTAGTGCTTAATATGTTCAGCATATTCTTCAAATTTCCCTATATGTATTAGCTCATTTAATATGGTATCAACCCTATGGAGGACATGCTAGCACCCTCATTTTACAGAGAGAAAAACTGAAACATAGCAGGTTAAGGAAAGAACTTGAAACCCTGTAAGGAGTAAATGGCAGTCCCAAAACTTGAGCCATAGATGACGGGATGTAGGATTGGTGCCAATTCTAGCTGGTTGAATAAATACATAAATGTCCATCCTGGGTTTGAATTCTGGTGTGATTTGTTAATTTTTTACTTGGACAGTACTGGATATTAAAGGTTAAACATTTTATGGCCATACATATCAAGTCATGATGTGCTACAACCTAAGATAGCAGATGGCCTACACTATTTTATTGAATTCTTACAAATACCGTGTAACATAGGAAGTGGATTCCAATTTTATAAGTGAAGGATGAGAGCTTCTGAGGCAGTGTCCATATCTTGATCTATCTGCCCCAACAGCCCCGTTCTTCTTGTATATTTTTATGTATGGAAAAGATGGGACTGAAATCTAGGGCTTTCTATGATGTACAGAATTTAAACAGGAGGAAAATAGTGCTGATCAGCAAAAATGAACTGAAATGAATGATGTCAAGAACATCAAATTAAAAGTCAAATGGTGCATAAGCCTATAATCCCAGCACCTGGGAGGCAGAGGCAGGCAGATCTCTGTGGGTTTGAGGCCAGCCTGGTCTACAAAGCAAGGCCAGGACAGTCATGCCTACACATTGTTTTGTTTATAAAACAAAACAAAAAAAAGAAAGAAAAAAAATCAAACAGAACACTCTTATTTCATAAAACTAAAAGACATAATATTACAAGAAATGGCCATCTTGCCAAAGGCAGTCTACAGATTCGATGCAATCCCCATCACAATTTTTCACAGACTTTGAAAGAACAATTCTAAACTTCATATGGAAAAACAAAAAACCCAGAGTAGCTAAAATAATCCTGTACAATAATAGAACTTCTGGAAGTATCTCCATATCTGACCTCAAACTAACCCACAGCCCTATGCATACCTGATTTTTGACAAAGGAGCCAAAACCATACAATGGAAGAAAGAAAGCATATTTAACAAAAGGTGCTGGTCTAATTGGATTTCTACATGTAGAAAAATAGATGCATATTTTTCACCCTGCAGAAAACTGAAGTCCAAGTGGATCAGAGACCTCAACATAAAACCGGGTACATTAATCTGCTAAAGGAGAAAGTAGGGAAGATCCTTGAACTCTTTGATACAGGAGACAACTTCTTGAACAGAACACCAACAGCTCAGGCTCTAAGATCTACAATCAATAAATGGGACTGCATGAAACTGAAAAGCTTCTGTAAAACAAAGGGCACTGTCATCAGAACAAAATGACAGCCTACAGACTGGGAAAACATTTTTCACCCAATCATCCCTCTGACAAAGGGCTAATGTCCAGAATATATAAAGAACTTTAAATACCAACATACCAAATAATTGAATTTAAAAATGAGGCACAGAAGAGAATTCTCAGCAGAGAATCTCCAATGGACTAAAAACACTTAAAGAAATGCTCAACATCCTTAGTCATCAGGAAGATATAAATCAAAATTGCTCTGAGAGTCCAAATATCAGAATGGCTAAGATCAAAAGCTCAAGTGACAACACATGCTGGAGAGGATTTGGAGAAAGGGGAAGAATCCTCCATTGTTGATGGGAGTGCAAACTTATACAACCACTTTGGAAATCAATCTAGTGCTTTCTCAGAAAATGGGGAATAACCATACCTCAAAACCCAGCTATACCACTCCTGGTCATGCACCCAAAAGATGTTCCACCATACAACAAGGACACTTGCTCAACCATACTCATAGCAGCTTTATTCGTAATAGCCAGAAACTGGAAATATCCTAAATATCCCTTAAACTGAAGGATGGAAAAAGAAAATGTGGTTCATTTACACAGTGGAATACTACTCAGCAATTAAAAATAGGGAAATCATGAAATTTGCAGGCAAATGGATGGAACTAGAAAAGGTCATCATGACTGAGGTAACCCAGACCCAGAAAGACACACCTGGTATACACTCACTTATAAGTGGATTTTAATCATATAGTACAGGATAGACATACAATAATGCACAGACCCCAAGAAGATAAGTCCAATGGGCATCTTAGGCTTCAGGTTGGCTCACTAGTTAAGGGAGTGGGGAATATCTCTGACATGGACTGTGTTGCCTACTTTTTGATTACTTCCTCCTGATAGGACTGCCCTACCAGGCCACAGGAGAGAAAGATGAATTCAGTCCTCGTGTGAATAGATGAGTTGGGGTGTCTGAGTAGGGGGCTCCCCTATTCTGAGAAATAGAAGAGAGCAAATGTGGGAGGGAGGATGGGACTGGGAGGAGAAGAGAGAGAGGCCTATGAGTGAAATGTAAATTGAATAAACTAATAAAAAAAGAAATTAACTTAAAATCAAATATATGAGTGCCATAAAGTTACTAAGGATTTTGAACAAACATTTTAGTAAACAGAAATCGCATGTTTTCCGGTTGGAAAGTAATTTGATTGCTATGTCAAATTTTCTGTGATTAATAGTTACAAATTGATACAATTCTAAAAAAGTTTTACTTTTTTAAAAATTAGTGAGGCTAGTTAAGAATACAACCAGTGAACCAATAGCCTGACACTACGAAATTACAATAACTATTAAAGATGGAGTATTGGAATATAAAGGGACAGATGGCTTCAGGTAGAAAATTTGTCTATATGTATGTGTGTGTGTGCGTGTGTTTATATAGCCAAACTACTTATACTATATATATTGTACTACTATATATATTCTACTTATACTGTATATGTTATATAGGTATATAATATATAATATGTAATATATAAATTTTGATATATATTTAATGTGGCTTTATATAAATTGATGGAAAAAAGAATACACATTCAACAAATACCATTGACAGAACTGGCTCACTATTTGACAAACTAAATTGAGATCCCTGGACATTTCTGTAAACATCATATTGAGAGCCAAGAAAAGAATTACATGCAAAAAATTCAAATCTGTTCATGATGGAAGATTATATAAGAATCTTAATTAAAGATTAAATACAGTATTAAAAGCCATACTTTCCTGCAATAAAGGGAAATTCCCCCTGTAAGTGGAGTGAATACAGCATATTAAAAAGAATAAATCACTTTAATGTTTTTAAAGAAAGAGGCAAAGCAACACTGAAAGGCAACAGACCAATGTGCAAATGGTGGCTGGCAGAGCAGGCTGAGCTATGCTCTTCATTCTCTTCCTCATCCACTGTTACGAATTTCTACCCATACAATATGATACTTTTGTAATTAGAAGATGAAAATAAGGAGATGCCCAAAACCAAGTCATAGGGTCTAAAGACTATAACATGCTGAGTCAGAGTGGCACTTAGGGCTTCCTCATCTGTTGAAATGAGAATTAGGAAGACATTTGAATTTATCTACAGAGAAAGTACCTTTAAAATGCTTTCCAAAAAGAAAACTTCACTATTCACCAACACTTTCAAACAAACTTTCAAATCAAAATTTGTCTCCTATGTGAACAATCTAAGACAGATAATTATGGAGAAAAATGCAAATGATTGGATTTAATCAAGCAGCCTTTTCTTTGTTTGGGGACTAAGGGATCTAGGTATGAAATAACAGTCTTCTCAACGTCTTTCTTTTAAGCTCACTGTTTTGCCTGAAGATACACTCTTAATTTTATTTGCCACTTACCTGAGGTTTTCCAGTGCCTTAGACACCCTGGGGCATTGCTGCAAATTCAGCACCTGAAGGGGACACCTGGCACCTGCCTGAAGCACTTTCCATTTCCTGCCAGACACAAAGGAAAGAGTTATTGTAGACTGGAGAGCTCTTCAGTGGCTGATTTACAAGTGTCTCCTGGTGTGTCTGTCTGCAGGCAGCAAGGGAGCCTTCAGCTCTAGCTACTGCAGTTAAATTACAGGAGGTTGGGAACAGACGATTCTCAACAAAGGACCCTCATCTTCTTGTTTCCTCAAGCCCCTTGTAAATGTATAAAGCAGTGGTTCAAATTACTTCATTAGTCCAGTACACGTGTTTTACAGGTTCTTGACAAGCTTGCCACAGAATCCATGAAACAGAATCTTCAGTGGAAATTTTTTAAAAGTTTGATATTACCTATGTGCAGAAATACCAAGGAGACATCAACAGATATACATAGAGGGCTACAGTTTTACAGCTTTATGAATAATCTACTGATACTCTGGTTATAGTTTAGTCTTCTCACAAATATGTAGTCATTTGTGTGTGTGTGTGTGTATTGCAGAAATTTTATCCAATTTTATCTCAAATGCCATAGTTGAAATCCACAAGCGCCATTCTGTTATGGTTTAAGAAAATGCTTAAAATAATATATCCACCTATATCATTTATTTCAAAAGAAGTTATTTTTGTCTTTTTATATTGGCTAATATTCATTAGTATTTCTGTACAAGCTCATTTTCTGGAACTCTTAAAGAAAAGCATCCATCTACAATCTTTAATTATAATGTAGGAATCACCAGTCATAGACATAGTGCTGATGTGTTAAACTGTAATTCAGAAAACCAAAAACCGAAGCAGAAGCTGCAGTGAAAGAATCAAAGAAAATTTCCTGAGGATGGGAAGAAGGTTTGGCAAATATCGGGGCAAGTTTTGAGTTCTATACATCTGACTTTATAATGCATTTCTTTCCTTTCTGATCTTGGGTACACTACTCAACCCCTTGAGCAGCCTCTTTTTCTTTGTAAAGGAATGGTAATGTTTTAATGTTACCTGTAAAGAAATGTTATTTGGGATGTCCAGCCACTTTAATTATGTACTCTTTCCCTTCATTTACACTTCATTGACCTAATTTTTAGTAACAAGAACTTAACTAAACAAGATAGATTTTGCTAAAAACCTGATTTGATATTCAGTGACTGCAGCCTAATAATGCTAAAAATGTGGTGAAACATTGGTGAAGACAGAGTGAGTTCAGGGATTACAACTCCTGATTTCATCTAGTGCTTAGGTGGGTACAGAATTTCCAGGGCTCAGGTACAAAATATCCCATGTTGGAGAAATGGGCGTAGTATGTTAGGAGACACCCTTATATAATCTTCAAATAATTGTGAAAAGTTCAGGTAAGAAGGACATAGAAAGGAACAGGCTCTAATCTATAATTAAACAATATCATTTACTTCAAGACAGAGAGCCACAATCAGTATCTAAAATGATTGCTGGTAATGACGCAAAAAAATAAGTTGAAGCAAGAAAGAGGTTAAGGAAGAAATGAAGGAGTCAGGCCATGGAGAAATAGGAGGTAGGGCCCAGCAGTGAGGGTGACCCTGGGTGGCCCCAACAGGCTCCAGCCAACAGTTCTGATCCAGTGGTCACGTGGATGGCCCTTGTTCAATTAAAAAGGTCACACAATAGAAACAAAGTCCTGGCCACGTTGATAGGAATGGGAGGGAGACAAGAGATGCTGGGAAGCAGGGTAACCAAATACTTTATATGTGTGTAGGAAATTGCCAAAGAACGAACGTAATCAAGGAAACAATAAGATGAACAGTATTTAGTATTTAAGTCAGGCATTTAAGATGCTAATCTAAGCTGTTAAATTGAGAAAAAAGTCATTAAATGCCAACTAACTTGAGGTGGCAGGAGGTTTGTAAGCACCTGGGCTAGAGTGAAGGCTTACTTCTTGAAGAGCTGAGTTGGGTGGCAGTAGTTTGGAGATCCTACTAAATGTGAAGACCTTACCGTGAATCTGATGGAGTGGCCAGTAGCAACAGACAAGGCTGAGAGATGGGGGAGCCCAAGAGCAGAAGTCACAGGTGAAACACAATTTAGCCAGCCTAAGGAACTCCCAGGCAGAGGGAGTTCCTTCCTTCCTTCCTTCCTTCCTTCCTTCCTTCCTTCCTTCCTTCCTTCCTTCCCTTTCTTCCTTCCTTCCTTCCTTCTTTCCTTTCTTTCTCCTTCCTTCCTTTCTTTCTTTCTCTCTCTTTCTTTCTTTCTCCTTTTCTTTCTTTCCTTCTCAGCCTCCTCCTCTTCTTTACCACTATACTTTTATTCATTCATGCATGCATGCATTCATTCACTTTACATTCTTGAATGTGTTCCAGGTCAGCTTCAGGGGATTTGCTGTTGGGGCCTTTCCCATAGCCGACTGCTCCCTTTTGTCAGCTTGTTTTTCAGTTGGAGCTCAGGATTGAGTTTTCATCCCTCTGTGTTGTGTGGTCTTGCACTTCTTATGTGTGCTTTAGTGCCCAGTAGCCATTCCCATGTCTCATGTTTCTTTTATTTTATCTCTGAGCTCATTGTACATCCAGTAAAAGATGACCTATTCAACAGCAGTTGCCCTTGAGAGAGCGGCATGTTTCTTGCTGAGGTTTCATACTAGTTTAGAAGTTCCTGTGTGCTGCAATCACAGCCTCTGAGCGCAGTGTTGGAGAAAGCACATGTCAGGCATTGTTGTGATCCTGGTAGCCGAGAGTAAGGGCTGTGCAGCTCCTGTGAAACTCAGAACGACTTTTAAATTCTCTCATTGCTGCATGTATTCATGGCAAGCTCACAAATTCTTGCTTTCCTCCCACCATGCTCTCAGCAGCAACTTTGAGGAAATGGTTTAATTATTTAAAACACTTGCTGTGTACTTAAAAAAAAAACACCAGGGAGGAATGTTATAAAAGAAATGTTTTTTAACATATAAATTTAGAGTCTGAGATGATTACCAACTGAAGGCAGACAGTAATAATAATAAAAAATGCAAACAACTGGATATTTGGTTTCCTTTGAGTGAAACAAAGGATAGGCTTTCTTTCTCCTGTCCAATTTCATTTAACTTTTTGCCTTGAATTGAACACTGTTCACTCTTTTATATATTGAAACATTGTATGTCTAATTTCAGGAAAATGAACACAACTCTCTGAAATTCCAATTTTACTAAACTGAACTCTATCCTGAAAATTGGGAAATGCGTAGAAAGCAAAACCGTGCAGCAATGTCTACCCAAAAATGTGCATTCCTGCCCAGCCAGTCCAAGGAGCTCCAATTTTAACATACACAGCACTTTGTAAATTTAAGCTGCTTTGTTCTTTTACAGAGAAGTAATAAGCAGTGAGACTCCACTGGAGAAAAACTAATTTTTCTTTACAAGAGGATGTCAAATGTGTTTTACTCCTTTTTCTTTCTTCTTCTTTTTTAAAAGTTCCTTTTGTTTGTTAGTTTGTTTATTTGCCTGACTGAGTTCTAAAAACAGAGAAAAAGAAAAGGCAAAAAGCTGGATGGGTGGAGAGGTAGGCAGTTTCTGGGAGGAGTTGGGGGAAGGGAAACCATGATAAGAATATATGCATTTTCAAGAAAATAAGTCTTTCTAATAAAATAAAATATTGTATTGAAAAAATTGTCAATAAAATGTTTTTTAAGAAGCAATAAACACTAAGATGATATAATGAGGAATGTGGAATACTTGGTCTGAGGTCCATGTACCATCATTTGGAACCATTCAGTATTTTCCAGAAACAGGATGTAGACTCAGAAGTTTGAGATTTTATTACTGGAAACATCAGTCTTGCTGTACAATTTGTAAGGCTGACTTCATCTCCCAATGCATAAGAGCTTTGTTGGTGTATGCGGTTAATCTTAAACCCTGCACTAAAACACTTTACAACTTTACAGTGACAATTTAAATGGACGGCTGACAGCCTTTGACAATATTTAGCACGTTACAGTAATACATTAACGCTAACTTTAGAAACTATAGCATAATGAAATTTTATAGCCAATTAAGCTCACGAGTCACTGTCAGCTTTCAAAACTCTAGATGAATAAGAGAATCAGATATAGGAAGGGAAGAACCAACCCTTGCTGCTATAAAATCCAAGGCATTATCATGATAATCACACATTAACAGAGGGAAAAATGCAACATCCAAACACCCCAGAGGAGAAATAAGCTTGTTGATGCATGCTTTTGCTGATCACAGGAGAATGCTTTATCCTGTCTGCCCATTCCTGTGGGGGTACCAATCAGTAGGCAGCATTCCCATCTTTCATTTTAAGAGATAGGAAGGACGTTGAACATTTCTTTACCTGTTTCTCTGCCATTTGATATTCTTCAATTGAGAATTCTCTGTTTAGCTCTGTACCCCATTTTTTAATTGGATTACTTGATTTGTTGCTGTTTAACTTCTTGAGTTCTTTATGTATTCGGGATATTAGCCCTCTGTCAGCTATAGGGTTGGTGAAGATCATTTCCCAATCTGTAGGCTGTTGTTTTGTTCTGATGATAGTGTCCTTTGCTTTACAGAAGCTTTTCAGTTCCGTGAGGTCCACAGGAATCTACCACAGATGGTCTCTGAAAGACTCTATGCAGAAGGGTGTCGAAGCAGATGCTGAGACTCATAGGCAAACTTTAGGCAGAGTGCAGGGAATTTTATGAAAGAAAGGGGAGATAGAAAGACCCGGAGGGGACAGGAGCTCCATAAGGAGAGCAAGAGGAGCAAAAAATCTGGGCACAAAAGTCTTTTCTGAGACTGATATTCCAACCAAGAACCATGCCTGGAGATAAGCTAGAATCCTTGCACGGATGTAGCCCATGGCAGCTCAGTCTCCAAGAGGGTACCCTAGTAAGGGGAACAGGGGCTGTCTCTGACATGAACTCACTGGCTGGCTCTTTGATCACCTCCCCCTGAAGCAGGGTTAGCCTTAACAGGCCACAGAGGGAGACAGTACAGCCAGTCCTGATGAGACCTGATAGGCTAGGGTCAGTTAGAAAGAGAGGAGGACCTCTCCTATTATTGGACTGGGGGAGGGGCATGGGAGGAGAAGAGGGAAGGAGCACAGGATTGGGAGGTAATGGGAGAGGGGCTACAGCTGGGACACAAAGTGAATAAACTGTAATTAATAAATAAAACAGAAAAAGGGAGGTGGGAAGTAACCAAATGGATATGGATTAAATTCCAGTAGAGAAGACTGTTTATAATCCAATTTAAAAACTAATAATAATGATAATAATAAAAACAACAACAATAATAAAAAAGAAAGAAGGAAGTATAATCCCAGTATTCTGGAGGCTGAGGCAGGAGAGTCATGAGTTCAAAACCAGCCTGGACTACATCAGAGACCCCTGTTTAGAACTCACTCTCAAAAGGTAAAAAGATAAACTATGCAGTCTTGGATATTATTTGATGCTCTGCACTCAAACAGATTGAGTCTTATTTCTGGCTAAGCATATGAACAGTTGGAATAGTGAAAATCCAAGCAAGTCTATTTAATAAGATGCCCTGGTGTGTGTGAATGCACAGGAATTCAATATGTATGAAGCATAAAGCTAGATTACACTGAAAGAACAGTCAAGGAACAGCAAGTCTACTTTTTATCTCAGTGCCACTGTATCTGTTTGTCAAGAATGTGTGTATAAATCTGTCCCAGTTATTAAGCAGAGAATGTGGAATATCTTTGTAGAATAACAGAGCTCTCAGTGCCTTCAAAATAAATCCTAACAAACTGTTGAGAGACTAGATGAGGATGTTACTAAACTGTATTTATTTACTTTCTGCGTCTGTGCACATATTTGTGTGTGTGTGTGTGTGTGTGTGTGTGTGTGTTTTCATGCACAGGAAGTTATCAAGTCCAAAGGAAACACACTTCCCCAAGTTCTGGTGGTTAGACGAAAGACAGTGATGTGTAGGAACTTGTGTAGCCATTTTCTTCTACCAAAGGAGCCATTTCCCTTGCCGCTGGCATAAGGGACAAATGGCTATCTGTGGTGCCTATTAGTACCTCTCTCATTCTTCTTATAACACTGTTATTTTGGCTATATGTTCTTCGTCCTCTTCCTTGGCATCTCTCAGTTTGCTCTGTGTCGTCATCTCTCTATTTCCCCCACTCCGCACCCCAGTTCTGCTCCTGCTTCTCTCATGGCCTAATCTGCTAGACATTTCAGCCTATTACTTGCTCTCTCTGCCCTGAACGCTTCTTTAAGCCTCTGCCTGTTGTCTTCCTTACATCTATAATAAAACCTTCCACTTAGCCATACCTTGGTGTGGTCGCGCAGTCACTTTATATATCATGGATGTAAAGATATGAGGAGTGTGTGGAGGCCACGGGTGACTGTGGATCTCCTACATTGACCACTTCAGGTTTTGAGACAGATTCTGTCATTGAATGTAGAGTTCACTGGTTCGTGTAGGCTGGCTGAGTAGTGAGCACCAAGATTTTGTCTTCTGTCCCTGCTCCCACAGCTGTGGTACTACAGGTGTGTATCACAGGTGGCTGCTGGTATCCGTATTCTGTTCCCCAGCAAGCACTTTCCCAGCTACTCCCTCCCCTCAGACCCTGGTTACAGGGCCTCACTCTGTATCTTGAACCTGTAATCCTCATTCTTTAGCTTCCATAATAGTGGGATTATAGGTATGCACCACGACAACTGGTAACCAATTAAAAAGTTAAAATATTCATATGAATGTACCATTAAGTTTATTCCTTCAGTGATGGGAAATTTCTAAATGCCTGAATTTTTTCGTGTCCAATAATGGCTTTGAAGTAGTTTGGCTAAGGTGTTTTCTGCTGGTTGTATGATTTCTAACCAGCCTCCAGTGATGGGCAAAGAAATCCTCCTTTTACCCCTTTTCTTTAAAGTTGTCAAAAGAAAAAGAAAACAAAATCACACGAATTTCACTTACAGAGGAGGAAGAAGAGGAAGAGGGGGAGGATGCACAGGAGAGAAATTTGCTGAGCGCAGTAGCACAGCTTTGTACAGAAGGTGACACATTCCTGCTTAAAATATTCCCCTGCTGTTTTCGCTTGTAGGGCTTCAGCCTTTCCCTCTGGGCTGTTTCTGCTTTCTCTACTTCTCTTGGGCCTCCTGTTTCCACATTCTCTAGAGGAAAATACTTAATTCCTCATATTTTCTTAGTAAGAGATTATTAACGTTTTTCTGGTTCCTGCTTGAAACAAACTCTATACCACCCTGTATGTTCAAAAACAAATAGAACGATCGAAGTTCTAAAATTTATAGAATACGGAATTATGCAGTTATCACTCTTTATCTACACATTTTACAAATGAAGATTGTGCCAACCATGAACCAAAAATATTTTTAAATGCATATATAGAGAGAGTGCCTGCCATATTTCTCTCAGCTTTATTCTTGAAACAATGAAGTATAACAGCTGTCCATGAAAATTTTGCATTGTGGTAGGTATTAGAAGCCTTTAGATATCTTTAAAAATAATGTGCATGAGTTACAGGTAAATACTACCATGTTTTCTTGGAGGGAATTCTTGAATATCTGCGATTATTGATATTCACTGGAGATCTGAAACAGAACTCCACAAAGATATTGAATGGTGACTACGTGGCCTTCAACTCTTCATCTGATGGGCAAAGTGGAAGAGCACGCAATTAGATTTTCTTCTAGCTGCGCTCCCAGGAACAAATTCTCTTGATACTACAGCACCATAAAATTATCTCAGTCAAGTTCTACTTCTAAATTTAAGATTAGTTAGGGAGTAGTGGCTCCCAAGAAATGGTCCCCAGACCAGCCTGGCTATGTCGAAGTTTCTTGGGAAGCTTTTGAAAGTCTTCTTGTCCCTGGTCTCAAGAGATTTGAGTCCAGCAAATCTAGAGTGGCACCTAGTGTCTATTCTTGTAGAGATGAGTGAGAAGAGCAGCTTTATGCTTTTTGAACTTCATGTTGATTCTTCAAGCTCAGTGAATCAAAGTCAAGAAAATGTTTGGTAATCATCCAAGCATCAGTCTTGGACAGTTTTTTTTCCAGTTTTCTACCACTGACTTTCCTGCCCTTTGTTTTCTCAGCAAATGCCATGGCTTTTCCACGACTGCTCAGGTCTTGCTCTCATGTCCTGGGGAAAAGCCTCAATTCATAATTTACCAGAGTAGCTGGTAACCAGAGAGGAATCTAAGAAGAAAGAGCCAATATTTTATTTTCTGTAGTCTTTCTTTAGTATTTATTTATGAATTGTCTACTTTTGATTAAGATTATGGGACATGAGTTGGAGGTAGAGCTGAAAGACTTGCTTCACAGGGAACATGATGAAATTATGGGCTTAGTATTGTCCTGGCAAGTTGTCATGGTCCCACAGAGATGTGAGGAAAGATTGTTCCCAGAGCTGCATGACATGACACCTGACTAGCTCAGACTGCTGAGGGGACACACACCCTCTGGAGCCTTGGAAGGCCTCTTTGTGAGAGAGGACTGTGTTTCCATCTTTACACCCCTAAACCTGCAATATCCTCAGAAGGAGGTTTTAGAAAAGTACTGTTTTAAAATTTGACAGTGAGAACCTGGTTTTAGACGCAGTGTGACTTGGGGAGCATGTAATTTCTAGAGACAGCAATTGCAACTGTGAGTGTGTCCATCAAGTGATAAAAAAAAAAGCCTTACAATTCTTAATTACAAGAAATATTTTTTTTTCCAAACGGCTTTCACTGATTACTAATTTGATGTGATGTTTTACATTCTGTAGTGAATGCTTTGGGTTCTATTGTATCTAGACTGAAGAATGGATAATATGAAGTATGTGTAAATTTGAGATGGAGAGAAGAGGATATTTAGTTTTAGAGAATGGACATGGAGATATTAGAAAACTGAAAAAAATCCATATATAAAATGGAGGTGAAGAATTTAACATCATGAAAGACTTTGGGGTCCAGAACAGTAGCCAATAGAATCTAAAGGAGCAGAACACTAGAATTGACTGAAATCAGAGGGAAAAAGTCTAGCAATCAAATTTAAAAAAATGAGTAAATAAGTTGACAGACTGTATTACAGTAGAAACACCCAATATTAACAATTTCAATTTTACCCACTAAGTTTAGAAGATATATAGATCAGCGTTAGGAAAGTAAATATTTACTATGTTCAAAGATTATTTATTACATAATCCTGGGATCCATGAGCAAAGGTAAAGTACAAACTTTGTTTCTGATGAAAAAACTTTGGAGACATTGGGGTGCTAGGTGCTAGCTTACATAGTTTTTCTTTTTTCCTTTTTGTCATACCCTATGCTCTGAACATTTAGAATGTTTTCTCCCAGAAGAAAAAGAGAACACTGAGTTTTTAGTCTGAGACTTGGGAAAGTTTCTAGAGTCTGTTTTATGTGCTCTGTAAGTGTCATAATCAAAATTTCCAGATTCCTCATCTTCAAAATTAGACAGTTGGTTTATAGCTGGTGTGTAATTTATTTTATATTTAAAACTCCATGCTTCTGTTGCACTTTAGGTGATAAACATCAACACACATACTGACAAGTTATATGACTAACTATGACTAAACATGGGTACAATTATTCCCACTAACATTTATTGTGAGAGACCTACGTCTTTTTAACTTTTAACTTAAAGAGAAGATTGAGTTCAAAGAGAAAATAAATTGAATGATTCTTTATAAGATATCCAGAGTCACTTAAGCAAACATTATCATTCAATACTTACAAAATTACTTCTAAATACAGCACTTTCAAAACAAGAAAGTGAGACAGAAAGGCACTTTGCATTAGACCAGTAATACAGTGCTTCTCTGGAAACAAAAGTTCATGAAAAAATTGCATTTTACACATTTTTAAAAGATTGTGGCATCGACAAAATGTAATATAATTATTAAAAAGTAAAACATAATGGGTTGTAAGAAAGAGGAAAAGAAAGAGGAAACAGAGACAATGCTCATATATTACTTCTTTAACATTTTTATGCTGCTTGTTAAGTCATTTTTGCTCTTTCCAAATACCAAGTATAAAAACCTCACTTAGTAAGTTCAGGACTAACACAATAAAAAACCGACATCTGTATCTCATCAAGTTGAAAGACTAGAAATCACCACTCTGCTCATTCGAAACCTAACGCTGTCCGCTGACGGGTTTCCCTTTCCTTCGCAGGGCTGGAGCGCATTGCGCGGGATTCATCTTACGAACAGGAAGGGAAGGTTCAGTTTGTAATTGATGCAGTGTATTCCATGGCTTACGCCCTGCACAACATGCACAAAGAGCTCTGCCCTGGGTACACTGGCCTTTGCCCACGGATGGTCACCGTCGATGGGAAAGAGCTACTGGGTTACATTAGGGCCGTCAATTTTAACGGTAAGTCACAACTTTGTTTCTACCTCAACATTTAGCAGTAGGGAGTTCCATAGCCCTAATGTACAGAAGATGTTCAGACTAAGTAGAAATCCAAAGATGAGAAGAAGTATGTTTTGCTCTGAAGTGTGAAAATTTCCACCTGCTTTTCAATCTGAAACATATTTTTGTACTGCTCTTAATCTGTTCCTGAAAGAAACAACAGTTAAAAATAATTCTCTGTCAATCAAAATAGTCAACTTAAATATCACCATTTCAGAAATCATCGTGAAGGCTCACTTAGAGGCACTGTCAATAGATCAAATTCACTTAAAAATGTTTTGTGCATGTTATTAGTAATGAATAACTTATAGAAATTTGTTTTTAAACTGGCATTATGCCTTTTAAACACTAAGCTGATGAGGAAAATGTATGGCGTTGCTGTAATAATTCAAGACTGTTGTATTTTTATTTTCATGTCTATCTTTACCTGTGTTTTCCTCATGATTTAGTTATGTTGTACCAAGGAGTTGAGTGATGCAATGTAGATGGTAGCTTCTTACTGCAGAAGCAGTAATATTGCTTTTGTAACGGTCACCATAACCCAGCACAGAATCCCCTGGATTCACAGTATTTGGTTGTGAACGGCTGAACTGCCTGTTTGAACTGTTGGAGTTTCTCAATGCTGCTGTCCTTTCCTGAAAGTGGTAGTGGCTGCTACCCATGGCTTTGACCATCCATTTCAAATAAGATGATAGAGTGCTCTGAGCTGTCTAATTCTTTCAGCTTGGCTGTAATCCACACAATGGACATGCCTTTGGGCTGTGCACAGTGCCACACTGTCTATCACAATAGACTCTGGTGACCTCAGCTGCCAGGCTTTCTCCAAACAGCACAAGGTCATCTTCCATTTAGAATGCAAGTAGAAACGCCGTCTCTTGCTTTGCGCAGGCAACGTAAGAAATAATTTGGTCTGTTTTCAATACAGGGCACCCTCTTCTCTAGCAAAATTTCCTAGAATCATTATATAGCTTTAATTCTTTTGTTAATATAAACACTGAGGAGAGTTTGAAAATAATTTTCACGCAGCTATAAAATTGAACAAAAGAGGACTCTTACAATGTAAAGTTATTTACCCTAATGTGAGGTTAGGGACCACTTCATTTCTCCAACAGTGCTAGGATGTGGGAAGAAGAATGCAAATGAGCAGATTTTTCTCAATAACTGAAGCTCACCTCTGAAAAGAAAATACTTTAAAGAAACACTCAGTGAATGCAATTTAAAGGTGAATTACTAATTTTACTTTTATCTTAACCATGCATCAAGTGCTAACCCTTCCTGATGGCTTCAATTATTATACTAACCTCGGATGTAATGATGCAATTATGGACTATTAGAGAGTGTCTTAATGTCTAACGGCTGTTAAGACAATTTGCCTCTGGACTCCAATGATCCCTGAGTTCTTCAGTCCACATTGATAGGTTAACTCACTTCTATATATCCCGTGTGTTCAGCCTTATAATAGATGTTAAATATATATTGCAAGTAAAATAGACAAAAGAGCCAGAGGATCACGAGCTTATTAGAAGAGATATTAACCCAGTAAGCACAAGAAACTGTAATGATGTAAAATACAACATGTTCTGAAAGAAAAGAAAGTCATATTATCAATAAAATTTATATAGGAAAGATTTAGTCTAGAGAAGAGAAAAGGTTGAGCCAAGATTGAAGCAGGGACATCTCTTTATATGTCCGGTGTGGTCTCGTAGGCAGTCCTAAGCCTTGTTCATTTGGACTTCAGGGGAATATAATGACTCAGTCTAGGACTGTGTCAGATTCAACATCCACAAACTCCCAACTTGGGTCTCAGGAAATTATGGATTTTAGTGTATAGACTTGAAAGAAAATTTCTCTATGGTCCTTGAAGGTGTGTTTTGTGAAGGGTGAGATTTGTTTGTTAATTATAAAAGGTGAGAAACCTGAACATGAGCTTAAGAAATGCTTAAATAATTATTTTCTGGCCATTTAAAAAATCTTAGTATTGAGTTACCTATTAATCTTTTTTCATTATTAATACCTTGGCTGTTTGTAATTTTTACAAGGGCATTTAAGGGTATTCAAATAGAAGTATAACATCAGAATATTAATAATGAAGAAAACACTGATTTAGAAACTTAAATAGATGACTTAAGCATTTTCAATGCAATCAAAACCTAAAGGTGGTCTGCAATAAAACCTGTATGATGGGAAGAATTCAAAATAATCTGAAGAGAGAATGCTGTTTGAAATTATTTCTAAAAGCATTTCATGGGCCTCTGGCAGCCAAATGAACAATGCTATTTAACAGACTTTGCAGCCACAGCTAAAGCCTCCTCTTTGCCTGTTTGGTATGCCCGTGATCAAAGCTAAGAAATTCAATTGGGTGTTTCATGAGAGGGATTTTCAGGGAGGGCGGGGATACTCCATCTTTTGCCATCTGCTGAGATGAGGAAGAATGAATGAATGAAGAAGTTTACATCTCCTGTTTTAAAAATTCTGTTCTCTAAATCATCCTACTCATAAATATAATGCTTCCGTCATTTAGTAGAAGAATTTCTGGGTTAAAGAGATTGGATAATCAAAACTGCCTTTAGTTCCACTAACTGGCTGTAGAAACTCCTCAAAGGGTTTCAGCAGGGAAATGGGTTGTGGTTTCTAGCTATGCACTTAGACTCAGTACTTTTTGCAGGGCTTTCCCAAGTTGATGTTTTATGCAGATGCTTGGAGTTTGCATCTTATTTTGGGATCTCAGTAATCTGCTGCTTTGTGGTGTTACCTGGAATCTCCTTGAATGGGTTGTGTTGGCAATGGCCAGACAGTCAAGGACTGGGTGGGTGATAGGTGCTGTGGGCCATACCAAGCATTCTTCAGGACCAGCTTTGGCTTCCCTAAGAGCTCAGCTGTGCCAACAGAGCAGCCTATACTACATGGCAGCAAATATGCTTCTGGAACATTCTCTCAATATTAAAAATGCTTCACAAAAAATTTTTTTTTTCACAGTTTTACTGTCAGGATCAGTGAAATGCATAGTGTTCATTCAGGTAATTCAAGAATGATGCCCTCAGTTTGACCCACTGGATAAAAGTATTTAATAATAATTTAAACGTTGAACAGTGGCTGCCTCAAAGAAAGTTGACTTCTTTGTAATAACTTTACCAAGACTTTTCTTGTTTGCATTAATATGGGAAAATACTGTTTTGTTTTGTTTTTGGACTCTTTACATTTGAATTAGTGAAATTGTGCAATCGATTTGGAGACAGAATCACCTACTTTATAAGAAGAGGTGATAAAGTAGCTCAAGCAACTGGGTGCTGAATAAACTCTCGGTATAAAAGGATCACGTGTGGGTCTAAGCTAGGTCCCCTGAATATATATTATGGTTGTATAGCTTGGTGTTCTTCTGAGACTCCACACAATGGGAGTGGGGATGTTTGTGACTCCTTTGCCTGTTCTCAGGACCCCTTTCTTCTTACTGGCTTGCCATGTCCAGCCATGATATCACTGTTTGTGCCCAGTCCTATTCTATATCTCTAGGAGTCTGCTTT
>CM053763.1:23715236-23743518 GCA_028658305.1 Pachyuromys duprasi
AAACATAAGGGGAGTTGTTACCTTTAATTGAACATGTGAAATTGGGTAAATAATTTCAATTTTTGAACCATTAGAGTCATCTGTAGATCATTCAGGTGAAAAGATTTAGGAGGTTCCTAGACTCACACCTATGAAATTGGAATGAATATGTAAATATGGACAAACATTGGATGATAAAAGTACCTTTGTGGGAGGTACTATGTCTTATACTTTTGGCACCTTCACTCTATCTGGCCTATAACCTAGGGTTGGAAGTGGTTATTGAATGAATGGCAAATAGATCATTGCATTTGTGTATACAAGGAATTAACATTCAACAGAAGAAAACATTATCAAAAATGTGTCTTCTTCCTATCAAATTATGAATAATTGTTCATGAATGTTCAAAACCTTCTCTCACTACACTTTACACTTAAAAAATGATTGAACGGTGCTCCAGAGAGACAGCTCGGTGGTAGAGAGCACTTGGTTCCCCAGCATAGCAGTCGGTTTCCAGCATCTCCTCCACAGCTCAGAACCACCTGTAACTTAACTGCAGGGTTCCAGCCTCACACACACCAGTTACACCCAGGGGAAAGAGAAATACGCATACCCATAACATAGAAATAATGAGGTTTTCAGAAGTGACCGAGCAATCACGAAGCTTTGGCGCCTTTTTTAGGTTATCAGTTTTCTGTTTATATTAGAATCTAAAAAGGATGAAGGGTTAAAGTATTAACTCACTAAAAACAATTACAAATGACATGTTTTGATAAATAGTATCCTAATGAATGTAATATTAAGGAAAATACTATTTTGAGAAAATGTACTATTTTTATAAAGATCTTGAGTAACTGAGTCATAGGTATATGGCCAATCTCAGCAAGTGTTTCATTTGTAAAATTTAAAATACGATCATTTGGCATTATTTCTTTAAGGACACAAAGTCAAAGAAAGTGATCTTTCATTCGTGGCTGCATTTCCACTCCATATACACATTACATTACTCTTGATTTTTATGACCAGCACGCTACTTAACACTGCGTGTTTAATACCATGTCAAGGGGACCAATGTAAAGTGTGACAGAGTAGATCATTTTAATAATATATGTATTAATACTTAACTTCTGCTATGGGAACATTAAGATTTATATCTTTAGGTATTTAAAAACAAGAATGTGAGTAAATTGTAATTAATATAAAAATTAAAATTAAAAAAGAATGGTAGAATTTGATTGGCTCTGTGATGTAGCACAGCTATAGCTTATATATTAAAAATTCTTGTCTATGAATTGATTATCTTCAGTGGCATCCAATGAGCTCTTCTGAGCACGTATTCCAGGCTCTGATTTGTGATATTCAGCTTTTTAAAGATGAAGGACTTTATTGTCGGAGAACTTGCTCGTCAGGTATATATCAAATGCCAAGTTAAAGACTGCTTGGCATGCATCAAGTGATTTGAGTTTTTCTTTGGGCTCCATCCATGGCAATGGCATCCTTAGGGACAATATATCTATATTGAATACCTATTATGTGACAAATCGATTTCAGCGGGAAAAGCAAAGACAAGTTATGTTCTATTTTCTTAGGAAACTTTAAGTCTCATGGAGATACAGACACATAAAAGGCGGTTGTTAAAACATATCAGGTTCAGTTAGTGAGTAGGGGTGTAGAAATACATGTGGTTCTCATTTGGTAGCACAGTCATTGGAGTCAAGCATTCTCCCGGAAGAACTTAGAGATAGAGTCTGAAGGTGGTGAGAATCTAGGGACTTAATAGTTGAGGATAAGGAGCTGTGAAGGCTGGATTTGTAAGTAATGGCATGGGTGATTAGGGCAGGATAGAATAATTAACATTGATTAGTCATTGATATACTCCCAACTCCTGGTAAACAGATCTCAAATTGGAGGAGCTATAAGGTTATAAAATGTAACTCTAAGCTGCTTTCTCTCCCTACAATTTCAGCATCTCTGAATGCTGGGTGATCACTGATGGAGCATGACCAGTGTAGATCATTTTCTTTCACCCTCACCTGGATGTGAATTCATGAAAAGTCGCGACCATAAGATTTAAAAACCCTTCCCTGGCCCAGTTCAGTATTGATTTAATTACTGCACCAGTCCCCTATCAATAATGCATGTGTTATCTCTCTTAATCCATCCCTCTCTCAGAGGCTTGCCCTCTCCAAAGCCTTGTTTTATGGATTACAAACTTAATTGTAGAGAAGTAGGTATCAGGATTCGGATTTGGAGCCACTGTTTTCCTTCTGCCACTGTGTTCCTATGTCTGCTATGACTGCCACTTATAATTAAGGGAGCCAACGCAGGGGAAATCAAATAATTTGCCTGTTGTTTTATACATTCACAGACGCAAAGCTAGGCTCTTAGAGCCTGTTCGTTGTGCTTCTCAAAACCTTTGTAATTTTTCTGACATCATGCTACAAGCATATCTTGAAGTGTATTTCCTGAGAACATTGTAGCTTTCCCACATTAAAGCATAAAGGTGAAAGAAAAAAAATGTGTTGTTCTGATGGCAAACAAGAATAGAAATTGGCACCTACATAATTCAATACCCTTGCATACATGTGTGTGTGTGTGTGTGTGTGTGCATTTTCAAATTAAATCAACCTATTGTATGATGTCTTCTTCCAAGCATAAGACTAATTGGTTGGCCATAAGAGTATTCCTTTCTGTGGTTGTATATAGCTTTTAATTTTAGTTTTAGCAGGAGGTCTAGGTTCAGGATTTCTGTGTAACAGAATAGCCTGTTTAGGAACAATGTGGGGGTTTTGAGCATGTAAATGATCAAATTTGATCATTCAGATGTTATCCAAGCACCGTGGTTATGCCTATGATTCTAGCTCCTGGGATGCTGTGTCAGAAGGATTGTGGGCTCCAGGCCAGCCTGAGATACACTGCAAGAACCTGTCTTTAAAAAAACAGTATGGATATCAAGATGGATTAGTAGGGAAAAGCTCTTCCTGTCAGATCTGACATTCCAGATCTTTGGAACCTACATGGAAAAACAATTGGACCCCCACAAGTTGTTTTTGATGTTTGCATGTGTGCCATGGCATGTGTATATAACCCCAAAAATGACTTTAAGAAAAACCACAAAACAAAGAAGCCAAAACATCACACACACACAGAACTCCTTAAAACAATCAAGCAAGCAAGCAACACCAATGAAAACATCTCAAATAGTTCAGGTAGTGATCTTGCAGCAGTAGTTACTGTCCAGTACCCTATAGTCTGTTTTCTGACCCTGGTGGTTCACGTATAGCATGCTGTGCTGGAACGCTTGCTCACTGCAGGCAGATCTCATTTATTCCCTTTCCAGATACATAACTGTGATAAGGTGGATAGACTCTCTTCTGTTCTTCAAATTCCCTTCTATCTAAATATGAATTACGTATCTTTTGTTATTACTATTATATACAATATGATGTGAGAAAGCCTGTAGCAGATGAAGACATCAAACAATGAGAGAAAATAAAGCCAAAGAACTTCCTTAGCAGTTAGGTGAAAAGAAAAGTGGCTGCCGCAAGAGGGAGCCCAGGAATGAAGGTGGATCCTACGTTCAATGTGTAGTCTTCCAGCCTAGAGCAGAACCGCATTACTTTGGTCCTCATTAAGCTGAAATCTGGATTATTTGGAGGTGAACAGAACAAAGTTCACTCCTAAACTACATACAGCACTAGTGTTTCATAAGCTCATTAATTTTGCAATCTAATCACCCAAGAGCCATTTGGCCTAATTAAAAAAACAAACACAAACAAGCTCTCTTGGTTACCCTGTGGTGTGACTTGTACATGATTACCTACTCTAATTTTTCTAGAAGTGAGTCTACTTAGGAATGCTTTTACAGAATCATGGGACTTTGAAGCTTAGTGACCCTTGACAAGTATCCATTTTCAGACACAAAGAAACTGGATATAATATAAGGATGACTGTCTGGAACCCCACAACTGGTTAGAATACAGGTATTCTTATTGTTTGTACTACTCAACGCTCCACTTCGCTAAAATAGGACCAGACTTTACAACACTGCAGAGATCAAACATGCTGGGAGAAATTGTGTTGCAAAATAAAGAAAACAGACTTTTGAATCGTTCAGCTTCAGTGGACTGACTTCCTCAGACACCCTCATTTAATCCATCCTAGTTTAGATAGAGGATACCACCTTACTCAGCTTCAGTTTCTCCTTGGTCTATAAACATAGACTCATGAAAACTGAGCCCTTTTTCTTTATGAGTCCAGCATTCCCATATTGGTGTATTTGAAAAAAAAATCTTTCAAAGTTCATCCAAATACAACCAATCAAGAAGTTAAGAATGACTGAGTCCATGAGGTAGTGAGGAGGCATAGTCAACAAGAGAGAGTTGCTCTTTAACTCATTTAAATATTGTAATTATCTATGTGTCTCTTTGTCTGTTTCTGTCACTGTTTCTCTGTTTCTTTGTCTCCCCAACCCTATATGTGTCCAGATGTGGGTGTTCAAGTACATGTGCATATCCTGATAGTGATATAGAAGAAGGGAGTGGAGAGATTTTAATAAAGTGATAGTCTTTAATGCAGAAGTTTGGATAAATAGAAGAATAGACCATCACCTTGCATGTAGGTTCAGATCTAAGTAATGACTAATTCTGCCCTGAGATCTACAGATATAAAATAGAGGGAGTGGTTTCTGAAACTGTTCAGGTAAATGCTGTAGTCTTTGTAAAATGACTCAGTGAATCCGAAATTTTAATGCAAATTATAAATGTAAGTTATGTTGAAGATGTGTAAAGGAAACAATAAACATAAATATATCTTCACTTTTGTTGCTTTTCTATTTGTTAATGTATTTATTGAAAGACATCTTACTATGTAGTCTAGGATGACTAGAAATTCTTTCCTTTGCCTCCCAAATGCTGGGACTACCAATGTGTGTCCATCAGGCTCAAGAGATGAACCTAACCAGAACCTCTACTTAAACTTTCATATTTGTAAATTTAGCAGCTTGCAAGAACATGGTAATCTATTTAATAAATAATGACTATAACAACAAACTCACTAGTTACTATATTCATTATGAATTAAGTGTGGTTATTGTTTCTTTTAATCAATAATTCCTAAGTTCTTCTACTCCAATTTTTTTTAAAGCACAGTGTCAATTTTAGAGATGAGACTATATTTTGGGGCAATTAGTTGATTATTATTTTATGCACTTTATTGACAGAAGACATTAGCGTGTATTTGTGAGTGTGTGAAATGTTGCCATTTATTTTCTTAGATGCTAGCTACTGAATCCAGGACCACATACATGCTAAGCCAAGCCTTGATATCGTTAATGTCTTTTCTGGCCCCTGAAAGAAGCTATTAATCCATGGTTCTCTGCTGGAGATTGCCTACTATTCATTGTTGGTTGTTGTTTGTTTTTAAATCTTAAGTTAATATCATATTTAAAAATGTGAGGCTTCAGAGCCAGACTTTAGTGGGGGAAAACAAACTAACTAACTAACATGTATGGTTACAGGGATCTTTGAGCACAATTTGATAAGCTTTCAAATAAAGAATTGTTCAGGTCAAGTATGAAATGATAAAATTTTCCTTCCAAACCCACGGAACAATGTAGTCAATAAATGACCTGTTCAGGGGCAAGGAAAAAGAGCATATTTGAATGCCATCTTGTAACTTCAGAAGCACATTCTGAGCCAGTGATAATCCGTTTCCTATTTAGCAGTAAATGCTCATTGTTTTTATATTTCAACTATGCATAAAGTACCTGCATTTTATTCAATACTTTTAAAGGTAGCCTCGATCTTTTGGAAAAGCTAGTTCAGCTTGACCTGATAGGAGTTATGTCCTGATGAATCTAAGTTGGCCTGGTTTACTGGAGGCTGTCTTAGCTTGTGGCCTGTTGCTCAGTGGAGTGTCTCATCCCCTGTGATAAACAGTAACTCCCACCTTGTGGAATATCTTCAAGTTTTAGAGCTAGGCAACTTGACTGGTTGCTTTCAGTATCCTTGAGACTGAATGGCATTTGCTTATGTAAGAAACATACAAGCTGGGTTGCTTCAGAGGCCCTTAGGGTGAACAATGCTGTATTTGTAATCATCACAGTAATTAATAATTTATGGCTTTTATTAAATTAGACTTGTCGTTAACAAGGAAAAAGTATTTTTTTAAAACCAGGGGGAATGGTAGGATAACAATTTTCTTCTTTTTAAAATATTTTCATCATTTGATTTTTATAATTTATTCACTTTATATCTTGATTGTAGCCTCCTCCCTTGTCTCTCCTGGTCCCACCCTCCCTCCCTCCTCCTCCCTAGTCCTGAGAAAGGGGGAGCCCTTCTTCCCCACCATCTGACCCTAGCCTACCAAGTCTCATCAGGACTGCCTATATTCTCTTCCTCTCCGGCCTGACAAGGGTGCCCCAACAGGGGAAGTGATCAAAGAGCAGGCAAAGGAGTTCAAATCAGAAATAACCCCTGTTCCCCTTACTAGGAGACCCACATGTAGCTACCTATGGGCTACATCTGAGCAGGGGTTCTAGGTTCTCTCCATGCATAGTCATTGGTTGCCAAAGGGGGGCCTGCAGACACTGATGCACCAACCAAGGATAACAAATTTCAAGAAGGGATAAAGAGAGAAGATTTTATAAGAAAAGGTGAGAACAATAATTGAACTCCCTAGGGAAAAATTAGTCTACAACACTAGTATTATTGAAATACTGCATGATTAAACATACACCATGCTTTTAAATGATACACAGGATTCAATGAACAGAATATAACATATTTATTTATACTTACAGTTTTAATTATGTTTGGAAAATGTTTATTTCTTTAAAGCCATTCCCAAAACACCTTTCTATTTGTGAATGTTACCAAAATATGTGTCATGGAAGAAACAGACATGCTAATGATAACATGAAATGATGGTTAATAAAGAATAGGCCTCTTGGATTATATTTGTTTAATAAATACTTAGGAATACTGGTATATGCTTTACTGCCAGTATCCTTTACACCACACTTCCTGCTAGAATCTGGTCCTTCTCCTCCTTTCTTCCTTATTGTCATTTCCTTCAGATCTGGCTTGAACATTGCTATTTGATCTGTACATTGATAAGGACCAAGTACTTTTTTGCTCGCCATCTGAGCCCACTAACGTATCTAAGGCACTTCAGTTGATCTGAACTCACTATTGACTGGTTTGTATGATGGTGGTACTGACCCTTTTCTGTCCCCTCCAGTATGTTAAGTATTTGTTAAGGTTTCCCAGGCACCCGTGTCCTTTGTATTTCCTTCAGCATATTTCCCTGATGAACATGATCACTTTCATGTTTGCATCTGTCTGCTTTAGTTTGTTTTCTGTTGCTGCAATGAACACCGTGAGCAAAAGCAAATCATCAGTGACAGCAGTGTTCTCTCTCGCTCTTTCTCTCTCTCTCTCTCTCTCTCTCTCTCTCTCTCTCTCTCTCTCTCTCTCTCTCTCTCTCTCTCTCTCTCTCTGGTATATTTCACCATACATTTCCAGGCCATAATCATCAGTGAGAGAAATTAGGGCAGGAACACAAGACAAGACTCTGAAGGCAGGAACCTGGACCAAATCCATGGGGGATACTGGTTCCTGGTTCACTCATGGTCCACGCTCAGCTGTTCTTATACCACCAAGGCCCACTTGTCTGGAGATTGTGCCAACCTCAATGGGATGGGACCTCACATATCAATCTACGTAATGACAATCTCTTACAGACATGGCTTACAGATTTTCTGATCTGAGTGGTACCCCAGTTGGGCCTCCATTGTCCTAGGTGATTCTAGGTCATGTCAAGGTGACAAAAACTATCAGGACACTCTCCTACAACAGATGGTCAGCATGTGTCTGAATGAGATGGTTCACTTATTCAACTGTCTCCTGCCATGCTCCACTTGAATGGTGAACTTAAGTGCAAAGCTAAGTTTATAAAAAAAAATCTCTCTGTGTCTTTTCATTTTCATGAATTTCTCATCTTAGTAAGTGAAATTAAACACCCCATCTTCCAGTTCAGAACACAGAGACCCTTTGGTTCCTATCCGTACTGACAACATTTCACTAATACTGAAATGCACTCCAAATCTCTTCTCTGCTCTAGAATCCTCCTACTTAAACTGAAGCTATTAACATTTTTACTTGAATTATAGAGGTCACGTTCTATTTCCCATTCTCTAGTTGTCTTCCTTCATGCCCTCTATTTAGATAATCAATGTTCAAATCTCCTCCTCCTTAAAGTCACAGAGTTGCTTGGTATAGTCTTCTGCCTTTTGCCAGACTTCTTGTCACCTCACTTACCCAGAGATTCTTATTTTCTGTTTTTCACCTGATTGCCCTTGCCTCTGGCTTGAGTGGGCATGTCCTTTGTTGTAACTTGTGTTATTCCTTCTCTTTGAGACTCTCCTTTCCTGAATATAACACCACCATTTCTGCATCACTTTAAAATCCCAGTTCAAGGGTCACTTCCAGCAAGCTTTCACTGACATGAGAGCACCTCAGTAGGGTTAATCTGATTTCTATGCTCCACCTGCAATGGCCCCTAATCAGTTGGTAGCACACATTGCACTGCAATTAAATTGCTAATTTTCTTGTCTACTCCCACCCTAGACTGTAATTTTCTTGAGGGCAAGAGTCATGACTTATTTGACTTTATCTTCTCAGACCTTCATGCAGAGCTTAGCTAAACAGTGTTCGATAAGTGTTTCTGGATGGGTGAAAAATTAATTAGTGGGCTTTGGAAATAGTGACTCTCTCTATTTGAATTTTTCCATTGGTCATTGGAATGGAATAGAAATTTATGTATTACTTAATATTTGGCCCAGTGTTAAGCTTTAGTCTCATGTGAGTGTTGTCACTAGAGGGAAATGAGAATGGCTATTTAAACAGTCCCCAAATAATACCCATTTTGGACAACAATTTGAATCTCTGTGGAACTCAGCGATATTGCTGTAATGCTAACAATGTTGACTGAAATATTTTCCAATGAGAGGGATCTTTCGGTGCTTAGAAGCATACGTGTATTTGGCTTTTTATAAAAGAGCTATTCAGCATAACGATTGACTGCACTTTTCCATTCCTATTAAGATATTCTGGCATCATGTACACACAGAGGATAAATAGTAGCAAAGGTTAGAAATATTTAAAGCACCCCCACTATATAATGAGAGGGATGCACAAACACCCAGATTGCAATTATAGACTCATAACATTGACACACATAATTAATGAATGACCTCGCCCAAATTACAGGACAGCCTGAACATATCAAGCGTAAGAAATGGAAAGGCTCTTGCTTAGTTCTACAGGTTACGTTTACGAATTTCTGGGCATTTTTGATCCCTGTGTTTGAGGGTTATGTTTACACACTTAAGTTTAAGGAACTTAAAATAAGCCAGGATTTCAGAAGGTGCACAGTTACCAAGAGGCTGCACTTCTCTTGTCCAATTAGCGGCAAGTCACCTGCACAGGCATACCCGTGCAAAGTGAAGAGGTGCTTCTGATTCAATGTGTAATGCATTTATTTTGTTGAAGGGTTTTCAGGCTCTGACGTAAGGAAAGCTCACAGCCCTGGTGGTCCTGTTGTGTTGCTTGCACCAGGTAGAGGGGCGCTTCCTGTGAGAAATGTTTGTTTTGTGCTGAGCCACGAATCTTCCCCACCCAGGGCTGGAGTGAGCTTTGTGGAGGAGCTCAGCATTACCAACATGTGCGCTTCTGTCTAAGGGAGCGTGTACAAATATCGGGCCCTTCGGTCCTGGCGAGGAGTTTAGCATTTGCAAGGCTTCATTCATTCCTCTCAGGAGAGGCTAGGACCCAGGTGCCCTGATTCTGAGAACAGCGTTTCAGTGTTCCAGAGAAACCCATTCCCACAGGAGCACAAATGGGACTCGCGGTCTCCCCAACTGCCTCTCTCATTTTGTTCCCCATGTTGTTCCTGGGATTAGAGCTTTTGAATCGTGAGTGCCTTTTGAGGAAACACACACACACACACACACACACACAAACCCAAAACCTCACTCTTTAGTGGGTTTTAGTGTATTGTGAGGACAAACTCTTTATATTACTAAATAGCTCTTAATTCTGGAAAATCAGTAATTTCATCAGAATCTTGATTAGCATGCCTTCCTTTGTGGATGACAACGATGACAACAATTCAGTTACTTCCCTAGAAAAAACTGTAATTTCTGACTTTAATATCCTTAATAGGTATTGTCAAATTACCCTTCCGAGTTACCTAGCTTCTCATACATTCAGCAAAGTGAGTTTATTATTTTTTATCCTTATTATCAATAGTAAAATTTTATTTCTTAGTTGCACAGTTTTTCATTTAACATGAGTCTTTAAGTACTCATATACTAATTGGATTTATTCTTTTGTAAGTAGGTTGCCTAATTTCTTTTGGGGGGAGTATTTTTCTGTTTCTTCTAGTTAGGTATAAATCAGTTTTAGGCTTAGTAATCAACACATTTTGTCTGGCATGTATTACAAAAATCGACTTCTCTAATTCATCTTTTCATATTTGTGTCTTACACCAGCTTAAACAAATTAAGAGGAAATACCCTGCAGTCTTTTCCTCTTGATTGTCTCTGAACAGGCGTCAACAGTTCCATGGAACTATCTGTGACCAAGACACTGAGTTTGCCCAAAATATTACCTTTCAGTAGGGTTTTTACTTCTTGCACACTGGAATTGAATTTCAAATGCCTCAACTTGAAAGTTAAATGATGCAAATTTATTATAGTATAATGAATTATATTGAGGTGAGTGCCATATTCCAATTATCAGATTATACTTCTGCACCAGTTTGAATTATTACAAAAAACAAAAATCTGATCAACACCCCCCACAATCACGTATGTATGCCATGCATGCACACACACATACATATGCACATCCAAGCACATTCACATACAAAATCATAGGCACACACATATGCACACAAATGAACACATGTGCACACATATGTACAGTTAAGCACACGCAAACATACTCACACATATGATCACATATGGACACACACATACACATATAAACACACACATGTGCACACACACACTATGATAGATTTTGCTGAAGAATCAGTGTTGTGTGTCACTGTTGCTTTGTTAGGCTAGTCTCTGAATGTCTGATTTTTCTGACACGTGCCTACTCTAAGTTCACTCTAAGAGGTGGGGTAGGGAGTCTTCTGTTCTTCTTAGCTGTAGACAGAAATTAGGTAGGCATACATGCACTTTTGTGCACAAGCCGGCATCAGTTGTATTCAGCTGGCGGCGTGCAGGTTTTTCTGTGAGCTGGTGAGGTAGCCACAGCTTTCATCTTAATTTCAACACTATGTGGATTCTCCCTGCTCCTATTTCGTCTCTAGTTGGTACACAGAAATCTCTGCTTTGAGAACTGGCCACTGAGTATGTTCAGTTCCCAGCACCAAAGCAGCTTTCCACTTACCACCATTGTGCTGAGGAGTGCAGGTCAACAAACACTTTCAATGCACACCTGATGGATTTATCACCATTGTGAATGCTTGCACGTTGGCTTGTGAACCATGAAGTTAGTTTTAGACTAGATTAAAAAAATGTGCGTTTAGGAGCATTAGGTGTGCTTTTCTTCCATCTTTATTATTATTTAAATGTTTTTAAAATTTATTTATTTTTATATCAATCACAGGTTGATTGATATTTAAACGTTTTAAAAGTTACTTCACTTTCATTTTAGATTGTAAGATCTGAGATGGAATCAGCCTTTGAAATTTCTTTTTGTTTTCATTTTAACATTTTTATTTTATATTAATCGCAGGTTATGTACTTTGTATCCCAGCTGTAGCCCCCTCCCACATTCCTTCCCTATCCCCCCCTTCCCTCCCTCATCTCCTCCTTGCCCCTTTCCAAGTCCACTGATAAGGGAGGACCTCCTCCCCTTCCATCTAACTAGCCTTTGAAACTTCTAACTAGCCAGTAGCTAAGGTTATTTATAGAAAAAAAATCGATTTTATTTTTTCCTTGAAGTGTCACTCTAATTGTTTTCTGATGAGGCTTTTTAATTCTTGCTGATAGGATTGTTTGTACAATCATGTTCTAATGTCTCAACTGCACAGTATGTTTTACCATCAAGGTAACTGATGCCATTAATATATAAATTAACATATATTTCAAATTTTTGTTGCTTTCTTTCTTGCAGTTGGCTGCACTTGATAAAATCCTACGCCAGAATTAATTAATGCTTTTCCTAGTAAAAAGTCAACTTGAGGACATATTGTCTCCTCATAGAAGCATGATATGAAGCATGATATTCAGCTCACATATATCAACACTATATTATTTTTAATATGGTTATAGAAACTTCTCATAATTTATATACATTTTCTGTCACTGTTATTGGTAGTCAGATAGTTCCCACAATATTTTAAGGTAATTATTTTAGTATACCACAAAATAATTGTTGCTAAAGTGAGAATTTTAGGGAGCACTTTTATTTTTCAAGTGCTTCACAATGGATTTAAATTACTTAATTATTTTTATGTAACTAGTTGTGTATAAAAGTGAGTATAATATTGTCCCCTTCTTCCACATATTTGCATCTCCTTTTCCTTCTTAGTACTGGAACAACATATGGAGAATGGATACTGATTGTAACACTGGAGATTTATGTTTTGACCTAATATCAATGTGATTCTTTTGTGTAATGCTCCTTGTCACTCACCAACAGCTTTTATATACTTTACTAGAAATTACTTCTATAATTTCAAAAAACAGTACTGTTATTTTGTGTTTTCAAAAATTTAAGATTATTGTTTTGATTTTTCTCAAGAATTGCGCTGAAATTTAATGTGGATTTCATTGAATTTGTAGATTGATTTTGGTAGGATGGCCATTTTCACAATATTAATTCTGCCAATCATGAGCATTAGATTTTCTGGTACTTTCTATAATTTATTTTTTTAAAGGTGTCTTAAAGTTTTCATTCTTCAAGTTTTCCACTTCTTGGTTAGATTTATCCAAACCTATTTCATTTTATTTTCTAGTTTGGTTAATTGTAGTTGTTCCTGTAGTCTCCTTTTTTGGTATGCTTCTTTTCTGTGTATAGTATAAGTAGGCAGCTGATTTTTGTTTGTTAATTTTGTGTTCTACTACTGTGCTGAATGTTTTGTCAGCTATAGGAGATTTCTAGAGGAGTCTTTCATGTCTTTTGTATATAGATTCATAGAATCTGCAAATAAGTGAATTTTTTTCCTTTCCTGTTTGTATCTGCTTTATATTTACTTAGCTCTGTTTGGAATTAAACTACCTTTCTAAAGAAAGGAAAGAGGAGATGTTCTTGCTCTGTCTTTGATTTTAGTGGGTACCTTTGTGTTGTTTTTCCGTCTTGTAGGGTGTGGGCTGTGGGCTTGCTGTATTTTCTCTTTATTATGTTAAGCCTCCTGTATCTCCAGATTCTCTAAAAAAAATTTTATCATGAAAGGATATTGGATTTTGTGGATGGATTTTGTACGTACAATGAGATGATCACATGGTTTCTGTTTTTGAGTCTCTTATATGGTGGATTACATACATTGATTTTCGTATTTTGAACCATTCCTGCATCTCTAGGATAAAGCCAATTTGATGTTTGTGACTGGTTCTTCGATTTTGTTTGCAAATATTATATTGAGAAAATTTGCATTAATGTCCATCAGATATATTGGCCTATAATCTTCTTTTGTTATTAAATCTTTTACTGATTTTGTTATGAGGGCAATACTGGATTTTTAGAAATTATTTGGAAATGTTCCTTTATTTTCTGGAATAATCTTAGGAGTATTGTTAGTTCTTCTGTGAAGATTGGTAGAGTTCTGTGATGAATTCATAATGTTTTTTCCAGTAATGTGAATATTAATTACTGATTCTATCTCCTTGGATGTTATGGGTTATTTTATATTACTTATTTCATCTCGGTTTCATTTTAGATGAGCACATTTATCTAGAAGGTTATTCACTTTCAAGATTAGTGGAATGTAGAAGCTTTCTTTTAAAAATATTATTAGTTTTCGCGTATGGGTATTATTTGTCTATCAGCCACATGGGACTGGGTGTCCCTGGACTCTGACATAAGTGCTGGAGTGTTGGATACCCTGGAGATGAAATTATAGGCAGTTGTAAGCACTACATGGCTTCTGGAAATTGAACCTACGTTTTCTGGACAGGCAAAAAGTCTTCTTAATCTCTTAAGTTGTCTCCCTACACTCAAAATATAGAACTTTAAAGGATGTTTTTATGATTTTATGAAAATTTTCAGAGCTTGTTATCATGTCTCCCTTTAATCTCAAACTTTCTTGTTAGATGCTATCTTTCTGTTAATTAAGCTCAAGGTTTGTCAATCTTGTTAATATTTTCAAAGAAATAACTCTTTATTACACTGATTTCTTATATTGTTTTTGTATTTCTTTTATTAATTTCAGCTCTAATTTTGATTACCTTTTCCAATCTTCTCTTTTTTTGTATTATTTTTCATTTTTTCAGATGCATCATTAAGTTATTAATGTGAAATCTCTCCATTGTTTCATGCAGGTGCTTAGTGCTTTCCTCTTAAGACTGGCTTTTGGAATATGTTGTTTTTATTTTTATTTAATTCCCTGAATATTTTAGGTTACTTGATATTTAATATTTAATTGAGGAAAGTTCTGTCTTCATAATTAGGAGTGAACATTATAGCTATTTCCCATTTTTAACTTTTTTTCAAGTAAGTGATTTTTTTCTTTTTAATTCCAGTGTGTTTACTTTGCATCCCAAGGGTGCCCGCTCCCTTCTCTTCTGCCAGTCCCCTCTTCCCCTCATTCTCTTCTCCTCTCTCCCTTTCCCCCAAGAAAAGGGAGCCCCTCCTCCAGTATCAACCCTTCCTCCAATCAACCCTCCCCAGCACATCAAGTCACATCAAGACTGAGCATATCCTCACCTCCTGAGGCCAGGGAAGGCAGCCCTGCCAGGGGAAAGAAATTCAAAATCAGGCAACAGTCCATGTTAGAAACAGCACCCCCCTCCACTCACCAGGTGACCCACAGGAAGACCAAGCTGCTCATCAGCTATATGTGTGCAGGGGGCCTAGGTCCAGATCATTCATGTTCTTGTGAGGTTCCTGTCCCCTCCAGGTCCTTTCATCTTTCCCAGAACACTTCCACAGGACCCTTGGAGCTCTGCCCCATTCTATCTTTTTTTTATTACTTATTTATTATTATTTCAGACTTAATGAATATTACAGGTACATTTTGAGTTCTTTATTCTCTCAGTAGTATTGTAAGAGGCGTTTAATATTTACTGTTGATATATCTTCTGGTAATGCTGCTGTTAGTCCTAAGCAGCTGTATAACCAAATCACCACACAGAGACTGGGATTTTAGTTAACCTAGAACACAATGCTGGGCAATAGCTACTCCCTCCTAAACCTCCAAGCCCTCATAGTTTCCTGATATTTAGATTTCCCACATTATACTTGCTTTATATAAAATCTTATGTCTGGTTCATTCCCTCCACACTGTTCCAAGATCTGTCCTCCAGCTCTGCCTTCTCCTAGCTCTCTCACTCTCTCTCCTCCCACCCTTTCCTGTCCTCTGGCTCCTCCCAGCTCAACATTGTGGCTAGTTGCTTTATTTTGTTTACACAGAGTTGAGACAGGATGCTTAGAATAAATATCACAATGCAATATCTAGATTGAAACCAGAGAGAGGGGAGAAATCAGCATTTGAATGAACAAGGGTAAGGTGTATACATTCCAAAGGAACATTATACCAACATAGTAGTGATGAAATTTTTTTTAATTTTAATGTTATTTTTATTAATTACAGTTTATTCACTTTGTATCCCTGCTGTAACAGAACCAAAACATCTGGGCACTGGGGTCTTTTGTGAGACTGATACTCCAAACAAGGACCATGCATGGAGATAACCTAGAACCCCTGCGCAGATGTAGCCCATGGCAGCTCAGTGTCCAAATGGGTTCCCCAGTAATAGAAACAGGGACCATGAGCTGGCTCTTTGATCACCTCCACCTGAAGGGGAAGCAGCCTTACAAGGCCACAGAGGAGGACAATCCAGCCAGTGCTGATGAGACTTGATAGACTAGGATCAGATGGAAGGGGAGGAGGACCTCCCCTATCAGTGGACTGGGGGAGGGGCATGAGAGAAGAAGAGGGTAGGCTTGGGAGAGGTTGGGGGAGGGGGCTACAGCTGGGATACAAAATGAATAAGCTCTGCCCCATTCTTGGCTGTAAGTTGCAACATGCCTCAGTCTGCTGCTAGCTGGAGCCTCCCAGAGGACAGTTAAGTTAGGCTCTTGTCTGCAAACATAGTAGAGTATTATTAATAGTGTCAGCAGCTGGCTCCCTACTGTGGGGTGTATCTCAAGTTGGGCCAATTATGCGTTAGACATTCTCTCAATCTTTGTTCCTTGAAGAGACCACCTTCTATCCAGGCAGGACTAGTGGAAGGGAGAGAACAACAACCCATCGACATAACCTTTGATCCAAAAATTACCCTGCCTTTAAGAAGTGCAGGGATGAAGGAACAAAGGCTCTGAGAGAATGTAAGTGAAATCTTAATTAGAAAGACACACTGGCAGAGTGCAGGGAATCTTATAAAAGAAGTGGGAAATAGTAAGATCTGGAGAGGACAGGAACTCCACAAGGAGAGCAACAGAATCAAATAATCTGAGCACAGGGGTCTTTCCTGAGACTTATAGTACAACCAACTACTATGCATGGAGAAAACCTAGAACCCCTGCACAGATGTAGCCCATGGCAGTTCAGTGTCCAAATGGGTTCCATAATAATGTGAACAGGGACTGCCTCTGACATGAACTGATTGGCCTGCTCTTTGATCACCTTCCTGAGAAGGGGGAGCAGCCTTACCAGGTCACAGAGGAAGACAAATGCAGCCACTCCTGATGAGACCTAATAGACTAGTATCAGAAGGAAGGAAAAGAAGACCTCCCTTATCAGTGGTCTTGGGGTGCGACATGGGTGCAGAAGGGGGAGGAAGGGAGGGATTGGGACGGGAGGAGGGAGGGAACTACAGGGTATATATAAGGTGAATAAAGTGTAATTAATAAAGAATTTAATAATAAGAAAAGAAAGACACAGTGTTCCTTGACAAGAAAGAGTCAGGAAATCATTGTGAAAAACTAAATTTAGCATCATCATTATCAATGATCATCTTCATTTAAGTATGTGTGCGTGTATGTGCGAATGCATGTCACTTATGTGTGGATGTCTTCAGAAACCAGAAGAGGGCTTCAAAGACCTTGGACCTGAATTGTAGGTGTTTGTGAGGTTCTGGAGTTGGGTGCTTGGAAGAAATTGGAGTTCTGAAGAAAAGTGGAAAGCACTCTTAACCCTTGAGCCATTTTTCCAGCCAGCCACTCAAGAAAAAAGTAAAACAAGAAAAGAAAAGATATTTGCCAATCATTCTTCTGTTTTAAACAAGTAAAACTAATCAAATTAATCAGTATAAAATTATCTTCAATGTTTCTTCTTCTTCTTCCTAGCCCCTTCTTCCTCTCTTTTTTTTTCCTCTCCCCTCCCTCTCCTCCCCCTTCTCCTCCTCCTCTTCTTTTTCCTTTTCTAACAGAAAGGATATTTCCTTTATAATTTAGTTTGTGAAGAAAGAGAAAAAACATTACTAGAATGATCTGATTATATTGGAGATGGCTTGGTTACACCTTTAAAATGAACTGAACGTTTCCTCACTGCTTACATCTTCTCTGTTAGTTTGTGTGTGAGTGTGGGTCAGGTGCATACGCACGGGAGCGTGTGCGTATGCACACATACATGGCAAGGCCAGAACAGGAATCAGATGTCTATTCACTGGATTGTCACCTTGAGACAAGGACTTTTACTGAAGCAGAGCTGACTGTTTGGGCTGGGTCATCTGCCTGGTGGACTCTGGGAGTCCATATTTTTCCAGCTCTCCTCTACTGAGGTCACAGGTCTGGGTGGAGGGGATTCAATGTCAGGTCATCATGATTTTCAATGAAACCTGTTGACATAGTATTTTTAAAACAAATTTTCATGAACTATATGATTTGAAAGATGACAATTATATGGAAAGATATTGTTCATTTTTAAAATTAATAATCCTGAATGAAAATACAGTATTTTAAGACACCCGAGTCTCTTAACCAAATTTATTACAGCAAATTTGGTTAAGATTGTACTTGAGGTACACTGACTCTACAGATGAGGGTGAATGGATTGTACCAATTAGCTATATATAATTTATATTTTAAATGAAATAGGCAAATATTTTCCCTATTCTTTAGATTATAACTTAGATTAATAATATACTGTACCCATACTTCCCAAAGGGAAGTTCTCAAGATACAAAGTTTAAAAAGTAGTTAATTTATGACATTGAGTTTTTTTAGAGATGTCTTAGCTTTTTCTCTGAGTGGATATGTGAGACTAAGTTACATAATTACATAATTCTCTATTTTGTCAGTGGGTCTTATAGTCTTTACAGCAGATGTCCTTTTACAACAGTCTTTAATCATCCTTAAAAACCCGCCTGTGGTTTCCTATATTCATACTCCCAATTAGTTTATTTTAAATTGTATTAAACATCAAATATGGTAAAAGAACATATGATCATATTTTTTCTTGCCACAAACTAAATTTGGTTAATAACTTCAGACAAAACATCGCAGCTGGCACATTTAACAAATTATGGTCTAGATGGAATTTATGTTCCGAGGGACTGTCACTGTAGGAGTTTGCTACGTGTCTCATAGCTTGTGATAGTTTTCATGGGATTTATATTTCCTAAGGAGGAGCTGCACATTATGTCTCATATAGGGGAAGCTTTCACAACACTATACCAAGTAAATCTCAATAAAAAGCCTTTATATAAAAAAAGACTAATATACAAAATTGATTGCTCAACTTAGATATTTTCTTTTGATAGATATTTATTAAACAGCACAGAAAGAGACAATATATTCCCATTGTCTCATGCTGATATTAGGTTTATAATTTATATGAATATATATGCATTTGTCTATAGTTCTTATTGTTGTAATGCCAGGTCATTATGCTAGTATCAAATATTGTAATCTGAATTTATGTTTTGATACTTGTGACTTATTCTTTATGATGCTCATGGGACATACTAGATGAAAGAGTTCTGAATAGGAGAGCACAGATGTTCAGGAAGGGTCAATATTGTTAATAAAATGGCAGAGGATGCCAAACTTATACTCCTGACCTTCAGAAAGGGGATTTACTTTTTTCCCTTTTTTGCCATTCATCTGAAGTTCCTTTAATCTATTCTTGTAGAAAGTTTGGAAATTAAGGATGAATGAGTTATAGAAAGTTTAGCAAGTATTATAAATAGAAATTGGAAAGCCCACAAATGTTTCTTTTTATTTCTAGGGTAATTCTGATCCAAAGAAAATATTCACTTTGAATTTGGGTCTAGACTTGACTTAGTTATACAAATTCTCAGGAGCCCTGTGGTTCTTTTACTTTTTTTCTGAGAACAGACAGGCAATAGTACTTAATAAAATCTTTTAAATATGTGATTGAATTCTAACTAATTTATCTTATGTCCTATCATTAGGATATCGGTAGAATATATGGTTAAAGAATGTTTTCACTTTTACAAGTTCTGTTTCTGTTGATGAATTTTGTTTAATATGACTAATTAACCAAGGTCTGGAGACATGGCTCAGTTGGTAAAATACTTGCTATGCAAATGAGTATAAGAACTTGATATTCAGGTTCTCAGCACGCACACAAAAAGTCATATGTCCTGGCACAGGCCTGTAGTCCTAGAGCTGGGAAGATGGAGACAGGAGGATCCCTGGAGTTCAATGGTACTGGTCTTGTAGAATCTGTCAGCTCACTGTTCAGTGAGAGAGCATGTATCAAAAACTAACATGGAACATGATAGAGAAAGACAACTAACCCCAACCTCTGACTATAATTTACACACACCAGATGTACATAGGAACACATGGACATAAACACTCATGACAACAGTGAAAAACTAACTTAGAACTGCTCTTCTCTAGCAATATGTTAGGTGTATGAATATCCTCAAAGTAAAAAGGATCCTACAAAAGAATATGAATAATATAGGAAAGAAAGGGGAGTTGTAATTAAAGTATAATCTCCAAAAACTACACTCCTAAAGAAGCTAAACAACAAGGAAGACCGTAGGGAAGATGCTCAGTCCTCATTCAGACGGACAAATGCGAAAGACAGCAGAAGCAGGAGAAAACAGGGAATAGGACAGGAGCCTACCACAGATGGCCTCTGAAAGACTCTACTAATGGAGGTATCAAAGCAGAGGCTGAGACTCACAGCCAAATTTTGAGCAGAGTGCAGGGAATCTTATGAAAGAAGGGGAAGATAGAAAGACCTGGAGGGGACAGGAGCTCTAAAAGGAGACCAACAGAGCCAAACCAAAAACCGAAAACCAAAAAAGCCCTGAGCCCTGGGGGCCCTGCAGAGACTGATATCCCAACCAAGGACCATGCCTGGAGAGGACCTAAAACTCCAGCTCAGATGTAGCCCTTGGCAGCTCAGTCTCCAAATGGGGTCACTAATAAGGGGAGCAGAGGTTTTCTCTGAGATGAACTCAGTGGCGGGCTCTCTGATCACCTACCCCTGGGGATTGCAGCCTTGCCAGGCCACAGAGGAAGACAATGCAACCAGTCCTGATGAGACCTGATAGGCTAGGGTCAATTAGAAGGGAGGAAGACCTCACCTATTAGTGGACTAGGGGAGGGGCATGAGGGAGAAGAGGGAGGAAGGGTAGGACTGGGAGGAGAGGAGGGAGGGGACACAGCCAGGATACAGGTTGAATAAATTGCAATAAATTATAATAATAAAAAATTTAAAACATTAAAAGAGGATATTTAAAAAGAAGAAAATACTTTGTAGAAAAAAGTTAAAAAGCAAATTATTACTTTTGACTATGTTCTTAAATATCTCCATCATATTCAGTCTCATGTGCTGTGAGTAGTTATCAAACAGCATACTTTGTAACTTGGGGTGGCAACTATAATTCTCAAGTACACATAGATGACAAGCAACAGTTGTCCTTCTGTGTTGTGTCTAAAGGGCATGTTTTCTAATTTATCAATTTCCTCAACATTATCTTATTTTGATATTTCAGAGTACGTTTCTTCCAATGAGCTTCACATATGTGACTGCCTAATACTGCCATTCTTCCCTGATACTAGTTTTCTTTCATCTTACAAATTTATTTCTATAGCATCCTGTCCTGCTTCCAATTTCACAAATATGCCGGTTAGTGGCACTCAGCTGTTTCATTTTTTATGTTTGTGTTTTAGACATTTCAGTATTGTTTACAAGACAAATTTCCAATGTACCTAGGCTGAAATTCAGGTCCCACCATATTTCTGTCTACGCCACCCTCCCCAAATTTATGCCTGTGTCTGAGGCTGTGGCATCTTCATTTAGCCCCCCAGTCATGCCTGAGCCGCTGTCTCTGATGCAAGTGTGGTTTGTATGTGACACTATTGCTAATCATCTCAACACGTTCCATGGAACTACCCCACAGATAGAAGAGATCCCAATGTTACTCTCTCATGACAATTTCCTGTTTTATTAATCCTAATTTTTGACTAATTACATTGAACTTGATCAATGTAATTTTAAAGTACACTGTTCTTATATGTCTGTGAGAATTTCATATATGTATACAATGTGTTTTGATGGTATTCACACCTCCAGTTTTCAACTCCAGCTCCTCCTGGGTCTTCCCTGATATGCACCCACACGAACTTCATGCCATCACTTTTTTCTTCTTTATAACTTAGCATATTTAATTAGTGCTGTCTGTGTGCACACAAATGTGAGGATGTTCGTTAGAGCATGGTCACCTACAAGAAGGCACACCCCTACAAGAAATCTATCGGACGTTAGCTGCTAGCACATCCTCAGCTAGGATCAGGTTTTCGTGTGCCCCTCCATCCTCAGCTAAGATCAGGTTTTCATGTGCCCCTCTCCAGCCCATGACGGAATGTTTACTGGCTTTATTTCATGTACCTCCTGCCCAAACAACCATGGCTGCAGGGCTTCATGAGTTAAATGGCCTTGTCATGTTCAGTTTTGCCCAGGCCTCCTGACCTATTACAGGTTTTTTTTCTGACCCTTTTTGGCATGTTCCCTGAGCCTTGGTGGAGACATGTGATACAGATGTAATGTCATGAATGAGCACTCCACATTCAGTTTTTGCCCTTTGACTGATTGTGAGTCTCTGTATTAGCCACTATCAACTGTGCAAAGAAATTTTTCTGATAAGAAATATGAGCTAAACTAGTCTACAAGAATAGAAAGATATGCATTTAAAAGGGAGACTGATATATCTGCTTATCAAACAGATAGCAGCCAGTTCTCTCTTAGGGCCCATGGCTTCTTAGACCAAGGGTTTCAGCCAGATTTTGTTCCTGTGGTATAAGGTTTCATTTAATCAGAAAGTTGTGTGTTATTCTCATGACATTCACAATGCTATTGCACCATGGGCATATCTTGCCAGGCTAGTGGTTTCTGTAGCTCATAAGATTCATAGCAGGTAAGGCTGTAGATGATTTCTAACCCCTATAAGCCTGTGTAGCGTCTTCCAGTACTCTGAATGTTACCTAGTGAGGAGGAAGCTTCCAAGTCAGTGTCAACTTGAATTCTCTACATTCTGTGACATATAGTGCCTAAGCCATAGAGTCCCAACATCTTATTCTAGTGTGTATCTAAGAGCAATGGAAACAGCATGCATTTTTAGCAGGGTCTCTGTCACATTAGCCAATAACTTGAGGCGAGGTATGAAACACATATGGCACTGGACAAGGTATAGCACATGTGGCTTCTGGGAGGAACAGCATCACTGATGTAAGGTAGCTAATTTTAAACTAAGATGATGCTTTAAAATACTAGAACTTCCATTATGGAATTTGCAAACATGTTTAGTATTAGTTATTCCTTCTTCCATTTCTTCTTCTGCCCTATTCTTGCATAGAATCCCCACTTAAACCTCCTTCAATTATTGTCTTTCCTGCGTCATATGACCTATTTTGGATTTTTGTTTATTTATTTGCTGTTGTTATTATTAAAAGTTCTCAGTAGAAGGTGCTTTTTCTGAACTCTTAAACATCTGAGACAGTATTTCTGTCCCCTTATTTTGTCTGGGCATATCATCTTGGGAAATGGATTTTCACTCTAAAACTCTTTAGATTCTTACATTGTCTTTTCATTTTTCAAGCAAGCAAGATCTTAGGGGAGACTGATTTTCATCCCTATTTGTTGATGCTTTTTTTTATTTTGTTCTAAAGCTTGAGGTTTATTTGCTTTTTAAGTCTTGTTATTCCAAAAATAATTTCCAAGGTAGATAGGTAATTTTAATTTGTTATGAGTTACTGGATCTTCAGAGATTGAGTTTTCCTTTCTCAGATCTTACAAGAGGAAAAAAAAAACCCCACATAATTAAGAGAAATTATTATTTCAGCTATAAAGTGTCTCTAAAAAGGCTCCTGTATAGAAGGTTTGATTTCCAGCCACTGTCACTCTCCAAACGTGATTTGGTGGTAATGCAGGTGCTGGACTGATTAAAGGGTGAACCTAAGGATGACCCACACCTGAATGGGTTGTCAGGGGCTAGGCCTACTTTGGGGAAGTGAATCAGCAGGCCTTCTTTGAGCAGCGTTTCTTTCCTCTATCTTACTCTGCTTCCTGGCTGCTGTGAGATAATTAGCCAGTCTGCCATGTGCTGCCTCATGATGATCTCCTTTACCATACCGGAAGACACAATGGGGCCCTGTTAACGTATACCGAAACCTCTGAATTCCTGCAGCCAAATGAGAACAGGACGTTTCCTCCTTTAATAAATACATTTCTCTAGTAAGGGGAACAGGGACTGTTTCAGTCATGAACTCCATGGCTGGCTCTTTAACCCTCCCCCATACATTCCAGGGAGTAACAGCCTGGCTGTCCCAGGGGAGGACATTGCAGCCAGCCCTGAGGAGACAAGATGAGCTGGGGTTGGATGGAAGGGGAGGAGATCCTCCCCTTTGGTGGACTTGGAGGGGGCGGAGAGGAGAGGAGGGAGGGATGGGAAGAGTGGGAGAGAATGTGGGAGGGGGCTATGCCTGGGATGCAAAGTACCTAACCTGTGATTAATATAAAAATAAATAAATTAAAAAAAATAAATCAATGCATTTCTCAGGTGTTACATCAATGATGGAAACAACCACAGTAATTACTTGGGAAGTGATGCTTCTGTTTAGGGATAATCTAGCAGGATGGTGCCACATGCAAGGCTGGTCTCAGGGCCACACTCCAGGTGTGTTTCTTACTCCACAGAGCCTGGGGAAGGAAGCTTGGGAAGGTTCTAAGGCAGGAGCTCCTTGATGCCCCCAGAGAAATGTGGCCAGACAGTGCCCTCTATTAAAAACAATGAGTTGTTCTTTGAGTTCTTGTTTACTTTTTGTTTGTTTTGGTTGTTTTCTGGTGAGTAGGAGGGAGTTATGAAATAGATAAGTAGAAACAACCCATTATCAGGTTCTTGCATTATTGTTTTGTTACAGATAATTACAACTTCAGATCTGCAAACATAGGCCCAATTCTGATCTTACTAGTAAGCCTTAGTTTCTTTTGGCTATTATTACGGTTTCTAAGGATAATTATTTTATTTCTTCCTTACGAACTACATTTCTTGCTTTTTCCTTTTTTCTCCACATTGATAATTTCCACTCCAGGGACTCTTTACCTCTCTCTCTCTTTTTATTTTTTAATATTCTGGAATGGACTCGACTGTCTTCGTACTCTCAGTACACGCTTTATTCATGGGATGTTGGATCCTTTTTATACCCTAACTTGAACTGTACTAGAGTTCCCATACTCCCCCTGTTCGGTTGTCTGTTAAACCAGTGTCCTTTTTCTCTCATGCCGCTGCCTTGTTTTTACCACTCCAAAAATGTTCACTGAGCACAAACCTCTGACCAGACATTATTCTAGGCACCAAGGTACAGCTATAAATAATAAAAGCGACATCTTCTGAATGTTTGCCGTTTTACTGAACTCTTTTACACAATTGCTTCTATCATTGCTTGCCCACACCCATTAACCTACGGGCCTAGCGCTATAGGTTGGGTTTATTTGGAGCAGTGCTTCTCAACCTGTTGGTCATGACCCCCTTGGAGGTAGCATACCAGGTATCCTGAAGATCAGATATTTATATTATGTGTCTCAACATTAGCAAAGTTACAATTATGAGGCAGCAGTGAAATAACCTTGTTTGGGGGTCACTGCAACATGAGGAACTGTGTTACGTGGTCATAGCGTTAGGCGGGTTGAGAACCACTGATCTACAAGCAATACTGAAGATCAGCTTTGGATCTTCAGTACTTGGGTCGTTGCTGTCTCGGGGTAACTGCCAAACTGAAGGCCATGAGGATTAGCAGAAGCTGCTGGTTTCAGTGTGTGTCAGTTCATCATGACGTGGAAAGCATGGAAGACTGTCCTGGTTCATATGGCTGTGACTTTGTGCATCTCCCACCAGTTTGCAGCTTAGGGCAGAAATGGGCACGGCTATAGTCCTCAGATGTCTGCCTCCAGTGACAGACTTCCTCTGCCTTACCCCTTGCCCCAAACGATCCAGAGCCTTCTAAAACACGAGCAGCTGGGAGATAAGTGTTCAAAGGCACAACTCTATAGTGAACATTTCACATCCAAATCAGAACAGATTACTATCAGTTTAAGTCAGCAAGTATCCCAGGATGCAAAGGTAAGGAAGAGGAAAACTAGATCATGAAGAAATATAAAAGAAAGCCCTTGCAATGTGTTTGGACTATGAGCAGTTCAGCTGTGCATCTCTGGTATGCAGGGCTAAGGCAACGGAAGGTTCAGGAAGCTGCTGTTAGCAGGGTGACTGGGGAAAATCCTCTGAAAATGATGGGTGGGAAGAGGGGGCCTGAGTGAAGAAAGGAGCTGAGGCCAGTCATTTACTCAGGAAAGAAACTTCTAATGTGAAGTGTGTGGGGGACCCTTATGGTTCAGGGGTGTGCCTAGATTACAAGGGTGAGGTGATGCCAACAGGAAGCTCAGGTAGCTAGGGTTGCATGCTTTGTCTTCTGCATGCTATTCTATCATCGATGCTACTGCCCTTCAGCGGTGGAGCTGAACAATCAAGCTGCTCTATGGAAATATTTTCAGAGATCACTTTCTATGCCTTTGGAGGACTAATTTCTTCCTTGCTTAGCAGTTTTTTCTAAGGGTGCCACTTTCTTTCATGTTTGCTTGTTTGTTCATTTGTGTGAGAGGTGTGTCTGTTCCAGGAGCAGTGTACATTCATTGCTTCTGTACAATTCTCTGTGCCTTTGTTCGACCATTTACAGACTGAGAAGATATCAAAAAACAAACAAACACACACACACACACACACACACACACACACACACACACACACACACACACACGCAGCAGCACCAGGCACTGAATTGGGTTTCTAGTTTGCGTAGTTTCTCTGTCTGTCTATAGTCTCACCTCCTTCTGCATCTCTTCCTACTCTACCTCTTCTTTTATAACCTGTTGTTATAAAAATAAAAATCCCAACCATTCTATTTTACCAGTGAAGATTCAGAAGCCAGACACCTTGGTAAAAACCATCTCAGAAAGGCAGAGAAAATACCCAGCTTATTTTCTTACTCAGCTCATGTCCCAGAAGGGGAAAAACAAAACAAAACAAAACAACAACAACAAAGAAAACCTTTTACTCAGCTCAGCTGACAGCCCGGGAGGAAAAGGCTTGATAGCGCACCCAAAAGGTCAGGAGGAAAAGGCCACCTGCTAAAAGCCCAAGAGTTAGAGAGCTAAAACCAAGGAGCTAAAGAGCCAAAGAGTTAAAGAACTTCTTCTCCACAGTTTTTAAAAATGTATTAATTTCTTTATAAATTACAGTTTTTTCATTTTGTATCGCAGCTGTAGCCCCCTTCCTTGTCCCTCCAAACCCACCCTGCCTCCCTCTTCTCCTCCTATCCCTCTCCCCCAGTCCACTGATAGGGGAGGTCCTCATCCCCTTCCATCTAACCCTAGCCTATCAGGTCTCATCAGGACTGGCTGCATTGGCTTCCTCTGTGGCCTGGTGAGGCTATTCCCTTGGACGTGGGGTGGGGAGTATCAAAGAACCAGCCACTGAGTTCATGTCAGAGACAGCCCCTGTTCACCTTACTAGGAAACCCACTTGGAGTCTGAGCTGCCATGGGCAACATATGTGGGGAGTTCTAAGTCCTCTCCATACATGGTCCTTGGTTGGAGCATTGGTCTCTGCAGGGCCCCCTGAGCCCAGATTTTTTGGCTCTGTTGGACTCCATGTGGAGCTCCTGTCCCCTTCAAGACTTTTTATCTCCCCTTTCTTTCATAAGATTCCCTGCACTCTGCCCAAAATTTGGCTGTGAGCCCCAGCTTTGATACCTTGCTGGGTATAGTCTTTCAGAGGCCCCCTGTGGTAGGCTCATGTCCTGTTCCCTGTTTTCTCCCTCTTATGGAGAGAATTCTCAATAGAGGAATATCAAATAGCAGACAAACCCTGAAAGAAATGATCAGCATCCTTAGTCATAAGGGAAATGCAAATCAAAATAATCCTGATATTTCACCTTACACCCATCAGAATGGCTAAGATCAAAAACTCAAGTGACAACATATGATGGACAGGTTGTGGAGAAAGGGGAACCCTCCTCCATTGCTCGTGGGAATGTAAACTTGTACAACAACTTTGGAAATCAATCTGGCACTTTCTCAGACAATTAGGAATAGTGCTTCCTCAAGACCCAGCTATACCACTGCTAGGCATATATCCAAAATATGCTTAAGTATATAACAAGGACATTTGTTCAACCATGTTCATAGCTGCTTTATTCATAGTAGACAGAACCTGGAGACAACCCAGATGTCCCTCAACTGAGGAATGGATAGAGAAATTGTGGTACTTTTACACAATGGAATACTACTCAGAAATTAAAAACAAGGAAATCATGAAATTTGCAGGCAAATGGTGGGATCTAGAAAAGATCATCCTGAGTGAAGTATTCCAGAAGTATACACACAAGGCATATACTCAATTGTAAATGGATATTAGACATATAATATAGGATAAACATACTAAAATATGTACACCTAAAGAAGCTAAGTAAGAAGGAGGACCCTGGGTAAGATGATCAATTCTCCACAATTTTAAATACCCCTGTCTCATAGTTCCTCCTTACTGCTTAATTCCTATCAGCTGCTTTCTTGATCTTCCTCTATGGCT